>CM052700.1:33844805-33879618 GCA_028551405.1 Uromys caudimaculatus
GGTTGAGCTTTTCTGTGTTCCTGGTGAGCTGTGGGGCGTGTCCTTGGCCCTCTGCTGGGTCTTGTGATCTCCGGCGAGGGATCTTTGTCCCGGTGCTGATCAGGTGTGGGGCCCTGTGGCCCAAGCTGAGGTTTCCGGCCCATGCTTGCATGTTTGTATATGTGTGGTACAGATGAAATTTCATATATACAGGTGGGTACAGACATATATGACCTAAAGTTGATGGAAGGTTGTCAGGTGTGTTTATTGATCACTTGCCACTTTATTACTTGAGAACCAAATAATTTATTATTCTCAATCAAACCACCATATGCTGCAAACACCCATCATGAGAGACCTTTGATATCATAATGTAAAAATAAAGTTGCAATATTGTTAGTCATTACTTTTTGCCTGTGTATATGTTGTGGTCCAAAAATTCCTCTATCCATATACACATCTCTTGCAATTTTCTTTCCTAGTGTAAATGATCTTGATGTCTTCATGTTATATAGAGAAACTGGCTTGTCAATTAAATAGTTTCATCCAGTGGTCTAGTTTAGACAATTTCCTCAGAAGTTGCATACCAGTGTAACTAAAGTGAGGAGAGTCTCAGGCAAAAACTAAGAAGTTGGTCAGCTTTACCATCTGTTTTTATCCTGCTTCAACTTACCTTATAATTCTTTAAGTGTTAGAAGTCTTAGAGTAGAAGCGTTTCTTCAAAATATGCATGTATCTCTGTGTCCTTTTGTTAGTGTGGAAATGGGACCTTTAAAATGATCTTCAGAAAGAATGAGAATATTTAGAAGAACATGGAAATGAAAAGAGTGTTCAGGAATCTTTGACAAAAGTTTATGTTCTGTCTGATCCATCAACTTCTCTCACTGGAACTAGGTATCAACTTGTCCACATATAAACCCCTGTGCTTCAGTTAGAACTATTATAGTTTGATGCTCAATCCCATAGAATCAATGAATGGCTCAAGCATAATGTGGCTGTCAATCTTATTTTGTCTAGGACTGGGCAGTTTCCTTAGGCAGTGTTCTTCATGTTAACGTGAGGAAAGTCCCAGGCAAATTCTAGATGTCAGTCGCCTTTCTGAAGATCAGCTGAGGAGGCTGATCTGTATTTAAATAGATGTTTCATAGCTATTTCTTTCTCTCTGATAGGTTCCTGCTATGGTTCTGAAATCCCCCTAGTAACTAAAATGTCTAAACTCTCTAGTGTTCATCTCTTGGGCATCTGTGATGTGTAGAGCTGAACATTAAGCCAAGAAGCAAAGGACCGAGGGTTTTGAAAGGCAATAGTTTTCTTTCTCATACTTAGAGAAGCTATAGCTTTCCTTTAGCAGCTTCTTGATTGTGAGATCAAACTAGGCCTGGTGGACAATTCACATTATGGAGACACTGAGGCATAATGAGAAGATAACTAGGAGATAACTCTCATTGATTGCTGACCAACATGAACCCAGATCTCAGATTTCCAACCTTCTAAACTATGAGAAAACCCCACATCTCTGGGTTTTTGTTCAACCTGAGACACCAGTCCATGAGATTGGGCTACCTTCACTGAGAAAGGGTCTTTACCTCGCCATTAGTCATCTCTGAAAAAGCCCTCACATATACAACCAAAGATGTCCTAGGCATTTCTTCATCTAATAAAGCTGGCTGCTGAAAGGCACTATCTCAATTTGTTCATCTTGTACCCCTTGGATTTTTGTGGGATTAGTGGTAGTGTGTTCCTAATGTTTTATTTCCACACGCACATACACATCAATATCAGTACACACACACACACACACACACACACACACACACACACACACACACATACACACTAGCTCAGGATGCTATTGAAAAATAGCACCAGTTTGGTAGTTTATTAAAAGAACAAATGTATTTTTCGTAATTTAGAAGGATGGAAATCTGAGATCTGGGTGCATGTTAGTCAGATATGAGTGAGGGCTATCGTCCAGTTATCAACTTGTTACTTCTCATTGTACTCCAGTGTCTCTTAAGGACATAATAATCCCTGTTCACAAAGGTTCAACTCACATCACCCATCAGCACATATAATCTTAATCTCTTCAGAAAGGTCCCACTCCCAATACTATCCCAGGCTGGCCTTGAACTCAGAAATCCGCCTGTCTCTGCCTCCCAAGTGCTGGGATTAAAGGTGTGCGCCACTGCTGTCCAGTTATGAGAGGGTTTTTTAAAACATGGATTTCAGAGGAATATAATTAGTAAGCATGTCTACCAGTCTACATTCATCTGCCATAGATAAATAAATAGATAGATAGATAGATAGATAGATAGATAGATAGATAGATACATACGTACATACATACATACATACGTACATACATACATACAGTAGATGGCTAAATACATTAGATGTGTAGCTGTATTTTATAAAATATAAAATATTAGGAACATATCACTATTAATCACACACCACACACACAAATCCCTACCTGCATTTCTGGGGCCTCATCCTTGCACGCTGGGTATATTGTTCTTCTGCCTGGCAGCATGTGTTAGAGATTAGTGAAGAGCTGGATGCACGTTTGATGGGGGTGACTGTAACTATAATAGCTAGTGTCTTACTCAATGCTTAGTGGCTGGTGTCTCTGTTACTCTTAAGAATATGCTCTGTGGAATTTAGAAAATATATCTCTGGCTACATGAATGGAGACTATGCGTAGATGGTATGCAGAACCCACTGGGCCTTTCTATTATAGCCACAAGGTCTAGAATAACTGTTCTCCAGTGTGTGTTCAGAGATGCTTTTCAACAGGAAGCCAGCAATCTGTGCTGTTTGCCCTCTGAACAGAGATCCATAGAGTGGTTTTAAAACTGTTTTCCTATGTATACAATTTAGTAAACCCACATCGCACTGGGAGTGAAAATAAAGGGGGAGTAAATAATTATTCACGATTGTATAACTCATTCTATATATTCCTTTCCAGGATATTTCTTGGCTTATATATTTGCATTTATGCAGTTGAGATAATTTTGAAAATAACCATGAGCCTTTCTCTGTTACCTTATTTTTTTTTGAGTCACTTTCAATACTGTTCAACAATCCACCTTAGTGCAATTATTATGAACTGTCTTTTCAAAAAAAGTACTGTATATGCTTTTTGTAAATTGTATTTTATTCCTGTTAGGGATTTATTTCCTATATGGTGCTTATGGTAGTATTTGGAGAAATGAATATCCTTCTGGGACTTAGAGTTATAACGTGTTTATAGCATGCATTTGGCCTGTGTTCAAACCCATAGCTGAACCTTAAAAAATGAGCAAGAGAAATTATTGTCTCATCTTTATAACTTAGGCAACAAATGTTGAGAATCCATAGTCAGTGGGGTATTAGTTCAATTTCTACCTTGCCATTTATCAACAAATGACATTAGGGAATTGTCTAGCTTTTTCACTTCCCCTCTAGACTTTAAGGTCTGGACGACATCAGCCACATACACTGTATCCATATGTGCCCACGCACACACACACCTCCCACATACAGAGGAAGTGGATGTTTTCAAGTTTAAATGGTACCTATGGTTAGGGTAGCACATGGCCAGGTGCGCAGCCAGTTCCTCTATAATTGATCTCTGTCGCCTCCATTCACAGCATGTCTGAGGAGACAGTAAAGGATCCCTGCTTGTCCACTCAGCTCAGGGACCTGGCTGTTTCTCTTAGCAATCAGTATAGCCTGGCAGGATAGCATTGCTAATATGGCCTCTAGAGCTGTCTCTCTCGTCGCCACACACAGCCTTTTCCAGAGGCCCTCTTGTTTGTTAGAAGTAGACAACAAAATAATAAGAAAATGCTACTTACTGTAACAGTGGATGCTACTGGCCAGCTGTGTGACTCAAAGAATGATTTTTTTTCTGAGACAACATGTTTTGCGTGTGTGTGTGTGTGTGTGTGTGTGTGTGTGTGTGTGTGTGTGTGTTTAATACAGTGAATAGCTGAATTAAATACTTCCTGTCGCTGGGAGGCAAAGCTGTTTCTCAACTATAAAACCAGGTGTGTTGACAGCTGGGTCTGTGCCCACCTGAATCTCCATGCTCTCTTAGAACTCAGAGGGCAGTCAAATAACAGATAAAACAATGTGTGGAAATTCCTAAGTTTTCTAATAGAAGTGAACGGGGTCTTTGTGGAACGGAGGAAATACAGTGAGCCTGGGATCTGCAGAGACTCAGATTCTGTTCCTTGAAGAGTCAACTCTGGGACAAAGTGCAACATGAAACAGGCACCCTGTCCTGTAGAATGCAGATCTTCAGAGACAGGGACTTGATCATCTTAGCCAAGGGCCCCGTCTCCAAGAATTTGGAATAGTTCCAGGAATACTCTAAGCACTCAACACATGTTTAGATTTAAATGTCATCTAACTCAACATCTAATGGAGAGATAGATAAAACTAAGCATTGTTTTCCTGAATCTAATTCAGACCAAAAAAGTGGATCTAGAGAAAAATAAATCTTGGAGGTAAAAACCAATGTCCCTGTGCTCCTGAGGGAGGGTGCATTTAGCAACCTGGCTAGGCCTGAGAGTCAAAAATTTCAAAAAGCACAAGAAACCCTAGCGATGAGCCTGGAGCGAGGGCAGAAATATGGTACCCTCCAAAGCAGGAGAAAGGGCTTAGTACTAAAGAGAATTACAGCTCTCTCACCATGACCCCAATGAAGAGGAGCACATAGAGAAGGGACTAAAGGAGACACATGTGACTGCACATTAAACTTGAGTCCTAATGAAGGAATGCAGGAAACCTGCCTCTGTGCTTTCTCGCTGCTTGCACAGAGCTCCCCTCCCCTCCCTGGCCTTTCAGAGAGGGGCCGGGCCTGGCTCCGAAATATTGCTATCCCTGCTTTCATGGTGGCACTCTCTAACACCCCCCCACAAACCCCCCTGAGTGACAGATGCTGGCTTGGGAATAAATAAGCAGTCACATCTCTTAGCCCCAGTGTTGCAGAAGCTGGCACCCTCCCTGATAGATGGTTAGCACTTTCCAGTGCAGATGGCTCCTGTCCTTGGGAGAAGCAAAGACCAAACATCCTTGAAGAGATAAGTGCCCACTTTTGGGTCATGAGAGGAGGGCATCTAAGCATTCCCAGACAGCTGTGGCCAGTTTGTAAAAACACACTAAGGAGTTCCTGATAGCACCATAAAGTTACTTCCCAGGTCACAAGAGTCTCTCCTCCCAGTTGCATGATTCCGCCCAGCTGCCTGAACAAATGATATCAATGATATCGTGTTTGAAGGATGACTTCCCTTGTCACCTCCCCTGTCACGTAACCCCAAAGTCTGAGGATCCCTGTTTATGATTGCATGGGTATAAAAACTCCAAGCCCTTAGATGCAGAGTTGCACCCCTAACCCGCGCAGTGGGAAGGTTTGCCATCCCAGTCTGACTCAAAAAAAGCTCTTTTGTTATTTTACATTGAGTTGGCAATGCTTAGAATTCTTCTGGGAATCCCTAGACTTGGGCATAACACTAGGTCTACTTTACTTCCTGCAAGTGGAAGGTGGTGGGGACAAGGACAGGGACTCTCAAAGGCAGAGTTAGGATTCAAACTGTCCAGAATGAATGGAGGTATGCAGGGTGTGCTAACACCAGCAAAAAAAAAAAAAAAAAAAAAAAAAAAAAAAAAAAAAAAAAAAAAAAAAGTTCTTGGGCTTTGCATTTTTTTTCTGGCTTATTTTCATTATTTTATTATGTGTGAAGCTGACACTGGAAGAAAGATTCTAGGTAGCTGAGATTTGAGCATATTAGGAACTACAGGGCACAGGATCTTGTGTTTAGGCATCAGTTTGAGATACACTTCAGGAACCCCACCCCAGTTCTAATAAATTAAACTCTAAGTGTGGTACACAGCATTGTGGCTGCTACTTATCTATTTGCTTGTTTCCTTCAACTTAATTTTGGTTTGCTGAGATAGGGTCTCCCTAACACATCTGTATGTCCCACTACTTCATTTATAGAGCAGACTGAACTTCAACTTGGTGCAATCTTCCTATCTCAGCATTCAAATTTGATAGAATTAGAAGCATTAGCCCCCATGCTTGGCATTCTGTTTTCACAAACCTCTAAGAAAGTCCAATGCCCATGAAACAGGTAGGATTATCAATATTGATTATGGTCTCCTAGAAAGCTCAGGAAGGAGGAGATACAAAGATTTAACCCATGCCATGCTGATCTGGATTCTCAGGAGTCAGGGCTGGTCATGGATACATCTGAAAGTCCTTTAGAGAATCTAATGTGCAATCAGAGCTCATGAGAAATGAATTCCAGGTTGGAAACATTATCCTTCCCAGGGAGTTCTGTCAGAGTGTGGATTTCAGGGTCTTCACTGATACCTCCAAGTCTACATGCTCAGTAACACCCTGGGTCACATCCCTAGGGACACTAAAGTTCACAGAAAAGCAGTCAGAATTTGTCTGTTGCTTCCACCATTGCCATTCATTGATATCCTAACTCCTTTACAGAGGGAGGTGGGCAGAAAGAGGAGAAACACAATGGTATGGGACACGTGAAAGTTTATGGTCACCAAAGGTAGAAGACATGTGTTGAAATTGTCAAAAGGCATTATAAATGTTCTTGTTTTGAGATGTTTATTATTGCTATATATGAGAGAGAATAACTCGGACTAATTGTTCCTGTAATGATTTGTTGATTCTAAATGATGAAATGACCAGACCTTTATTTCCCATCTGATACTGATGAAGTACCAAAACCCTATGTCTCTGTAGAATTCTCCAGGGCCCTATTCACCTTCAGTCAGAATGTTATCAGTGCCTTAGCTGAAGATTGACAAGGCATCTTTACCACCAGGACTGATGTTGGAAGGGAGGAGAATATTTCTAAGTATTGGGACTTTGCAGACACTGAAGACAACATTATAAAGCAAAATTTTCAGGAGGATAAATTATAGAGGAAATACAAAATGGGAAATAACAGCAGAAACAGTTGGCTTAGGGGCTCTGGGATGCTCACAGGAGTCTAATTGCCTTTGTTTGTAGGAAGTGGCTGCCAAAAATGTTGTTGGATACCTCAGGCTGTGTCTGCTGTGGTGACAGCAATGGAGTGATTATTCTTACCCATGTTGGACCTTGCTTACCACATCCAATGCTGCTTCTGTTGATGGCGTTCATTCTTGGTTGGCACACTCTGAGAATGAACTAATGTTCTGGAACAAATTGAGAGAGTGTCTCCCTGATGAATGACAGAGATTTGCATGCACATCCCATCTCCATTACAAAGATAAAGAGGCAGAGGGTCCCAGGATACATGGATTGCCTGAGATTCCATAGATGGTGTTAAATAAAAATTACAGGAAGCCACTGTTTTGGATTGAGCTCCTTCACTGTGCCTCAACACACCAGACTGAAAATCAAAATGGAACCACTCCTGCTGAAGTTCCATGTCACTGAGCCAAGACTAAGCTGTTTATCAGGACCAGAGAGGTAAAACACAACTGTGCCCAACTGGCCCCCTTCCACTAGCATGGGAGTGAAGTTCCCCTGACCTTAGTCAGTCTAAGGAAAAGGCAACTGTAATTGACCAATTAGCTATTTGGTGGATGTTCAATCTCACTATTCCTTATGAGGAAAGTCACTTTGAGATGACCCATCTGCTTCCCATTGCCTTTTTCTGTCTATGAAGCCAACCTTATTTGCTTGGCTCACTGGAAGACATAATCCATCTTATGGACTGAAGAGTTGCCCAATTTGAGACTTAAAAAGAAAGCCAATTAAGATTTGAAATTGTAATTCTGTCCTTTGACACTGGGAAGAAGCAGAGCTCAGAGCTCTAACCCAACAGAATTCTAATAAGGAGTCTAGTGCCTTCCCACCCCCACTCTTCCCTGTCTCCTTTGTATCTTATCTATTCTTGTTTGTCTGAATTGCAGTGTTACTCTGTAGCTGAGCCTGGCCTTGAACTCATGATAGTTCTCCTGTCTCAGCATCATTAGTGCCAACTACTGGATGGGGTTGCATGTGTGAGTCCTTTCGTTTTTAATGAAAGCATTCTGATTTAGGATATTTACCTATCTTCATCAATTCTCAATTTACTTACCCAAAAAAGGCAGGCTCATTGTTCCTTTTTGAGATTCATCCTTCCATCCTGGTGTGGAGTCTGCGAGTGGAATGTTCACACATCCCTCTTCCTTTCCTCATCCTTACCAGAGTCTTGTTCACCTTTTGCATTCCAGCTGTTATACCACATGGAGCTGACCACCCCTATCAGTATGGCCTTGACTAGATCTCTGGCCATGTTCCTTCAGTTTTGCATCTTATTTATCCATCCTTCTTTCTCTGATTCATATGCACACATCTATAGGATAATCTGCTATTTGTCAAGCATTAGTCTGCTAGGAAATTACTAGAAACAAAATAAAAGTATCTGACCTTTTGAAACAGACTACTAAGGTGGGGCAGACGAAACCAGTAAAACAAATCTATAAAGTCAGATAATCATCAAAAGTTAACATAAAGAAAAATAAAATAAGTGAATTGCTTCCCTGAGATACTGGTCAAAGACTGTCCTTTCAAACAGTACATAGGCACAGCCCCTGCTCGAGGGATGGGGCCACTCACCCATTTCAAAGGTTTTTTTGTCGTTGTTGTTGTTGTTGTTGTTGTTGTTGTTGTTGTTTGTTTCTTTTGAGACAGGGTTTCTTTGTGTAGCCCTGGTTGTCCTGGAACTCACTCTGTAGACCAGGCTAGCCTCGAACTCAGAAATCCACCTGCCTCTGCCTCCCAAGTGCTGGGATTAAAGGCGTACGCCACCACTGCCGGGCCATCTCAAAGTTTTTAACCCAGAAATGTTCCTGTCCAAAGGAAGAACGGGACGAAAAATGGAACAGAGACTGAAGGAAGGCCCAACCAGGGACTGCCCCACCTGGGGATCCATCATGTCTGTAGTCACCAAACCCAACACTCTTGCAGTGGTCAAGAGGCACTTGCTGACAGGAACCTAGTGTGGCAGTTACTAGGGTGGTCCGGCCAGCAACTGACCAATGCAGATGTGGATGCTTGGAGCCAACCATCAGACTGATCTCAGGGAACCTAGTGGGGGGGGGCTGGCAGAAGGACTGGAGGAGTGGAGGGGGATTGCAACCCCATTGGAAGAACATCATAACCTGGTCTGACCACCCAGTTCTCCCAAAATTTAGATCACCAATCAAGGAGTGTACCTCCAGGGATCCATGGCTCCAGATACATATGTAGCAGAGGATGGCCTTGCCAGACAGCAACAGGAGGGGAGGTACTGGTCCTGGGGAGGTTTGATGCCCCAGCATAGGGGGATGCTGGAGCGGTAGTGTGGGATAGTATGGGTGGTGGGTGGAGGAGCACTCCCATACAGGTAAAGCAGAGAGGGAGAGCAGATGTGGTATGGGGGTTGGTGGAGGGGTAACCTGGAAGTGGGATATCATTTTTTTTTTCACCAGTGTTGCTGCTTGTGGTCACAAAAGCCATGGTCCTGAGAGCTGCCATATTGAGTAGTCATTTGCCAAGCATCTTTAAGATCCCTGGGAGGAATTTCTCTCTTCATCCTTTCTATGTTTTATTCAACTCATTTTCTAGCTAAGGACATGGAGAATGTTTATATAACCTACTGGCTCCTGGAAGAGGAGCCAGTTTTTTTCTATATAGGATTTGCCTTCACAATTTGAGAAAAAATGTGGGTGATTTAAAATGTGTTTCTTCTTTGATTTGGAATTCTCCATGGTCTATTAGTTTGAGAGTGTTGAAGGGATAGGAGAAATTGGGAAAGGCAATTTAATTTTTGCATTCTGATGCTAAAATGAATTTCGGAGTCTCTGATAAATCATTCCTCGCAAGGGACTATAGGAAAAACTCAACAGAGACGAAAAGTAGGAAAAATATGAGGGTTTTACCTTGCATTGTAGAAAAATTATTGAAAAGGAATATTCACTGAACATCTACGTATCTGTCTACTGTCTGTCTATCTATCTATCTATCTATCTATCTATCTATCTATCTATCTATCTATCTATCTATCACCTATCATCTAATATATCTGTCCAACTAATCTGTTTTAGATATATATGTATGCCTCTCTCTCTCTCTCTCTCTCTCTCTCTCTCTCTCTCTCTCTCTCTCTCTCTCTCTGTGTGTGTGTGTGTGTGTGTATGTGTGTGTGTGTGTGTGTGTAGGACAGAGGTCAACTTAAGTATTGTTCCTATTTTTCTGAGACAGAGTCTCCTGCTGGTCTGGAAGTCACCTAATAGGCTTAGTTACCTTCTAGAATGTTCCAGAGATCTGCCAGTCTTTGCCTTTCCTCTTCAGGGATTCCAAGTCCGCAACACTGAGTCTGGCTTTTTATTAACATAGATTCTGGAGATCAAACTAGGGTCTTCTTGCTTGTGTGTCAATCACTTTGTCATCTGAGCTATTTCGTCTTCCCCCTTGTCTAGCCAGGGGATATTTTAATACATATTGGATTTGGGGGCCCACTTGGAGCGCTAAGACCAATGCCACCCAATATAAGGAGATTATGGTATGTTCCTGGAGTGTATGTTGCTGTGAATAGTTCCCTAGTTTTTTGCTTGTTTCTTTGTTTTGTTTGTTTTGGTTTGTTTTCTCTACAAACCATGGAGTCCTGAGTTTTAATCTTGCTTCTACAAATCTCACCACCACATTTGTATGCAAAACCAAATCCATTGTCATAGTTATGTGTTCCTGTTCTCTATGTCCCTTCAGTTTAGTTCTTTTAGAAATGTTTATCTTTTTAATGATTTTTTTTTTTGCAGAGTTCTGTTTCTGTAAGCAAATATTTCTTTGTCTTATCTTTTTTGTTGTTTGTTTTTGATAGACAACTTGCTGAGTTAGCATCTGAGAATTCTTAATTGAACTTCAGTTATAGTGGGAAAGAAAGCTTGGGTTTTGTGATTGTCCCTTTTCCAGGAGAACACACCAGTGCCTCTAGGCTTTGCTGTGCATTTCATACACACTGTAACTGGAAGCTTAGGACTTGAGCTGTCCCTAGTGTTCTGTAGCCCAGGGTTTCAAATAAGCTGTAAACAAGTAGGTGTAGGGTGGGCTGGGGAGAACAACTAAAGCACTTATTACAGAAAATAAAAAAGTTAACCAAAGTATTTTATTGATACATTCTTGGACAATACCACAGAACTGGAAGAGAATGGAAAGGGTTTTTTTTTTTTCAGCAAGAGATTTTTTTTTTCCACTAAATTGACACATAAGCAGCAAGATTAACGAAAGTACTTCTTACAAACAGTAAAAAACATACATGCTTCTTTTTTAAAGTCCTTATCACATTGGTCAGTCATAGGGGGGCATGAACAAAACCTCAAGACATGAGAAATCCATATTCTTTCCTTCAAATAGCTTAAGAATCATTAAAATTATTGCAAAATACCCATATACCCTAAGTAAAATAACAAAAGAGAACACAAATACAAATATTAAACATAAATTATTAACATGTACTGTAAAATACATTACCGGCATGCATTCCAAAGATCAAGACCTCTATTTCATTTAACCAATGCTTTTCTTTTCCCATAACAACACCTACCATGTACCAAAGATAGGTGGGGCACATCTTCTCAGCACAGTTTTTGGTCTTTAAGTATCTTTTTGTGTGTGTCTTTAAAAAAAAAATAACATGATTTTTCGTGGTACTATAATCATAACCATACAGTCATTTACAGATATGCATGGGGGGGTTATGTTCTCTTATGTCTGCCGAGATTTTTTTTTTAAATGAAAATCAGTTATTTTAAAGTTTCCCCAAAGATTCCACCATCTGAGAGGATAGGATTCTATGAAAACAGGGCATTCAAAAACAAACAGTGAACCGAGGTACGACATTGAGTGGCAAAGTGCAAATGTCCCCACATACTGTACAGAAAATTTCAAAACCTTGCAGCCTGGAAGTACATACGTAGAAAGACAAGTCAGCCCCCAAAAAAGAGTCCTGAGGCTCTCAGCGGTTCATCCAAAAGAGCCGGGTGGGACTTGAGTCTCAACTCTCCCTTTGCTTAGGGAGTCCAGAATTGCAGCCAAGATGGCAGTGCTGATGCCAATGACTTCTTAAGCCAAGATAAAGTAAAGGTGTCTCATAAAGCAGCTGTTCAGGATGTGTGGATCCTCTAACATTGCTCTTCCGGGTGGAGAAGCTCCTCCAGAGGAAGTGGGCAGGACCAAAAGAGTCCTATGCCAGGCTAGGTGATAGAATAACTGAAGGTCTCCCTCCTCCGTGGTCCCATGGGATGGAACAGGTTAGATAACCAGGTTATTATAACTGACATACTTCTTTTTTGCAGCAGGGCCTGAAGAGAAAGAGAGGGAAAAGTCAATTGTGGCAATGACCCTGTGTTCAAAGGTAGAGCTTGGATGACTTCCAGTACCAAGTCAAGACAAAATGAGACGTCGCTGAGGAATACATATAAACGTTGGCATTTTGCATTTATCCTTAAGCTTATTCCCAACTAAGACTGATGTGCCACTGATACACACTCACCTTGATTCACTTCTTTGACATGCCCCAAACCTCCCCTTTTGGGGTCAATAAAATCATTGGATTTATTATTGGTCACCATGTTTTCTTATTAGTCAGCCCTAAGCTTCAAAGGTCATCTGGTGCCTTAGAGATTTTCATCCTGTGACCATCTCCTGAACCTTTTTGTAAAGAATAGCTACTCCTTGGAGGAGGCTGTCCTGTGCCACTGGAATTTATTTATTTTGTTTAGCAGAGGGCATCTACCAGTTAGCATTCATAATATCAACTGACTGTACCTCTCTTTTCTAGTCTCATCAGCAATGTGTAATCTTCATGGTAATTTCCATTTAGGTTAAAAGTACACCTGGAAACTTTCAGATGTCTGAGCAGTCACACTGGACATTTGTTTTCTTCAGATGCAGAAAAGCTTGTTTCATTCAGTGTCCTGGGACTCTTTCCTTTACTCATGTTTCCAGTAAATGCACACCCACTGGTTCTCCCATGGCAGGTACAGGGCTACATAATTGAGCCAAAATGCAGTTCTTTGTGCTTAAGATGGAAACACGCTTCAAGGTATTATAATATTCCTAGGTTCTGATTCTCAGTTCTATAGACTCCATGTCTGTGAAGTAATGGGTTCCTGACTCATTCAATCTTAGTCAATTGCATCAATTTCTGTTAGGCATAGACTCTCTGTCATGTATACTTAACAAAGGCTTATTTCTTTATTCTTTTTAGATTCTCAGTAGAGCTGTTCATGGGGCACAGCAAAGTAAAAAGAATCATTCCAGAACTCTTAAGCAGGGACTTGTGCGAATTTGGAGACCCAAGCCGCTGCATTAGTGTGCTGAGTGCTTATAACTAGCCTCTGAATACTCTATCTGCTACATTCTAAGTATACACGCAAACATCATTTTTTTCAACGTATTTCTCACAGCCTAAAAAGTCAAATCTCATTTTGTGGAGAAATACCCCCTGAGCATTTCTGATTGGAAGACTCATCTCTCTGCTGCAGCATGTTGTGTTCAGTAGATAACATTAAAAAAAACTAGGAATACATGAAAGTGAGAGTCTCCTGAAACTTTAATCACGATGTGTTGCCATTTAATGACCACATGGACTTAGCCTCAGAGGCTAAGTCTCCCAAGAACATACCCTGCTGCTCTTACAGGGTCTTTTGCCTTCAGCAACTTTCTTGCTTGGGGTATAAGGAAGACAAAGAACTTTCTTTATGTTTTTTTGTTTTTGTTTTTGTTTTCCAGGCTGCCCCTAAATCCTCTATGTGTCCACGCATGGTCCTCTCATCTGTATCTCTGAAGTGCTGAGATTACAGGTACATATCACCACATCCTTTTATGCAAGGCTGAGAACTGAACCCAGGACTTGGAGCATGCTAAGCAAACACTCTGCCAGTTCGGCTACATCCCCAACCCTAGCCCTCCATGGCGAAACTTTCTAAAGATGCTTCCTGACCCAAACCTTATTTACAGTGTCACAGCCAGTCAACCTCAGCTGACACAGACGAGTCATTGCAACTGTATGCCTTGTCAAATGCCAAGGAGCTAATTATCTTCCAGACCAAAGGGAAAGAAAACAGACAAAAACCCCAGAAGCCTGAGCTGACCTAAATGTCCTAGACACCTCTGTTGTATGGCTAATTAAGACTGAATTCTGCGTAAGCAGAATTGTCTAGTGGAAAACAAATAATTAAATTTCCTCAAATAGGTTACTATATAATATCAGTCAATAAAGAATTTTTACTGAAAGAATTGTAGCTCAGAAAAATACTGCTCCTGTGCTGTAGTGAAGACTGGTTTGGATTAAGTGAAAATCAAAATCTAGACATGCTTTTTTAAAATGAGATATTTAGGGCAGCGAGAGAATTCAGCAGATAAAGAAAGGAGTGCAATGAACGTGGTGGAAGGAGCAAACTGATTCCCACAAGTTGTCCTGTGACCTCCTCACATGTGACTCAGGGCCACACATAAACATACACACAAACAAATACATAGAAGGAATAAAACAAAATTGGAAAGTAGGGGTGGGAGTAGAACTCAGTTAATAGAATGCTTTCATTGTGTGCACAGAACCCTGAGCTCCACCCCAAGCACTGCATGAGTGAGGCACGGTGCTACATGCCTCTCATCCCAGCACATAGTAGGTGAAGACAGAAACATCGGGGACCAAGGTCATGTTCAGTTTCACAGCAAGTTTGAGGCCAGCCTGATCTTTGTGAAGCCCCAAGTTAGCAACAAAAAAACAACGGAACAAATGAAAAGTAGAAAATGATGTTATGCATAACATGGTAGGGCTTGCTGAAGCTTTGTTGCCATTATCTTCTTGTATTTTCAGAAAATTAGACACATAATTTTTATTCCCCAATTATAGTTGGGAGGGACATGGAGCTCAGAGGGACCAGAATTCCAGAACCATGCTAGATGACACGAGTCTCTTTTCTTCTTCAAGCCATCACTGGAAGATCCTGCTGCCTGGGACTCACCTGCCTGGGTTCTGACTGTGTGCCATCACTTACACGAGATGATCCCAGTCCTCTGTAATAAGACTGAATTTTGTAGAGGCCTTAAAATGAGGACAGTAATTCAGACCCTGAGGACTGTTGATAGCACAGATGTCAGAATTATCCCAGTCTCTCGCTGGGGAATAAAACATATAAATGTATTTTTAGGTTACAAACTTCTCTACTAAGGATAAGCCTAAGTATATGCTTTCTTTGCAAAATTGCTTTTGAGCACTGCAGCAAGGTTATAATGAAGTTTATGCAACCCCTAGAATGGCAATTTCTGTCCTTTATCACAGTAAAGTCCAGTGTGTTATAGTGTTTATTTTTAAACTGTCCTGGCCTTATGAGTAAATAAAAGAAGTGCCTACAGGGCTGATAATTCTATTTATTTGAATAGCAATGTAGTTTATGGTCCAGAGAAGAGAACTGCCTAGCTCAAAATAGTTGTCCAGAAAAATGGTTGTTAAAGAGATATGCCTTTTATTTTGAAAGGTTGGGAATTTCTTTCCCTTAGAAGTTGGAGGTTTTTATTTTATTTCATTTTTATTTTAAGAATGTGAGTCGAATGATTTTTTTTTTTTTTTTTTTTTTTTTTGTGGTTTTTCGAGACAGGGTTTCTCTGTGTAGCCCTGGCTGTCCTGGAACTCACTCTGTAGACCAGGCTGGCCTCGAACTCAGAAATCCGCCTGCCTCTGCCTCCCAAGTGCTGGGATTAAAGGCGTGCGCCACCACTGCCCGGCTTCGAATGAATTTTTTAAAAAAACAATTTATTTATTTTATGTGTATGAGTGTTTTGCCTGCATGTATGTATATGTCCCATATGGATTCCCGTTGCTTATAGAGGTCAGAAGAGGCTGTCAGATCTCCTGGAACAGGAGTTATCAATGATTGTGGGACATGTTGTAGGTGCTAGGAGCTGAACCTCGGTCTTCCACAAGAACAGTGAGTGCTTTTAACCACTGAATAATTTTTAACCACTGAATAATTTGCTTATACCTAGAAAAGAACAAAAGTAGATTGTATTGTGACTATTACGTTTTTAGGGCTATTTATATCAGGTGTTCTCAAAGTCAGGTATTTCAAAGGTGTTAAGTTTTCAATGAAAAATCTTAAGGACCTTGATTTCTAAAATACATTATTAATACACATTTTCTTATTAATAAAGATCAAACATCCAATTCATTCTTATTTTGTCAAAATCTCCTGTCAATTTAGCATTGACTTAGACGGCCAATTTTAATATTAATTTCATTTTAATTTAACTTTCTCCAGGATTTGCTTTTTAACTACACTTAATTTGTGGGAAGAGGGGGAGGCTGAGCCATAACATGCTTGTGGAGGTCAGAGGACAGGCAGGGGAGTTGGTCCACTTGTTGCACCTCATGAATGGAACTCAGATTCGCATGCTGACAGCAAGTACCTTTACCCCTGAGCTGTCTCACTTCCAACTCTGTGAATTATTGCCTCATAAAACTTTTGCTTTTGCAAACTAGGTTGAAGAAACTATAAAAATTGTAAAAAACAAAATGCAGAGAAGAAAAATTTTTGTAAAAAATCATCTTGAGAACACTGAAGACATGAAAACAGAGCTTGACTCTTCTCTTTAGCACATTTTTAAGTTTCCTAATCATTTAAGTACCAAAGTTGATGTTTTATTCTATAAATACCATGTATTTTCAGTTTTTTTAAAAATATACATATTTGTAAAGGGATATACATAGAAGTGCACATATATATGTTGCAACCATTGTAAACAAGAATTATATCGCATACCTAAATAAAACACACATAAAGGTCATTGCATCCTATCCTCAGACGGGAGATGAACATCTAACTGCCCACTTCTCGCTCCCGCTAGCAATTCCTACATTCACCTCACCTGCCATAGATACTATCCTAAAGCTGGTGTGGATCATGCCACTCCCACATGTATAGTTATCAATAAACTGTAGTCAGCATTACATCATTACATATTCTATTTTTTAATTAATTATTTTACTTATTTACATCCCAAATGTTGCCCTCATCCCAGTCCCTCCTTCCAGAGTTCTTCATCCCAGCCCCTCCCCTTTGCCTCTGAGAGGGTGCTCTCCCCCCCCCACACCACCCCCACCCACCAACTCACCCTCCTAACCTCCTCATCCCCCTTCCCTTGGGGATCAAGTCTCTACAGGACCTAGTGCATGATCCTTTCCCTCTGAGCCAGATGAGACAGTTCTCTGCTACATTTATGCCACAAGACTTGGACCAGCCTGGGTATGCTTTTTGGTTGGTAGCTTAGTCTCTTGGAGTTCCCAGGGGTCCGGGTTAGTTGATACTGTTGTTTTTCCTATGAGGTTGGCATCCCCTTCTGCTCCTTCAATCCTTTGCCTAACTCTTCCATAGGCATCCCCGACCTCAATCTAATACTTTGCTATAAGTATCTGCATCTGTCTCAGCCAGCTGCTAGTAGAGCCTCTCAGAGGACAGCCATGCTAGGCTCCTGTCTGCAAGCACAACACATCAGGGATAGCGATGGATCCCAAGTTCGGCTGGTCACTGGAAGGCCTTTCCTTCAGATTCTTTACCTTTTTTTTTTTTTTTTTTTAGTTTTTCAAGACAGGGTTTCTCTGTGTAGCCCTGACTGTCCTGGAACTCACTCTGTAGACCAGGCTGGCCTCGAACTCAGAAATCCGCCTGCCTCTGCCTCTCAAGTGCTGGGAGCAAAGGCATGCGCCACCACTGCCCGGCTCTTTTCTATTTTTGTCCCTGCATTTCTTTTAGACAAGAATAATTCTTGGCCAAGTTCCCCAGTAGAGGGATGGGTAACCAATCCACCTACTTTATGTGTTTTAAAGACATAGAATGGAGTTACTTCACTCATATTTAATTGCAACCTTAATTTGTTTTAATTTTGTATATGTGTGGTGGCTATGTGCACCTGTGAAAGTGCCCATGGAGGCCAGATAAAGGCGCCAGATCTTCCTAGAGCTACAAATACAAGCAGTGGTGAGCTGCCCTTGTCATGCTGGGAACTGCATCAGATCCTCTGCATGAGCTGTGCATACCCTTAACCACTGAGTCACCACTCTAGCACTCACAACCCCTTTTTCATACATCATGGTTGTTTTGTTGTTGTTGTTGTTGTTTTTTGAGATTTGTCTGCATTGATTTTAAAATTGTAGATGCTAGATAGCAAAATTTCTGCAAATTGTTTTCTATCCATGGAATCTTACTTCCTGATTTTAATAAACAAACAAAATGATTCAAAGACAATCTAATGCTTAGAAAACAGATTAAAAGAAAATAAGATGATTTGTGGATTAAAATACAAAAGGCAAAATATCTGCACCATTACAGAAATTTAAGATAAAATAATTAGTATTTTGTTTTTATAGAATGACAAAAGAAATTCAATTAATATCAAATATTGATGGGAGAGTAAATAAAGAAGAATTTCTTAGCACAGTGGTAGGGCTGGAAATTAGTACAATCTCTGGGGAGAGCCATAGTGTTAGAGTAAACTTTGAACAAGTTCTACCAGACCCTGACCAAGACCCAGTTTTGAAACTCCGGCCTCTTCCCCATCACTGCCCTTGCCAGACTCAGTTACCACTATGCCCTGCATCCTCATATCTGTGAGGCAGCACTTTCCAAAGACAAAACAGCCTCATCTGGACAAACAGTTCCAGAAGGGAGAAACTGCAGGTTTGCACATTTCCTCATTCATTGCATTTAATTTTTCCAGACTTCCTATATAAGCCCCAAGTTCCCATTCTCTTGGCAGATTCCCCTTTCCTGCTGTGTGTGCCTATCACAGTTTGACATAAACAGCCCTGCCTGCTGAGGCCAGAATGATCTCTTTTCTACCTCCCACCTCTTTCAGTTGCCTTAGAAATCTAACACATGTGAAATGCTGGAACAATCTGACTGTGTCAGTGACGCAGAGATTTCCCTTCTAGACAAGAGTTTCCCATGTGCATACACAGGTCTGTGTAGGGCTTTTTATTGCTTTAACATGATAATTAATCCCCCAAATACTATAAAACAAGGTAGACTGAGGGAAAAATTTAAGGTATCAGCCTTAGGAGGCTTAGGTTGTAACCTCAACAGGCAGATTTCTCCATTTTTAGAAGAGGAGCACAAATTCTGCATTTTATGTAAATGTTTATTTCTAGTTTAGCCATCCAATGAAAATATGTACCAAGCATGTCATGTGTCATCTTTCAGTATATGTTGAAAATCATAATAAAACATCATTTAATGGCACAGACTTATGGCAATGCCACCTTCCATTGGGAACTCTCATTCCAGATCTGATGGAAAGCCAATTAGCGTCCTGTGTATCATTCAGTAAGGAATCCATTGTATAATGATTTCCCCTAAATTCTTCCTAATTGATTAAATTAGCACAATATTCATAGCAAAAGATGCAAATCTGAACAAGAACACAGAACATGATGAGTGAAAGATGAGCCATTCATAGTTGTGGCATCCCAATTACGAACGAAAAACTTGAGACACCATATGTTTCCCCAGCTCCCTCTGCAGCTCTTTGCAACAATCTCTCTGAAGAACCGTAAAATATATGTTTATAGGTTGGTTAGCTGGACCTCTCTCTTTTAAATATCGTATTTTGTGTATTGCCCTTGTGTGTATGTGGGTGCGTGCACATGTGCATATTTATCTGTGTATGTCTGTATGTCTGTGTGCATGTATATGTAGACACCACAGCATATTTGTGGGTTTTAGAGAAAAATAGGTAAGAAACAGTTTTCTCCTTTTACCAAGGCTCAAACTCAGGTCCTCAATCTTGGCAGCAAGGACTTTTACTTACTGAGTCATCTTGCTGGCCCTAGCTGACTTCTTGAGACAAGGAGATAGGGAGGGTGAGAATAAAATTAATCAGGAAAAGAACTCTATATTCAAAATCACCATTAATTCTAATCCAGTTGCAAAAACTCCCAAATCTGGGTGTCTGTTTTCCCTATCCAATTATCCAAGAAAATGGGATTTGACAAGTATTGAATACCAGTCTTCATAGACACTGACTATACAAAACAGTCTAGGAATCCACAAGCTATGAGTTTACATTTTATTTGTGTATTCAGGTAAGGGTTGACCTTTGTCCCCAGGAAGCAGTTGTGATTTTCTGTCTAATGAGGTAGAAAAATTGCACCAGTCACAGACCAGCCTCATGTTAGCCAGCAGGTCAGTGAATGATGGAGAAGCAACTTCTGGCTTCAGTTCACTATGTTTTCAGACAGCCACAGAATGAATAATAGGGAAACAAGGAAATGAATCAGCAACATAGAAACCATTAGGGAAAATGCACCAAACAATGCTTCTTTCATCTTTGTGAAGGGCATGGATAAGAGACAGACCCAGTTCTATGGGACTTGAATAATGATACTGAAAATCCATGTAAAATCTGCTTGGGGACAGTATGTGAGTGCTAGTCTGTTTCTTTGATGTGGAAGAATGACTTTAAACCCAGGAGAACTTCCAGGTGAAAGAGATAATCTGAACCTGGAAGTAAGAGAAAGTGTACTTGGAAGGTAGTCAGAGAGTGGTGTCTGGAAGGAAGGGTGGTCCAGACAAATTGTTGGTGACCTTGTATTTCTTTTACCTTTCCTGTATTCACTGTATTCAAAGAAAACTTTGAACAGTGCTGTTCGGATTTCATTTGTAACTTTAAAAATATATGAGAAAGGTCTGAAGGAGCGGAGGGAATTGGCAGCCCCATGGAGGGAGCAAGAGCGTCAATGGGCCTGACCCTCCCCCTGGTCGTCCTGGAGTTCAGACCACTAACCAAAGAATACACATCTATTGACCCATGGTTTGGACTACAGATGAGGCAGAAGAATCACCTCGATGGCCATCAGGAGAAAGGAGAGGACTTTGGGCCTGAGGGTGCTAGAGGCCCCAGTAAAGGGGAATGTCAAGGTGGGAATATGGAAATGGGTGGGCGGGTAGGTGGGAGGAGGAATTCCCTCACAGAGGCGGGGAGGGGGAGGGGATATGGGGTTTCCAAAGAGGAGACCCAGAAAAGGGGAAACATCGGAAATGTAAATAAAGTATCAAAAATAAAAAAATAAATAAATAAAAATAAAAATAAACAAAAAAACCAAAAAAACCAAAAATATATATATATTTTATTTTATTTCATTTTATTTTATTTATTTTATGTGTGTAGGTGTTGGCCTGCATGTATATATGCGCATCATATGCATTCAGTGCAGAAGAAAGTGTCAGATTCCTTAGAACTGAAGCTTTAGATGTGTGTAAGTTGTCCATGTGGGTGCTGGGACCCAAGCCTGGCTCTGTGCCTAGAGCAGCAAGTGCTCTTAACTGCTGAGCCATGTCCTTGGCCTCTAATTTGTATCTTTGAAACCATAACACTCTTTATTGCTTTGAGCATCTAAGCAGGATCACAACAACTGGCTAGGACTGAGAAATCAATTTTCAATCCCACCATGTTTAAAAGGGTAAATGGAGGTTTTAGTGCTTCCTTAAAGAAACCCAATTTGTACTCGAAGATGTAAAGCATCAAGCAGAAGTTTTCAATGCTCTTAGAAGATGTATCTGAATCCAGTAGCTTCTGTCTTGAAATATCACGAAGCTTGGCTAAGTTAAACATTGGGTACTTTGGATATACTTGTATATAAAGTCATACATACATATACATGCATATATATATACATGATGTACTAAATTACTACATCAAAGAAATGGCTTCTTGCCTTATTATGCGCTTTGCCTGGATATTGAAAAGCTTTTGTGCTTTTTGTGATTTCAATATATTATACATGCAAATGTTTGGTAATGCATTGTGGATACGGTCAGATAATACATCAAAGAATGAGGCTATGCTCCAAAGCCTGTCTGAAGGCTGAAGATACAAATAATTCTTGGAAGATGGCAGCAGAAGAGTACTTGGCACTGTCACATGACAGCCACTGTTCAACATTGGTTCTTTGAACTTATAGCTAGGAGTTTCGTGTTCCCTTCATTCATTCCTCTATAAATTTATCCTGCCTTTACCCAGAGCTTTGTACAAAGTAGCAACACAAAAGTAGATTAAAAAATCATCTCAATCAGGACCAACTTCTGCCTCAAGACAATTCGCTGGCTATTTATTGCGTACTTATTCCATGTCAGAATCAGTTTTAGGCACAAGGCTCAAATTATGGTGTAGTACAGGCACAGATCCCACTTATACACTCTACTGAGGAAGAAAAATCATTCAAAAACCAAAACCACCAACAAAACAAAACAGGTAGTTGGTGAAAAAATTCCCTTTCATAGTAGCTATATTCTGTGAAGTTGTCACTGTTACTTAGTACACAATAATCCATTAATCTTAGAGGAAAAATTAGGTTAATTAACTACAAGTGTCCAAGTTCATTCTGTGTTTGTGCTCAAAAAACATTTTACTATCGTGTTGGAGACACAGTTCTGCAGTTGGGGGCACATCTGCCTTCACCGAGGACCCCAACACCTACAAATGGCATGTCACAACTGTAAGTACAGCTACATATGACTCATTGTCCTTCTTACCCAGGCATGCATGTGCACACACATACAAACACGATTAAATAAATAAATAAATAAATAAATCTAAATCAAGCATGGAGGCACATGGCTTTAACTCTAGCAGATGATTGGCAGAGAGGAGCAGAGACAGGAAGATCTCGATAGCCTGCTCTCCATTCCCCATGGTGTGTTCCAGGTCAGCCAGTGCTATATTGTGAGAATCTGCATATGTGTATGTGTATGCCTATATACTATTGCCTCTGTAACATTGAACTTAGAGCCAACTACTGACTGAAAGACCTCCCAAGTTCCTTAGGTACTGGTTTCAGCACTCCAAATCTACTTTCATGGGTAGGTGAATTGGAAAATTGGAAATGTCAGACAATGAGAATCTGGAATGTTATGTCACATAATCAAAAATACTGTGATAGAAGCGACTACAGAACCTGAGCTCCCACTGAAGGTAGGGGGATGCTCATTAAGGTTTGGAGAAGAACAGAGGTTTGGGAACGGACATTGAGAAAAACACTATAGGGACGCTCAGTTCACAGGGTGAAAATAGGCACAAAACCCCCAAACTATAGGCACAGGATGCTGAGAGAACAGTTAGTAAATGTAGAAAAATTCAGGAAGAGGCAAGCATGTCTTAACTAAAATAGTAAATCTGTGATTAAGAAGTAGAAAATCACAATATATTTGGAAAAACTGCATGTATTAAGAATGTTAAGATACAAAGATGCATGAGAAGACACTCTTGAAGACACATAAGTAATAATTTTGAACCTACATCTTTAACCTTTGAAGGCTATTAAATCAATTCTCATATATTCTTTTAATGAGAAATGCTAAATTCCAACAAAAATTGCTGTCTGTAGGACAACATGGAAAGCAAAGTTAACAAAAATGTAGGGTGCTTGGAGACGACTCAGTGGTTAAAGACATTACTGCTCTTTTAGAGAACTGGGGTTCAATTCCCAGCACACACATTGCAGTTCATAAATGTTTATTAAGCCAGTTTCAGGACATCAAGCTAGCTCTTTTGGCTTCCATGGACTCGAGAATACACATGATACTCAGATATTCATGCAGGTACATACATACACACATAAATAAAATGAATAAATAAATTGAAAAATACAAATTACATAATTTTAAGTTTTTTATATCTACAATTGCCTGGAAAAAAGTCTGAAAGGAAATACATTACTGTGATTGACAGGAAAACTAGTAGGTTGTTTTTCAAATATATTGACTTTATAAAACAACCAAACCTCATAAGATAAAAGATTAAAGGCAACTACAGAGACAGAAACACTAACTGAAATGCATGATCATTGATTCTATCTTAGAAGAAATTTTGATTCCATAGTAAATAGTTCCATGTCTATGTTAAATGTTTTGAGTATGAAATTGTACTGAACTTTTGTAAGACAGAGTTGAAGTGCACACAGAAGTAGGGATAATGGTGTATATGGTCATGGCTGAGGCTTGCTTGTGTACAATTCCTGGAAGATGTTAGTCAGTTTCCCAGTTTCTGAAACAAATTAGTCAAGAAACACTTCTCGCAGGAGGACAAATTTATTTTGGCTCTCCATCTCTGTTGGATCAGAGATCTGTCAGTAATCTCTGTTGGATCTGGAGCTCTGGCAAGAGAGACCATGGTTAAAAGATGGGGTTGGATGAAACTGCTCACTATTGGCAGGTAGGAGACACCAAGAGAAAGCAACTGGGATTCCAATAGCCCCCTGTAAGGTTATATTATCAATGACCTATCTCACCCAATAATGCCACAGACTGAGAACCACACCTTTAACACTCAGTACTTTGGGCAATATTTGCAAATAGTGTGTGTGTGTGTGTGTGTGTGTGTGTGTGTGTGTGTGTGTGTGTGTTCCATGTATCTATGTTAAGTGTTTTGAGTGTGAAATAGTAAGTATATATATATATATATATATATATAGAGAGAGAGAGAGAGAGAAATATGTTGTGTGGTCAGATATTAGTGGCAAGTGATTTGTCCAAGAAACAACTGCCTCATTCCAGTGTGTTTGTAGATTTTATACTTTTCATAATAAGCATAAAAATGATTTCTATTCAATCTAATAGGGTAGTTGAATTTCTATCATTTTATGCCTTTTTAAACTAAATGTTTCTATAATGCTACTATATTTTAGTGTTGTAATTAAATTAGCAGGTAGTATTTCATTTTTTCAGTAAATTTTTATTGTACGAGTATTTTTCCTGCTTGTATGTGTGGCACATGTATACCTAGTATATGCGAGGTCAGAAGATGACACTGAATACATGGGAACTTGAGGTACAGATGGTTGTGAGCTGTCATGTTTTTGCTGGGAATGGAACCTTGTCCTCTATAAAAGTAACCAGCATTCTTAACTACTGAGCCATCTCTATAGCCCCCATGACTCCTTCTTTTAATTAATAAGATAAATGCAAGTGCAGAGGACCATCTCTCAGATCTGAGTGACTATGAGTATGAACATCTTTTCCAGGCTTTCTCTAGGGTAGAGGGAATCTTTGGTTTTGTAAATTTTGGCCTTATTTCCTATCAGGTAATTCTTAGTGAGGTCTCTTGGGGTGACTTTCATAGTCTACTTTCCCTATATTTTTGTTCCATTTTATTGATATACCACAGAACTGGGGAATAGATATGAAACATTATTAATTATAATAAAAACATTTCTTTAAGGATTTTTAATGAAAAATTACACAACCCATAATAAATGTCTCCTTAGATGGTCTTATAAAGCATCTATGTGCTAAATGCTTTACTGGAGGCCCAAGAGAGATAGATGTCTATTACTGAGGCAAAGTAGGTTTGAATGTTAAGTGCTTCTCTATTCTGCTGCTTTATGAGTTAGCTTTTAAATAACAAGATCATCATGTGAGGCATCAGAGGGTAAAGTTTAAGGACGGATTAGTCATGTTTGTTGGAAGGAGCAAGTAGACAGATCCTGCCAGACAGCTGGTTAATTTGGTCTAAGTCTTGCTTCTTCCAATACTATTGCTCATGTCTGCTGAGCAGCCTGCTTAATCCAGAGGTGACAATAAGCCTGGCACACTTCTTCATAGGCATCTAGCTTCCTTTAAAATATAACATTATCGTTGGTGTGCAGTGCTGGAGAGCAGTAAAAATGTAAACATTCTGCCTTGGGCTAGAAGAATAATCATATGTGTTGCCTTTCTTATCTCTTTCCTAGTTTTGACTTCTGCCTGTGCACATGTATATGTGAGAAGACTTTGTATCTGATTTATAAAGTAGCATGGCTAAAATTGGGACTGAATGCAAGATACAGGACCTGAATTCTACTAAATTCTCCCCAAGTCCACATAGAGTGAATCATCTGTAAAACTGCTTCTATAAAATACGTAGGAGAGGGAAGAGGCTATAAGTGCATAGATGTTCTGAGGATGACTTGTCAGTGTTCTAGAATCTTCTTCCAACTGATATTCCTGAAGGTGACTTCTTACCACATTTTACTTTTGTTTCCTTTTGCTGTGCTGGGGAGGCGATGCAAGGCATTTGAGATGCTCCCTCTACCTAAGTTTTACCCACAGCCCAGGTTTCACCGTGAATGTTACCTCCTTGATTACTACCTCCCTAGCTGCTCTATAAAGTCACATTTGTTGACTCACCATTGCCTTGAAGCAGTTTATAAATTCCAGGTAGGCTGACCGATATAGCCCTTTGATGAACATAAGAAGTACAAGAGGTTTTTAAGCTATTTTAAGCTCCCAAGGCTGTTTCTTTCAGTCTTAATGTTAAATTTCTTCTTTACAGTCTTCATTTAACCAGGATGCATATTCTGTGCTCATATCTAATAGATCTGTCCCTATTGTTTATTTCTCTCTTACTTGGGTTAAACCACTTTTCATATAACTTGAGAAATTATAACACACGTGAGATATTCTTAACAATTTAGCAGAGGTCTCCTGGAAAGAAGCTAATAATTCAATTAAAGGAAATGGAGAAAGTATTTGATGAGCCAGAGGGACTGTCCATCAGTAGAATGCAGGAAACCTTAAGATACGATACTATATTAGTTTTTTCATCATATAAAATACCTGATACAAATAGCTTAATCAGGACATTTTTGTTTAGGTTCTCAGTTTTAGAGGTTTTAGTCTACAGTTCTGGGCCATGCTGAGATACAGAAATTGTGGTGGAGTACAGGTGGTGACCTTATTCCAGTCAGTAAGGAGTAAAGGAATGAAAAAAGCCAGGCTCAAGACATGCATTTGAGGGATTTCTTCCAACTAAGCCCTGTCTCTTAATAGCCTCTTCAGCTATGACCTCATCTACATTGATGAGATTGGACATCTCATGATTCAAACACCTCTCAATAGTACCACTAATTGCCACTAATAGGCTTGCAATACAGCAGCCTTTTAAGATGGATACTTGATACTGAAATTATAGTAGATCCAACGTATTAGGTATTAAATAATATACAAAATTAATGTTGTTTGGGTTGGATGTGATAATGGGATTATGCTTATGTTGGAAAGAGTATATTTTGTACAAAGATAAAATATTTTCAAGTAACATATTATGTATAGTTAGTTTTCAAATAGTTCTAGACAAAACCTCTTAGGAACGGGTGAAATAAATACAGTAAAATGTTAACAAGTGTTAAATCTTTGTCGTGAGTTATAAGCTGTTCTTTTTACTTTTTTAATGTTCAAATACCTTGTTAAAAATAAAGTATCTTAGAATCCCATATTCACAGTAAAATCTATCCATTACGAATTTTCTGGGAACTTGTCCAAGATTTGTCTCACAATACCTGCCACCAAGAGATTTCTCAAAAACCTAAATATAGAATAGAAGTATGATATGACCCAGCTATTTCACTCTTGGCCATATACTGAAAAGTCTCCAAGTCAACATATCAAAGAGATTCTTGCATAGCCATGTTAATTGCTGCACTACTCATCATGTCCAGAAAAGTGAGCCCACTGAGATAACCATCATGTGAAGACATAGAAAGTGTGGACAGTATACAGAATAGAATGTTAATTTTTAAGAAAAATGAAATCATGACATTTACAGGATAATGGACAGAACAAGATGGGATTGTTAAGCAATATAATCCATGATCAGAAATACAAATGTTTCATGTTTTCTCTCGTATCAGAAACTAGATTTAAATTGTGTGTATGTGCATGCAAGCATGAGTGTGTGTGTGAGTGTGTGTGTGTGTGTGTGTGTGTGTGTGTGTGTGTGTGTGTGTGTAAGAGAGCAGCAGAAGAAAAAATCAGAGAAGGTAATGAATACATTTGTAATGTATTGAATGAAAAATATTCTTCTATAGGCTCGGGTATTTGAACCCTTATTCATGGGTTGTTGGTGCTATTTGTGGACACAGAATCCTTAGGAAATGCAACCTTTTTGGAGGGGAGGGCTTTGAGAATTTATAGCTGTGTCTCATGTCAACTTTGCTATCTCTGCCTTCTCTGTGTAGCTTTAGATGTGATCAGCTTGCTTTTAGCTCCAGCTACCTGTGGCCATGCCTCCACCATCATTATGGAGGAGTCTCTGGAGCCATGAGCCCAAATAAACCTTAATCTCAAAGGTGCCTTTAGTCATGGTATTTATCACAAGCAACATATGCCTTGAAAAAAGAAAGGAGATTATTGGGCAGAAAAAGGGTGATCAGCAACAGGGAGGCAGCAGAGTGTGGGCGGCAGAGGACGGATAAGTGTAACTATGTGTGAAAATGTCATAATGAAACCTATTGTTAGATATGTTAATTTAAAATGAAAAAGGAAGTTGTCATCTTATGTGAGCCTTCTTTATGTAATTCGGGAAGGTAGACATAAATTTGAATAGTTCTTGCAGAGGAGCTCGGGTAGTTGACACTCCAGAGTGGTCATTATTCACTGTTGTGGGGAACAGAAATTTGGGAAAGATCGAAACACAGTAAGGACAGCTCAGCTGAATGACCCTTGAGCCTATCAGTGGATTCCTTTATGCTTCAGTTTTCTCATCTAATAAACAAATGTGATTATAGCACTAAACTTCAAAGTTGCAAAACTAAATGACAGTAGTAAATCTAGGTAAGGTGATTAGAATAGGGCTTGATAAAATTGATAGTACTCAATTTATTTAATCTATAATTGATAATTTTTTCTAGATGAATTTAGACACACACTCTCTTTCTCTAACACACACACACACACACACACACACACACACACACATACATATACACAGACACATGAACAATGGACACAGGGACACAAACATGGCATTTGTATATATGATTTTCTTTGTAGAAGAATTCTCTCTGAAGCTTTCCAGACTGACTAGAAACAAAAATTTATTACTTGATTTTTTTTACAAAGTCAATAGGCCAAAAACTATCCTTAACGAGAGGTAAAGAAGCACAAGAGCATGCTTGCCACTTACCAAGGAAGAAACCATCAAATCAGTTTCCCTGTATTTCCTGTCCTTGGCACCTTAGCTGTCATTAATCCCACCTCATCATTGTGGAAGTGTGAAACTACAATCTTGCAATTAGAAAGATTTTGATAATCAACTGGATCCAGAGAGGTTAGCAGGACCTTGACAGTTACTGTTATGCCAAAATGCTAGTTTTGTGTGGCAGAGGATGGCACATCCACGTAATCTTTTCTCTTACATGCATTCCATGCCACTTTTTCCAGCATTGGAACTGGCAATCACTGATTCTAAGAAACATTACTGTTTTATGGTTCTGATACTTACTCATTCAACTACTGGAGATTATATATATGAAGTTATTTACTTATTTTTCCTATTTTGATTTGATAAATTGATCAGCTACTAATTGATGCCATAAGAGTGTCAGTTGAATTATCTGAAATGAGTAATCTAGTGTTAATGTAGTACTCAATTTTGCAGTTGAGAATTGATCTGTTTCCAGATTCAGAAAGCAAAGTAAAGACTGTAACAACTACTAGTCTGGCTTTATTAAAAGCATGGGATTCTTGGGACTCAGACTGGTCATCAAAAAGACTTAGCAGCCCAGTACTTCAAACAAAGTGTTGCATCCCAAAGTGGGATTGTAATTTACACAAGTTACCCAAAATCTGTGCTGAGTGAATCTTCATGAAAGTTATTAATGGTGTAACACTAGTAAATCATACCTTCCTGGCTCATATTTTGGAGAATTGTGGAAGATAGGTTATAGATCCTGTTGAGAAGTTTAGTATGGATGCTGGATGGCACCTCAAACATATCAGGCAATTGTGTTCTCATTAAGTGTTTGCTACGTATTTAAAATGTGCTAGATATTGTGCAAAGTCCTTTGCATCTACTGTGCTAGATACCAGTATTACCTCACTGTCTTTTGTAAAAATAAAATGTATTTATTTTCATGTGTGTATGTGCTTTGCCTGAATGTTTGTAAGTGTACTGTGTGCATTCCCAGTACTTGCAAAGACCAGAAGAGCTTGATGAATCCCCTGCCACTGGAGTCATGGACAGTTGGAAGTCACCATGAAGGTGCTGGAAACCAAACATAGATCCTCTATATGAGCCACAAGCATTCTTAACCTTTGAGAAATCTTTTCCTATATCTAGTCCTCTTTTTTTAAACCCAAAGATCTGAAGTTTAGAGATGTGAGAGGAACATATCCCATGCTGTTTCCGATATCATTACCTTCTCCAAATCGTGGTTCTGATAAAGTAAGAGAGAAAGTTATAAAAGGGAAACACACATCTGGGCCTGAGAGAATTCTCATCTAGTAATCATTTTCCACCTTGTCACTGTGTACCAGCCAGGAACTGGCATTATATTCCGGTAGGTCATGAATTCTATCTCTGTGTTAAGTTTTGTCTGATCAGCTCTCCTCCCTTTGCTTCCTGCCTGAAATTCTATCTTTCCAACTCCTTTGAATGTTCAACTGATGGCAAGAATCAATGAATTCCAAGATGTGCTCAGAAATATCAAGCATGGATGTTTTAAATCCCCTAAGTAACACCATATAGACAGTGATACCACAGAGAGTAAAACTTGACAAACCCCCTGTTCCCTCCCACACAAACAATGCTGGTCTCCTCCTTCTTCTCCCTAAGGGAACAGAGACTCTTGAAAGAGCCACACAATGTATATTTAGGCTGAGATGGGAAATGAATAAGCATGAGCTATTCTTAACTTTCAAAGAAAAGGCTACAAGTGAAAGTTAAGGTTAAATATTGTCTATATTCCATTTTTATTTCTACTACAGAAGAGGGTGCTGCATAGTCACTGATTGATGCAAGGAGAAATCTGAAGGTCTGGTGGTCGAACTGAGGCTATTCATATCAAAATGACTGTGTTGCAAAGCCCACATTTTCCTACAATCTGTGTCAGTGGAAAGGTCTTTAAAGGCTGAGTTTTCTTGCATTCCTATTGTCAATCAAACCAGTATATACATACCAATGATATTGGGAGGATTCCAAGGGAGGATGTATTTGAACTCTTCAAGCATAGGAGTAAACACTTGATACACTGGTAATGCTAACACTATTACCATCCCCACTGCCTTCGTCTCCTTCATGGCTCCACTGCATCATTATCACCATTCAAGGCAAATCAGTTTATCACCAATGAAACTCAGAATTTCAAGACAAAGCAAACACCAGCTGTTGCCACCTGCTTTGTATCATGGCCTTCCTTTAGAGGACATCAATTCAACATGTAATTGCCAGTTTTGTAGTATGTTCTAAAATAATCTATACTTTGAACTTTGTCTTTAGTGAATCCTGAAGACCTTTTGGGTAGGGGATTTTCATGTCTGAGCTGTAGTAGATAATAATTCTGCTCTTAGAAAGAAAACACATGTATACTTTTAGACAGATTTTTCTTATCACTTCAGAGAGTAAGAGTAGTCACTCACTCTAGATGGTTGTGTTTGGACAAAGTTGTTACTCTAAGGGATATTTCTATTATTTAAAAGAAAGGAACAGAGAAAATTCTCATTAGTGATGACTGTCCTAAACATTATGTATTGTAATGCTGAAGACAACAGTTCTTTAGGACCATCAACATGGACCTGTTAGTAAAGTACTTGCTGTGCCAGTACAAAGATCTGAATTCAGGTCCCAGGTATTCATATGCCAAAAAAAAAAAAAAAAAATCTGGGTGCTGCACAGTATGCCCATAAACCTAGTTTTGGGAAGGCAGAGAAAAGAGAGTCCTTGGAGCTGGCTGGTTAGCCAAATTCATGACCATTAGGTTCAATGAGAGACTCTGTCTCAAAAAATAAATAAATAAAAATAAATTGTTCAGTGAAGAAGGAACCTACTCAACATTGACCTTTAGCCTACACACACACACAAATACAAATATCCCCCACACAGAGAGAGACAGAGACAGAGACAGAGAGACAGAGAAAGAATTATCCTTATTCTGTCCATGCAATTACTATGTCCTCAGTTAAATCATCACAAAATTCACTCCATGTTCATCACAGCAACTACACAATACTTAGTTTCTATGTAGTTACCATGTCCCTGTCACTCTAGCACACATTATATAATGCTCTGAGTTTTCAGTCCATGGATGATGCTTCAGTGCTCATGGGTGTTCACACTATGAGAAATAAAAGCACAGATGCACTTGCTATGATAGACACCATCAAGAATCGTGGTTCTCAATCTTCCTAATGCTGTGACCCTTTAATAGAGTTCCTCATGTTATGGTGACCTCCAACCATAAAATTATGTTTGTTGCTACTTCATAATTGAAATGTTGCTACTGTTATAAATAATAATATAAATATCTGTACTTTCTGATGGTCTTAGGTGACCCCTGAAACCCATTCTACCCACAAAGGGATCACTACCTACATGTTAAGAACCACTGATCAAGAACATCACAGAACATCCTGCTGCTATAAAGACAGTGACCTGGGATAAGTCAGTCCTTCTTGATATTCCATACATGAAGATGTTCCCTGGAGCAGATGTAGAGACCAGCCTGCAATTTGTCTTCTGCGTAGGTAATCTAGACTATGGCCTCAACCCATGGTCAAGCTTGGCCAACCTTCCTTTCTGGAAAGGCTTTGTCTTATCCTGCAAACCTTTGAGCTCTTATTTTTTCCATTGCTTCCACCCTAGTTTTGCTTTGCTTTCAGTAGAATTGTATCAACTTCTAAATCCCTGGTGACTAATTAACAATGGTCTCTACATGATGTCTGCAGTACATTAATACCATGTTTTCAGTGTTGCCTGGTCCATGGCCCATATAGTTATTATCTATTCTTTGTGGTGCCTTTTTGTCAAGTTTCCCCATATTATGCCCATCCTCACCACTTATAATCAATCAGCTAGTCGTAAGATTCTTTGATTGATTGAGAGAAAAATGCATAGAGGATTGAAATATGGAGTTATTGGTGAACTTTTATAGGCTTTTTGGTAATTAAAAAGAGTGAGATAATTAGAACAGTTGATTAAAGAGAGTTTAGTTGATATTAGTAATTTTTAAAGAAAAATTTATCAAGTGTTATTAAGTACTATGGACAGATCAGTCTCCTACCTCTCTGAAAAGATGATTTTCTTGTCCCATTCTATTTGTGGAAAAACAGGTCCAAAGACGTTAACTAGAGCTTTCAAGAGTACGGAGGTCTTAATGTTAGGCAATTGAACACTGGAGCCCATGCCTAAGCCACTACCAAGCTCTGTTTTCATAGGAAATGTTGGCTATGCTTCTCAGCTTTATTCCAGGAAGTGAGAGGAGCAGGTGAGTGAGGGTTGATGACATGTAAGGAGCTTTAGGCAAGAAAACTCCAAGATGCCTCTGGAACCAGAATGAGAGGTAACAGAAATCTGGAGTCATGATTTTGAATTATGGAGATTAGAATCTGGTTTATAGTAAGCATTCTAGGTAGAGATTTCTGTCTTCTATTTTATGTTTTTAATTATTATTATTATTTTTTGATACTTTATTTACATTTCCAATGTTTCCCCCTTTCTAGGTCTCCGCTTTGGAAACCCCCTATCCCCTCCCCCTCCCCCACCTCTATGAGCAAATTCCACCTCCCACCCACCCGCCCACCCACTCCCATATTCCCACCTTGACATTCCCCTTTAATGGGGCCTCTCCTCCCCCTGATGGCCAATAAGGCCCTCCTCTGCCACACATGTGGTACGAACTATGAGTCCCTCCATGTGTATTCTTTGGTTGGTCTCATTGAGACGGGGGGCGGGGGGGGGAATGTCAGGCCAGTTGACACTGTTGCTCCCTCCATGGGGCTGCAGACTCCCTCAGATCTTTCAGTCCCTTCTCCAACTCCTACATCTGGGACCCCACTCTCAGTCCAGCAGTTACTGTAAAGTGAAACTTGGATATTCTGAAAGTTTTGGCTAATATTCACATATCAGTGAGTACATACCATGTTTGCTCTTTTGTGACTGAGTTACCTCACTCAGGATGATATTTTCAAGTTCCATCCATTTGCCTGCAAATTTCATTAAGTCATTGTTTTTAATAGCTGTGTAGTACACCATTGTGTAAATGTACCACATTTTCTGTATCCATTCCTCTGCTGAGGGACATCTGGGTTGTTTCCAGCTTCTGGCTATTATAAACATGGCTGCTATGAACATAGTGGAGCATGTGTCTTCTGTCTTTTATTTTATTTTATTTTATTTTTTTATTATTTTTGATTATTTACATTTCCAATGTTTCCCCTTTTCTAGGTCTCCTCTTTGGAAAGCCCCTATCCCCTCCCCCACCCTGCCTCTATGGGGGTATTCCACTTCCCACCCACCTGCCCACCAATTCCCATATTCCCACCTTGACATTCCCCTTTACTGGGGCCTCTCCTCCCCCCTGATGGCCAACAAGGCCCTACTCTGCCACATATGTGGTCCGAGCCATGGGTCCATAGACGTGTATTCTTTGGTTGGTGGTTCAATCTCCAAGACGACCAGGGGGGGGGGTCAGGCCCGTTGATGCTGTTGCTCCCTCCATGGGGCTGCAAACTCCCTCAGCTCCTTCAGACCTTTCTCCAGCTCCTCCATCTGGGACCTCACTCTCAATCCAGCGGTTACTGTAAAGTGAAACTTGGGCATTCTGAACTTTTGGGCTAATATCTGCTTATCAGTGAGTACATACCGTGTTCACTCTTTTTTGACTGAGTTACATCGCTCAGGATGATATTTTCTTTTTTTTTTTTTAATTTTATTTATTTATTCATTTATTCATTCATTTATTTATTTATTATATGTAAGTACACTGTAGCTGTCTTCAGATACCCCAGAAGAGGGCATCAGATCTCATTACGGATGGTTGTGAGCCACCATGTGGTTGCTGGG
>CM052700.1:33880118-33924250 GCA_028551405.1 Uromys caudimaculatus
GATTTTGTTGAAGATATTTACTGGTCCTTTAAGTTCGGAATCTTCACTCTCGTCTATACCTATTATCCTTAGGTTCTGTCTTCTCATTGTGTCCTGGATTTCAGGGGTGTTTTGGGTAAGGAGCTTTTTGCATTTTGTATGTTCTTTTACTGTTGTGTCGATGTTATCTATGGTATCTTCTGCTCCTGAGATTCTCTCTTCTGTCTCTTGTATTCTGTTGGTTATGCTTGCATCTATGACTCCTGATCTCTTTCCAGGTTTTCTAACTCCAGGGTTGTCTCTTTTTGTTATTTCTTTATTGTTTCTATCTATTTCTAGCTCCTGGATAGTTTTGTTCATTTCCTTTGTCTGTTTGATTGTGTTTTCCTGTAATTCTTTAATAGATTTTTGTGTTTCCTCTTTAAGGGCTTCTAGTTCTTTACCTCTTTTCTCTTATGTTTCTTTAAGGATGTTAATTTCTTTCTTAAAGTCTTCTATCATCATCATGAGAAATGATTTTAAATCTGAGTCTTGCTTTTCTGGCGTATTGGGGAATTCAGGGCTTGCTGTGTTGGGAGAGCTGGGTTCTGATGATTCCAAGTAGCCTTGGTTTCTGTTCCTTAGGTTCTTGCCCTTGCCTTTTGCCATTTTGTTAACTCTGATGTTAGCTGATCTTACTCTGTCTGGCTATGGCTTGTCTTACTCCTTGAAGACCAGCTCTCTCTGAGAGGTGTTTGCGTTTGGAGAGCTGTGGCACTCGGTCAGATCTGGGGTGCAGACAGAAACCAGAAGGCTCTTGTCCCCATTTGTCTCTTGGTTCCTATGTCCTGATGGCTCTGCAAGGGTCCCACTTGATCCAGTGAGTTTGAATGGAAGTGGTGGTTTTGCCTATGCTCGAAGGTGTGTCAGCCCTCCTGGGATACCAGCTCTCTCCTGGAGCCCTGTGGCCCAGGCTGAGTTCTCCAGGTCCCAGTGAGCAGTGTTGCTTGTCTTATCCCCACTCACTACTTTTCCACCCTCCTGGGAGGGTGTCTTTCTCTGAGCACTGCTTGTCTATATAACTCTGGTTGCCTAGGCACAAGCTCCTGGGAGGGTAGCTTTCTCCTGGCGCTAATTGGCTGTGGAGGCCTGTGGCCCAAGCTGGGGTCCCCAGCCACAGATGGAGGCTGGAAGTTTCTTGTCCCTCAGTCTCTGTGGCCCACGGTTTCCGGGCAGAATCGGTGAGCACTGGTGCTCGTTTTGTCCCCACTCGGGGTTTTTCCACACTCCTGGGAGAGTAACTTTCTCCGGGCGCTGCTTGGCTATGAAACACTGGTGGCTCTGGCAGAGGTCTCCTGCCAAAGCTGGTCCTGTCTTCTATTTTCATAGCTCTAGTTTTTGTCCAACATTGGACTTCCTCTTCTTATGGCTGATGGGCATATCTTAAAGCTAAGAACATTTATGAAGAAGTAGGGAAGCATGCAAGCTTTTCTGAAACAGAATATATGGGATGGACAGAGCATTTATTGCCCAAGTTTGCTTATAAGATGTCACAAGGGATGTGGACCCACAATGAACTATGTAGTTGTACTCCAACCTGCCTTTGGCTAGCTGCAGTTCTCCAACAGATACCCAGAACTAAACACATGGGTGCTATTAATGGGTAGAACCTTGATTTTCTTTAACCATCTTTTGTTTGAATACAGGTTTTCATTTTCGTTTCTTTCTAGGAAATCCATCAATTGTCTTAAGACCAACTTTGAAATAATAGAATAAAGTATTCCATAATTTATAAAGCATAGAGCTTACAGCAGAGCTGCCTGCAACTTCCAGATCTTTTTTTACCACCAGTCACAGAACTCTCCAGTCATCTTCACTTTCATCTTTCTGAAGCTGCAAGCTTGTGGCTCTGTTTACTATCAAAGAAAAATGGTCTTAATATTATTTTTAAAAGATTAACTTTTGGAAATATTTTGTATCCATATTTTGATGTTTTCTAAATGAAAATTCAAATTGATCTGTCAATAATTCATGACGATTTATATAAGGAGAAAATGGGTGCAAACGACCCATTTTGAAAAAGGGTGAAGGGAAGAGCAAATTCACTTCTTCAAAAAGAAAAGAATAAAAAGATGATTCCTAGTAATAGATCCTCCTGTGGTTATAGTCTTTGGGCCATCAGTAATGATGGTTCAAAAAGTGACACGTGCTCATTTCAGAATCCTCATATGAACCAAAATATAATTAAATCATATAATTGTTAAACTATGGATTTGAAGCACAAAGAATAAAACAAATATTGGTTAGTAAGACTCTTCAAGTCAACTAGAAAATTCAATAAACATTGAGCTCTAAACTTGCATAGCTTGCCACATTATTACAGTGGTACTGGAGTCAGTTTGAACCAATCCTCTTTCTTTTCTAATGATTACTTTGATATCCTATAAACACTGTCCAAATGTCAATTTCTGTAACAGCGCCAACCTTGAAAATGAAATTAAGTATCAGATCATTTGGCTCATGGGACTATGATGTCCAAAAGAACTGTATTACATATTCAGGTTGGAGTAGAATTACATAGTTCATTCTGAGTCAACATCCCCTGTGACATCTTACAAGCAAACTTGGGCAATAAATGCTCTGTCCATCCCATATATTCTGTTTCAAAAAAGCTTGCAGATGCTTCACTACTTCTTAGTAAATACCCTGGGCTTTAAGATATTGACATGGAAAGTACTAAAAACTGGTATCACTTTGCTAGGAATGGTATTAGATGATGTTCAATTTAGGCTTGAGTCTGTATGCTGAAATGTCTTATTTCCTCTATAGGAAGACAGAAATGGAAATGAGTCTAGCCACTGTATCTCAGTCCTTTGGTAGTTATGGAATGAGTGTGGATAAATGCCAGGGAATTGAATTAATGTTTTCAAATGGATGGTAAGAAGGAGATAACTTGTGTATCGTGAGCAGGGTGTGATTGCACATGGACACACTCACATCATCTGTCTCTAAACTGAAAATAAGCGTGCTCTGATTGTTCTCTACAGGCCCTTATTTCAGGCCTCTGAGCTAGAGCTTAGCTAACTAATATATTCTCGCATCAGAGACAAATGATAATTACCTTGGAAGGAAGAATGCTAGTCAGGAATGAGAGTAGGAAAGATTGGGATGACACTCGGGCTAGAAACCCAGCTCAGCAAAGGGTTGCTGAACCCCTGCAGCTGATTTGTAGGAGAAAATGTGATGATCACGGGAGGGAAGGAGACAAAGCATAGTAGGAGAGAAGAAATGGGAGATAAATGATTCTTGAGGTTACAACCCACGAATCACAGCTCATGCCTATCTCTCTGCATAGAGTACATGTTTGGAGAGCCTTTGCTTTGCCACTTTGTCTGTGATCTTATTCAGGCTGATTATTTATACTTTATGTAATGTAAATGTTAACTAAGAATAGTAAAACACACCTATTGAGTATATCTCATAAATAGGTAAAATACTTAGTAAAAACTTGAACTGACTAAGCGTATAGTAAGCTCCTGATACTGTTATGCTAGACCCTGATAAGTATTCATGTGTTGCCTTCTATTTCCTCTATTGCATTCATTCTGTCAGAGACACAGTAGGAAATACAATCCAGAAATTAATTATGTTAATTACAACAGAGACACTACCCATGTAACATGAATTTTATCACAGAGTACTTGTCAAATAAGCTGAGTTTCAGAGGCCATAGGGGATCTTTAATCAGGATGGTCTTTAAAAGGATCAGTATCTCTCTGTGCCCTCTTCTATTTGACATGTGTTGTATTTCATCATTATAAGACAACAGGGTTGGGTTCAGGGGCATCCAAAGACCATGACTTTTAGAATCTTCACTATGGAAACAGGTACTACGAAGGTTGTCAGACTTTAGCAATGCTTGGATAATTATTCATACAGAACAGGTGATAATTGCTGAGAATTGAGCTGTTGGGACTAGCCTCCTTGAGGGTCCTATCTTAGTTCTACCAAATCTCAATTAGATTGATTTAGATTTGTGTACTTCTGAAACCACAGACCTGCACCATTTTACTTTATGGATTCTCCTCTAAGTCTTTTTGCTCTTCCATCATGTACACAAGACAAACTGACACAGGAGTTTCTGTCTAAAGTAGAATGGTGTAACTGAGCCCATCTGCCACTGCCTCAGAGAGAATGCTCAGTGATGTCTGCAGTGCTAGCTTTGGTAGGATAAATCCTTTTATGGGTCAACCTCAGTTTACATTTGTCAGTTGGTGAGAAAGACTCTTACTGCTTTGATAAGTCATAAATATGTGTTTCCTGTGAATACCTTGTGGGCACATGCTAATAGTAATAATGCATTCAAGTCTTTCAGAACCACACCTCATTTTAATTAAGGCATATAGGAGTATACTCCATTGATCTGAAAGATTATAGGGTATGATGGTGACTACTAATCATTATTCTCTATCTTGTCAACTTAGTTTTTTGTTTTTTGTTTTTTTTTTTTGAGACCACAGTATTTCCCTTTTAAATTTTTTTGAGGCAAATGATATGAGATACTATTTGGAAATTCAAGTAAGAGGATTGAATATGTGGCATATCAGGATCTGAGACACCCCCAGAACCAGATATGGCAATATTTATTGTGCTGTCTGTCACTTAATTATTTTTGTAAATTATAACTGTCCATGACAACACTGTAATATGTATGAGAATATTCCTTTGCTATCTAGAAAACCTGGGATTTAAACAGTGTATTTGAAGTTTTGTGTTTATGTGTGTGTCTATCTGTCTTTCTCTGTATGTGTGTGTACCTGTGTATGTACATGCATGTATGTGTGTGTATGTGCGTGTGTGTGTGCATGCATGTGTGTTTTATACGTGGCAGATACCGTGCAGAAAAAGCTGCATCAATTTGGCCCACTCTCTTGATTGACTGTTATGGATGCACTCTGGTGAGGCACAGCCCCAGACCCATCATCCCAGGATTCCTTCTTGCTGCTGATGTGCTTTCTTATGTTTGTCATTGCCATACTCCTTATTTATTTGACTTGGTTGTGAGTAGACACTGGGACACCCTCACTGCCTATAGCCTGCTGTGATTACTTTCAGGGTGATAGCCCACCCTATTGGGTAAATTTCTGGCATATCAGCATAAAGATGAACTTCCATTAATGATGCTTAGATGAATTAATGACTTTATATAATTTATGGTTTGATGAACATAATTTTAAGGAAGAAAGTTTAAGTAGATGGTTTTAGTTGTTTTGCCAGAAAGCCGTAGCAAAGATAGAATCAAGAATGAAATGTGCCCCTTCTTCACAGAATAGGAAGTAAAGGCAGTATAATGCAGAATACAATGAGCTTTCATAAATTACACTAGGAAGAGAAATAGGCTTGGGACAGACTATTTTTCAGACAGATCAAGGAAAAACTTTCATTTTAGGTCAATACCAAGGATGTAGCCACAGGTGTGCACTATGATAAAGCAAGGTCATGTGCAATTATTGCTTTGAACTTGTGAGCTTACAGAATGAAACAGTGCTTTGAACTCACTGTAACTCCCGCTTCGGGTAACATTTTATGGATGAAGTAATTTTTCTTACATAGAGAAATTTTTGTCTAAAAATCTAGAAAAAGCTGAAAGCAATAATAAAGTTTTGGTATAGCCCTTTTCTGCTTCATCCACTCTGCATGTGTCTGTATGGCTGACTTACTTTCTTTTCCTTTCTTCCTGGCTCACAAAGTTAAGGAAACTCTGAGTTTCTTGCCTAATCAGTGAAAGACTAGTGAGTTAAAGAGTAAAGAGCCCAAATAACTAAATTTATTTTTCTAATCCCCTGCTACTTTCAGCAGGAATTAAAGTGCCAGAAGCCCTCAGCTTCTGGCCCCAGAGAAAGAAAGAGTTAAATTGCCAAAAGTCATCAGCTTTTGGCCCCATTCACCAAAGCCATTCCCCACTGCTTTTCTCAGTTACCTGGCTGCTGGGCAGCCCCAATATATATGTTCCCCCAAATATCTTTTAAAGATTTGAGCCAGACAACAGACATTGGTTATGCCAGTTCCTCAGGAGATTAACAGGGTAAAGGCCAGTCTATGGGATGTAAGTAATCCTTGTCTCAAGCTAAAACAGTAAACAGATGACTTAGCATCTAGTTCAGGTGTAGAGTTCCTGCCTAGTGTGCAGGAGGCTTAATGCATTTAAAATCCATTGATTTAAAATAAATGTCATATATTTTGTTATTTCCTTTAATGAATGACTCACTACCCTACCAAATGTAGTCTTTTAGCTTGCAAGAAACATTTCTTATGGATCCAAATTTCCTCATTTACACAAAAAGCACTGTATAAATCAATAAGAAAAAGTAGAGAATGGAATCTGTAGGACTGACCAAGAAGGAAGCTGGTTTAATGTATGCATAAAGACCAGGAGCCAGTAAGGTCTCAGAACCAATTAGGACCCAGAATCTGTGAGCAGGATAAGAGCAGCCTGAATATAAAGATTTAAATATCAATTTATATGATCTATGGACAGTCTTATAGAAAGAGCAGTGTGGCTTGTTGGAGGAGAATCATCAGATAGAAAATATGCAGGAACATGTTTCATTATCTTAAAATTTGATCAACTCGATTTTCTAACCAAGTGAAATATGGGCTCTATCATATTATAGATGAGAAAACCTTTAGTTTTCACTTGATTAACAGAAAAAAAAAATGGATGTGAAGGAACTTAACCCTAGAACAACAGGGGAAGAAATGACCAGCTAAAATTGGCTCCCATATTGGCATAATAGTTGAAATCATAAAGTTCCTTGTTGAACTACATTAACATTCTGTTAAGCAATAAATACAAAAGCAGAAGATGAAAGGACTGGTTTTCTCTCTGTCCATTTGAAAGTCATGTTTGTGGTCCTAGGAGACCTTAAAGGGCCATGCTTTTGGCAAAATGAACACTAGGATCAGCCATGGATTTGGCTGGAAAAGGAAGCCACCGGCTGTGGGGCTACTCTTTACAATTGCATTGAGTAAAAGAGTGATTAGCTGTTCTCCACCGGCCGGCCCTCACAGGTGGGACCTGAGTTCCACTCCAGTTCAGAAGCTCCTCAACATCCTCAACATCATTGCCACCAATGGTCCAGTAGGCTTCAGTGGTGTCTCTTCAGACTTAGACTTAATGAGTTTACTCATAACCTATGATGTCACAAATACTTTTTGGTTAGACGAATGTCTTCAAAGAGGGTGTTGAGTATTGGTGGGCTACTGGTTGGTAGTAAGCATACAATCAGTATGTAACAGATGAGGTTAGCAGACTATTACTAAAGAATGCTCTCCACAGACATTGCATATACATCTCCTGGGGAGCTTGCTAGACTAAAGTTCTCACTTAGCTGATCTGAGATGAAGCCCAAGCTCACACATTTCTAACCAGCCCTGACAAGACACATGCTACCAATCAGATCAGAAATCAAAAACAGTAATGTGTTAGGGACATTTCTAGAAGTTTGCATTACCATCAAGTTCTGTGGATCACTCTTAGCCTTATTGGCACAATGTAGAATATTTTCTTCCTTTTTTTCTAGAAATTATAGATATGTGAAATATCTATATTCACAAAGTATAGATGTGTGAAATAAGTCCAGGATGGGATTCACTCATTGGCTGGAGACACAGAAATGGGAGCTTTGAATTTTCTCTTTCCTGCATATATGCCAGAAAAGCTGGGCACATATCTTCTTCCATAGCCTAATTTTATTTAATAAATCACTAAGAATAATTTCAAGCTTTCAGGAGGGCATAGATCTGTACAGGGTTTTGTTTTTCTCCCTGCTTTTTTCAAAAGTTAACTTTGGCAATGCATGCTCACTGAAATGGGATTCAAACTAATGGGAATGAATGTATAGCTGGGATTGGCCACAACGGAAAGACTGACAGCAGAGACTCCCTCAGACTGCCTGAGAGAAGAACGATGAACAATGGATGACTTCAGAAATGTCCTTCATTTTATCTAGATGACCTTTATGAAATGCTGACTTTTTCCATAGGTGAAGTAGTATGTGAGTTAGTGGCTCAAAGAAGACTCAAAGCATTGCTCAGGAATAGCACCCACAGGCAGTTCTCCATACTAATGGTAACTGAAGGAGTCTACCTCCTAACTCATTTTCTCCTTTTTATTCGATTTTAATTCCCCACATTTAGCAATTTTAATAAATGTGCTCTTAATATTCATTATTGTAATACTAATCTGTTGTATGAGATAGCTATGACCTCTCCTAGAGTGTGCATTAGAAAAATACATTGGTGATCAGAGAAGTGGGCAGGACTGTAGCAGGATATACAGCCAGAACTAGAAATCACACTTACCTCCCTAGAGTTCCAGAATCCTAACACCGCATTAGTTCCTACAGGGAGCACATGCTAGGTTCATTTATGTTGCTCCAAATTACAGGCTGCCAAAGGGACATTCCAGTTGTAGGCAGTTAAGAGAAATGATCTGAAATGATGGCTCCAAGGCAAGGGCTGAGACATGCAAGGGAGAGCAACATTTCCTGGCACAAATCAGACATGCTATACTGGGGAAGAGAAACACAGTTCCTCAGAAATAGGATGCTGGTATATTACTGAGAAGTGGCCAAAGAGGAGAGAAGAGGAAGACCTTTGGGGAATTTTATTGCTTATGCTATTGAGTCTGAGCAAACATATTCACACAGTGGAAGAGAAGCCAGAGCCAAGTGACAAGGCGGGTCCAGTTCTTTCAGTCCTTGTGGATCACCTGTATAGGCTGCAGACTCTGCCTTTCAACAGTCTTGGCACTAGTTAAGTAGAAGCTGCCTGGCCTGCCTAACTCACTTATGCCTCAGTCCTGTCCCATGGTTCTGGAGTTCTGCTTGCCATCCTGATTTATTCCTTAGTGCCCTGGTTTTAGTGCCTGGCAAGATCCCAAGACTGTGAGTGACATGGCAGAAGGAGGCAAACTGAAATTACTGTAGTGAAAATGACTGGTAATCTCCAGCAATGACGGGCTTTGTGAGTGACAGCTTTGCACTTTGTGCAAAATCTTTTGCTGAAGCAAAAATGGGGCCTGTGGGGTCTTCAAGTATGAGAGGTACTTTTTAATATGAAGAGAATTGCTTTAGATCAGAAGTTCCATGCATTTACCCTTATAATGTAGATACTTAATGGACTTTCTGAGACTTGCTAAATGTCTTAAAACATGTAAACCCAAGTTACAAAAAAAGTAATAGTATATTTCTTACTGTAATAGAGTTCACAACATTGTACTCCTATATAGTATATAAAATACATGCATGTGTTTAAATTCAAGCTAATAATGTTAAGCACTGCGTTACCACCAAAATCATAGGAAGCATCTTTTGACAGTCTGTATTTCAGATACTCATAGAGGTCATGAGGAAGGAAGGAACATGGGTCATGTGGAGACGAATGTGTTAGAAGTCAAGGGAAGACCTTGAAAATGGGATGTGCTATCTTGATGGGCATACTTAATATCCTCGGTGAGTATCAGAAGGCATGAAGAGAATTCCTCCCTCATGCATGCTCCTCCAAAGCAGTGCAGAGAACTATGAGTCAGTGTCCTTTATTTTCTTGAGTTTGCACTACATTTGGAGAGTAATAGTTTGCTAAATTGTTCAGTGGTCTAACTCAATGAATCTGAGTCTGATGTTCAAAGTCAGAACAGATCTATTGTTCTTGGTAAAGAGGGGTATCCCACTCCTTACTTGCTTGGTCACTTCAAGATAACTCTATGTCATTTTTATGCCATTTCTATGTCATATATGTGCATATGTCATATTTGTACAAATGAAAATATAATTAAAATTATATTGTGTATGTTTATATATTTTATGTAAAGAATATTTAATATAACTTTTTCTGGGAAAGAACCCCCTCCAAGCTAACCTATACCTCATTGTAATAATTTTTTGTGCTATATGAGATTGTTGAGTGAGATGTGAGGGCATGCATATGACCACAGAACACTGGATGGCCATGAAGTCATTCTGAATAATCCCCACCCACTTTCTTCAAATTTCCTTCCCAATTGTATTTGTCTTTTCTCCCAGTTGGCTTTCCAGTTGGCTTTTCTTCCTTTGGCTTTCTGAGTAAATGCTGCAGCTGGCTATTCCTAACTCTCGTTCTATTTTGCTCCCACAGACTTGTGAAGGCGAATGTATGTTCTGACTTTATTCCCCTTGTTCCCTCCAACATACCATGTCTTTCCTTGCTCGTTTCTTGTCACCATAGATGCCCTGATCAAATGTCACCCCTCCCAGGACATTTTTCCCGAATTCATCAGGAAGAAACAAGTCCTTTTTCTTCACTGCCCCATAGGGAATTCTGCTTCTCAGACAGAAGACACTGCTGGCTGAAAAATTGTTTCCACATTTGCTAACTATCTGCATGAGTGTCATTCACTAGATTGTCTGTTAGTATTAAACAATACTAAAGCAGTTTTCTTGTATATTTACATGAGTGTGCATTTGAATATGGAATAAATTTTAACAAACCAACCCCCACAAAAACAAAACTTAGGTAAATATTCTCAGAATTGAAAGGGAAGAGTTCAAAAGAAATTCAGAGTTATGACTAGGCAAGTGAATTGTCAGTAGATGGACTTGTTCCTCCCATAAAATTAAGCAGGATAATTGTTCCATAAGATTTGTAGTTTTATACATACCTTAAGATTCAATTATTTGAGCTGGAAGTCATTAAAGCTTTATAGAATATGGGCAATAAGGAATACTGAAACCTTTCCCATGATCTGTTCTGTTGTGGGACTATGGAGACCAACTCTGCCAGAGAGAAACAAAATTAAAAACAAATACCAAAGGAGCTCCTGGCCAGAGCTCTGTCTGGGATGGAACACAGGCATCTGGTTAGGAAAAATGAAGGGACTTGGGCCTAGAGGGAGAGGTGGTTCACTGGTCAAGTGCTTAGTGTGCCAGCCTGAGGAATTCAGTTCAGTTTTTAGATGTCATGTAAAAGCCTGGTTTGGTAATGTATGTTCATAATCCCAGCACTGGGAAGGCAGAGACATATGACTCTGTCAAGCATTCCTATTCAGCCAACCAGCCTATCCTATTTGCTAAGTTCTAGGTTCAATGATAGAATCCATCTCCAAATCCAAAAAAAAAAAAAAAAAAAAAAAAACTGCATATGAAAAACTAGATTGCTTCTGAGAAACAACACTCAAAGTTTTTCCCTGACCTACACATCCACACAGAAGTTCACCAGGCCATGTACACACATACAGAGATAAGCACACACACCTACACACACACACATACACACACGTGAATATATATATGTGTACACTCACATGCACATTTGCACATACACACATGGGCAGACACATGCACACAAGGAAACCTAGACTTCTGTAACTTAAATATTTTGAAAGTTCCTAGGAATGCTTTGGAGGCATCTGGCAGAAGTGATCATAGAAATTAGATCACAGATAGAGGCTGCACTATCTGCTGGTGCTTTGGAAATAATATTTTCATTTCTTTTAAAAAATGTTTCATTTTAATTACTGCAGATACATACACATGCACACACGCGTGCGCGCGCACGCACGCGCACACGCACATGCACACGCACACACACACGCACACACACAAGCACACACACAATCATGCCATACCATTCCTGGCAAATTTACTGTGGAGGTCTTGATTATTGTGACAACATAAAACATTGTGCCCAGCTTTGGTCTTCATGAAAAACATTTAATTCACCATTACACACAAGAAGTGGACCCTTCAATATTAAGTCAGCAGAAGACTTAGCACAATCCCATGGTTATCCAGCCATTCAGGCAAGCAGATACAATTAGGTATCAACAAATGCTCTGAACACTATGGCTCAGTGAACCTTCTTGGTCACAGTCACTGCATGTTTTCACATTGGATAAGAAAAAGATTTCATAGTGAGATGTGTCTGTGTACGTATATTGGGCAATATCCTACTTACTTCTCTTGAGTAATTTTAATCTATATCTTGACACAGAAATGAGCTGCATTGTGAGTACCAAAGTGCTAATGGGTTTGGTGGAACAGTGTAAATAAATTGGGAACAATGGAGGGTGGTTTGGGGATCCATTCTCCTGATTGCAATAGGCATCAGATCTTAGGTAAAGTTGCTTCTAAGCACTGTGACTGACCAAAGCTCATTTCCCATGTTCCTTTTGAACTTTTGCATGGGCTAATTTATCCAATACATGCAGATATTTTTGAGTATCTCCTAATATTTAGTTCTTGTGTATTAGAGAAACTTCCCACTATTCCATCATACAGATAAATAAAGAAAATAATCAAAAGAATTCAGTTAAGACAGTTCTGAAAGGATTCAGTAAACCTATTCGGTTGTTGCTCTCTGGAGCTACAGAAATCAATCCAAGTAGGTAGATTAAGATCTGTGCTTCCTTTCATTGGAATTTCTCATGAGTTGGATATTCATCACCAAGTAGTTTCTTTTACTTCTGCAACAATCTCCTTGTTGCCTTTCATTTCTTTAGCTGTCTTCCAATACCACTGTGATCAAAGTCAGTATTATCATTTCAACTAGTAAACTATATTCAGAATGCCTTCTGGACACACACAGCTTATGTTCTCCATAGTTGCTACAAGTATTATTTTTAAAACATGCATTAGTGCTGGAGAGTTGTCTCAGTGCTGTGAAGGGCAAGTACTGTTCAAAATCAATTCTCAGCACTAACATCAGGCCACTCAGTTATCTACACATCTTCCTATAACGCTAGCTTCAGATGATCTAGTACCTTCTTCTGGACTCCATGTCACCTGCTAGCAAGACATGTTTGGCTATGGGTAGATCTATGAGTCTACTTTGCATGACACCATCAAGCCACTTTGAATTGAGCAGGCATCAGAATAGACTTTGTTTAGATAATTATTATTGAGTAAGATGCTACCATATGATGTTTTGGAACTCATGACCAGCTATAATAAGTAGCTTGAAGATAAACCCAGCTACCAGAACCATCACAGGCATTTAGGTGTTTTCCTGGTGGAACTGTCTTTTAGAAAAGAATTTTTATTATCCATGTTCGCCATAGTGCTGCCATCCTGATCTATAGTTATGTAGCCATTGTAAGATATTCATCTCTTTTAACTTATTCTTAGTTACTTGGGGTTTGATATACCCTTTCTAGTCATGTGTAGCCTCTAAGTTAATTGTCTGGGGTAGAAGGAGCAGATAACTATTGCTCCTGTAATATTTATATAATTAGAGTCCTTGTCTCAGGATTTCTATAAGTGAAGCTAAAGGGGAATATATCCAGGTCCTGCCACTCTGTTGAGGAGCATCACAGAGGAGAGGTTCTGGTCCTCCATCCCTGCCAGAGTTCACCTATAGAACCACACAGTTTTGGAAATAAGACAAGATTGCTTGGATGGGGTAAGATGGCTCAATGGGCAGGTATATATAGAACCACTGATATTCTCTAAATGTATTCTCATATAGATGAGGTCTTCCTTTTCCTTTGTGTCCAATAAATCCTTTTTTAGGGTAATCTGGCTGCTTGCATAGTAATTGCTTTAATTATACATATGCACTCAGAAAAATTAAAACATCATCATTTAATACATGCGAGAAGACCAAGATTTGTGGTGTATAAAAATCCATGCATATTATCACTAGTCAAGATAATAGTGTATTTTCTGATAAGAGAAATGTTACTGTATGCTTTAAATTCAAGTTAAACTCTTACATATCTCTACTTTATTTCAATGAAATGATGCTTCAACTTATCATTTAAACATGCCAAGTTTTTCATTTACCAAGAATTTGAAGAGATACTAACCAGTAAATCTTAATCAGAGATTGTTAATATACACTTCATATATATGAGTTGGTATTATCTGTTCACAAAAGCAAGTTTCATTAAAATTTTAGAAAACAAATATATAATAAGGAAGTTGGATACAAATATTCATTCTCTTGTGTGCAGGTTTTTGACCTTGGAAGTTATAAGTTCCATTTTTTTAAAATTTTTTTGAAAGGTAAATGTAAGTATAACCAATGCCATCATTACTGAGAGTGAATTTTCTATGTACCTTCAAGACACAGAACTTGTCATAAATTCAGTAAGAAGTTGTATCATGTGACTTTAGCAAACTCCAAAACAAAACCTTGAGTAGGGTCCTCCTCATTCTTAGGAAACCAGACTTGTTGAATCATGCATCAGGCACCCCTGAAAAACTTGTTAAAACACAGATTGAGGAGCCTCTGTCTGCAGAAAGAGGCTGAGAGTAGGGCTCAAGAATTAATGATTTTAGTAAATTCCCAACCATCGCTGATGATACTGGTCTAGGATTGTAGGTGAGGATGAGAGTCTGTATTCGACCATGAATCTTATGCCCAGCTGTCAGTAGATATGTTCAGTCTACCAGTATCTCATCCTAGTTAATTCCTAAACTCCAGAGGGATGAGTTGCAGACATTGATATACAGTAAGTGTTGTACACTTACAGTGGTAGGTGCTGAGAACCACAGACAAAGCACCGTTCTCCTATCCCATTATTAACTTACTGCTAGGCTTTTCTGTCAGGCTAATTTCATATGGGATGTTTATTAATAACTTTTATACATTTTTAAAAAAATATATCACCATGACATTTGAGAACCAAGAGTGCTTTTGTTGTACTCCTTGACTATTCCAGTGATGGTAAGTTGCATCTCGTCCTCCTCCTAATTATTCAAGACTCAACTTGTTAGCAATTAGATAAACGTCTACAGTCAGTAATTAAGATCTGTGAAAAAGACAGCACATATGGGGCTTGCATATTTTATGTATGCTTTTGTTACCATAGGTGATTTTAGCTACTGCACTTATGAGAATAAGCTAAAATACTTTAAAGGGGGGTTATGTCTTGCTATGTAGGTAAGTTCTCTGCTGAGTGACAGAGACACCTTCAGATAACAAATACAATTGAATTAAAAGAGTTTCTCATAGTCAGTGTTTAATGTGATTTTACTATGACTCTGTAAGGTTAAGGAGCTTACATCTAGCAGACTCATCTTCTGTCTGGATTGCTTTTACTGTCAGTATGTGTGTGAATTTTGGGTAGAGTCCAAATTTATCTTCAAAGGCCCTGCATTATGGGCAGCACCCAGGATTTGGTTAGACACATGGAGATCAGAAATCTATTGAATCTGTGCATGCATTTTAACAAGATCTTTGGATGCTAGAAATTTGAGAAGCAATGCCTTAAATTATTCATTGATTGCTGAGGCCTGGGACTTCAGTAGTGGAAAAGTGTAGAATTTACTGAGTTGAAGTCTCTTTGCATTTTTGCTGAGGCTTTATTTCTCATTTCATGGAGAGACTGTGGCTTTAAGTTGAACAAAGGAAACGAAAAAGAAAATTTTCCTTCCTTCCTTCCTTCCTTCCTTCCTTCCTTCCTTCCTTCCTTCCTTCCTTCCTTCCTTCCTTCCTCTCTCTCTCTCTCTCTCCCTCTTTCTCTTCCTTTGTACTCAATTTTTCTTCTGCAGAAACCATGTGGGACAATTCATGATAGTAGAAAAACACACTAATGGTAACTTCCTTGTATTTTACATAGTGTTTTTAAAACGATGTGGTCCATTTACATTGTACCAAGATGTGTGTTAGATGGTGAAGATATAACAGACGATTGGGGAGTGTATGACAGTTCTCATTAGGGCCTACAGAAATCTTATTAAAGATTGTGAATGACTGGCAGGCCTTCCATACATGAGTTGTACAGAATTCTATTTAACTGTTTGGTTTCCAGATAATTCTAATATTCAGCATATTCCTTTTAAAATCCCTATGTACAGATCATTTAACACTTTGGACTGAGAAATAAATCTTTGGGAGGTTCCTATTTCCAGTTTAATTTCTTTTAACTTTGGCTGAGGCCAGATGATGGTGTGAGCTGAAGGGAAACACCTGTGTCTGCTGTCTGACCTTCCAGAAATGGTCCTCCTATAGCCGAGGCGAAGCTACAGTGCTGGAAAAGACAAAATACAGTCTGAAAAAGGCAAGAGAGCATAGCCCTTTCATGCTTGTATCAAAATCTGGAATCATTGTCCATTCCAATACATGATACTGTAAGTTGCAACTCTGCATCTGGTAGCAGCAGGTCTCAAATATTAGTAATTTCATAATATTGTGTTTGTTTGAGACAGCATCTATGTAGCTCTGGTTGGCCAGGAACTCACTATGTAGATCAGGATGCCACAAACTTATAGAGATCCCTCTGCCTCTCTGCCTTTACTTCCAAAGTCCTGGGATTAAAGGTTTATGCTACCATACCTGGCATAATTTCATGATCTTGACCTCTGCAGGAAAGGGTCAAATAAGGCTTCATGTATACTGCTTTTCTAGAGTTTTATTTTCAACACTTGCCTTGCTATCTCCTAGTTCAGAACCAGCTGGAAAATAAAGGTTTTTTTTTTTTTTTCTTTCCCCACTTTTTAAACAGGAGCCATCTTTGAGATGAGGACTGATAACTCATCCCATCGTCTGGGTTTTTTCCTTACTATTCACATCCACTCCAGCTGTAGGCTGTCCTTAGAATGCCACAAGACTACTCAGTGTCTTCTTGCTGACAGTACATGGCAGATGTGTGGGATTTGATGTCTTAGAAATGCTTTTCATCAGCGCAGAAATGGCATTTCTTCGTGACTGTCATCCTTGTACAATGGTTGATGGATAATGATTTATCATGTTTAATCAGAAACTGCAACTTGCCTCCAAATGCACACATTACAGGAAATTTATGACTAAATCTATTTACTATTTATGAAGAATGTAAAAGCTTTGTATTTTTCAAAGAACAACCGCAAAGCTTTAAAAAAAAATTCCTCCAGCTTCGTAAGATTCCATTCCTTAGCTTAAAGCTTAATGTAGAATCTTCCTGTTTGAATATCTGCTTTTTAAATAGAGGACATTTTCTGTAGGTGTCTCACATTGCAAAGCACACTGTGGACATGATGATGCTCTCAGGAGGACTGCTTTTGTTTAAAGGCTACCCTCTTCAACTCTAGTCTCCAATAATCCAGACGTCAACAAGACTACAGTGAGATTGTTTTGGAGATGTTTTGGACAGATTTGCTTCAGGAGATGAAGGGTATTCATGAAATAGCAAGAGGCATAAAGGTGTAACTTTGTAAAGAATCAAACCAAAATATGATTCCTTATCTGAACATCAGGGAATGCTGGAAAATATTCGCACATAGGCATACCTTCTCCAAAGCCATGACTGTTTCTCTTCAACGACAGTAGCAAAGGGGCACTAACAATGGGAAGTTGACCATGTATCTAACCATATCCTGGGATTTTATCTCGTCTCAGATCATCTAGACTTAAAAGAATCCACTGACAGAGTGTATTTGAATCGACTTGTTGGCAAAGAGACAGATAAAATAGGAAGATGTTGCTCTCAGAGCAATGCCATGTCTCAATCCACAGCTTTGCATCTGACCTTTCGTCGGTTTGCTGGACAAAGAGGCATGCGTTATAACTTCTGGACTCAGCTAGTTTTCCTTAGACAACTAGGTTTCTATTTTAAAAGAAATCCAGTTTTGAACGTATAAGCTGGCTAGAACCTTAGAGTTGTACTTGATTCTAAATGTTCAAGGTAGTTTGTAAAGTGGCTTTTAAAAATTTTCCCAACCCTTCTAGTGACATCTTTAAAAAACCCACTGCTGAGTAAGATAGGCATTCAATGAAGAGACAGCTGGGTTTTGAAGAACAGATTGAATTCAATGATTTGTTCATTGTCAAAGCACCCCCTGAAGTACATTTTTTAGTATGATCAATTGTAATTGTAAAATTTTTATAGGTTAAAAATTCAGAACTATATCTTACATTTATAAAGGCAATGCCTATTGAAGAACACTTAGGAGGCAAATGGAAATTTCCCCTGTTGATAAGAAAGCCATCCTAAAAACCACAGACCCTCGCTTTGTTTACTCTTGGCTTGTTTGTTTTTGTTTTGTTTTCCTAATACAGGCATGGAAGGGATGGGCATTTTACTTGTTTCCAGCTCCAGAAAGTTTCATAAATGAAATCTAACTATGTTTGGAGTGTGTGGCTTCTTCCGGGGCGGGCGAGGGGAGCACTGGGTGCCTCAGTTGCCATCTTATGTTTTATTTCCTTTTTGTTGTTCTTTTTGAAGATTTATTTTATTTTTGTATTAGTGTATATGTGTGCACGTGTGTGTGTGTGTGTGTGTGTGTGTGTGTGTGTGTGTGTGTGTGTGTGTGTGTGAGAGAGAGAGAGAGAGAGAGAGAGAGAGAGAGAGAGAGAGAGAGAGAGAGAGAGAGAGAGAGAGAGAGAGAGACGACGTATTCCAGTTCTGGCAGGGCCTGAAGATGATATTGGATTCCCTGGTGCTAAAGTTCCAGGCAGCTATAAACTGCAGAATGTAGATGCTGGGGACTGAATTCAAGTTGTCTAAGCCATCTCTCCAGCCCCTGGAATTTTTCTTCTGAGGAAGTGTCATTTGCCACCCTTGGCTCTAGGAATAATAAAGTCTAAGATTCCCTTATTTCCTAAGGTGAAAGCTCATCTGCATGTGTAGCTGCTCTCAGAAAACTATACTCGAATCTGCAATTTATCATTTTCATTGCTTTTTAGTTGTTAAACTAAAAAGTGGTACCTTTTCCCTTCTGGACAAACCCACAAAGACTTTAGAATAGAAGAATTGGAGTATATTTGCAATTGAGTTTTAGTATACATTTTCTGGTTCTTTCTAGCCTTACTATATGTTAACCTTGTAGCTCCTAACTGGAAAGAATGATTGAGAAATGACCAGAAAACATTTGTAACTTTTAGAGATGTGTGTGTGTGTGTTGTGTGTGTGTGTGTGTGTGTGTGTGTGTGTGTGTGTGTGTTTAAATGGCCACAACTGCATGGTAAAGAAGCTATAGACCTCCAGGGGAATGAGACCATTGATACTGCTGAATATTCTACAATTAACAGGATAGTCCTTTGCAAAGTATGACCAAGCCTGAACTGGCAGGAGCACTGGGGTTGAGTTCTGTCCAGCTATACTGAAACATGAGCCTTCCTCAAGCCAGACTTTTTTTACGTTCCAGTGGAAGGCAGTCTGTTGATTAGAAACCTGTGGGCTCATTGGTTGGGGCTTATCCCCAAAATCTTCTGCTTAACAGTGATGTGACTTTAGAATGTAAATTAGTGTCTGTGCCTTGAGTTCCGAGCCTTCTGAGCCAAAGTTATCTCTTAAGGTTATACAAATAAACGAGTCAACTAAAACTAAGTGTTTGGCACAGAGGATGCTGGTCAGGTTAAGTGTTCCATATTTACATCACATTTCCAAGAATGGATGCATTGACATCACCGAGATAATTTCCCAGCCTTGAACACCCTCTTCTATACTACTCCTTTTTCTATATCATAATTAAAATATCCTTTCTATGGTCCCTTCCTCTTTCCCTTCTTCACATAACAGCATATCTCAGTGTCTGGTTAAAAGTTAGTTTGTTCTTCTTGAGGTAGTAAAGTCCTTAGAGACAGAATGTCTTATCTCAGCCTTATAGCCAGAGTCCTGAACACTGCTAAATTATGTCTGCTCAGTTGGAACTGATATGAAATGTTTCTGTTGCTAAGAATAGTAGAGGACACATCTCCTCAGCGTGGCTCACAATAACATTGTTTGTAAATATGAAGCCTATTTTTAAGTAAAGTGTGTGTGATTCTTTTATAAACCATGCTACTACAAGGGCAGAGTCTATCAAGTAGTGTCACTGAAAGAGAGTCTAAGCAATAGGTTAGGCTAGTGCTCTACCTCCTACCTCAGCATATGAGCGTCTTTGGCCATAGCCAAATCTTGAGACAAGACAATGCATGGAATGTTACTCAAGACTTAATATTTCACTTCTCTTTGTATAGTATTCTACTTTTAGACTTCATCCTGGCTTGACTTGCCTCCATTCTTTTAGATAAGTTGGCACAAGTGGCTACATACTGTCAGTGTTCATCTGTGTGTAGAAGAAAAGACTATTTCCAGACAGACTACACACTGAAACTGAGTCCTCGATAATGAAGGATTTGTTGTTGCTATTCTCTCCTTGGCTTAGAATTAACTTGTCAGTTCAAAGATCTTGCAGTTCTTTAACGAGGATATGCTGGAGTATAATGAGGTGAGAATGAGTTTGAAACTCCTTGTGTCTCTAATTCCTGGCTTGTTGCTTAACCTCAGTGAACTTAAGTTGTACTTTTGTAAGTGCAGATAATACCAGCTCCTTCAGTCTGGTGCTCTTACGAAATGATGCTATATAAATAAGTAAATATGAAAAAGGGTCATGGAATGGAACATGAGTGCAGGTACTTAGAACAAAAATATGGTGGGCTTTCCTTTTCATCTTCTTCTCCCAGAACATTGTTATATAATATTTAAAAATTTTTTATGTACAGATGTGTGTGTTTGTGCCTTAATGTATAAAAACTATGGTTGTTTATGTAGTATGACACACACATGCAGGTCAGAGGACAGCTTGGGTTTTGGTTCTTCCTTCTACCTTGTTTGGTGGCAAGGTCTCCATTGTTTTCTATGGTGAACACCCTCCAACTTCCAGGGATTTTCCTGTCTCCACCTCCCATCTCTCTCTAGGAAATCTGGGATTATGGATGCCCATGCTATACTTCATACTTTTACATGAGTTCTGGGGATTCAAATCTAAGAACTACAAGTTTGCTCAGCAAATGCTTTTATGCACTGAGCCATCTCCCTAATCCCACTGATACTATTTTGTGGACAAGATCTCTCTGTCTCTCTGCCTTTCTATCTCTCTGTCTCCCTGTCTCTTTTGCTCTCTCTGTCTGTTTCTCTCTCTTTCTGTGTGTGTATGTATGTATGTGTGATTATTTTTCTGAATGTTCATAGAAACAAGTATCAAAGCACTGCCAGATAGCGATGTCCAAGGTTATACATTCAGAAGACAACTAAGACATGCTCATTGACTTTGGAAAACAAAGTCAAAATCTCCTCCATCCAGCACCAGGATCCCCAAGATAGCCAACCACAGGGGCAGTAGGTGTAGAAACACTTCATACACTTAGTGAAAGTCTGTTTTCAGCATTGAGTATTTAAGTTGATTGTGTTGATGGTGAGCAGTAAAAATCAAGATGAAATTGTATATGGCTGCCACTGTTGTGGCACTGGCCAAAGCCCAGCCTTCCTAGTACAAGATCTATAACTACAGAAGATCTTCAACTACAGAGCATTGTGAACAGCTTAGAGACAGAGTTGAGGAAATCTTCCCATCTGAGAGAGAGCCACTTCTGACCGGCATATTTTATTGCTGTTAGCACCACCCACTATAACTCATATTACTAGAGGCTGTAATAGAAATGCATCCATGCGCTTTCAGAGAAAGTCCATGGAAGGTTTTCATAAAAAGCCTAGGATCACAATATATTTCTGTATCTCTCTTGTAAAGGAATTTCTCACCCAATAGTTTTCTTTGTCTAATGCATGGATCCATGCTGTCTGATATGTGCTAATGGAAAGTTTTATGTCACAGCTTTACTCTGTGTGCCTAATGAGCACTTGAATATGGCTAGTTGAAGTAAAGAATCAAGCGCTTAATTTCATTTCATGCTAAATAATTTAAATTTCAACAGGCATGCATAGCTGATGGCTACTATGTAAACTGACTATTATAACTCAATTGATGATAGTCATACGAGAAGGATTTCATTTTACAGGCAAATGGCTAGAACTAGAAAAACCTTATCCTGAGTGAGGTAAGCCAGACCCAGATAGACAAATAAGGTATGTACTCACTTATAAGTGGATATTATCCATTAAACAAATGATAGCCAAGCTACAGTCTGTAGACTCAGACAAGTTAGGTAAAGAGGAGGGCTCTGGGGAGGACACATGGATCTCCTGGGGAAGAAGAAATAGAGTAAATTTGTCAGGTGGTCTGGGAGTGGGTGGAAATGGGAGTGGGAGGGGTCTGGTGTTTGGGGAGATGGGATTGGGGAGAGAATGTGGTAAGAGATGGATGGAATTGTTGTCATTTGGGTGATGGTGTGGAAAACTAGTGCAGGGGAATTTCCTGGAATCTATGTGAGTGATCCTAGGAGGACTTCTAGTAATGGGAGCTATGGAATCTGAATTGGCTATGTCTTGTAGCCAGGTAAGGCTCCCAGTGGCAGGACTGGGTTACATTCTACTGAATTATTGACTGATGGGATCCCTTGAAGAAAGCCCAATATCACAGACTGATGCTATGACAAGGGCTGTTCTCCACAAACTGACAGCAAGCCCCCATTTCCAAGGACAACCACACTGCTTATTGCAAATGGAGAAATCAAGATTGTGCCTAGCTGGAGCTTTCACGCCAATGTTCTAGTCTTTTTGGTGTGAGAAGGTACTCTGCAGGCTTCTAAAAGAAAAACGTGGACCTTTAATCTGTAATCTCTCCTGCCTACAAGATATGCTGGGGTTATATTGGTGTAAAATGTATGGGAATGGCAAACCCGTGTCTAATTTAATTTTAGGCCCACACAATGAGAGGAATCCCATGCCCAACATTTCTTGAATGGCTAAGAAGAATCAAAGACAACTGATTGAAAAAATTAAACTCAAAGAAATGATTTATCGTCAAACTTTGCTATACTCATAATGTCTTATTCAGCTGTCATCAAAGAGGCCTCCTTCACCAGCAGAAGGGAATAGATACAGAGACCCACAGCCAGACCTTATGCAGAGAAAAATCTAAGTTGGAGTTCTCCTTTGTGTCCCTCCACTCAGAGCTTAGGAAGTCCCTCAGAAGAGTGGGTAGAAAGATTGTAAGAGTCAACAGGATGGAGGACCTAGAGAACACAGTCTACTGACTAAACCACTCAGGGTGCATGTGGGATGTCAGAAACTGAAGCTGTGAATCCTGGGCTCACATTAGTCTGCACTAGGTCTTTTGCATATATGTTATGACTGCTAGCTTGTTTTTGTTTATGTTTTGTTTGTTTGTTTTGTGGGACTCCTAACTGCAGGAGTGGGTGTGTCTTTGACTCATTTGCCTGCTCTTGAGACTCCTTTCCTCCTGTTGAACTTCCCTGTACAGCCTTAGTGTGAGGACATTTCCCTTGTCTTATTGTATCTTATTTTGTTCTGTTTGGTTGTGTCTTAGAGCCATGCTCTTTTATGAAGGGAGATTGAGGGGGAGTGGATCCTGGGGAGGGAGTAGATGAGGGAATGCTGGGAGGAATAGAGGGAGGGGAATAAACCATGGTCAAGATACTTTGTAGGATAGAAGAATATATTTTCAATAAAATAGTTAATAAAAAGAAAAGAATTTCATAGCAAATTATTTGACATGTTATTAAGTGCTGAGTTCAGCACTTAATATGATGGACAATAACACTTGGGTTTCCTAGTTAGATCCTATCCACTTGGAAGATGAGAAAACTCATGCAAAGTCAGTAATGTGCTCATATCACTATTTAAAGGAGAGGTGTTCAACCTTTTGGCACCATGATATGTAGTTATCTACACAAGTGTTCAGCCACATGACCAGCTATCTCAAGATGCATGGGACTTTGGATTCAGCATCAATGAGGACTGAACTGAAGAGTCAAGCTGTTCTTCTCAGGATGAAAGCTCATACAGTAACAGGTCTGGTCACTGCAGATTGCTCTTATCATTTTCACTGCCTGGGTGAGGCAGAGTGTGAAGCCCCTGTGAAAAGTTTAAAATCTGGAATCTCTTTGAGGATGCCGGGTTTTTAATTTATGGGGTTCTCTCTTGAGTCTCTTGAAATGATCTCTTGAAGACCTGCCAGTTCACTTTGCTTGCTGAAGTTACTCTGGCCCACTAGGGGAGAGAAAAAAGAAAGATACACTAATATAGCATCTTGCTGGGTGTTGTCATGGAGACAAGGCCTTAAACAATGGTGCTTTTCTTCCCCAGTCACAGACTCAGCAAGCAGTTTCATTTTTGTTTTGTCTGAAGCAGCAGCAGTCTGAAGAGCCTCATGAGAGGGCTTTGACACAGTTTCTCATGGTGCCAGTGGGGATCTAGGGTGACTTCCAGGGGATGTGGTAGGTGCCACTTGTGTAATAACCCCAAAGTGTTTGATACTATATTCTTTTAATATCTTGGAAAGCCCTCAGGTATCACTATTAATGGCATCACATCACTGTTGAATGGCATGTGCTGGTTACAAGCATTCAGGGCTGACAGGTTTTCTTCAAAATTGAACAGAGGTAAGAATCAACAAGCTAGTTTCACCAATCTCTTCAATGTTCCAGTGAGTAAAGATTAGAGGAAAAGATGATTTAAATTTGACTTTTGAGTTATTTCAGAAGATTTCTTTCTGGCCAGTCTTCTACTCTAAATAGGATTTGTATAATCGATTTTTGATATTTCCTTAAACAGCTGAGGTACAAGCAGGTATCGCTAATTTAATATAAATGTCACAGCCATGGTCTCGGTCTGAACAAATTTGTGCCTAAAGTCAGAAAACATGGGCTGAATTGTGAAATGTAATGAAAACTGATTGTGTTTAAATGCAGTTTCCCAGATAGCTCGTTCACTAGCTTATTGAAGCTTTGGCTTTAAGGAACCATTGCTGCAGAATGAATCAATACTAAGTAGGTTGAAGACAGGTCACGTGATTTATTGATATTTCATCTGAAAATCTCACAGGTTTTTCCAGACAAAAATCAGATGCAGGAGAATTGTTGGACTCAAACTTATTGGGAGTGTCACAGAAAGAAGATGCAGACAAAATACCCAATAGGGGAATGGGAAAGTTGCAGACTCTTACATTCTTTCCTAGAACAGAAACAGAAAATCCCAGTTAATTTAAGGTGATAGGCTAAAACTAAATAGTTAACATTTGCCTAGCTCCTGGGCTGCCCATTCAATCTGAAGTGCTTCGTTATTACTTAGCCTCTGATACCATCATATAAAATAATGTATTGTACCAATGAGCAGAACTACACTGAGATGGTCTTTGCTAAGGAATCACATTGCCAGTGTGTCATAAAGGATAATAATGGGCATTCTGGTCTATGATTTTAGTTTAGTTTAGCTTGTTTTGTTTTGTTTTTGTCTTTCAGTAGGGTAGGAATCCCTCCTGAAGCTACTCTCCTTGATGACCTATCACATAATGTACTGAAAACTAAGGACACTTCAAGAGACTGGCAGTCTCTGGGATGCATGTCAGTGGATACCAATAGATCTATGTTATATGGACCCCATCCCCATTTGGGGGCATCCATGTTATTTATTCTTGAGTAAAGCTTCAAGATGACTTTGTCCTGTAATTCCTCTAATTCTTTTGGGATTTTTGAGAGCAAATTGCTAAATCACTCATGCCCAAGTTCATTTAAACTGTGCGTGTTCTCTTTTCATTAAGAAATCTATTAGTGGGCTTGAAAGAAAGACTTTCTGGGAACACTGAAAATGTAGGCAGACACTTGCCTTGGCCATAGGCTAGATTGCATGCCAATGAAGATGGCCACTTGTAGCTGCATATTATCTGAAGAGAAATAACAGCTCAGGGCTATTCTGAACTTTAGCAAACTATGGAAAATGAAAACATAAAAGAAATTTGCAAAAATGACTAAAAAAGGAAAAAGGAAAAACAAGAAATAAAGAAAAGAGAAGAAAGCAAAAGAAAAGAAAATGAAAAGGGGAATTATATTCCTTGAAATGCAGTAGTGATTTGCAAGCTATCCGTAGGAAGGATACAGCTTTCAGCTACACCAATGATAGTGATAATAACCCTGCTAGCCAGTACTGTGTCTGTGTGTGCATGTGTGTGTGCATGTGCATGTTTGGGGGACTTTGCTACTGTACAAAGCACGTGGAGGAGGTGCTGAATCTGTGGCAGGGATTGCACTGCTGTATTCAAAGGAAGTCCTAGTGGTAGTCACTAATGTCAGCAAGATTCATTTCAGAGTTTAATCACCATTGCTTGTGCTCCCATTCTAGATGTGACCATTTGAAGTGTAGGTGTAGTCTACTTTAACCATAAGTATGTGAAGACTGGTCATTTTAACTTAAAGCAGGTTGTAATCAGCTCCAGAGGACCAGCAGATCTGACCCTATGCTCTGGGATGGATGGAGGATTATCTTCTTCTTAACTGGAATTACTGTGCTTAATTACTTGGGTCACCAGAAGTACTAAAGATAAAAAAGGGAAAGAAATGAATGAAAGAGGGAGAGAGGGAAAGGGGTGAGTGACAAAGGAAGAAAAGAGTGGGGAAAGCAAAGAAAAGAGCTAGTCTCATTCCTCTGTGGTCTTGTTGGATGATGAGTCTTGAGGTCCTGGAAAGGGAAGACCAAGCAGTCTACACTCAACTAATAAGAACAAGAAATGATAGATGGATGACACAGAAAGAAAAAAATCAATCAACGTTTTTCAGATGTAGAAAAATTCACCAGAAAGGACTCTGACTACAAGTCCCAAGGTTGATGTCTGTGCTGCCATTCAGTAACTGGTGTGCCTTGCTGGGGACAGAGGTGGCCAATGAGTATTTACTGGGTATCACTCAATTCTCAGCTTAAGTTCCTTGAATGATAGCAGTGACAAGAAGACCTGTCTAAGAGCCTGATTAGGGTTTTTTTTTTTGTTTTTGTTTTTTTTTTTTTTTTTGCAACCTCCAATAGTAAGAATAATGTGCCAGGATTATTCTCATAGCCAAAACCAACATTACAGCTCCTATTATTTAATTACGTTAGGACTTTGTAGGTGAAGATGAAAGAGCCTGCTGCTCCTTATTGGATGTAAGGTTGAAAAATATTCAATTTTAAAATAGCAGTGAAAATTTCCAGTGTTGTTAACTAATTTTGTTATATATTGGTATATAAGGAGGTCAAATATGTTTTCCTTAGCAAAGATGAAAGGATTTCCATTCTGCTCTGTTATTATTCTGTCACTCAGAATGTATACCAGAACTATGATTCCTACTTAAAATGGCCTTTGGCTTGTCAGCAGACCTGGAATTGCCTGTTAAAGTTAATCATGTGTGTGTATATATATATATATGTATGTATATATATATATATATATATATATATATATATATATATATATATATATATATATATATATATATATATCAGGCAGTGTGAATCTATGTATCCTGCAGCAGCTTTGACTGGTAGCTTTTTCATTGTCAACTTCACCAAGGCAGGAGACTCTTAATGATCCATCCAAAGACCACAATGACCTACCTTGAAAAAAAGTTTGCTATATTTAGAGACAAGGTTGGCTGACTTCACTGGTAATCTCTATGCTATTCCTCCAACTCTGATGGTTTATGGTAGACAAAATACAAAACGAGGGGACAGGGAGATGGCTCACTTGATAAAGTGCTTGCTGTGTTAACATGAAGACCTAAATTCATTCCCTGAAAGCCATGTGAAACCAGTTGCTTCTAGCCTCAGAGTTGGAGGAATGGAAACTATTGGATCCCTGGGAGTTGAAATGTGACTAGCTGAAATGCTGAGCTCCAGGTTCTCTATGATACTTTGTCTCAGAGAGTAAGTTAAAAACCAAGTAAGAAGAATACTCATTGGCTATCTCTGTCTTCTCTGTGCATACGCACATGTGGGTGCAAGTGCATGTGCGCACACATACACACTCACAGAGGCACATATAAACACAATTAAACAAAATATATAATCAAACCTAAACAAAGTTAGAAATGAAAGAAAGGAATAAAAGCCAAGGGAAAGAAAGGAAAAAGAAGAAAGAAGGGATTGAAGGAAAACAGAAGGAAGAATAAAAAGGAAGGAAAAGGAAGGGTGGGAAGGAAAGAAGGTGGAGAGACTGGACAGAGCTCAGAGGTAACTAAAGATGTCAGTAGCATGCCTTCACATATGATCTGCCTTTGCAGAGAAGGACTCTTCTGTAGAGGATCCTAAGCTGTCACCATGGTGTCCCTTTAATGGAGCTTGTTTCTATGGGAGCCTGAGAATTACATAAAATGGGGCTAATCCATGGTCACAGAGATGTACAAGGCAAGCCACATATGTGACACTCCAGCTACCACCACAAAGGTTACATTCCAAGTTTAGTTTTACTTATTCTTGGCTGGAGAAAATGACAACACAGTCAAGGTGATGTCCAACACTTACCGATGTGAAGTAGCTATTCACATTAAAATCATCTAAGGGTTTGAGTCAGCTAAGCAAGAACAGCAGTGGGTGGGAGGTTGCTCTAGCACCCTCCTTGTTCAAGTTGAGACCTTGGAGATGCTCTGAGAAAGGACAGATAGAAAAAAGGAATTCAAATCAAATCTTCAACTTGAAAAGGGAAAATAAATTATGTGACTAATCATGTCGATCACAAAGGAAATAATGATTACCTTTGATTCCAAGAGAAAGTTAATTTAAAATGTATCCAAGCTTCAATGCAGACAGAGAGAGAGAGAGAGGGAGGGAGGGAGGGAGGGAGGGAGGGAGAGGGAGGGAGAGAGAGAGAGAGAGAGAGAGAGAGAGAGAGAGAGAGAGAATATCTGCAAAGTTGAGGTACATCTTTGGTAGTTAGAAACCAGAAGAGAATCATCAGTTGAATATTGAGATGAGCCTTCTTCCTTCCTCATAGCAGTTGGATGGGAGAGAATTTTCAGAAATGCACTGATCTTGTTTAAGAACACACATTTTTCTTTTAAAATTAAAATGGCATTTGGTTCGAAAGACAAAACTTGTTTTAAATGGCTGGCTCTGAGAAAACCCACTCAGGTGATTAGAAAGCTACCAGTTTAAAAATAAAGAAAAGAAAACTACCAGTTATCCGTCAAAGAAAACTCTTAAAAATTTACATTTTAAACTTGTTGCGTGTGTGTGAGCCTCAGTACGTCTGTGGGTACAATATACATATGAAAGATCACAGTGACTAGAACTGGGTATTGGATTCCACTGGGGCTGAAGTTACATGTGGGTGGTAAGTTACCATGTGGGTTCTAGGAAGTGAACCTGTGTCCTCTGCCAGAGGAGTGATCGCTGTTAACCACTGAGTCATCTCTCCATCTCAAAAGCATTTCCAATGGAAATCGTGAAGTTCATATGTGATTGGAACGATAAATGATGTAGAAAGTTTTAGGCACAGAGGAGAGGGATAGGCACAAACTTTGTTGATTTTCTATGGTGGCTTAGTCCACTGAAAGAAAGATTAACTTCATAAATGCAGATACAGACCTGATATCAATTTCAGGATTTTCACAAGAAACCACAAGAAAAAATTGAAACCTGACAGTAGCATAAAAGTTGCCTCTTCATTCTGTATGATCTTGAGGGCTTTTTTTTTTTTGTCTTGAAGGATATAATCCCACCTGCTGAGTTATGGACTGAATATTTTCTTATCCATTCTTATTCCTGTCTACCCTTAGCTGAATACTTACCAGGTTCTAGGTAAGACTGAAACCTTGGACCTCACCAGTCTACTATATAATAGCATAGAGATAAAGGAAACTTCAGCCTGCACATAGTCAGGCTGCAGCCTGGGTGTCATGCTCTAAGACCATGTGACCTTAACTCTGATATAGCAGCTTTGCAAAACATTTCTAGTCTCTAAACATGCCCAGTTATTTTAATGCTTCAGATTATTTGTGCACAGTCCTCCCTGTTTTAAGAGCGTGTGCTTGTATGCCTGCCTAGACCACCTTGCGTACAGGATGGAACATGGTTCTCTCCATCCTTAGCTGGACAACTGAAGTTCCTGTACAAAAGCCCCCCTCATCTGGAATTGAAAATGCTTACCTTTGCACTCTCCATCACGGGTGAACTCCCTGAAGGCCTTGTTCATTTCCGTCTCCTATTCATGTCACCTCAGGGCTGGCTCAGGCTAAAGCTTCTTGAGATTCATTTGATTATCACCCCCTTAATAGGAGTCCCCTAGGTTTATAAATCTTGATGAGGCAGTGCAGGGCAGTGGTTAAATGTACCCTGTGATGCAGTTTCCATGCAGTAAGGGCATGTTGTGTATAACTCTACTGTGTTAGTAAAACTACTGGCTATGTGTGCTTTTATCTCATTGTTTAAGTGAGATGTGAGCTGCAGAGCTGAGGTGGCAGGTATTAACTGTTTTCTGAGCATGTACTGAGAGATTGGTCCTGATGAGATTTATAGCTGCATTTATTTCTGAGGGGATTCTGTGTCAACAGTGGGGTAGCCTTATATTCTTCGCTGTGTTATACTTAGCAAGTGGTTCAAAGTGGATTTAAATTGAAGTGGTCTCCTGTTTAAATAAGGGTACCACATTGAATGTTAAAGAGAAAGAATGTCACCAGGATGTAAAGCCTTGTAATGGCAAAGTTCTTCAAAGCTTCGAGTACTAAATAACTCCAGGATATTAATGATAAGAATCAAATGATTATTAATATGTATTTATTTGGTACATGTGTATGTATGTGTCTTACCCATGAGTTTTCAGAAGTGCAAGTTTATGTGTGCGTATGCATGGTTGTGCACGCACATGTGGAAGCCAGAGGTTTAGATCCATTGTCTTCCTTGATCGTTTTTCTGTTTCCTTATAGAAGCAGGGTCTTTGGCTGTACCCAAAGCTTGTTAGCCATCTTGTTTGGGGATCCCATGTTTCCCCTCCCAAACAGCTAAGACTGTAGCTGGGCTGTCACATCATCATGACTTTGCTTAAGTATGAGTGCTCCAAACCTTATGCTTGGACAGCAAGCACTTTACCTACTGAGCCATCACCCCAGCCCTTATTAACTTAAAAAATACAATTCAATAAATTGAGATCTTAATACTATTAAAATCTGAATATGTGCTCTGAAGAACAAAACTATATAAATATATAACTCAAGATTATTATATACCCGTCTATGTAAGGCGGGGTTGAGACTAATGCTTTGCGATCATACCAGCATCTTATAGTATGAAACTATGATACAGAAGCAACCTATTTCTTGTCCTGGGTATAGGATAGAATCAGTCTTTTCTCCCCTTTCTTCTTTCTTTAATTATATTTTACAATAACTGTTGTTAGACTGATAGCACTTTGTACAGCTGTGACATTTATAAACACATAATTGAAAAGAGGAAGCAGTGTGACTTGGCGGATGTATCTGCCAGGTATCTGCCAGAGAGGATACTTTTAGAACAGAACCCTTGTATAAAACACATTTTCTAGCCCTGCTATTTTTTTTTTCTGTCTGACTTTGAATTTGTTTCCTTCCATTGCTTATAAGCAAAGACCAGACTTGCTGTATAGGCTGTGTCTTTGTTGGGAAAAAGTGGCCGAAGTGGGGTTTTAAAGACAAATTAGCATAAGATTCACACTTATGCCTGTAGTTTCTCTTTACTATTTCATCTCCCTGAATACCACCTCGCAGAAATGGGTTCAAACCTGGAGTCCTAAGCCATTTCCCTAGTTGGCTTCCAGACACAGGTTGTTCTCACTGTTAAGGTCAACAGTTGGTGCCTACTCCTTTAAAACATATAACTTGGACCATTGTCCATTGCCAATTTTATATATATATATATGTAATTATATCATGCATTCTTCCTTTGAGAAGATGCCTTTAAACTGATTGATCAGGAAATAAAATCAAGTACAAATATTTCTAGCATCTGTAGGACTATCAAAAAAAGTAGGGGAAAAACACAGTCAGTAATGAGTGAACTAATGTGCCCTGATTGTGGCATGGAAAAAAGAAAGACCAGTCCACATGCCTCATCCTGTGATATGATCTCTCTGTGAACTCTCTCAGAATCTCACTAATCAGAATCTGTGAAGAAAAATAAGCCAAGAACAATGGTTGGTTTTGTTACGAAGCATCACTTCCTAGCAGTATTTATTTTTAAATTTGTATTACCTCTCTCTCTTTCTCTCTCTCTCTCTCTCTCTCTCTCTCTCTCTCTCTCTCTCTCTCTCTCTCTCTCTCTGTAGGTCACAGATCTCCTACCATGTAGATCTCAGGTTGTATTGGAGGTCATCAGGCTTGGCAGCAAGCTCCCTTACCTGCTGAGCCAACATGCAGTACCCTAGCAATACTTTTTAACTTATTTAAAGATAAATTTCACATGGTTTCCCTATTACTTCCTTTAAACTGAAAGACACCAACTGAGAATGGAGCTACAAAGAATTTTTAATAGATGGATATTTAATCTATCTTTTTTTTCCTGGGGATAATTCTTTCTCATTTATTTTCAGGAAGTCTCCTGTAAAAGAACTGCTAACTGAGGAGCTGGGCTGCAGTGTTTTGACAAGTACTTGTACTGCAGAGACTTGAAATCTCACTGGGGTACAGTTACATATTCACTGTAGGGAAGAATGCCCTATTTAAAATCTAGGACAGATCATGTTGATACAGAAAAAGGAAATAACTATGGAAACAATATATCTGGAATTAAAGACTGAGATGTTACAGCCATCTAAAGTCAACAAGAAATGTAATTACTCTCTGAAAGTAATGGTATCCTGTCTTTGAGTACTAAGTAGAAATTTTAAGGCCAAGATACTATTTGCATGCAGAATATCATTTAAAAAATATTGTAGGAGTCAGGCAGTGATCTGACAGAAGTCCCATGACAGAGACAGGCAAGGAGAAAGGCTAGTAGCTAAACATTGTTAAACAAAATGTTACTTTTCAGGACAGAACCTCACATTCCTAGAGCTCTACAGATAGGCCTTCCAGCTGTTGTGTTTAGAGACAATCAGAAGGAAATCTTTTACTCATATCTACTACCTAACTTAAAACATTTATATTTAACTGTGTGTGTGTTTTTATGGACATGAAAGTTCTGCTATCCATGGAGGCCAGAAGACAGTATCAGACTCCTGGAGTGAAGTTGGCAGTAGTTGTGAGCCTTCCCATTTGAGTGCTGGGAATTGAACTCAAGTCTTCTCTAAGAGCACTGCACATTCTTAGCTGTGAAGGCATTTCCCCTGCCTTTTCACATTCCTCTCCATGGCCTCTACTCTTCATTTTTTCTACCATTTGGGAGGTCCTGAGTCCATCTAGCAAAACCTCTAAAAGCAAGAGTTGTTCACTGTGATTCCATTTGCTTAGCTGACATTCAGAAATGATAAAGCTAGTAAAACCTCTAAGAATAGTCTTTTCAAGCATATATTAATGGAGTAACAATGTAGTATATGAGCATAACGGTCAGTCAATTGATGCCTTCAAGAAAGTTCATTCATAAGACCAGTTGATACAGTCACATAATCTATTGTTTTCAATATCATGATATTAATTGGTAAACCCTCTGGCTAGTCTTGGAACTTTCCTTAGACTTTTGTCATTTTCTTTGACTCTGTCTCTAGTTTCAGAGAGCACTAAAGTTGTTTTGATTTCTCAGACAAAGAAATATGACTGTCAGATAAAACTTTCCTGTAGTTATTTGTTGAAACAGAGAAAGAAAGAATGAAAGGAGAAGAAAAGAAAAGGAAAAAAGAAGACAATTAGTCTCACAATATTAGGACCAGTCACTCATATTTTTTGAACATTTCTAGAAATGTCTACATGTATTTTGTTGTACAAAGTAATAGTAACTGAAGTAGGGATTTGTACTTGACTTGTAAAGCATACCCCCTGTTTCCCTGTCAGTGGTCCACACTGTCAGAATATAAAAACACATATTATAACATGATTTTTAACATCAATTCTTTTAAAGTAGACTTTGATTCAGAATAAACAGCACCCATTCTCTAAAGTGACTGGCCAGTTGCCACACCCATAATCATGATCTCCAGCAAAGACACCAGCCAAGTAACTAGAGCTGTCACTGAGCTCATCAGAAAGGTCATTTTTCAAAACTTATTTTTTTTCATACAGATAGAATTTCATATTGTCATGCACGGTGTTCAGGAAAACATTACTATTCTTAGTGTAGACAATAACACACAAACAAATGAAAAGGAGATTGTTTTCTTACCTTTTGGAAAGCAGTCAAAAGCTATACTGTTGGTGGTATAGTGTACCAAGTTACGGACTTTTGTACACTCTTTCTTACTGGTGGTATACAGTCTACAGGAAAAGTAAATATATAGGAATATATAAAATAAATGTGCAGACAATATTCCTCTTTATTATTATCAGTGTTTGCTGTTGTTGAAGAAAAGGCTGTGATAGAGACCCACAGACATTGTGCCCACTATTTCGGTGGATACAATAGGCTGGTGTAGTCCAGTTCACCACAATTCAGGTACCTCTGAACATGGGAGTTCTGGTGCCACTAGAGACCTGAAGGTAGCTGGGTTATCCTTGTGGAGCCTGCACAGCTGAGGGAGCCAGTCAATAAATAACCCATCTATCTCATTCTCCTCTTCCTGTTGCCATCCCTGTTACCTTAGCCTAGTTCATTCTTGCTGATCAGCTTTGCGTGGTTAGTCCAGAAGGATGAGTACAAATAGTGCCATGTTGAGGATGTTAGAGATCCAAACAGATGAAGAAGCAAAACAAAACAAGAAACATTAACAAATCAGCATAGCACAGGTATGTGTTCCAGACTCTCTAGGCATTATTCTTGTGTACAATTTGTTGCCCACATCCATTTTCCAGCAGCCTACTGTTTGTTTTGTTAATTTGTTAATCAAATTCTTCCTTCTATTGACATTTTTATTTTATGTGACTTCTTTCTTTGAGACCAGCACAGGATTTTTCTTGTAGTCCTCATAGTCGATGCCAAATAGTAATAAAAATTTAAAGAAAGAAAAGCAACATCAGTATACATTTAGCTTGAAATTATTCTACATTTTAGTTTATATCTGAGCTACACATTGTTGTTATTCTGATATGGTCTTCCTCAAAATATATATATTCATGGGTGAAATCCCACCCATTGTATATCACATATCAGCTTCTTTTTTCAGGGCCATTTATCAGCAATAAACTCTCATTTATCCAGTAAGTAGCATGGAGTCTTAGCTGTCCATCTGCCTACCATGACTAGCTTCTACTGAACTTCCAGAATATACTTTGCATCCACCCAAGGGATTTTACTATTTCTCAGCCCAGGGTACATCGACTTAGAAAATGGATGCCTTAGAACCAGGCACATCTCATCATTATGCAATGTAATCTTTGTCCAAGGGAAGCATGAGATAAGGGGTTAATTCACATAGAATCTGATGAGTGTGGCTATTCCAGATGAGGAAGATACAAGATCTTATTCACACATGGCCATTAAGTTATGCAGCCTACCTATTAATATCATCCATTCAGCCTGAAAAGGACCATAATTATAGTCATAGGTCACAGCCCCAGCAGGACCATATCTTCCCATTCGTTTGGCATCTTCCAGTTTTCCATGAATACACACACACACACACACACACACACACACACACACACACACACACACACACATGCACGCAGGTCCACATTTGGACGTACAAGGAGAGAGGCCATAATTTGAAGAACTTCTAAGGAGCAATATCTTGGACATAGCTAGAGTATACAAATGATGTTGGCTTTTCTGAATCCCTGTGACAGAAATTACCTACATATAAGTAAAAATCTTGGAGCCTCATCCTAATGCACCTTGAGTATGTTAGTTTTCAATCTGAACATGGACACTGGCAAAAACTGGCCTGAGATTAAATATGGAATATATGCATAGATAACATTAACTTTTTGACAAGGTTGACCCTTTATACCAACAAAAGGATGTTTTTCTTTCAAGCAATCAGAATTTTAACTGAAGAAGCAACTTGGGAGAAAAATTTCAATCCCTAAACAGTAATGAAGTGAAGAGGGCAGTTTTAATGTCTGCACATTGTAAGCCAAGAAGCAAGCTCATTTTCATGTAGACGTGTACAGTGTGGAGGTGGATGAGTGGAAGCAGTCATGCACCAGATGGCAAGCTGCAGGGATGGAGCAGAGCCATTCAATGAAAGCACCACAGACTGAGAAAGATTTATGTTAAGTGTTCCAAGCAAAGATGAATTGGAGAGCATTTCTGGTCTATTAGTTACTTTGAAGCACATTCTATGAACTGGCCTGTTTCCTCAGATATCTTCCACCACCTTCAAAAAGAATTTATCCATTGGAGAGATACATATTTTCAGTGTCTCCATTGCCAAAATTTATATTCTGGAGATGATTTGAGCCATTCTTGGTTTCAACATAACATCAGATCATTCTTGTATATTTTCATTAACTTAAATTTCACTATTCTTCTTAATGCACATACATATATATATACCCATGTGTGTATATATATATGTATGTATATTTGTGGCTTTCAGGCCACAGGTTCAAATGCAATTGCCATCTATGATACCATTTTCTACATTAGAAGTTTGTTTGGGGAACATTTCAAAAGATGTGTTTTTTTATCTCAAATTATTTCATTCCTTTAAGCTGTGTTTGTTCCAGATAAGTACCAATGCTAATATGACAGAAGCCATGCTCCACTATGACTCAGATGGGGCAAAGCAGGATTAAACGTTTGCCTTTAATATGCCCAAATTTCCAGACCTGTGATGTCCAGTGACTTATAGCTATGGCTGGTTATTTACTTAAAACAAAGTCTGTTCTCTCATTTGGAAAGCTGTACTTTTGTGGGCTTAAGAGACAGACACTTACATTTATGCTGACTGTACTAGACCACAGAGATTCAGAGCACAGAGCTACCTGCTGACATTGCTGATAGATGGCTTGGGAGGAATAGGTTCTCTCAATGATCTGCAAACGCTGAGTCATCAGAAACCCCAATGTTTGGAGGTACATGAATCTCCGCTTATGGTTCCACCGATTTCTAATTATTCTTTGTGGTATGATAAGGCAGTGGATACACAACACTAGAAGCATTAGAAGAATGTCAAACATCTTTTAGACCGGTTGAGAGACAAAGATTGTATTTAATTGTACTATTTTCTTCATTTTTCTTTTTTTTCTTCTGTAGTGTATGTTATGACTCTTTGTAGATACCAAAACAACCATATCATCAACATTTTTTTTAAAGACAGATGTCCAATGAGTTCTCAGTGGATTTATTATAGTGATTCCATTTGATCCTAGAATATCTGAATTTTGGAGTTAGTATGACAAGGCCTCTACCTGGGCAACCATCTCTAAATGTAGGGTTATTACTGTTTGCTTACAATATAATAAGCAACCACATACTTCATAGTACAGCATGTTTCAGCAAAGACAGCTCTCCTCAAAACACCACTACCACCATCACCACCATCGTCACCACCAACATTTCACATTATTATTATTATAAATTATTATAATTATTAGCTCTACTACCAAGTAACAGAGACAAATATGTGATTTATGCATTGGGGATTTGTCCTGCTAGACATATTTCAGGACATACAGTAGCAAGGAAGAACAAGTATAAGATCTGGTTTAACTCAACCTTGGATGCTAAGTAGGTACGTGACTTTGGCTATATCACAGAAGTTTCCTGCAGTAAGATATTATCAGTAAATTGAGAATAAGAGCATTTTCTCTATTGAGAATAAGAGCTTATAAGGTTTTCCATATAAGCTTCTTTGTGATATGTACTTTTAAAGCAGGTGATGCCAGATTAGTATTAATGTTACTGTTTGCATTTTAGAAATTGCTCAATGACTCAACAAGGATTGACATGAACATAAAAAGTTAGCTACAGTAAAAAGTTATTAATTGTTAGTTACCCTAGGATTAGTTGTCTAATTTTATGAGTCCACATTTGTCCATTTAAAAATACAAATAGAGAGACTTCCAACTGTCTGTTCTTCTTACTGTTTTGGGCCAAAATCTTGTTAAAATTGTATGCTTGTATATATATGTATGCAGATATATGATTTAAAGGTGTTATTGGAATAAGAATGGATGTTTCCAGAAAATGGAAATTTGACAAACGACTATTGTAACCAGCTACCGAGACTGAGCTATACAGGGAACGTTAACAGTAGGGATGCAGTTATAACTATAGCCATATATACAGTCATAGAAATGTTACTTCTGGAGGTTCAATTTCCTCTATCTCTTGGCATTTAGTCTGCCTTTAACTGCACTATCGCATCGTCCCAGTCACTTGAAAATGGACTTCTAAGAATGTTTTGCCTCTTCAGGAATAGAAGCTATTACATTTATCAGATGTGCAATTTGCTAGACGAATATTTTATAACACATCTATGCTATAGGTAATATTACATTTGAAGTATACATAGAGATACTGAGCTTTAGAAAAGCTCCATGGCTCTCAGAGTCACATGGTAATACGTGGAGAGGCTTGGATTTGAAGTCAGACATATCTCTACACAAACCAGCTTGCTCCATCATTTGTAATGGTCACAGAGCCTTCATGTGCTCTTTTCCCAGCTCACATTAGCCAGTTGTTCTAGAGATACAGCAGAGTTTCCAACTTTATTCTACTCCTTTTTCTTTGAACAATCCTTTTCCTCCTCCAATCTCATCATATAATCTCCTTTGTTAAGATTCTGAGTGAGAACTACACTTACTTTGAAAGTCTTTCCTAATATTTGCATATCCATTCATAAATGAGGATGTGCCAAGTTCCTGGGTCTTTTTACAGTATTTATTAAAACTAAGCCCTCTGGCCTATTGAATTTCTCTCTGTTTGTAAGTATGGCTATAGTGAGACTAGTTCACAATTTAAAAAACTGTGTTTGGTATGACTTGGTAGAAAATGTGAAATCTCTTTTATTTTAAAAACATAAATTACCACAATAAATGCCTGTATCTTTTATTACATAAAGATCTGGCCAAAATATTTCTGAAATGCAAATCCTAGAACTGGTAATTCTCTTCTAAAATCTATACTCACTACTGCATTGTTAGTAAAAATAATAATCAAGAATTTTATGGAGCTAACATCTGAGTCAACATAGTGTTATGTATGTGATGTCCTGGGTACATTTGATTTTACATCTTTTGCAGGCAACACTGGAGATTACCTGGCTGTTACAAATTGAGTCTAACAATTCTGAATCATAGTTGTCAGTTTTTGTCCTTCACAAATTGACTTTCTTCTTCAGTGGCTTAGGTGATACTTTCCCCAAGTGTGTTCTGCTTTAGCATAACAGTCTTTGGGCATATGTACTTAATGAAAGTTTAACAGTTTTATCCAAACTTTATGCTTCCATTTCTAAAAGACTTACTTTGGAAATAATTTTCTCAACATTCACATCTCAGTGGAAGGAAGGAATGCATCTAACATTCTCCAAAATTTTTAACGTTATTTCTAATGTTCTACTTCACTTGGTATGACTTTCTCTAACAGGAGAGTTTTCCCTGCAGGAAGCAGTCCTCCTAAGAGGAAATCATTTCCCTAGTGGGAACGGTCTGATAAAGAAGCCCTGATAGACATGTTTATTCCCACTGGGTATTCCTCGAGCAAAGGACAAAGAGACAGGAGAATGAGGAGGCAGAACTCTGAAAAGCTTTCTACCAAAAAAAAAAAAAAAAAAAAAAGGTAGCAGATTCATCAAAGTCAAAAGTGTAAAAGTTACCATTCATTGGGGTAAACCATCCACAAGGCAAGCTTACTCCACAGAGTAGCAACACACATCCCATTTTCTAGAGTATTCTGATGCAGGATGGAAAGATGAAAGGAGGGTTACTTACTGTTAGGGTCTACGTTTTCACAGAGTTCTGTCTTTGCCTCACCGTTGGGCCTGTCACTAGGTTTGTGTGACAGCCTTGATGACATGGTGGCTGCTGTGACTACGGCCTTGAAGCTTCGCTTCCGTTTCTGGACATTGAGCTCAGGGTGGAAAATGATGATGTACACTTTCGGCATGTATAGCATTCCCAGCGCCACTGACGCACTTAGGTTCATGGAGATTGTAAGCGTGGTAGTTTGTATGTAGAGCTAGGAGACACAATATACAAGGCACTATTACAAATACAATGACTGCAGAGGATGTGTGAACACTTACAGTGGTGTCACAGATAATATGGCTAGGAGCAAAACAGCCATCGCAGTGACTTTCTGCTAGAAAGGAAAACAACTTGACTACACATCTACTTCAGAGATTAAGTCTTTGTTAGATAACATTGGGAAAGTCCTTATACATAGAGAGATCTTCTAGAATAACGTACAAGGTAGATGTTTAATCAGATTTAAATTACTTTTAGTGACAATGATAGAAAAACATGAATTATTAGATTATCACAAGAATCTTGTAATCTTGAGTAAAAGTTGACTATTATTTTAAACCTCAAAACGAAAAGTTTATTATACGATGTGCTATGCAGAGATTCTGAGATCTTAATTTTAAAATCATTTCTATTCATAAGTCATGCTTTTGTATCACTTTTGTAACACAGTGCACCTTAGTCAAACCTACAGAGTAGTGATTCAGTTTCCCTAAAAACTAAGACGTTTTTGGCTTATATATGTTTATAAAACATAAAAGCCAAGACACCAGCATCTAGCTGTGGCTTTTCTACTCTGCTCATCTTGATAAACTGATAATTGGATTCTAATACCTTATTCTGCCCTCATCCTACTTATACTTTGAATGATACCCATACCCCATTACCATAGCTTTGTGCTTTCTGGAATATTCAACTAGATTAAGCAATTGTTTACTGTTTAATGTTTGGAGTCATTTTTTTTTAGTGAAAAGGTGAGTGTCAAAGGGTAGCTGAAGTCATGTAGTCTGGAAGAGTAGAGCCACAACCATCTCTCTGTGGTCCAGCACATCTATGACTATAATGTGCCTCCCTGTAACCTAGAGCTCTTTAGAAATCAGATATGTTTGACTTATATATGGGTTCTAAAGGCTAGGTTAGACAGGGAAACTGGCAAGCTTTGTCTTTTGCATTTGTACAACCCCTAGGACTTTGGCAATGAATTGCACCATGGTGGTCCACAACCTCTACCTTCATGTTAAACTCCATTAGGAGTCTATATGATTCTACATGAGCTGTGCTTGATTGCTTTTTCAGATGAATTTCCTTCTATTTCCCAACTCTTGACTATCTACTCTTAAGGAATGTCTTTCAGATCTCACATAGACCTTGTTCATTCAACTATGGAATCTTTTTACAATTTCTTTGTATTTAAGTTTGTTGGCTTCTGCCTAGCCTGTTTCTCCTTTTCCTCTTCAGATGTTCTTCCCAAAATATTCTCACCCATTGCACTTTTACTTATCCCTTCTCCAAAGACAGTTTCATGTATAGAATCAGTCTCTACTTGAAATTCTCTTTGATTTTGGACTGTCGGTATCTCCACTACAGGTTACATGAAGTTAAACACTTTCTGGAGGCATCATTCTCTACCTAATACAAAAGTATAAGATACTACATAAATATATAATGGATAGACTCAGTTGCTTGACACCTCTTTTCTGTATTATATGCCAGTGGTCACACAGCCATTCCTTGTATATAGAAACATTTCTATCTAACCAACATTTGGCTATTTCAGATCAAAAAAGCCATGAGACCTTTGCACTTTGCTGAAGATTCTGGGTTCCATCTCTAGTCCTAAAAAATAAGTTACATAAAACAGTAAGGAGGCATATCTGTGAGAATGTTCAGGCTATATCTATTCCACATATACAGATCTAAAGAGATCAAACCCATGAAATTTCAGAAAACAAACCATGTTGTGGACACCCTAGCATAAAGGATTTCCCAGCGTTTCATTTTGATGTCATATAGTGCATGCTTTCAGCAACATAATTTGCAACATGTTTAATGTCATGTTGGTCTTTAGTTCACATAATGTTATTCATATAATGCACTACTCTTTTTCACCCTTGGGTAGTTTATACCAGTTTCTTATAACTAGTTAATTACCTTAGCCTAAGAAATGAGTTACAAACCACAGTTAGTCCCTTTCTTTAGAGAGTAAATGCCCAGGTACTTCCCAGGACTGGTCTTCTTTTCAGCTTAATTCTACCTTAACTGTCTGATCTTCTGCCTAGTAAAAAAAAGATTGTCCTTCACCTTGGCCAAAGTGGCTTAGCCCTTTGGGAAGAACACAGCCTTAGAATCTCCACCTTAATATATGTAGCATCAATCTAAATAAATTTTGAAATCCCAGCTTTGGCACCTATTGTTATATGGGTTCTCTCCGTCTTTCAATTTTTCAACTCTAAAATAAAGATAATAGAATCTCCTACCTCATAAGATGGGGGATCAATCTAGTAAATGAGAAGAGAACTCTCAGGACTCTACTAATCAATCAGCCCATGGATCTCTGCTGCTAGGACTTACCTTCTGCCACATTAGTTTGTCATGGAAGGGATCTTGGGAAAATGTTTCTTTTGTAGACACTTTCAGATATTTTATACTTAAGGACATATGTGGCATTTAGGATTGTGTATTTATAAGAATCCATAGTATTCCTGCCTAATCCAGACATGAATATAGCTGAGAGCATGTGCGACTACAATGCACAGGTTTAGAGATAGCTCAATGCCAGGCAAAGTTCAACTGGATCTATTCCAAATTTCTTCTTTCCTAGTTTTAATAGTTATAGAAAGATATGGGGGTATATCATGAGATGTCTTCACTACTCCAGAAATTAGCATAGCACTATTAGTTGACTTCTTGTCGTTGATAGGTTTAGAATTTGGAAAACTTTTAGTGTTCAATCTGTCTTTAACAGAAGCTCAGTATCTCCCACTGATCACATGGAAATGGCATTTTAATCAAATCTTTGTGTTTCTCCAGGAAGGGAAGAAATTGTCATAGAATTGATATGCTGTTTGCTATATACAAAATATTTCTTACACTCATGAACTGTTGAGGCCCCACCCTGGGATGATATGAGCTAACATTTATTCACCATTTATTCAATAGGACACCAAGGACAGTTCAAATAAAAGATTCTACCCAAGTCTACCTTTGTAAGTCAGGCAATTTCTTCGAGTACCTACAGGACCATTGTTGAAAAGCTCACATCAGTATGAGCTATGGCTCACGTATCCTGTCCGGCTTCCTATACTGCTTGCAGCTCCACCTAAGGGGGCATTCCTTTCTCCAACAATTGTTTGCTCCTCACATAATCTTGGGAGGCCCATTGGGTCTCCTAACTGAGTCTTCTGGGCCTCTTCAGAACCTGTAGCTTCTTGAGTATTACAGCTTCCTTTCCACCTCCAGCAGAGAATGTTGCAATTTGGAAGAAATAGCTCTATAACATGATAAAGTTGCCAACTGCTTTGTCAAAGTTTTAGAGCCAGTTTATTTGAAGACAAGCTTGGGATGTTTTGAAGCCAGCTGTGAATAGCTACAAGGCTAATGCAGCTCTGGGAATTATAGCAGTCTTAATATGCTTCAAAAATGTAAAGATAGTAGAGGATATTCAGGGCGTAGACAAGGAAGAAAGATCAGAGCCATTGAGAAAACACAAATTTCAGATTTGATGATTCATCAACATTGTATAATTTTCCCTGCTATTGTCTTCAGTGACAATTGCAAAATAAGAGCAATATATTTATACATGTGAGTCTTCATTAATAGTACTTTATTAGAAAAAGAGTTTGAAACAATTAACTGGTATGGACATAGGAGACACATGATAACTATATGCTAGAAATTCACAGTTTTATATATATATATATTTTAGATCTACTGTATGTGAGGCATATTTTGCAATACCATATCAAGAATATCATTTCACCTGTGGGTCGAGACCTCTGCCTGGGCCGCCAGGAGTCCATAGCCAATGAGCACCAGAGAGGGGTGGCCTCCCAGGAGCTTGGAAAGGCTGTGAGTGGGGTTAAGGGGAGCAACACCTCTCACCCAGACCTGCCCGGATCTGCCGGGATCCAGGACCTGAGAACCTGGGGACAGAAAAACCCCGAAACTTCCGGTTTTCACCTGTGGGTGGAGACCTCTGCCTGGGCCACCAGGAGCCTGTGCCTGGGGACCTCAGCCTGGGCTACAAAGCTCCACAAGAGATTGAGGAATCCCAGGAGTGCTGACACACCTTTGAGCACAGGCAAAACCACCACTTCTGTTCAAACTCACTGGATCAAGAGGGACCCTTACAGAGCCTTCAGGGCATAGGAACCAAGGGACAACTGGGGACAAGATCCTTCTGACTCCATTCTGCACCACAGAGCTGACCCTGTGCCACAGCTCTCCAAACCCAAACACTTCTCAGAGAGAGCTGGTCTTCAAGGAGTACTGACACAGAGGCCTGCAGGAGGGGCAAGCCACAATCAGACAGAGTAAGATCAACTAACATCAGAGTCAACAAGATGGCAAAAGGCAAGGGAAAAAACATAAAGAACAGAAAC
>CM052700.1:33924750-33996142 GCA_028551405.1 Uromys caudimaculatus
GCGCTGATCAGGTGTGGGGCCCTGTGGCCCAAGCTGAGGTCTCCGGCCGTCGCCGGAAGCCCAAGATGTCCTTTTCTATGTGTGCCCTCCTCTTCCACTTAGCTGTTTCAGACTGTTCTTATGCACTTGTCCCTGCTGCTCTGAATCATAAATGGGAGCAACCAACTCCGTTTATTGGGGTTCTGGCCCTCAGTCATTGCAGAGAGTCACACTTTAACATGGCTGAGGCTTCAATACGAGGATGCAGACCTGGGTCTGAGATAATTATTTGTAGGGATGAGAAAGCAAAATTTAACAAAGAACAGGAGTGACTCATTAGAGAAATTGGAGAGATAGGTGGGATTTTCTTTCAAAAGTCCCAATTCTGTCTCACATTTAATAAAAGATCTCATCTATGCCTCTGCCAAGAAAGTGAAACTCCTTTGTTTCTTTGTTTGTTTTTTTCTTTTTTTTAAATTATTTTTTAAATGAGCCAAAATTTTATTTATTCATTTCTTGCATTTGAAGTATTCCTCAATGACATTCTTGGCCTGAGATTCTTTACCATAGCCCTTAAAAAAGTTAGATGCAAATTACTTTTTCAGTATTAAGTTCTTATTAACTACTTGATTCAGTCTTAAACTGCTTTTCTCTTTCTCTCTTTATTCTTTCTTTCTTTGTGTGTGTGTGTGTGCGTGCGTGCGTGTGTGTGTGTGTGTGTGTGTGTGTGTGTGTGTGTGAAATTTTAGCTTTACTGTATCACTTTGGAAGGCTCTGGTGGTGGTGGTGGTGGTTGGTTTTGCTTGTTTATTGTTTGTTTTTCAAATATCTTCTCTGATTGTCTGTGTGGTTAGAGGGCTGCAATTGGACTTAACCTGGACTAAATCTCTAAAGAGTAGCCGTTCTCCTTTGTTCACATGGATTAGTTCATAGAGCAAGAGGGAAAAGTAAGACAGTGGTTAGGAGTGATGTTAGGTACTTTCGTTGACTTCCAGTTACTTGGTAGTTGTGGAAATGCTAGATAAAAGGGCCAGGTGAGCGACTAAGTTTCCATTAGTAAGTTATAGTCTCACGGCTAGCTAAACTGCAAAACACATGTGGGAAAATGGATGGGGTTATTTTTCTGTTATGGATATCATTTTATGAAAGTACAAAGTGATTGTGTATTAACATTGACATTATGAACTGGCATTTTGCTTGGTAAGTTAACTCTAAGCTAAGACATCCCTCTGTACCTTCATCCTGGCATATGCCTGAAAACACAGAACCAAACTCTCTGCATAAGCATTATTCTTTTTCATAGTATTTATACATCGATGTTCACATTTCATTTAAAACCAAGACATAATATGAGACCAATGGTAGTAGGTAATAATAGAGCACAGTGGCTTCATTGATGTATTGTAATAAAATGCCCAACATCCTTCACTTGTGCTTTGGAGCTCTTCTTGAGTAGCATAAGGTCACTGTGAGAACACAGCTCGTCTGATCATTGAGACACCTCTGAATTGACTGATATATGCTTAGCATGTGAGTGTGAAAACTGGTCAAAGGAATAATACACATCTCAGGAAGACTAAGTGGGATACTACAAAAAAGTCATCATATTGACCAGAACACAGACATTTAAAACCTATGTAATACTTTCTTCTGGAATTTTCCATTTAATGAATTTGGATATTGCTTGACCATTTGTAGTAGTGGAAACTCTGGAGAGAAACTATATTTTTATTTGTTTGTTTGGCTTGGTTTGGTTTGATTTTGATCCATCTCATCAGGGGAGTCACCACAATCTGACACTATTGCTGATGCTATGATGAGCTTACAGACACCTAGCATGGCTGTCCTCTGAGAGGCCCTACCAGCAGCTGAATGAGAGAAACTATAGTTAAGGGCACCAGTATTACTTTAGCCTTCCATTAACAAGATATTTATCTACCATTTAAAGAGACAAAGCCCACTGATTGGAGCTAGGGAGCCCGTTCTGTTGGTATAGTGCCTGTTGAGAAAGCATGAGTGCCACAATCCTCATGACAAAAGCTGAGTTTGTGGTAAGCTCTGGAGCTTGGTCTAGGTTAATCAACAAGCTCTAGATCCCAGTGGGAGATTCTGTCCCTGTCCTTAAAAACCGAGCAAATGGCTTCTGAGAAACGGTAGCCTCTGCGCAATTGTCCACATATACATGTGCACCTACATTTAAGTGTACACTTTTTGCTTTTATCTCTGTGTTTCCATGTTCATCTCTTTACCTACAAAAGAGAAACAAAGCCAGGATCCAGTGTGAGGATGTAATCTAGCAATGGGAGTCAGAGGCAGGAGGTTCCCTGGATTTGCTAGCTAGGGAGCCTGGGAGAATCACTGAGCACTAGGTAGGAACTGCCACAAAGAGCAAGATGGAGAATACCTGAGGAAGGTATCTAAGGTTCTCCTCTGATTTTCCACACACATGTGTAGATAGATACATGCACCCCCCAACAAGGAGCACACACACACATACACACACATGGAGAGAGAGAGAGAGAGAGAGAGAGAGAGAGAGAGAGAGAGAGAGAGAGGGTGTTTAGAAGGTAAACAAAGTTACCTTCTAAAGGTAAAGTTAGTAGGGGAACTGAGATTGAAGCCCAGGACTTCTCAGTTCTAAACTCTCATCTCAGCCTCTTTACTGAACTGAAACAAATTCAGACGAGAAAACAGAAGTATTCTTTTGGAAATAATACAGCATTTGTTACTCATTGAGGAGAGACAGCTTCTGCCTCCCTCCTATGGATGCCTTATTAGTTTTAAAGAAGTTCCTGGGGCTATTCATTCACACAGGAAAGAACCAGTAAGGTAGAAACAGAGACTAGAGTCCCTGATGCTTTAATTACATGGGTAACAGAGGGCTAAAGGTGTCACCTAACAGATGTGGGAGTGATAGACGAGACTGTGTACACTATCCCTGTTGTCACTATGTTGCGTAGGCAAGTTGTGCGAAGGGACATGGGAAAGGTTACATACTATGACATTTTCACAGTCTCAGTTACCTTTAGCTTAATTATGTATCTCCCTCCTTACACAGAGGCCTATTTTGAACATATTTTAAGAAAATTACCACTCAATTATATGAACTGAGAGAAAAGGGACAGAAGAAAGGAATCTGGTAGAAGCTAGACATGCTTCAAAGAGGAGGCTGAGGGCTGATGGCTATAAGTTGAGCCTTGGAAGGCATGAGATTCTGAGTTTTCTGGAAGACAATGAGAGAAGCTGTCTATATCACATTGCTTTAACAGTGGGGACAAGGCAGCAGAGCCCTGATCATTGGGCCTTAACCTCGCTGTGTTTTTTTCTTTTTTTGGATGTGTATATATTCTTCTCTCTCCTCTCTCTCTCTCTCTCTCTCTCTCTCTCTCTCTCTCTCTCTCTCTCTCTCTTTCTGTGTGTGTGTGTGTGTGTGTGTGCCTGCACGTGTGGACGTATATGCGGATGACAAAGGTCAACACAGAGTGTCTTTCGAAATTATGTTTCCACTTTATTTATTTGAGACAGGATCTTTCTAGTTAACTCCTTGCTCACTGATAAGCCCAGACTGTCTGGTTGGCAAGTATGAGGGAATTTCCTGTCTGTTCCCTTCTAGTGCTGAGGATCCAGGTACACACCAGTCTGTCTGTCTGTCTTTACACGTGGGTACTGATGGGCTGAGTTCCAGCCCTCATTTCATGACAAACACTTTACCATCTCTCGAGGCCCTGTAGCTTCATCTTTTAGGGGAGTTAGTTATTCTGTTTTGTATCATGAGTATTTCTATAGCCACCTGTCAACACAGCAGTACGGAGATTACAGAGTCTGTGAAAGGCCAGGTCTCTGGGACGCTTGATTTAGTCCCATCATCCTTTAAATCTAATTGTGAATGTGTACCATGCACTTAACATTCTGCACTGGTCATGCTAGGCATCCTGCTGCCTCAGGAGTTTTAGCTCCTGCAGTTAAAACCTTCAGTTTGATGAGACGAGTCAGCCATGGAAAACAAGTATGTTAAACTGTCTCCACCTTTCTGTCATGGGGCAACTTGGCTGCACTGGCTCTGGCAGCAGGACTTTGGGATAGGCTGAGGTAAGGGTAGCCATGACTATCAAAGCTTGCACTGAGGCAGCCACTGTACCCTAAGATCTGTTACTTTGTGGGGTTTCAGAAATAGATGACCCTGTACCATTTTATAAATAAGATATTCTTACCTGATGCTCTAAGTCAGAATTACCTATTTTGTGGAAAAGCAAAGAAGTTATTTAAAAAAAAATTATGGTAATCATACTTGTCTTTATTTATTATTAAGTACTTGTCAGGGAGAAATTTAAAACTAGATAACAGTAAGTGTGAAGACAAGTGGAAATCAAAAGTATATATGAGGTCAAGGAGATGATTAGTAGGTAAAGTACTTGCTGCCCAAGTCTGAGGACTTGTGTTCAAATGCCCGGAACCCACAGAAGGCTAGCCACAGTAGCACACGACTGAAACCCAGTGTTCCTGCTGTGAGATGACAAAGCAGAGACAGGAAAAGTCTCAGAAGCTTGTGGGCCAGGGAGCTTGATGCAGTGAATAAAGAACCCTCTCTCAAATAAGGTGGGAGGCAAAGACGAGCACTCATGATTGCCTTTTGTCCTCATGCCCATACAAGGGTACATGCACCCGCACCCACTTAATATTAACATGAACATGTAACACACACACACACATTTTAAGGTATGTATATTATAAATATATAATGTGCTATAGTCTCAAATGCTTTGGAATTCAAAAAGGGATAAAGAGTCTCTGGGGCAAACAGGAATATTTTTTACTGTTCAGTAGAAGTCATCCCCTTATTAAAGAGTGGCATCTTGGCAGTGGTGTAGATATGGAGTGTTGTCCCAGTGGGTAACAAGATAGTGTGGCAAACGCCCTAAATCAAAACCATGTGTAGTATGTGTAGAGCTCCCTTGTCCTGTTGTAAGGATAGAATGGGACCAGACATGACAACACATACATTTCTCAGGCTGTTGGTTAATGGAAAGGGCTCACTGAGAATAAGTGTCAACATACTAGTACAGCTGGCCTCAAAGGACACTCTAATTCCAAATTACATGGGACTTGGTTTTTGCCATAATCTTGTAGTTGACTGCTCAGTTGAATAGATGTGTCTTTTCATTAATAGGACCTATAATACCCAGTAGACTCCCATCAGCTCCATTCTTCACAGAATCATTTCCTTGCCAGCGAACCTTAAAAGGCAAACTATAATATCGGACAAGTATTTCTATTTGAAAGTGAGATGTTCACCCCTGGATCACGTGTCTGAATACCCGGTAGCTAGAAGGAGGAGCTGTGTGGGAAGACTGTGGACCTTTTAGGACCTGGGACCTAGTGGAGGAAGTAGGTGTCTGAGAGGTTGGCCTTGAGGCTTATGGTCTGGCCTCACTTTGGGTCCAGTCTCTCTCTGCTTCTTGGTTGTTGCTGGGATTCATTAAGCAGCATGTACTTCCAGCGCCACAGAGCCTTCCCTGATATGATGGACTATATCTTCTCAAAGCATCATGCAAGATAATGGCTCGCTTAAGTTTTGTCTTGTCCTGTATTTACTTACTACTGTTTTCCTTTCACTCTCAAATATGTGTCAGTGTGCTGGGCTATGTGATCATTTGAGGTAAAACTGTTCCCCTGATATTCAGAAAGTCATTTGTTATCGCTGACTGGAGCTCATGCCCTAGCTCTTCTTTCAGTTAAATGTACACCTCTGAAGGAAATTATGTTTCTGTTTTATTCATCCCCAAAAGGCTCATCAGAATGACCAGTTAAGAGTGTGTGTAATTACAAGAGAATGTGGCAGGGGAAAGGTAGACATGAGACTCGATACAGGGACCAACTGTGCAGGGCCTGGGAGGCTATTGACCTGTGCACACTGAAGAAATGCTTTACTGAAGCAAGGGAGGGATTCCACTCCACCCTTTCTCCAAATTTTTCCTGCTGGAATACTGCTTCTCCTTTGAACCCCGGGGTCACATTCTGTTCATTCTCCTTGCCCTGTGACCACACGCCTGTCTCTGCATTGCTCTTTCTTCTGCAGAATGATGGATGGGACTGTATTGTCGCAAACCTCCAAGGTCCCAAGTATTCATTATCTCAGCAGTTTGGAGGTGAGCCTGTCTTTGGCCCCTGTGTTGGAATTCAGTTGAAACGTTCTTCCAGGAAGCAAACAACAGAGCACAGCAATCTTCACAGAGACAGCGCTGAGGACTCCTTTCTATAGAGCTCTAATGAGATGTAAATCACTCTCAGCCCTTTTCCTCTGCCACCAGCCTCCTTATTTACAGATCAGGAGTCTGGCCAGTTTTCCTGAGTTCTAGAAACATACATACTCCTCCCGTCCTGCCAAATAGGTATTAAGAAGCCTATAAATAACCACCAATCCTCAAATCTCTGCAGTAACAGAGAGGCTGCTGCCTCAGACAAACAAATTGGAAGTTCATAGACAGCTCAGATGGTTATTGAAAAGTGAAGCCTGCATGATGCATTTGAAAATAGATGCAGCAATGACTTTTATTTTATTTAAAAATGATCCAAAGTCAGTCCCCCTTCCCTCCCACTTGTTTTAAGCTGAGGCTTTATTTTATTTTTTCTAGGTATAGCGGTATGCTTGGATCTCTGTTCTTATGATGTTAAGCAATACTCCAGAAAGGAAAAGGGAATATTTTTGGTATCTGAACTGAGAAGTATGCTGTCATTTCTTAGGAGTAGCTGAGCTTTGTAAAGATGGTGTTCCTATTTAAGCTTTGTATGTTGAATGATCACCAAGCTGACTTTTTACCCCCTTGTACCCTGACCCCAACTTCCCTTTAAAGAAAAGAAATTATAAACTATTAGTGCCTAGGGGTAGGATCAGCATGGATTTCCATGAGTGCCTTTTCTATTATGTTTTAAGAGTCCTCTGACATTGTTTAGTTTCAGATTTTGCGTGCATTATTATTAAGGGCTTTAGAATGTTCTTATTGTGCTCCTAGCAAGCAATTGCTGCTTTACTCATAGAAATGAATACAAGACTTCATGGATGATGGCTATAATTATTGATTTACATATCAGAAACTGAATTGGGACCATAGCCTCACCAAATAACAGTATACTTTTTTCTCCAAGGTAAAAAGTCTTTACTAGCAGGAAATCCTTAGAAATTGCTATTTGACCTGAGGTCGAGTAGTATGATCACTAGGCAGAGGTAGCTGTCTCCAGGATGGATGTGCTGTACACTACATCCTACTTATCGCTTTGACAAAAGGTCAGATGTATACCTGGCACTGTTACCATCACCAAATTAGAAGGATGTTAAAAGGGGGGGTTCAAAGAAGTCACATTTTTATTCCAAACCACAAGGCTGCAGCTGGAATTCATCCTGGGAGTATATCTGCACCAGTGCCTTGAAAAATGTGCATGCCAGTTAATACTGCAGGCCTCCAAAGAGCATCAAGTCTTTTTTTTTTTTTCCCAAGCTGGATATCTAGGTGGGAACCTTCAACTCCAAATAATGTAGAAAAGGAGATAAAAACAAACAAGTCACCCTATAATTAAGTCCTCAAATTTCCCATTTGAAGACTCAATAATGGTATGCTGTAATTATAAAAATATCAATCTATGATCACAACTATGAAATTAGCACTTATTAAAGAATTCCCATTAGCTGCAAACATCTCTCCTGGCTACAGGAGCACCCCCACCACACATAAACACACACTTCACCCTCCCCCTGTTTTTTAAGCCAGTATTAAAAATAGATTTGCATGGAAAATGATGTAAGTTATATTATACTGAGATCAGTACAGAGCCAGATGAAAGTGGTCTGATTTTGTCAATGTACTTTCCTACCTAAATGTCAATCTTCTCCAGAAACAAACTGAGTCTAAACACATGTACTGGTGTAAAACACACCCCTGCATTTCTGAAAACAAGGTGAGTGTTTGCGATATGCATGTGTATGTGTATACTTGATTATTGTGTGTACAACCAACAGAAAGGCTGGAGACATATATTTAAAGTACTTCAGCAAGATGGTTTATTTTGCTATCTTGGTCTAATGTAACACAGAGTTAATTGCAAGAACTCTCAATATCATCCGAGGCAGACCTTTTCCTTGTAAGTGAACTTGCAGGTATAGAGCCAAATGGAATGGCCTAGGGATAAAGAGTATAAATTCTTGCCTTGGATTGATTCATTAGCAGATGTTGTTATTCCCACTGACTGAATTATAACCTAACTGGCCCTAGGAAAAAGAGACATTACTTGACTGAATCCATTTGTCCATGGGAACAAAGCAAGTTATATCTCAAACTCTGGGTTTTGTCAAATCCTAACACATCAATTTTTTTCTGGCACCTTGGAAGACAGCATGCCATCTGAAAGGCTTGGTTTAGAGACAGTACACTCTCTGAAAAAAGCTCAGTCTAGCTGAATGTTAAGATCCTTTGATATCGGCACAAAAGTAGACTTTTCTGCCCCAGGCTCTGAGGGAACTGACCTCTTCTTACAATCCAGTGCCTCTCTCTGTCTAGTTTTGTCTTGACTATTGAGCTTTCTTCCATTTCCCACCTAAATATTTCTATGCTTTCTGTCTAAATGTTGTTAATGACATAAAGACAGAGCCACAAGAAGAGAAGGATGTGCAGGCCTTCTTTTCTTTTATCCTTTGTGAGTGCCTGAAACATACTCTATGGAGAGAAAGACAACACATGACTCTAGAAGTTTCCAGGAACATGTAATGTTCAAGTTTATTTCTAGCTTGGTTATGAAGCCATTATTATGAACTGACTGTGAAGACTAGTGGGCTAATAATTCTCCTATTGATGAAATATCTCTTTCATGGAGCCTAATAAATAAGAAGTAATATACATAATACTATTCATGAAAGTAGGTGAGATTTCAAGTAGAGTTGGATATTTTACCCTGTCTGCTTTTTATTATTTTCAAGTCTAATCTTGCTGAAAAGCAAAAGCAGAGGCTTCTGTGGAGTGGGATGGGGGGTTGCCATTCAGTTAGTGTAGTACTGTCTGACCATGCACAAAGCCCTAGGCTTGATCTCTAAAACTACATAAATCAAGCATTGTTGTTCATATCTGTAATCCCTGCTCTCTGGAGGTAAAGGCTAGAGGATCAGAAGTTCAAGGACTTCCTTGCTACAGAGTAAGTTTCAGTCCAGCCTGGGTTACACAAGATACTGAAAAAAAAAATGTTTCAGTCCAGCCTGGGTTACATGAAACACTAAAAAAGCATAAAATAAAAAGGAAGAAAACAAGTTTATTTACTCAACCTCTGACTTTTTTCTTTTCTCCAACCCTACTCTGTAGCAAACATGTTGATTCTATTTCCCACATCTCAGGTCTATCTCCGTAGTCTATCTTCTGTCAACTGCTATCATTGCGTACTATGTGCTTTCTAGCAAGTCTCCATTTTCTTTCTTGTTTCCCTCTACAATCTGGAAAGATGATGCTGGTTATTGGTTTTAAATGAAATGATGGACCCCATTCTGAAAAGCCTGGACCATATTTCTAATAATTTTGTTCTGAGTTCCAGATTCCCTCCTTTGGTTACACTGCTTCTGCACAGGGGAACCGTGGGATCCTTACATTCTCTGTTGTGATACACCATCTGTCACAGTGTTTCTCCAGTAATTCATTCTCTCTCAGTTGAGTTAGTTTGGAGCGGAAACTCTATTAGCTGAGCTGGGTCAATGGACAAGGTTAGCAAATGTGCATAAGAAGGCTGCTTTCTGAGAAACAGATAGAAAAAGAAGTGAGGCTCATAAATTCATTCAAAGACCAGGGATGGGTCAGCGTAAAACTCACTAAGAACAAAGCTATAGTGAGGCTGTGAACCTTGACATGGTCATCAGAGGAAAAAGATGAGGAGTTACAAGCTAAGTTTAAGAGGATGTGTGTCCATACCTGCTTCCTCAGGCCCATGAACTGTCTTTCTCTTGTCAAGAATGTCACCAAATATCCATGTAGCAAACTCCCATCGTGTACTAACTATAAGTCAGCAGTACCAAATGCTAAAGAAATGTTAACATATATGAAGACTGAAAACAACATTTTTAGTCTGTGACTGAGGTCACCTCCAGAACACATACCTGGAATCTAGACTCTTTTCTTGCCTCAGACTTTTAAAATTACCTTCAGAGTTTATACTTCAAATGTCTTCCATTTTGATTTACTAAGTAGCCCAGCTGATAATTGCTTCTTTAGATGAAAAGAGGTCCTTTTATGATCAAAACAGGGTTGAAGCCCCATATCTGTCACTATGAGCAAGGATTTTACGTTTTTTCTGTCAATTCTGTTAGATGCTCACATTTATACACATCCTTCTTCATCTTGAAAATATTGTGAATTACATGAATACATACTGAGGGCTTTATTGAGGATGGCAAATTTGGCAAAGGCTGTAGACAAAACAATAGAAGCTTGTCTCTAGAGTCATGTGTACTGTGTGGCATTAATAAAGTCCATCAAGAGTTTAGATATTGGATCTGACAGGCCTAACTGCATTGTGATGACTTAAAGATCAACTGTGGTTCACCCAAGCAAGGGCAACTGAAAAGGGAAGAAAGCAGCCAATGATAGCTATTGTTTGGACTTGGCACAAGACATTTTGCATTAAGGTTAAAATTCAAAATCAGTAAGGAAAGAGAAACAGAGCTTTAATATTCCAATAGGTCCTTCAACATGTTTATGAGGGCTTGAAAGAAAGAACTGATATTTAAACAACCCATACATTGTTCCTGGGGTATGCCATAAAAAAAAAAAAAAAAAAAACCAAAACAAACAAAAAAAACTTACATATGCAAGGACTAGGTCCACAAGGGTTCATTTCCAATTCTCTGTTCCAGCAAATCACCCCTCCATGCTGCCTCCTTCCCCCACCACTATCCTCTGGGAGGCAAGTTAAGATACCATGTCTCATGATTATCTTCTTTGTGGAGACAGGACTGTCAGTTGGGTTTCATGGATCTAGGATGAAAGAGGACACAGGCTTGGGAATTTAATTTTTTTCCTCAGGGATTAGCCGTGGAGAATTTATTTCTCTTAGAGACTGCTTTCCACAATCCCTGGTCAGTTGTTCTTGGTTTGGGAAGGCATAGGATACAATGATGGCATCAATGTATTTTGAAGCAGGATCTGAATATATATATATATATATATATATATATATATATATATATATATATACATATATATATATATGTATATATAAAATCTTCTTGTTGAATGACATACAAGAATGATATACAAGACACATTTTGAAGGAAATCGTTAGAGAAAGGCATAGCTGAAATTAGAACTATGGTATTAATTCTATCTTAAACCACAAGTTCTAGGCTGAATCTGGAATCAGAACAAAAAGTCTACATAAAGGCATTCCTACAGGAAGTTATATATTGCCTCCTGGATCTAAGTGGGGAACAGACCAACAGTTAGCTGGTTCACAGTTCAGCAAGGAATAAATAGGACGCTACCCTCTAGATCTTAGAAGAAAAGGGTACAGAAGTTAATTTAAGTTCCTGTTTAAAAAAGAAAAATAAAAGAAAGGAGTGTAGACTATGGAGTACAAAGCCTTTGAGACAGTTTTCCCGTGTAGTGGTTTGCAGAACGTGCACAATAGATTCAGATGTTTAAATACTTGTTCCTATTAGGTCCAAAAGGAACACCAATCAACCAAACTCCAAAAGGCAGTTCATATATCTGGAAAGCAGCTCACCATGCACTATAGGAAGCCAGACTTTTTCAGGAGCTTGTGAGACTATCTCCCATCTGCCAAAAAGAGTCATTTTCCTTACCTCTAGCAGAAGGGACATAAGCTACCTTTGGAGTCAATCACTATATCAAAGACCATGCTGGCCTCCAGGCTCCCTCGGACTCACAAGTATCTGTTTATACATCACAAAGTTTATGAATCCTAGCCCTTGTCACCTTCTCCTTTATCCTAAACCCCTCATAGCTCATGATTCCCCCAGTTATTTACCCTTCTTATAACTCAGCTATTATCAATATCTATCTATCTATCTATCTATCTATCTATCTATCTATCTATCTATCTATCTATCATCTATCCATCCACCTATCCAGAAAGAGAGAGAGAGAGAGAGAGAGAGAGAGAGAGAGAGAGAGAGAGAGAGAGAGAGAGAGAGAGAGAGAAAGACCAATACTGGGCTCCTATCTGCCAAAAGGGGCCATCATTTCCCTTACTTCTAGCAGATGGGACATATGGTCACCTATGGAGCCTATTAGCATACCAAAGCTCATATCGTTTACCTATATATCTTTATCTCTATAACTATGTTAGAAAGATTTTACTCCCAATTAATCTCTCTTATTCCCTTAAACTCCCTCGCTGTGCTGTATTCTCCATCTCTTGCTATGTCTACTATTCTCTACTAACTCTGGCCATTTCCAATCTCCTGGTCATGTTTGGTCTGCTTCTTTCTCTCTCTTCTCTCTCAGATCTATAGTAAACACCTAGCCATATCATGGAGCAGTCATATCGGCAGTTCTGTTACTCCTTCCCCTCACATAGGGTGTGATACCACATACTTGGTGTTGATGCTTGGGGAAGTATAGGAGGTAAGGTCTGGCTGGAGAAAGTATGTCAATTGTGTGAGATTTCATGCTTCAAAAGCAATACACCATTCTCCCTGTACTCCCCACTTTCTGCTTGTGGTTTACAGTGGGATCTTTGCTATTCCACCTGCCATGCCTGCCTGCCACCATTCAGCATAGTGTCCAGGTGTTTTATTATACCCATGAAAATGTAACTAATACCCATAGCCTAAAGAAACTAGTTGTAACAGTCCAAATGACTAGACTGGAGAGATGGTTCTGAAATTAAGAACACTTGATGGTCTTACAAAAACCCTAAGTTTGAGTCCCAGCACACAGTGGTTCACAGTCATCTGTAATTCCAGTTTTAGGAGACCTAGTGCCTTCTTTTTTTTTTTTTTTTTTTACTTCACTGGGTACTAGGCACACATATGGTATATATATATATATATATATATATATATATAAATGTAGGCAAAACACTCACACACACAAAATTAAATAAAAATTAAATACAGGTAATCAAGTCCCTAGATATTAAATATTAGTGTAAGTAATTCGCCAGGTTGTGATTCACACATCCCTTGTTTGCTAACTATATTCACAATACCACCCTTTCATAAATTATAATGTGAGATGATACATGGATTAGTTATTTTTCTAGTTGCTATGACAAAATGCCTTACAAAACAATTTAAGGAAAGAAAAGTTTGTTTTGATCCATGGTTAAATGGCACAGTCCATCATGACTGAAAGGATAAGGTGCTAGGAGTGGGGGGCAGCCAATCACAATCCACTCGTATTCAGGAAGCACAGAGAAAGGAATGCTGGTACTCAGACAGCTTTCCCCTTCCTTTTTTAAATTTAATTTTTTTTTTATTTATTTACATTCCAAATGTTGCCCCTCCCAGCTCCCCTTGAAGAGTTCTTCACCCTATTCACCCTCCCTTTGCCTCTGAGATGGGGCTGCCTCCTACCCCACCAGGCATCCCCCTTCCCTAGGGCATCAAGTCTCTACAGGATTAGGCACATCTACATCCTCTCCCACAGAGGCCAGACCTCTGCTACAGATGTGCTGGGGGGGGGGGTCATGGACCAGCCCATGAAGCTGTTTGGTTGGCGGCTTAGCCTCTGGAAGCTCCCAGGGGTCCAGGTTAGTTGACACTGTTGGTCTTCCTATAGGATTGTCAGCCTCTTAGACTCCTTCAATCCTTGCCCTAATTCTCCCATAAGGGTCCCTGACCTCAGTCCGATGGTTGCAGTCTTTGACAACTATCTAAATGTTGGAAGGCACATCTTGCACCTTTGAAATAGTTCCTCAAAGACATGTATTAAGGTTTGACTCCTAGGTGATTTTAGTTCCTGATGAAGTAGCAATGAATATTAACTACCATGGGGTATGGTAAGAAATGAAGATGTCAGAATAAGGAATCTTCCTCAGTTTCTGCATCTTTTACCATTCTAGGAACTTGTCTGGAAGGGTGTTGAATTATTAAGATTACTTGACAGAATGCATAAAGAAAATTCATGTTACTCTCTGACACAGTACATATCAAATGGTGACCAGGAGGCATCTGAGGAGTTGTATTGTGCTATTAAAGTTATCCCTGTGAATAATATCACAAGAAAATCTGGTTGTAGCCATAGAAACAAGTGCTTAATGTCTCCAGCTTCATCTCCATTTATTTATTTATTTATTTTTTTGTATTCTGTTTGTGTTTTGAGCCTTACATATACTTCACGGTACTTGAGACCACCTGGGAAGGAGCATTTCTGATTCACATGTAATCTGGAATGTTCTGGCGCCCTGGCTCATCATTCATTCACTTTTCATCTGGACAAAAGATGGTAAAGTGCACATGGCCTTGACTGTCAGCGAGCACATGGATTCTAAAAAGAAAAGATCTTTCCTTCTTTCTTTTGCACTGGGGAAAACACTTTGGCACCGTGCTACAGTGATTATGATGATGGTAATACTAATGATCTCTTACTTTGATGCACTGTGATTTGTAAAGTGCTTTTCATTTACATTATTTCTGACCCTTGGCATAAATTTCTGCATATGATTAGTCTCTTTTGACAGTTAAATAGGAAAAAATAGTGAGGCATTAAGACAAGAGTCCGTAGCCTGGTAGCCAATAGACAGTTTCTGAACTATGGAGTAACATGTATTCCATGTTTTTAAAATGGAAAATGAATTATTATAATTAAAAAGTCTCCAGTTCTTAGGTAAAAATAAATTCCCAACTACTTAAACATAATATAAGGGCCTGGTCACTTGATTGTTAGAGCTACATCAGATTGATCATTTTAAAGTAGGATTTGAAGACTAAGTTTGCCAGAGTTCCCCCAGTGCCCTATTGTCCATGACTATCTCTTATATTCTGGAAAAAGTTGATTCATTGAATACTTGGATAATTTACAGAGTTTGAGGTTCTCTGTCCCCACATGATGTAATGTTATGGATATTTAGATTCATGTATCTTGTATAAAATGGTTTATAACTATTTGCTTTCTTTGTATTTCTTGATGTGCCTTTATTCGTTCTTCAAACATTCACTTAATACCTATTTTGCAATATGCATTATGTTTGGCCATGGGGATATACTGGACAATTAGGTAGCAGTCATTTGAGACCTCCAAGTAATGATTGCAAGTGACATAGAAAACATCATCATTTATGTTCTGTTTTATTATTTTTGTTTCCATTGTTCTTATGTGTATATGTGTGTTCGTTTGAGTTTGTGTACATGAATGAGCACAGTGCTCACAGAGACCAGAAGATGCTGCATCTCCTTGAGCTGGACTTACAGGGAATTGTAAGCCACCTGCCTTGGATGCAGGGATCTGAACATGGGTTCTTTGTTTGAACAATATGTGCTTTTAACTGCTGAGCAACCCATCCAGCATATAATTTATGTTCTTAAACATGGTCTTATTCAGAGTTTAGATGCAGATTAAATAGGGTCTTTTGATCTTGCATCATTCATAGTGACCATCAAGAAATAAGATTTGCTCTGTTTAGTCTCTTATTTTCCAAAAACTTATTAGGGGATTAGTTTTCAGGTTGCAACATTGGGTTGCTGGAGCTAGCTGGAACAGTGCTGGAGAACTCATCCTGGTGGCATGGGTGCAGGAGAGCTGGTGGGATGGCCAACTCAGCTACCACGCAGGCCCAGATCCAGGGCTATGAGTTGAAACATCCCAAAGGTACTTCATCTGGGAACTGCTGAAGCATGTGAAGGGGCTGATTGTTCAGATCCAAAGCTGCAGAATCTTCATGACACAGGACAGCAAAAGAATATCGGCCATGAGTCCCAGTAAGAATCCAGTATTGATAGTGTAGCAGAAGCGGAGGCCTTGAAACAGACCAATGCATGACTCGTTGCAATGACCATTTGCAAGTAAAGCTGTTTAGACAAAAGGGAATACTATGTGACAACGTAGCATGAAAGTTGAAAATTACTAACACATTAGATTTTTCCAGCCAGATGTTTTATTTGAAATTGAGAAAAGCTGAATATTTATCTGTGTTTAGGAACATACAGAAACCAATATCTTATGCCCTGTCTCTACCTTAGAGTAACAGCATGGTAGAAGTTTGAACCCTCAGAAAGGTATTGAAAACTTGACTGTGCTTGTACTCAAACTTTGCTCTCAAAAGCTGGACATGGTGGCACACACCAGTCAGAGCAACTACCCAGTGGGCAGGGGCAGGGAGATTGAAAGTTTCAGACAAGCTTAGGAACTTAGTAAGAATTTTGGCTCAAAAAATTAAGAAGTAGATATAGAGCTTAGTTGTAGACTATATATAAACAAAGCCCCAGGACACAGATTGTTAGGTACATATTGACATTGAAATATATTAATGTTCTGGCCTTATATACATTCAAGTGCATTCAAGTACATTCAGGAAAAGACAACCTTGGGCTAGGAGCCTTACTGAAAATTCTGTAGTTACAGGCCATTGTGAGCTGCTGACATGGGTGTTGTTTTGGTTTGTGGATTGGTGTTACAAATACCTTTATATTACAGTAAAGTTAAACAAAAGAAAAAAGAAGGTGTTACAAGATACTTTCCCATTGAATCTTCCAAAAAATACTGGTAGTTGTGAATAACTTTTGATATTAAAATAAGCATAACAGGAAAATGTCAGCATTCAGAAAAAAAAACTTTTAAAAAAGGCAATGCTAAAAATATCTTATGACCATATAAAAATTGTTTATGCATGAAAGATTATTTTTATATGTATTAGCAAGATTTCCCCTTGTTCTTATTTTTTATATTGATCAAGATTTGCAGGTTTGTACATAGTGATATAACTGAGCTGTGTCTATTTCTTTCTTTCTTTTTTATTCTTCTTCTATGTTGAGAACAATCACTATGTTTAGTATGTAAGCACTGGCTACAAATAGGAATCACTGGGGAGCTCTTTTAACCTCTGCTGTTTGACTCTCTCTTCATCCCCCAGATATTCTGTTATAATTAATGAAGTGTCCAACATGGCCATCAACATTCTCCTACGTGACTCCATGGTGCAGCTAAAGTAAGGAAACACGATCTTAGAAAGTACTTCCATGTTGCAAAGTCAGATAATATTCAGCTGTAATTGCTTAAAATGGTCCTATGACTTTATCCTTGACTTCTCTCTTTCTTTATCTTGTTATTAGGGCTCAATCTAGAATAGGCTTGAAATTTTCATAAAATATTCTCGAAGTTTCTTTTTTTCCTATAATTCCTCTTTTAGTTCTAGCAGATAATTAATCTTGTACCCTAATCCCAGAATGCATTACTGCAATACTTCAGGGATAGAAAATTCAGACCACAGAAGAAAAAAATCTTGTCTCAAAGAGTATTTAGAAGGAAGCAGGAGGAGCTGCACACTTTCCTTCATTTGCTACCACTATTAGGAACCTATCCTCTTACTGAGTAAATTTGTTAATGATAAACAGAGTAATCTATTCAGTTTGGACCACACTGTTGACAATCACCAACAGGTATTGAATAGAAGCCTCCTGTCATTTTATCTTATCCAAAACTTTCCTCTTGAGTTGTTGGTGGGTAATTGGCTACTCTACTGAATGGCTGGTGAATGAGCAAATGAACTGTCAGAAAGAGACTTGTAGTCATCCTTATCATCCATGCCTGAGATTTAGGGGACTTGACACTGCACTCTTAGACATGCCCTAACTTTACCTTGGAGACAAAGTAATATGCCATCTCCCAAGAAAACACATGACATTACTATAGACAGTTTCATAGAAATATTTTTATAATTTTTCCAGTTTCCAACCACATTATATCTGCTTATATTCCTAAGACTGAGTAAGCTTAAAATATCAGATTCTAGCTATTGCTATAAATACCAGTTTAGAATCTCTTAGAGTTTCTTTATAGACAAATTCAAATGGCAAATTGAATACATTATATTTCTCAGTAAATGCTTGAGTGGCATTCAGACTTTGAATTCTTCCACTTTTGTCACAGTTCATTATTATTCAAGAACAAGTAGAATTTTTGACATTTTAGTTTGAAATATTTGACCATAACATCCACAGAATGGAGAGCATGGCAGTCTATCCTGGATACATGGTCATGTCAGAAAGCAGGATTTCAGTGCATTAGTCACCAAGGCTTTGTTGTCAATCTTCCCAGAGTGTAATGAGATATTGCAGATAGTGGCTTGCCTTCCTCTTTACTATATCCCCCAAGTATTCATCTCCATAAAATATCAGTTGTGAAGCATTGTTTCAACTAATTATACAATCCAGAATACATCAGATCATTCAGCTGACATCACTGAGTTAGGGCGGGGGCAATAGTAGAATTGGCCATTATCTCATATAAGCCAACAATATATTTTGGGAATAAAATAGATATCAACCCCCAATAAATGGTTTGCAGACTCTGCTTATGAGAGCACATGTGTTGATGATAGAATAAAAAAAGTATGAAAGGAGACAACAGTTCCTTATAAGGAGTACAATTATATGCCTAGGGCATATATAAGCAATGGCATGATGGGATCTCAACCCAAGCGACAACAATACTTAGCTACAGTCTTTAGTTTATGTTCATTTAGCTGGTGTTCAAGAACAGGTAGAATGAAGCTATGATGTTGAGATAAGGTTCAGAGTTCTCTGAAAGGGGCATGGGTAAAAGACAGTCATGAAGACTTTCCAAGTGATAAAAATTTGTATCTTCTTCAGGAACTTAAAAGTTACATAATCAAAATTCACCCTACATGGTCTCAAGACTTACCAGTGTCATCATTTTGAATTATAGGAGCTATTGCTGAAGCATTAGGGAGCCTGTAGCTTACAGCAAAGGAGAAAGAAATACATAGAGTATAACCATAGGAGAGATTAAAGGTAATTTATGGGCTTACTTTTAAATCACCCTACCAGTGGTGAGTCATTATATCTTTTCTGGTAACATAGGGTATGTTGTGACCATTCCTAGGAAAGATGTATAAGGTTCAAGAATGAGATTGAATCTTTGATCACTTGTGTTCCCAAGATGAACTTAGGAGAAAGGGAACTTGACATAAATGAATGAGGAGGCAGTTGGAGTTTCTAAGCCAGCAAATTTGTTGCTATACATACTGAGTGAGAGCAAAAGCAGGAAGTGAAGGAGTGAGGTCAATAAAACTGTCTTTCAGTTGCCTACATGTGAGAGACAAAGGTTTTTAAGTGTGTTTGGTAAAAAGGTAAAGAATTAGGAAACACGGAGAGTTTCATGTGGAGAGTGTGAGATAACTTGAAATCAGGACATCTCTGATATGCTGTCAATGGCAGCATAGCTGATTGGATCAAAGGAGGGTCTCCTGGGGAGAGCCTGCCAACTTCTGAGCTCTCTTTCTGTCTTGGTTTATTTTAACATCTAACCTTTGACTGAACCAGTGGGTCGAACACACCCTGGAAGTGGAAGTATTTAATAGCTCCACCTCCATTGCCTTCTGCATGCCATGACAGGAGAATGGCTCAACTTTCAGACTTAACCAGGGCATGAAACCCTTCATCAGAAAGTGACCCTGGTATACTTTTGCACCTTGATTCCGGAAACAGTCCAAAGACTGTAGCAGTGACAGCTTGAGAAAACTTGAGATATTCAACACTAGTAAGAACATGACCGATCTTAGCAATAGGCACCGCTGTCATTAGGATAGGTGCTGGGTGCCAATAGGAATATGGCAGCCCATGATATTGTGCTACTTTTCTTATCTTCAAGCTGGGTCTTGGATATCTTTGACAGCATAAGCTTTTCCTGGTCTTAACCAAATGATAATGATATAGATCTACCTTAGAGACCAATTTTGAGTGTGGGCTAAATCCATTGATAGCAGATTGAATTATAAACTCCATATGGTTATGTAAAATTTAGAAGCTCTTACTCTATTTCCTAGTGGTACAGTCCCTGTATTTTGTAGAGTCTTCACTTCTTTCATCAATAAATGTGTTGCAAATCATTTCAGAAGCATATTAATCTTTGTGAGGATTAATTTGTCATTCTGGTGCTTGCTTATCATTTCCCCCAGTAGAATGAGACTAAATGAAGGTTATCAAGAAAGGATGAAATAATTGTTGGATTCATGACAGAATACTCTTTGAGAGCAATTCTTATTTTTCTTAGTTTTTGTATTCATTGTCAGTTATATTGAATGTATGGCAGAGAAGGGTTATCGAGCTTGGCTCAAGGGGAAAGTCAGTACCTGAACACCATGGTTTCTGCAGGGAACAAGCACAGCTTTCTTTATCTGAAGAGGTCCACTTTAGAATTGTCAGATCTAGTTCTGTGACTGCTGCCCATGACTGAGGTGTGCTCCCATGGGGTCCCCCGGGAGAGGATGCTCAAAAACAGTCTATTTCTCTATGCTGTCAAGTTTCACTGCTGCTTCTGAAGGGGCCACAGCTGTCACTTCTGTATCAGATTCACGTGCTTCAGTGACAGGGAAACATAGTTGCTGAGGTTGATGAACCCTGTCATCACAGTGGGTGGTCTGCCAGTGTCCCCAGTTAGATGTGTCAGTGTCAAGAGATGTCAGGTCATGTTTTATACAGGGATGCTTCCCTTTGCCTACATAGTAAGAGGCTCCTGGAAAACCATGTTAGGGAGGATTGTTTTCCATCAGTTTCCTTTGGGATTCCACAGGGCTTCAGTGTATGACTGATTTCGTAACAGTGGGTAGTGTCCAGAACCTCAGAACTGATATTCTCAGTGGAAGGCACTCAACAGCAAACATCCATGTATTCCTAGAACAAATAGCTAACCCCTTATGATTGATTCTTTTGTGAAAGAGGATATTCTCCTCATGCTATTTCTATCACATTTCTTCTAGGATTTGTAGTCTTAATATTTAGAGGAAGATTCATCTTCACTGCTACCTCCACTTTTACTAAATATTCTTTAATGCCTTTGGGAATATAAAAGAGATTCAGTGTTTTGAATGTCTCAGTTTATCTGGACTACTGACATGCCAATACCACAAAATGAGGAGCGCTATGTCCACATCCAAGGAGAAACACCTTTCAAAAAGTATCCTCTTTAAGGATGCAATTCTCTTGTACAAAAAAGATTCATTTTCGTAGACAAAGTGTTTATGTGTTCATGAATTATGTGCGTCAGTGTGAAAGTTCTGGAAATGAGATGGGCTTGTCATGGTGTCAGGAACTCTAAGTCAGTAAGTATGTGGACTGAGCTCTTAACTGACTACCTAGATCACTTGTTATCCAAAATAGTCTGGGTTCTTTATACAACTACAGGCACATGCTTTATGGAGAGAATTTTATAGTTAAGGCGTACCTGTTATTAGGGGATTCTATAAAGTATATGGGCATTAGTCACCAATGTCAAAAGCATATTAAATACATTTCTAAAGTTGAAACTCTTAATGAGGATGTTTAAGAATCAGTGCCATTATATTCACAGTTGTCCTGATGTAGAGAAGCAAATATACACTTACTACTTGAGCCCTGGAATTTATATATCTTGTTAACCAATAATTGCACTCATAGATTTTAGAATTAAAAAATGATTTTGTACTAGATACTATTATATGTTAAGGAAAAATTGGGATAACTGAAGACCAGTAAGGAAGAAACACAAGAATAGTTGTCTGTATGCTTCCATTATCTTGCTATGGGGAGGAAAAGCTAGAGCCTAGAGTTTAAAAAAAAAAAAAAAAAAAAGATGCTATAAAGATATTGAAGTTCAAGTTAGATCTTGAAAGATAAATGGTAATTTAGCCTGGTAGATATGAAACATAAAATTTGAGTATTCATTGAGATTTAGAGAACATATGCGTATGGTTTGCCATAAAACTCTTTTAAGGACATTTTTGTTTTAAAAGGTGCTAGCTTTGATAATGTTAAGCTCTTTCAAAGTTGTAACTTAGGTGGAATTTTGTGGCAATGTAAATTAACTTATAAAGACTTGCAGTAAGTATGACGTTGGCTCAAGATGGCATGGATCAGAGGTTCCTGGCTCTCAGATCAGTGAGAACCATTCCAACAAGGAGTGATGTTTATTATCTGAAGATGCCACATTAAAAGACATTGGAACTCTGTGTAGACCTCAGTGGAGAAATAATGAATTTCATCTCAAACACTAGTGACAGTATCATCTCAAGAAGTTAATTAAAAATGCTATTTTATTAAAGACTTAGGCTGGTATGACAACTCTGTGCCTCAAAGTTCTTGATGAAACAGCCATAGTCATTAACTTTACTCAAGTTCTCTAGCTGTTAGTGCTTGCTTTCTTTACTTTTGAGATAGATTTTATTTAGTTTAATCCATGTAGTCCACTCTTCTAAATTTTCCAAGGGTGTCTACTCATGGTCAGCTGCTTGCTTAATGAGTCTGTTTCTTGACCTCCCCCCAAGAAATACTCTGTAGCTATGTTGTATCAGACAGTAGTGGCATGTGATGACTTGAACAACTCACAGGGATCCCAGTTCTCCTATCAGAAACTATGAGATTTACACCTGCATATGGCTTTGGCTGTCATTCTGTACAGTTGGTGATCTGCACACACCTTGACCACTCACTTACCAACCTTATTGTCACAATAGCTTTTCTTGGGACTGTCTGATAATGCTCTTCTTTGAATGCTTCTGTAACTCCCACCCACCACCTATTTATTCTTGTGGGTAGAATGAATCCCAACTATTCTAAATCCTACTGAATATTGACAGTATTTAAGGATGATGTAGAATGTCAGAGTGCAACCCATCAATGTCTTTACTGGTCTTTGGGAAACAAGCTCCTTCTTGACCTAAGCAAGAATGAGATGATAAGTGACAGCGTAGCTGAGTGATAACCAGTTAGTGCTGGAGAACAGACAAAGAACATTGGTAAGTTACCTAGAATGGGATAAGTGCAATTCCAAGGCTCTGAGCTGAAAACTGTTTCATGCAATGTTTTCTAACTCCACATGGAAAGAAAAGAAGGGAATAGACACTGAGGTTCAACCCTGTGCACCAATTAATAGAATAGTGTCAGTGTTTCTACAGATGTGATTTCCACTTCATAGAAATGAGATCTAGAATGCTTTCAGCATACTACATTAGAAACAATACTTTCATGGACAAAAAGAAAACATAACACTCAAGCTGAATTGGGGCAGTTTGTCTCAAGCTACTGGCAATGTCTATTGTTACTTAGATACCCCAAGGTCAAAGAATGGAATGCCGAAATAAGGAAAGCTTTATTGATTTGTAATGTAATTGAATTGAAGAAAATGTGGTTTCTAAAAAAAAAAAAAAAAAAAAAATATGTTTGATAGCTCTGTATCTTTGAATCAGTTAAATGAGTTAAAATAACTGAAAAGTAAAATTTAAGAGGAACTGATGGTTTAGATAACTAATTAAGAAGGAAAACTTGATATGTGTGCATGTATAAGAAACTTGTGCAATTACTGTATATACAACTTGCCCTTTGAAAAGTTCATGCCATAGCATTAAGTCTACCAGATTGATTCTCTACATTAGAGAGGCAAAGTATTTTTGTTCTTAAAATTGAAATCAGGTTCTAATCCCTTGCTTAAAATTCTGTAAAGCCTTCTGACCATACAGTATAGTTCATACTTTTTTCACAGTGTCTACATCCCTGTTTGATAAAACTTTTGGCTGTCATTCTTCCTTGCACAAGACCACTTTATTATGTGGAATAAATACAATCCTATCTACCTGCAGGGCCAGTGCATTGTTCTTCACTGTCTCTATAGCACTTCAGCATTCAGTTATAGCCATAATAGGGACAATATCTTTAGGGACTAAAGTAAATTGATAATCTCAATGCCACATTCCTCATTTTCTGTCTTTCTCTCTGTCTCTCTGTCTCTGTCTCTGTCTCTGTCTCTGTCTCTGTCTCTCTCTCTGTCTCTCTCTCTCTCTCTCTCTCTCTCTCTCTCTCTCTCTCTCTCTCTCTCATTTAGCTGCCATTTCTCTTATTGTTTCAGCCTAGCTTAGCTACATCTCCATTCTGTAGGACACTTGATAAAATCCAAGGACATGTTAAGGTGTTACCGTGAGAAAGAGAGCTTACAGATAACTTCGGACGGATGAAGGCCAGAGTTGCAACTAAACAGCTTACAGGTGACAGGACACTTCTCTTTGCCTTCCTTCAGCTAAGCAGCAATCATCTGATGTGAAATATCAGCAGTGCCAAGGTTAAGAAAACATTAGAGGTTTGGTCAAGGCTTGTCCTATGCCTAACTGGTTCAATACTGTGGTCTTAAGAGCCTACCAAAGACCCTATTAAATGAAGAATTAAAAAGCTAATAATTAAGTCCCCAACATCTCCAGATTGTCCATTGGGCTCAGATTTCCCCACAAGGCTTACTCCATCAGTGTGGTCTTTATGAAATTACCTTTGGCTTGAGTCCCCTAATGGACCTCATTACAGACTACTTCCACAGGAGACATTAAATGCTTTCCTGTCAAAATCTTTGCTTTGTGTAAAGCTGAGGATTTACAGAAGGTAGATGCTTCCCCCAGAACATAAGTGAACTCCCTAAAAGACACAAAGAACAAAGGCTCTTAACTGGCTGCTTACCAACTGGTATCCTGTGACCTTGGTGTATAACTGGATGGGGATTTGGTTCCCATGCTTTCTGGTCCCTATGTCTAATGAGACAAAATGGGTTTTGACCCATCAACTTTCATATTTGGAAAGCTGTCTACTCTGAAACAGCAGAGGATCAAAGGAGCATGAAATGATGGATTCACTGTATTTCCTCTTTTCATGTTATCCAAGGGTCTTGCAGGAGTGATTCTATTTAGCATTCTGAAACAGGAAATTGCCTCTTTACCTATTGGATTGACTATCTGTTGTGGCAGGTATACAAACCAAAATTAAAAGCTATGCAGCATACACCGAATGCCATGTAACACTGAATGTCAGGCACAGCCTGAGAGTCCAGTTTCTGTCCAAATCCCCATACATCTATGGACTTGGGAACTTGTCATTTGTTCTCCTGTGATGAGATGAAGTGCCTTTGCTGATCACATGACCATATTCCCTTTAAGTTAGGATGGACCACCTGGTAATGAGCTATCTAAGACAAGCAAACCTTTCTTCTCAGGTCTAAGATATTTCCCTTTTTGGCAAATAACCAGAAAAAAATGTTAATGGGAAACTTGCATCCCTTTTCTCTGTCTAATTAAGGCTAGGCAGTCTGGTGGGCAAGCTAAGCAAAGACACAAGTTGCCACTAACACCTGACTGTACAATCACACTCAGCTATGAATTTGTACAAACTTGACAGAAAACAGAGAATATTGTGTTTGAGGAAAGCTCTAAAAACAGATGTAAAAACAAACCAAAACAAAACATACCACATTTTCTCACCCTGTCATTTGTGTTCCTATAAAAGCTTTTCTTCTTGAGTCACTTCCCTAACTCAAATTATTTAAACTTGAATTTGAAAAGCATCCATGTCAAAAAATATATGAAGCTTTTATCTGTATGGCTATATGCCTCAGGCAAAATTTTATGTGCCAGATTATTCTAACAATGGAACTTTCTTTAAACACCACCTCATCTCTGACTCTGAAGTGAGTCTAATGATTAATTCAAATTAAACTCCTCCAAAGCCGAAGTGGTCTGTTACAAAACACTAAAGTGAGCCACCTGAAAGTTTTTCATTTTCTGTACTTATTAGCTATCTGTTCTGGGAATAAATGGAAGGTGCTAATTTCCTGAGCTTCAAATATCTTTTAAAATGAACTAAGCAAATCTGGGAGAAGTGGGGAGAGTGGAATGTAAAGTAATCACTGTGTCTTGGAGACAGACTTAGGAAATTTCCTTGGACTTTTCGGCATTTTGTTGGTTTTGGTGGCATCATTAGACAAGCTCTGGTCCATAGAATACTGAGATGAATGTGATACCTCAAGTTCTTTACTAGCTTGTAATGGATTGAGCTGTGTCTGTACCCCTAAATATATCTATGGAAACTCTAAATGCTCTTGGCAATCAGATCTTGTAGAAAATAATTAAGATGGTAAGAAATAGGGTAGGTTTCCCATCTAATCTCTGCCTCTACCTGTCTCTTTCTATCTCTGTTTCTGACTCTCTGTCTCTGTCTCTCTGTGTCTCTCTGTTTCTCTCTCTCTCTCTCTCTCTCTCTCTCTCTCTCTCTCTCTCTCTCTGTCTCTCTCTCTTAGAAAGGACATGAAGACAGGGTGAACAGGTTATTTTCCATTAGCCATCTACAGAACCCAGTCCTGGAAAACATTGGATCTTAAAATTGTGGGAAAAATGCTGATGGTTTAAGCCAGCAAGCCGGGGGTATTTTATTATATCAGCCTGGGTCAATTATTACACATCTGCTTTGGTCATATAGTTCTGTAACAGTATGCTAAAATTTCAAATGATGACAGCACATGGCTCAAACACCATACATTTTAAGCTCCAGATGTCATGGGACCTTTTGTGTTATCAGAGTCTGTATAAATAATATTTTGTAAAAGAATGGAATCACCTTGCCTTTCGTAGATAATTACAAAGTTTAGAGGTAGGGTTGGTGGAAATATAGAGTATATATTTTTCTCAACAGGATAACAATAACTGTGAATAAGAATGAGACACAACGTTCAGTCAGGACTAGTGATCAGAGAAAGGCATGCTGATAGACAGTTAAGTGGCTGCTACACAGTGGGAACTTGCATTGTGCCAGGTTAGTGGAGCTGAACAGATCGTGATACAGTACTATCACAGGGCCTGGCCCAGGTCCCAGGAACATGCTAGGGTGGCTGGAGATTTTCATTCTTCTTCCTCCCCCAGCTCCGCTCATTGAAATGTAGAGTAATTGAATTGAAAATGGCTGCTGTGACATCTGGCCTACCAATACAGGTTTTATAACTGAAGAAACTAAGGTTGTTGGTGGTGCTGTAAAGGACCAGTTTTGCTAGTCTACCACTCCCATTTACTGCATTATTTTGAAATATTTACATTCTAGTTTGCTGACATTGCCAAGTGTCAGGTGCTAAGAGTACAGAGATGAGGAACAAATGTCCAGTTCTTTTTCTTCTTTTCTTTTTTCCCTATTTATTTATTTATTTAGTTATTCACTTTACATCTTGATCGCTGCCTCCTCCTCTCTATCCCCTTCCCCCCACAGTTATTAATGCAGTCAAGTTGTAAAATATCCTGGAGACTTTTATGCATCCTCTTTCAGCCTCCATACACACAGTAGGTCTTCTATATCAGGAGGTGATATTTATAATATAATCAAAGCATCAGTCTCTTACTTTAAGTGAAAGGAAAGATAACTATACGTTGATATTTTCAGGAAAGTTTGCCTTAAGTTGTATTAAAAATTGTATTGTATAGAAATCTTGGGAAAGTGCTCTGGAACTCAAATAAGTATGGTGTGCAAACAGAAATCAAAAGTGCATCGATTAACAAAGGCACAGAACATGGGGCAGCCTGCGCGCATCTGGGAAGGTCATTGGTGGACAGAGGCCACAGAAAATGCTGACCTACTTTACATCTAACTTGCAGATCCCACATCTGTGAGAAAATAAATTTCTGTTTGTTTCTGGAAACATTAGGGAAGGCATATTTGAAAACACAGATTCAAGAGTTTCCTGAACACTCAGCTCAGGCTGAAGAAGGTATCTAGCTTTCATGCTAAGACAATGTACCTCATACTGACACATCTGTACCAACAGAAGGAACTTTCTCTTTGTCTTTATGAATATGAAATGCTGTTCTTTCAATAGAGAATCGCTATCTCCCAAGACACCAAACTTCAATAAGCTAAGAAGAACATTAGGAACAGGGGCTGTGATCCCTTTCCTCCATGCACAGAGAGCTAGAGTGTTAATTTGCACTGCAGGAAAATATGACTGTGCCCATCTGCCACCTAAGGCCTGAGCCTGGTCTCAACCAGGTACAGATCAATAGAGAACAATAATTAAATGAACTCTTTCTTTGAGGTTTGTGTCTATAACTTCTCAGTGTTAAAAAACAAAAGAAACTGGATTTTTCGAGTGAAGCCACAGTCCTGTGACATAGAAAGATTGATTTTGAAAACATAGATGAAGAAGCTAAGGGTCAAAGACTTGCTCAAAGCTCTGTAGCCTCTGGATAGTTGAGGTAGAGCAGAAATCCTTTCTCTCACTTCACCTCAACCTTCAGCCTTCTTAAGGGTTAAAGGCAACAATGGCTATTGCTTCAGAACTCCAAGAGAGCTTTTGGATTTGGACTAATATCACACCATGGTGTGACAATCTATTAGGTACTTTTTAGGAATCAACTTTTCTTTATGAGTAAGCTTATCTTTAAAAAGTCTACCTACAATGACCCTACTCCTAAGTGAGGCCATCAAGGAGGATCGCTCCTTAATCTAATATGGCTGGCATCCGCATCAGGGATCATTTAGATACACTCATGCAGAGGGATCTGTGGATGAAAATGAAAGAAGATGCTAAAGATGGTCACAGGGAATAGTAACCAGTGAGTAACGGGTTCTCCTTTCTAGCTTTTAGCTATGATATAGTAAATACTTTTTTATAACTCAGTCCTCAGAGCCTTTGTATTCCTACTCTAGACAACTAATGTTTTTCTCCTACAAAGCATGTCCACATAGTGGGTTCATAGCTCACAATAGTCTAGTGGAAGGAAAGGGAGGATTTGATCTGACTTCTAGACATTTTACCATGGTGAAGCCACTTCTTGCACTTACAAAACTCCTGTCTCCTAGTATGTACAATGGCTAGCTTTCATCAAGTACTAGATAGTGGACAATACAGTCACAGTAAGGTCCTGAGAGGAAGAGGCCCAGACTAGAGAGGCCACAGGTCAGAAGATGCTGGGTCTAAGAAATCATCCTCAAAGATGTTTAAAAAGTTCTTTGTAGATATAGTCTGACTCCTAGAGTTACTTTTGTCTCCACCTAGTTCCTCTTCCTCCCCTAGAATAGGGCTCTCTGATGCTTTGCAAGCACTAGACAGAGTATCTTTCTCAGAGATGGGGATACTAGGATGCTTTCTCTTTTATGGACCCTCTTCATTCTCAGTTAGCTTAAGTCTTTTCCAATCCTTTCTTCAGTTCTGTTTTCTTTGCTCATACCTTGTGCAAAACTTCCTCGATGCAGTTCAACATCTGTTAATTGTTCTCTTTAGCCCAAGTCTCTCTCTAGGTGTCCCACCATGCCTACACACAGAAACTACAAAGCCAACTTAAACAGAAATCACAACAAATGTTTTCCTGTCCCTGATTCTTCATCTCAACAAATTGAGCTATCCTTGGTAAATCACTTCTGAGTTTCAACTTTCCAAGATATAGACTGTTTTTTAAATTTATTCTTCTCTCATAATACACAGCCCTACTGCAGCATGCCCTTCCCTTTTCTTTCAGACTCCTCCTTCCCACTCCCCCAAGCTTCCTTTTCCCCTCCCCAGATCCATTCATCCTCCCTTCAGAAAAGAGCACACTTTCTTCCAGTGATATCACAGAATATAATGTAACAATATGCAATAAGATAATAAAATGGGGCATAAACCCTCCTATCTAGGCAGAATAAGACAACCCAGTAGGAAGAAAAAGGATCCCATGAGCAAGCAAAAGAGTCAGAGATTTCTCCAATCACGTTGTTAGGAGTCCAACAGAAACCCTGTCTTAATCAGGGTTTCTATTCCTGCACAAACATCATGACCAAGATGCAAGTTGGGGAGGAAAGAGTTTATTGAACCTACACTTCCATGCTGCTGTTCATCGCAAAAGGAAGTCAGGACTGGAATTCAAGCAGGTCAGGAAGTAGGAGCTGATACAGAGGCCATGGAGGGGTGTTCCTTACTGGCTTGCTTGCTTCTCCTGGCTTGCCCAGCCTGCTTTCTTATAGAACCCAAGACTACCAGGCCACAGATGGTACCACTCACAAAGGGCCCTCCCCCCTTGATCTCTAATTGAGAAAATACCTTACCACTGGATCTCATGGAGGCATTTTCTCAACTGAAACTCCTTTCTCTGTGATAACTTCAGCTTGTGTCAAGTTGACACACAAAACTAGCCAGTATAAACCCCAAGGTAAAGAACCACAGCATGTATGCATGTATGGAGAGCAGCCAGTGCAAACCCATTTAACAGTTGCTTCCTTTCTGTGTACTAACATGTCATTGTTCTTCTCTCTTCCCATTCCTGCCTCCTATGGTAGATATTGTTTATTCTTTTTTAGAGGGAAGTTTGTATGTACTGGACAATAGCCATTCCAAATGTACCATCTCACAGCTGATTTCACCCCCCAAACAATGCCTAGAACTTCCGAGAGAGAAATTTATTCTTACTGCCCACTTTTGACAACAATGCAGTCTTGTTTCTCTTTCTTGCTTAAATTCATCTGAAAGTATCTGCCCAAGTGTTAACTTTGAAAATACCAAATGTAACTGTCAAAAGATCAAGACTGAACTCATGTGCAATAATATTTCCAAGATTAATATACTCTGAGCCCCACAAATCTTTCAAATACTGAGTTATGTACATTCCATGTATTATATTATTAAACCTCCATATCAAACCAGAAATCACAGGTTTATCAGTTATGGAAGCTATTTTAACAACTAAATCAATTGTGCCTATAGACTGTTCTAGGACATTTCATTTATTCATTCCATATATAATAGAAGGGATTTAAAGAAAGCTCCAGAAGGCCCTATGTTATAGACACTTGGGTATTTGCAGTCGCGTGCAATGACACAGCTCCTCCAAGGCCAAATATAAATGATCAGTACTTTTTAAGTTTCTTGGTGCGTCAGATTCCCGACTCCGTATTCCCACATGGCTTCAGCCATGCTAGGATGCCCTCTTTTCTGAGATGCCTCCCATCCCACCCCAATAACAACAGACCCACTCCGTTCCTCTTGCCTCCTTCCTTTCCCATCACAGCAGTTGTGGTCAGCATACTTTGTACACATCTGAACAACACCTTTAAGGGTATGGAGTTTTTGGTAGGTAGAAAATATTATCTGTCTTTTCTAGAGATGGCATTCAAAAGACTTTAGCAGCTTGCAACGAAATCTTTACCAGAAACCAATAAGCTAGGTCCAGGAGGCTCCTATACTATACCCTATATGACTTGAACAGTATCATAATGGTATGTTATCCAGAACAGTAGCCAAGTCTGGTTTGTCCCTTACTGCCTGCGGCCCATTTGAAGGTTTTAAGCAGCTTTCTTGCAGGTGGCTTGAATTCCCCTTTTTACTGCCAAACCCTGTCATCTTGTTGAACTTTTGGATTATGTGTCACACTCAGACCAACTCTTATCATTTAAGACTTCTGCTGATGCCTTATGAAGTAAGCTCCCATGCCATCCTATGTCTAGTGACTCTTCTTAGACAAGCACTGGGCTGAAGGGATGTATCAGGACAGAAGTGTGCCTTGATGTCTTAGAATCAAAGGGAGCAGTTTGATCTCATGAGCCAAACTCACGGGTAATAGAGTCTGCCCTTATTTCTTCAGTGTATGTGTTTGATGAATGGGAACTCTAGGCTATTCATCTCCACTGAGCTTCGATACTATTTATAACTGCTGAATGTATTACAAGAAAGCATCTTAATCAAATACAATTGTTTGATTTTTTTTTTTTTTTTTTGTGGTGGTTGTTTGTTTGTTTGCTCGCTTGCTTGTTTCGTAGGACAGAGCTAGGTGCATGAGAAGGCTTTGTTCCTTCCTTGTAGCGTGAAATATTAATAAACCAAATCCACGTTATCACTGGCTAGGCACCAGCAGACAGGCTGGCCTGTTCTCAGCCCAGCAGACAGGCCGACCTGTTCTTAGTCCGGCAGACTCTCTGACTCAGAGCTCTGAAATCGTTCTCTCCCCCCAGAGGCTGGCTGTTGCCAAGCCCGCCCAGCACTTCCAAATTCCCTAGGCTAGCCTGGGTGCACTCTTACAAACCCACACTCTGCTGCAGTTACTTTCTTTGGAACTCAGTTGAGTCTTGAAAAACACCACACCATCTTCGTTTAGAATCAACAGCTAACATAATCGCTGGGTGCAGAAACTAGCATCTTAATTTCCCCAACTACTCTAAGTTAGAAATCTTCTGGTAGATCTGCCACCCAACCTAACAGCCTCTGGCTTCCTAGATTGTGTCTGCCTCCCTTGCTCCCAACTGTCCAAAAGGGCTATTTCATTCTCCTGTGTTCCCTCTTCCTCTCCCCGACCCGGGAAGTCCTGCCTTCTCTCCCAGTGATTGGTCTTTTGTAATCTTTATTCATTAGGGGAAAATTCCACCACACTTTCTCCACTTCATCAATGCAAATATCAAGAAGTTGCCTGGAGAAATAACTTCTGAGAATATACAGTCCCCATCTCTCCTTCGCTCTTTATACCTGTCCCCTTTAGTCACGCACATCAATGATCCACGCTGGCACACACACACAAATTCTCACCTTTAATTCACATGCAATATCTGTGGAAAGAAAATTAATAGGATGCTCTATACTCTCACATCAGACTTCCCTGAGCATTTCAGTTAACTTGGGTCACCCAAAAAACTCCGATATGGGATTCACAACTATTATCTTATCTTCAGGGCCACCAATCATCCACATTCCCAGGACCCTCCTTCACTTCTTCGATTCACAGGCAGATCTTGGTGTGGTTAGTCCTTTGATACAAGTCAAAGGCTGCAAGCACTGACACTTGTTTTAGTGTGCCAAAAGGGACATCGTTTGTGAAAGGGGTTCATGGCTAAATTTCTACTCAACTCCAGTTTTCCTTGCTCATCCACTGTATATCTCTTTTTTCAGTATCTCACTAGGTATCTTCTATTCTTAAAGTCCCAGTATCAATTGCCACAGCAGATGGTAGCATTATAAGCAGTGCTTAGCCAGCTCTTGTAACCACATCATGGCTGTGTCTCTTTCACTTAATGCTGGCTAAGTCATTCTGATGCTCTTTCTCTGCTTAAAATTAGGTCAATTAGGCCCCATTCCATGCCCCAGGGCATCATATCCAAGTCCTTCATGGCTCTTCCAAGCATCACAGTTTTCTAGTGCTATGTAAAAAAGGGTGGCTTCTCTGACCTAGCTACAGCACCCTGGAAAGGAGAGAAAATTGTTTTCATTCATTGTTGTCTCCTTCCCACACTACACATCTAGAGGATAATCAGTGATGTTTGAGTACTGAACTAATTTGTTCAAATCAAGGCAAGCTAAGCATTTTGTAAGGGAAAAGGGGACATTATTTGTAAAGAGAATTCATGGCTAGTTTTATGCTCAACTCTTTCCCCCAATCCCTATGCTTCCTAAAGGACCAACATTAAATAAATACTTATAGAATGATTAAACAAACCCAGGATGCTATCAAGAAAGCTCTTGTCTATAGTCCTAGGGACAGAAATGACCCTGGGTGGGTGATTTGGGATAAATCCTAAATAAAATTTTCTTGGCAAATTCCTGTTTCATCATCAGATTCCTGAACTATTTGATCTACCCAAATTTGTATGGTATGTTGACATATAGATCATGTATGTTGAGATATGCCCAGGAAATCTAATATAGAAAAGGTTGATTTGTCATCTGCCCAAACTCATGTAAAGAGTTTAATCACCTTTCGCTATTAACTTTAGTCTAGTCTCTCATGTCTCTGCTCTTTTTGGTGACAAGCCCACTGAGACTTCATTGTTATCAAAACCTGGCTGGGCCGACCCAGTTAGGCCTGTATCACCTCTTCCTATCCTAGCATCAAAAGCTCAGTATGTGAGGTGAGAATGTGGTTTTGTCATTGTCTGTTATTGCTGTAAGCCACTACTCTCCTTCATATGAAATTTCACATATAATTTTTTTCTTTCCCAGTCTGAACAGCCATACAAAACCGTATTTCATTTGTCAATGCTATTGTTTTTCACTTGAGAATGGATGGCAAAAGGAAATCATAAAACTGTCCAGTAACAAGATTTCAGTAAGAAAGATGTAAGCCAGAGCAGACAAGCACTGGCTCTGCCCCATACCCATTCCACCAGCTGACAGGACTCATGAAATTCACGTGTTACAGGTGCATTCCAGCAGATGCTAATTTCACCCATATTCTGTTGGCCAAGTCCAAGTTTATGTTTAATTAACTAAATGATTTGAGCCATCCAATCCTTATTGCTACTAATGTATCACAATTAGAGAAAGTGGTAGCCATGGAAACCATTAGTTCCATCATAATTCCAGAAATAAGAATGTCTTCTTTTTCAGCTCATCCAATTCTCATCTTTCCCTAGCATACAATTATTATTCTTACTAAACTGAGATTTGGTCAGTTTGGAATGTCATGTGTGTCCCTTCATTTTAGATGCACATGATTATGAAGTGTCTACTGCTACACTGACACTTGCCATGTTCCAATTATTTCCATATTCCTCATATTTATCTTCAATTAGGGATATATTGCAGTCTATAAAAGCAGATATGGCTTCACTGTGAACTGGCAAAAGCATCCTTTTCCTCTACAGCTTTTAAAATGGAGAAAATTAAAATAAATCTGTGTGATTTAATCCATTCAAGGTATTATAGTTTTAACCTATCTACTCTTTCTCAAAGAAAGACTGTTCTCCTGATTCCTAAGTGACTGAAAATGTTAGTTTCAATAACTTGGTCACTAGAGTCTGCTCCTCCATCAGAAAGGAAACTAGAGATTATGCCATTGAAATTCTGCACAAAGCTGCTGTCACAAAGCAAGCAAGGAGATGGAGTCTAGTACTCTCAAACAGAGAGGTGCTAAATGGTAGTTTACAATTTGGGTCATTTTAAAGCAATTTTCTTCTCCATAACTGGACATAAAAATGAAGAGAAAAGTAGCGTACAACATTTTTCTACCAGCATATAAAAGTCATTTTGAAAAGAAAGCCACATATGTATTGTCATGTGTACCACATATACAACATTGGTACTAGGCAGTACCCAAACACTATGTGTGGTACACTGAAGACATTGAAAATCCTGCCATAGCTCTCAGTTCCTGAAGCTCTGTTTGTGAATTAAAACATGATTCTAAGTCATAATGATTGCTTGAGACACTGGACAATTTTTCTGGGGAACAAATGCACAACCTTGCATATGCCAGGCTAGCACACAATCAGTGAGTTACAGCCCCATAGAAGATTTTAACACATGCTTCTCTTTCTTCAAACTGAATTGTATCGCATATGTCAAATACAGTATTTCATTTTATTGACTAGTTATGAAAGTGGATGTCTCACTATTAAATTTCAATTCCAGGTAAACCATAGATGGCTATTTGGCAGACATCTGCCCTAAATTGTGCACCTGTTAATTTACTCTTAGTTTGCATAAAATTAAATTGTAGCTGGGCATCCTCTGGGTTGTTTGTTTGTTTTTGTTTTCAGACATGTCAGCCTTGGAAACAAAATAGAGATCTTTTTACTCTTTCAGCCCTGATATATTACCAATGATATCCCTCCATTTTTACTTAATCATCATGATGCCAATGGTGAATCCTCTGCTCTACCCAGAAGTCAGCCAAGGAAGGTTAAAGATCTAGCTAAAGAAATACTAAAGGATGGTCAGGACATTATAGTTTATCATTCAGTAAAAAACAGCCTTCTAGAACAAGGCAAAGGAATTTTAGCAATCACAGCTTTGGGACACTGAACTATGTTACCAGTAGCTACTTCACTCATCATGAACAACTAAGACTGGAACAGTGACCACCTATGGCAGTGATCACAGAGGGTCAGGTTCCAAGTGTGGGATATTTCATCATAATTGAAACTTTGACAAGCATGAGTTCACGGACCATGTGGCTACTTCCTCCCTTAGGATGGTTATCTCCTGACAACCTGATTTCTTTTTATCTACCTTGAGCAAGCTCTCCATGATGAATGCAAATATTTCTAGGTTCATGTTTCTTTGTTAGGATTTGCTTCCTTGAAAACATATCTTCAGCTCCCTCCATGTTCACTGTTCTTACTTAGAGGTCAAGGGATTTTTTTTTTTAAAGCTGCAGTTAACAATGTTCTTTGCAGAAAAAATAAAACAAAAAGTCCTTTATATTTGAAGACATTTCTAAATATTACATTCTGTTCCCCAATGATTCAACTCTGGGAAGTCATTTGGTTTCTAAGTAGGTCTTGAATGTTTTCTGTGGCTCAGTCTCCTAACACCCAACAGATACTCTTGAAGAAATAAGCTCAGGAACTTTTGGAATATTCCACCAGACCCCACCCCTCCTAGAAGAGAAAGGTCACAGAGCTTGTAGGTAGGCTAATTACATTTCTCAGACCACAGGTGGGGGATCACCATCTGGCCACCTGAGGGTAGGGGAGGGGCACAGAGCATGTCAACACAGTCTGCAGGGCAGACCAACCATTGGTCACCTACAGACAAAGGGAGTCCTGACCACCTCATTCCCTAAGGACCAATCAGTTTAAAAGTCACACTGTTCTGCCAATCACATTGTGCCTAGTGGCTGTTGCTCTGAAAACTGTATAAAGGCTCACCAAATGGGCTGCCGGGCGTCGCGACCTCTCTTTTGGGTGCAGGACAGCCCCAACCCATTGGAATAATAAATTCCTCTTGCTGTTGCATCAATCCCCATCTCGTCTCCAGTGGCGTTCATTCTGGGGGCGGGGGAACCTGCGGAAAGCTAAAGGCTTCCCAGAGTCTTACACTCTCATGCAAAGGTTAACATATTTCTGCAATCTGATCCTTTCTCCCTACCTTATGAGTTCACATTGACTGACCTACAGCCCCACCCACACTGTCCCATTTAGGCTTTGATTGACACCTGACATTTGAGTAATATCACAATTCCTCAATTCCACCAGTTCGGGCTAATTTAGTCTTCACATTATGTTGATAACCTAAATTGTTAGCAGAGGCCATGTCACCACTAAAGAGAAAAAGCTTGTCTTCAAATTACATTTAATTGCCTTCATTAAGTACTACTGCATTCCGTGACACATATTTGCAAAGTGGGCCGGCTAAAATAAGCCAGGCGCATCTCATTTCCTGAACATCCCCAGCTTCCTTTGGTCCTGTCCTTGCTCACTGTGCCATTCTCCCCTCTAGCACTGTGGTTGAGGAAACACCACCCACATACCGTCCTGTGAGAGATATGTACATTATCCGAAAATAAATCTGGTTTTAGATCTCTGGCCTTCTGAGAATAAAGACTTTCAGAGAACACCACTCTCTGGGGCTTTGAATTCTCTCAGTGGATAAAAGTAGGCGTTTACTGCTATCAGTTTATCAAAAGAGATGGACACCCAGTAGCTTCATAGCATCATTGTCTGGAGCCGCTGATAGCATGACAAGGCCACTGTAATGGACACATAGTATTTTCCTGACTATGAGTGGTTACTTAACAACTCCCAAGAAAGAGGTGGCTCAACATGTAAGGGCTTCTAACTTTCAGAATGGACATTTAAGGTTGGGCATGGAATTATATATCTGTAATCCCAGCAACTAACCAGCAAAAGGAGAATAATCCCTGAAAGTTTGAGGCTAGCTTGATCAACATACCAGTTTAGACAGAGCTATTAAGTAAAACTCTGTCCCATAAATTAAATTAGACAGTTTGTAAATAGCTGCTAAACAAATATGAGGACCTGGGTTCAGATCCCTAACACACCCTATAAAAAAATGGGAATGCACATGTGCCTGCAACTCTAGGCTAAAATAAAGGAAGTCGAGGCAGATAGATCCCTAAGCTTGCTGGTTAGCAATTCTAGATGAATAGGCCAGCTCCAGTTTCAATGGGAAACCTTATCTGAAAAGCTCCACCTTGTCTCACCACCACCGCAGCAACCACCACCACCAAAAACATCAATTATAAATAGACCTTTAAAAACTTGTTGGCCAAGACTTAGTTCAACCTTCTCTCTATCTGTCCGGGATGCTTGTGTATGTTCATTTAAAGTGACTCCAGAAATATGCTGCCATTAACCTGAGGGAAAAACTACCATGCTTTCCTATCACTTCTCCAGCCTTGTCAAGAGTGATCACTTTCCCTAAATGTTCTTTTTGTTGTGTACGCTCACAGTCATGTTCACTAGATGGATTTGGCTGGCCAGACACAATAGTTTCCTCTTAGTGAACACACTTATCAGCACTTACTACGAACCACACCAATGTCCAAAGTTAAAATGCCCTCCAATCGGGCCCCACTAAATAATCATGTCAGCCCTGCCTTCTATTATTATTATTATTATTATTATTATTATTATTATTATTATTATTATTTTGCATTTTTTAAAATAAAGAGACAGCTCAGAAACACAAAGTGATTTGCTCAAAATTACCCCTGGGCTTTTTCATGTATTCATGAATTTCGAACTTGGCTCCTAGAAAGGTGAAAGAAACAAAAGCAATAATTATATCAGTCAACAGCTATTAAGCATGTGTGTGCTTTCCATGGAGCTAAGTGTTATCCATTCCTCTCTTCAGCAATTCTAGGCTATGGATGTTTTTTGTCACTAATTCCCCAAGAACCATACCATAAGGCAAAAGAGGGGTCTAATAGATTTGTCTGGGGCCTTGGTTTAATTGTAACATCTGGGGCTATATCCTGCACTACCCAGGAGTAATTAAGGCTTCGTTGAAATGATTGTGATTTGCTGAAGTACATATCCTTCTTTAATAAAAGTCGACATTTGAAATGATTTTTCAGAGACTCCTCCAAATCCCCTTCAAAGCCTTCCCTGTCTCTGACATGAAATTAAATCCTTGTTATGTACTCTGTCGTTTTGTTCACCAGACTTTTTGCAGCCCTGCCAGTTCCTTCTAGGAGCTTGATTGAATTCCATCCACCCCCCTTTTAATTTGTTTTCTTTACTTGAAAGAATTCATTGTGCCATTTCTTCTGTTCACTAACGGTATTTTCACTCATTCTGACAATCCTGTTTTACGGATTCCAGGTTACTGCCTTTCCTACAAAGTTCATCTTGTTTCAATACTTTTTAGATTTATAATCTATGTGTAGTTTTTAATCTCTTTAATTAGAGGATTTTTTAAATCTATGTACATTTTTCTTTTTATGAAAGGTATAAAATGGGGTTGGAAGCTTCCTTCTTTCCAAAATCAATACCCACTCCACCCTCATATGAAACATTGAACAAAATGTCTTCAGTTTATGATTTGATGTGAAACTTGTATCATTAACCAACCTTCCTGTATTCAGGAGTCTGTTTCTATAGCCCTTTTCCTTTTCTATTGAGCTTCTTGCCCTTTCTTTCTACTTCCCACACTTTTCAATCCTGCTGGCTCTGCTGTGGATTGTCCTATGACCTGGAAAGCCACTGGCTCCCCATTTAGAGCGTCATTTAGTAGTCCTTTACTTCTTCCAGATTAATTTTAGGGTATGGTTACTTAACTTCACTATGACTCTTCTCTGAACTACAATGAATCCATAAATTTCTTTAGAAATAATGGTTACCTTTGCATGCCTAAAGCAGTTCTGTCAATTCAGTACAGAATCCTGTATGTTTTTCTCACTGAAGTCATTTTTAATAGCATATGTGAGTAGACAAGCAGGAGTAAACCTGTGTACAGGTTTGGAGAAGTCAGACTGGATGTCTCACTCCACTGCTCTCCACCTTATTTTTTGAGGCAGGGTTACTCTCTGAAGCAGAGGATCACTATTTGGTTTCGTGTGACTGGCTCCTGAGCTCCTGAGACCTATTTGTCTTGTCTCACATAGCTGATCTTACAAGGATACATGGCCATGTGCAAGCATTTTACATAGGTTCTTTCACACAGCACTCCTACTATCTAAGCTGTTGCTGCCCTCTGAAGCCATTACTCATGAAACAGTATTTTCCAACTTACAAAAAAATCCATTAAAGTCTTGTGAGTTTCAGATAGGTCAGGGATATCTATCTATCTATCTATCTATCTATCCATTTACCTATCTAAGTAGCTAATTAATTTGTTTTGTTCTTTTGAGATAATTTCTCACTATGTAGCCCAGGCTGACCTCTACTTGTAACAATCATCCTGTCTAAGCCATCAAAGTACTGTAATTATAATAAGCATGTGCCATTACATTTTGTCCTCAACCTCTTATAATAGATTTTGTAGAATGTTTTCATTTATCTTGTTAGTCTTGAAGTTATTGTGTAGCCAAAGATGACCTTGAACTTCTGATCCTCATGCCCCTGCCCTCAATTGCTGGGATTGTAAGTATGCCTGAGTTTTAGGAGGTGCCGAGAATCAAACCCACACCTTAGTTCATACACAGTAAGCACTCTGTCCGCTGAACTACATCCACAGCCCCTACAATTAGCTTATTTTTTACTAAGGATTTTAAAAATAACTATAAAAGCTTCTAATAAGAATTATTTTCCAGAATTTTCCTACACTAAGGCTTAAATAGTATATCAATCAATTAAAATACTAAACATGAGACCTCAATGTCAGAGACTCAATGATATCATCTTCCAAAATAATTTTGAAAATTGCTATCAGTTGATACTCATCATGAAAGAGTCCTAAAGGGGGACGCAGAGATTCAGGCCATCTGACATTCTTAGTTATGGGTCATGTGTATTGCAAAATGTCAAAATCTGTGAAGAAAATGTGAGCATTCTACAATGTCTAGAGGAGAACCAGCCTGCTCAGGCCCTGGGGTGATGCAGTCATTTCTGCCTCTACTTCACTGCCCTGGGAGAAGTGGTTCCTTATGTTTATTCCCTGAGTGTCAGGGATGAATGATGCCATATCTTCAGAGTGTTTCATTTCAAGGCCAGCCACCATCTGGACTGAACTCTAGCTGCCTTTAGAAATGTTTTGTCAGCAATAATTGAACCTTGTTGAAATATGCACAACATCTGTACATTGTGGTTGGGATTTTGAATATGCAGACAAATCTTACCTAGCATTTTGAGGATAACAGTAGAAGCCAGTCTTCTATTGATAAAATAAACAGGGCATTCCTATTTTCTATCCATATTTACTATTTAGGTAAAACCTCATATGCTGTAGCTACTGATTCCAAGTTTATGTTTATTCTAAATAAAACGAGCAGTGGAACTCAACTTGGTCTATGAATATGCTTCCCATTCAGATGTGATGGGTAGCTACATCAGGAGATTGCTTTAAATTTTTAACATCACATACGGATGCTTTTTAAAAAACTGAGAAACACTAATTACACATCCATGTGGTTGATAATTATATATTCATATTATCTGTTCATTAAAGAAGTTTATTAATTTACTTTGAAAGAGAAATTGGTTCAAGTTACTTTACATATTTGAAAGAAATAAATCGCTGCTTCCTTAAAGATAAGCAACACATTTCTCCTGGATTCTAACTGGACTTCTGAAGAGAATTCAGATGAATGTACTTTCACAAAATTTTCTTAAGAATCCTGCCTCAGCACCCAAATAAATGACCTTCTCTCCTCCAAGGCTGTCTCTTGAACATTACCAGACCTAACTGGCCATTTACCAAGTCTGTATTAGTTGCCTATCTAAAAGCCCTTTTCCTCTTTATCCTAAGTCTTCCCTTTAATGCCACATGGAGAATTCCTTCTGAGCTGCTACTCCACAGCAGTCTATTGTATATTTTAAGATACCTATTATGTCTCTTCAGCCGTCTTATCATCTTCCAGTTAAATATATCCCATTTCCTCTCAGAGTGAGAGCTTAGCTTTCATGATCCTCTTGAACTTGGCTGTGACTCTATATCCAGAGGCATTCTGATTTCTTTGGCTCCCTCCTCAAAGGTACAGACTGACCATTGACTTCTGCACATCACAGCCCAGGGGATGGCATATGCAGTGCTTACTTTTCAGACATTAAGAGTTTCCTGACCCTATTTCAATGAAATTCCAACAGCAAAGTTGATGAGATAGTAACTATGGTTGTCACACCTATCTTACACATATTAAAAATAAGTATGGAGAGGTTAAGGAAATGTAACGAAGGGCATAGTAGCCCAAAGTTATGAGCCAATTTTGTATATTTACCTCTGGCCCTCCTAATTGCTAGATTGTACTCAAACCATCCAACTATGCTGAACTATTAATACCCTGAATGCAGAACTAATGTCCAAGACTTTTAGAAGTGTTGAAACAAAACCCTTAATAGAGCCCTGAAGATAAGTCAAAGACTCTAAGAGATTCATTAAAGACATGAAAGTAAGAAGACTCAGGACTAAAATTCTGGACTCTTGGCTTTCAGAGACAAGGGACTGCCTGTCATTTTCTTCAGAAGAGTTTTAGGAGATTGCTAATGTATTCACAGGTAGTTGTTGTTTTGGTTTGTTTTTGGTTTTAGTTTTTGGTTTGGCTTCTTCTTATAATTGTGATTTTTTACTTTTATACTTCAAATTGACTTAAGCATATCACACCTCTAAATTCTTCTTGCATGGTGGAATTGCGCATTGATAAGCATGTATGGAACACCAAGAGATCAGGCTCATAAATAAAGTCTGCCTCCACAGTTCTGAGTGGAGCCTAAGAGCTTATACCTCTGCGCTGCTCTCAAATGGTTGTAATGCTTTTGGCCCACATAAATACTCCAAAACTTTGGGTGTGTGTGGTTTGAATAAGAATGGCCCCCATAGGCTCAATGAGTTGAATGCTTGGTCATAAGGGAGTAGTGCTACTTGACAAGAATTAGGTGTGGCCTTGTTGGAGAAAGTATGTCACTTAGGGTGGGTTTTGGGCTTTCGACTGCTCAAGCCAGGTCCAGTGTCTCTCTCTCTCTCTCTTCCTGCTGCTGACAGGCCAGGATGTAAAACTCTGCTCTTTCTCCAGCATCATGTATGTTTGTATGCCACCATGCTTCCCACCATTCTAATGAAGGACTAAACCTCTAAAACTATAAGCCAACCCCAATTAAATGTTTTTGATTATTTTGGTTTGGTTTTTAAATAAGATTTGTCATGGCCATGGTGTCTCTTCACAGCAATAAAACAATGACTTTGACAAATCTCTTATGTAGAGGTTTGGCCTCAATAATCACAAAGATCTCTTCCAAAAGTCTTTGACTATCTTAATTGTTTCCTGACTTTACTCACTATGTATCCTAACCTGGCCTGGAGCTTATAATCTTCTTACAAAATGCAAATAACATCTTTATCGTACCAGGTGACTGAATGGATGTTTTAAAATACTGTCTACCCTTTGGTTTAACCTAGATATTCAATAGATACTCATTTCTGTCTCTCAGCCCATCATTGTTAAAGCAGTTACAGATTCAATAACATTGCATTCCCTTTCTCAAAAACTATCTATTATAAATAGCCTGTCCTACCAATCTTGGTTATTAGTAGTATAGAGTTCTCTTTCACTAGTATACCCCCAAACTTCCTAATCAGATATTTCTCCTTGATTTTTAAGTCAACAATAAGTGTTCACAATATCCAAGCCAATGTGAAGCAAGAATAGACCATGCCTAAAAACTGCAGCCAAGAAAAACATCCATGTCTTCCTTTATGTACTTGTAAGTGCCTTGGTTTTTGTAGAAACTCAGAAAAAGTCCTACTTATTGAGAATCCAGGAGCTGATATGAACCATTACCCCAGGAAGAACTTCCTGGATTTAGAATGAGTATTTCCAGGTTGCCTCACCAGCAAACTGCTAGCATTTATGCACCAGAGTCATGGCTGTTATTTGCCAGAACATAGGAAGCAGAACAGAGTAATGGCTCTGAAATAGATAAGCTGCTTCCAGCGATATTCTCGGATCACACTACATGTGAATGTTAAACCACTCTAGGTTCTGAAAAAATGGTTGCCTTCATGTTGGATGGTTCAAAACTACTTGCAGCTGCAGCTTCAGAGGATTCTAAGGCTCTGGTTTCCCAAAGCACCTGTATTTACATGCATGGATCCCATCATATGCATACACATAATTAAAAAAATATTATAAACGAGTAGAAAGATTAAGCTTAGAATTAGAGGCATGTATGCATTTATTTCTCATTACTATTGACTGTAAATGTGAATAGCTTCTTCCAGTCTTTTAAGTCTTGACTTCCTCAAGATGATGGATACAAGCCTGAAATTCTGAACTAAAATAAACCCTTGTCCCGAAAATATCTTTTGTCCCAGTAACAGAAACAATGTGTGGAGATAGGCATATTCCTGGAGCTAGCAGGCCAACCAGGTTAGTCTTGTATAACTTGAAACTATCTTACAAAGGGCATCACCATCTAAAGTGAGTGGGGCCCTGTCACATCAATCATTAATCAAGAAAATGACCCACACATTTAGCTACAGGCTAATCTAATAGAAGCATTTTCTTAGGTGATTTTTTTTCTAAGATGACTCTATCTTGGGTCAAGTTGACAACTACCTAGGACACAATGTTTTAGGAACCCTACCTGTGGGCTGTCATCTTCCACATCAACATACAGTGAGGTAAGGGAAACAGTAGCAGTGTGGCCTGGGAGATTATCTGCAGGCTCTAGAAATCTAAATTGAAGATTTAACAGAATCAATAAAACAGACCATGTGTAGTGGCATGAGTCATGAATAGGAGAAATCACACCCCTACCAGCTTTCTATAGGAATGTATGTATCTACTCCACCATACCATCTTTTTGATTACTCACTTTGATTTTTTTTTTTTTTTTTTTTTTTGGTTACCACTCCTTTTATTAGGCCAGTTATCCAGTGAGAACTGAAAATTCCCTTCACATATAAAGGTCATTTAATTCTAAATAATGATTTCATGGCCATAATGGCATTTTTTTTTTATATAGATATGGGAATGAATACAGCAGGACCTTATGACAGTACAGAGATAAACCTTCATATCTGGTTGCTTCATCTAGAAGGTAATAATACTGCTGCAGTAGCCAGAAAGGACTAGCATGTCAGCAGCATGTGCAAATGCTTAGAAATGGTCTGTCATGGTGGCTCTTGCTACGGGTCCAAATTACTTCACAAAGCATTTTCATTGTGTATCTTCTTAGTCAACTGTAGTCTATTTCTAAATGGCTTTACACATTGCTAAACAAATGGTTCCTAGGATAACTGCCACCAGAAAGGACTCCAAACCTTCACTATTTTAAACATCAGATCCAAGCACCTTTAAATCCAAGGCAGTTTCTGAAGATTATTTTTCCCCAAGTACTAAATATTTTCTACCAGTCACAGACTGAACAATGATTGCTAAATAACCACCCTTCTTCCCCAAAAGGAGAAAGAAAAAAGAAAAAAGAAGAAAAAAGAAAACTTAAAACGAAGCAAGTTTAAGCCTGAATCAGTGTTAGAAGACTGGGAATCCATCAGGTATAAATACCCAGAAATGAGTGACAGATGAATATTTGCAACTTGTTTTGTTTCCTTTTATCACCTGATTATTTTTCTGTATTCATAGGAGTGGTTTGCAAAACAGGTTCCCTCACTTTAAGCTTACTGTTGCTCCCTGTAGCTGGCCCTTTGGGGTTCCTGACAATTGTCTTGTGTTTCCAGTTGTGTATGCTTCTCCTTTCTAGGTGACAGTTTTACTTGTTGTCCTCATAGTCAACAGTTATTTACCTAGACTAGAGATACAGTGGATGGCTTTCCCCCCTTGTAACAGCTTTTTTCTGTGGTGGAGGGGATGAAACCCAGGACTGCATGGGTGTTAGGCAAATACATCTACTGAGCTACATCCAAAGCCCCATTGTCAGAGCTTTATGCAGAGTTAAATACCACTGCAGAAATGGTGGCTTTTGCTTAATCTTTAGTTGAGAAACTAAATCATAAAAATTTCAGGATCTATTTTATACTTAAAATGATCTTTGAGATTTCCTAAAGAATATGACAATAACTATGTAGATTTTGGGTTTTTTACTTTATCAAAACATAAAAGCTGAAGAAAATTGAGGTTATTCGCTATAGAACCATTCTTGCATCATACAGAGATGTATAAATGAGTTGCCCAATCCCCTCTAGGTTAAATTTATATAGAAGAAATGTGAGTAGCAGGCACTGAGACCCTGGAGTCTCTATGGGAAGTTCCTCCCAGTTTGGTCCTGCGCATTTATCCCTTCATGCTTTGCTAACAGTACTAAAAGTATAGTTCAGGTGTAAATGACTCACTGGATGTAGTTATAAATAAAGTTTTATTGGAACACAAGCAGGCCATTTTGTCTACATACTGTCAATGGCTGCTTTTGCACTGCAAAAGTTGAGTTCATAGTTGTGACAGACTTGAAACACCTAAAGCCAAAATCCTTGCTAATTGGGCTTTTTATAGGACAAACTTGGTCTTACTTGGCACACTATTACCAATCATAATTTCTTACTGTCTAAAGTACATGAATAACTACAACTGTACTTTAATTTAAATATGGTGCTTTCCTGACTAGCAGATTCCAATGGGGAATATACAGTGATATAATATAAAAGTTATCACTGAAATTTTATAAAAATGAAGCTATTGTCAGCCTATTGCAGAGTTACTCAACCATTTTAAGATTTTTGCAGTGCTTTTGGTAAGCTATGTATACTACACCACAGGAATTATAAATCTAATACATCTTTTTCTATAAAATTTAAGTATGCTCATTTTTATAAATTATGTATAACATTCCTTCTCTCCTTTGAAAAATAGCTTTAATCATTTTTCTGAGAGATACATTTCCTAAAATATATTTTAAAGATTAAATTTTTGGTATATATTTTATTATCTTCATATGTATGTGTCTAAGAACGAGTTTTGCACATCAGTGCAGTGTGTGTGGAGGCCAGAAGAGGGCCTTGGATTCCCTGGAGCTGTGGCAATTGAGAGCTGTATGGAACTGAACTGGGGCTCTCTAGAAGAGTTAGGCATATATCTAACTGTTGAACCCCTAAGACATATGTGATTAGCTTTATTACCTTGTTTTGTGTGCCCCAAGCATGGCTTAATGTCCTTCTCAGTTACATGATTCTTCATGTGAGCACCCATCAGACCTTTGACACTTTTAAATTGCCAGTAACAAATTGACCACAGCCCTTTTCCATCTCTGTCACCTAGAGACAGTTTTTCTTTGATGGTGATTCTCCCATGAAGAGTCTCCAATCAACTTGTACTCCCCCCAGATGCCAGAGGGAAAGGAGCAAGGCTTAGATAGGAGGGTTAGACAAATTTCAGAGAGTACCACTAGTTTCTGCAACTCTAAACCACAACAGAAACACCACCAAGCACCAAGCAGATATCTATCTGAAATTATAACCAAGATAGATCAATAAATAAATAAATAAATAAATAAATAAATAAATAAATAAATAAAATTTCATGGGACTACATGAGGCAATGAAGGATTTTTTTTTTTTTGCATTACTTGTTTGTAATATTGTAGACATCAGTCTTATTTCTTAACTTTGTAATAGACGTGGAAATCATTTTCCTTCCTCGTAGCCTCTTAGGGGCTCATAAATATTTGGCAGGACACGATCAACTAAATACATTTTCCATTGATATATGACTATCTTTTTCACCTACTGCCCCCTAGCACCAATTCAGAAAGTCTGTTTGGCCCCTCTGTTTTGTAGGACAGTATCACTATATACAGTTATTGACATGGACAAACATTCTGTTGTACTGTTTACTGGAATACAATAGAAAAAACAAATTTCTTGTGTCGCATTCATGTTTTAGGATAATGTTGATTTAATCAGATATAGCAAGCTACATTTCAAGAGGGAAGGTTAACCTCAGATGGGCTTTGAAACATTAAAAATCACATTAAATAAACACTGGGATCTCTTACTTGCTTTGCAAAGCCAGGCATTACAGTTGAGAGATATCACTTCTTAGAAACCAAGAATATAGGAATCATTTAGGAAATCTGTCCAATTTTATAGATAACACAGGAAATCCGATATATTTTCTGGAATGTGGCATCAGCATAGGAAATCACAGAACCTTTCAAACTAGTCTGAGGTTTCTAGGAAAAACTTCAGCAGGGCAAACTCAAGCAGCTCTGCATGGTAAATGAACACCTGCTGCGTGTGCATCTTTAAATAACCAGGCTGAGGCTGATGAAACCACTCTCAGTATATGATTACAAATAATCTCGTTCCTTAAAATTTTAAGTTTATAAGAAATAAAGGAAAGAAGGAAGGAAGGAAGGAAGGAAGGAAGGAAGGAAGGAAGGAAGGAAGGAAGGAAGGAAGGAAGGGGGAAAAAGAAAGGAAGGAAGGAAGGAAGGAAGGAAGGAAGGAAGGAAGGAAGGAAGGAAGGAAGGAAGGGAGGAAGGAAGAAAAACAGACAGACACAGATGGTTGGAAAGTGAGGAAAATTTAGAAGCAAGCAAAATTATTTCTGCTATGTCCTGGGGGAGATCACACACTGATGGGGCGGCTCCCTGTAAGTTCCCTGTCTGCCTTTTCAATGCCTTGAGCTGTTGTGCAGTTCTGTAATTTGTACCTCACTCCTAGTAATGTCAAACAATTGACATAAAAACTAAATAAATAAAAATAATTGACATAAAAACTAATTGACAAATAAACAAATAATTGACATAAAAACTAAATAAATAAAAATAATTGACATAAAAACTAATTGACAAATAAACAAATAATTGACATAAAAACTAAATAAATAAAAACTAAATTTTTATCTAGAGACAGATAAAAATTTCCAAGAACTTTCTTGAAATCAGTTCATTTTTTCTGCCCCCCAGCCATGCTCAAAGCACATTCTGTGTCTGTGTATTCATTGCAACATTTCTGTGTCCTATATCTAGTAAATATATGCTTTGGCTTTTTCTCTTTAAAGATTTTTTTGTCTTGATTGAGACAACTTCCTGCTGTTATGAGTTATGCAATGGCATCTTGAAAGTGTATTTGTTGATATTTTTTAAATAATTTGCAAAAGAGACTTAGTTTTTGTAATAGAAAATAATCTAAATTCTGTCTCACTTCTTGGTTGAATAAAGCCTGTGAAATACAACAGTCTGAGAGAAACAGAGAAAAACCTAACACTTTAGACCTTGTAGTTTAAAAGTTGTGGACAAATAAACAGAGAGGTAAAGGTACATTTCAATGACGTACTACTATGGAGATACATAGGAAACATTAACTCATACTTACTATTCTGAAAATTTAAATTGTTGATGTAGGTTCTAGTATCTGTGAGGTAACAAAAGCTAGAAGCTTCTCTGTTGGGATAGCTGGTAGTGATCATAGTCTGTCAGGGATCCTGAACTACTTGGCATACATCAAAAAGTCATAGAAATCTGGAAACTGGAGACACTGACATACGATAATCACAAGTTCCAGTAACTGTCACATTGCACAGTCTAGTGAGACTCTTTATCCCAACCCAGGTCACAAAAAACAGCCTTCATCCTGTGGATTATCAGTTGATTTGACAGATGCATTGATTTTAGTTTTGTTAAATGAGTTCTGTCATGTATGTGCTCAGGTCTTTGGAAGAAAAAACCCTAAGCTCTATTGTATCCACTGAAAATACATACACATGGTTGAAAGGTGTGAGTGTGAACAGGAGTGCAATATTGAAAGATGAGTCTGGCTGGACAGAATATTTTTGTGAGTAGAGTCTACTTGAAAACTTTGTAGGAAATCAGATAGCCACAATTATTTGTCCTGTTTCTCCAATCTGATGAATTCATGAAATTACATCTCTTAACTTAGGGTGTTTTGCTTAACACTGACTTTTTAAAGGCTAGTAACTCAACTACAACACACCTCAAGCCTCCTACAGTAATGTCAGTGGTGAGGATAAGATGTGGCGATGGTAGAGCCTCCTGATTTTATGCATGGAATGTCAAAGCAGAGAATTCTGACTCTTCAAAGAATTCCATGGTGACAGCCAGCCTACCTTGGAGGATTCAAACTTATAAAAAGTAACTTCTGAAATGACTCGTTATTATGAACAGTAGCAGGCAAATTAACTACAATTGTATCTTCATAAAGATTTCTATTCCAAGATCTACATTTTTCAGGAAATCAAAGGATGGCTAATTATGCAAGAGTGATCCCTGATGTGGAAGCAAGAACACAGGGGACCATGCTGGAGAGAAATGATCCCCAGTGAGACAGCATCTTTCCTTTCACTTGTAATGTGAAGCCATATGTGATGACGCAGAGAAACACACCCTCAATTGCTTTCTCTTTTATCTTCTTTGCTGATGATGATCAGAGCAACAGGTAGTAAATTAACATGAAGAACAAAACAGAGAGGAATGGCATTCAGTCTCAGAGTTCATTCCATATGCTTTGTTTTGCAGATGTCAGCTGAGTCAGGTCAGGTGAGGGGCCATGATTCTGCTTACTGATATTATTACCAGAAGGGGTAAGGAGGTAGACTGGGAAGCTCTTAATCCTTGTTTCTTCTTGAATATGTTCTTAAGGCAACAAAAGCTGCCTTGCTTACAATGCTATCTTTCCTTCCCAAAGTAGATTTTTAACATACAATGCCTTTTTTTGTACATTGCCAAATAAATATATGTCCTCTAAGGAACCTTCCTGAAAAGACATGAATTATTATTCTGCCACCATCCAGCCTAAAATCCCTTATTCCTTTCTTTACAGCCTGGAAGCTATTAATATTTCTTTTTCTGAGTTACAGAGATGAACAGTAAGGTGGTTTGACCCAATTAACACAAGGCACTGGCTCTGCAGCCTCTGTCATCCCAGGGAAAGGCACTTTTGTACTCTATTTTGGTTTAAGGGATGAAGGAAAGACATTACTCTGGATATAGGAGCCAAGTGTGTATGGTTCCTTGGGAGATCAAGAAGACCATGACCCATGAGGCTGTATGTGCTATGCTGTGAGCCTGCCATAATGTCCACCTCTACAATGTTCAGAAAGAACTTGGGGCTCTGGGTGGCTCGTAGGGCTCTCACCTCATAACACAGAGTATAAAGCTGACCATCTCTGGGTTCCATACACATGACAGCACAGGTGCCATGGTCTTGAAGTCACCTAGAGTCAACCTTCTGTCCTTTGCAGTCTACAATCTTAAACAAAGGTTTCTGTCCTGTTTTCCTAGTGATGCTAACCTGAATAGGCTACATCAAAGAACTAGACCTCAGAATAAAAAGTTACCTTCTCTGACTTTTCAGTATATGAAGTCTCCTAAGAAGCACCAACTAAAGAGTACACAGGGGGTACCTATGACACCAACTGGATATGTAGCAAAGGATTGCCTTATCTGGTGTCACTGGAAGGGGAGCCCCTTGGTCCAGTGGAGGCTTGATGACTCAGGATAGGGGAACACTAGACTGCTGAGGCAGGAGTGGGTGGGCAGGTGGGAGAGCATCCTCATAGAGGCAGGGGGAGGGAGGAGGGATTAGGGGGGTTGTGGAGGGGAAACTGGGAAGGGGGATAATATTTGAAATGTAAATAAATAAAATAGAATAATAATAAAAAAAGAAGCTTGGTGAGCTCAGTCAGATAATAAGTTCTCATGTCAGGTCTATCTAACGGAGAAATTATTAAAGTTGATTTTTCTTCTAAAACCAGGTGTTGTGGGATTTTCCTTTAATTCTACACTTCAAAAGTAGAGACAGGCAGATCTCTGAGTTTGAGCCCAGCCTGGTCTACAGAGTGAGTTCCAGGAACGCCAAGTCTACACCATAAACTCTCTTGAAAACCAAAACCAACCAACCAAACAAGTCATAAAATATTTGGATTTGTTTTCTTTATATGAGTATTTTGGTTGCATATATGTGTTATGCAACTCAGGACCACCTAGCAGTGGCACTATCTACAGTGGGCTGGACCCTTCTAGAGCAATTATCAATCAAGAGAATTCTCCCATAGACATGTCCCATGGGCCAATCTGATGGAGGCATTTTCTCAGTTGAGGTTCCCTCTTCAAAGAAATCTAACCAACACAAACAGTTAACATCTGAAGCACTGAATGCACTGTCAGGATCCACTTTATGAATGGAGAAACAGATGCTCTGGGAGAAAGGAGGAGACCTTGGAGGCACATAGGTAGAGTGGTAGAATGCCAGAGTCCTGGTCTTTGGACTCTGTTTTACTGTACTGTGTGGATTTAGAATGCTCAGCTCAACAGGGCAGGAGGAAATAAGTCATTCCTGTTACTTTACCAAGAGTTTTTATTGATAAAGAATATCTCTATGGAGACATTCACAGAGACATCTAAGCTTGTACTTCTGTCAATCCCATCTTCCATCTCACCCCCCTGGGATGGTGTCTTAGTCAGGGTTTCTATTCCTGCACAAACATCATGACCAAGATGCAAGTTGGAGAGGAAAGGGTTTATTGAGCTTACACTTCCATGCTCCTGTTCATCACCCAAGGAAGTCAGGACTGGAACTCAAGCAGGGCAGGAAGCAGGAGCTGATACAGAGGCCATGGAGGGATGTTTCCTTTCTTACTGGCTGGCTTTTCCAGGCTTGCTCAGCTGGTTTTCTTATAGATTTCTCAGCTCCAGCTAACCAGCATCAAGAGTCCCAGTAATGCAATGGTTTTGCTTTAGTAGTTCTTGTTAATCTTGTTAATCTTGTTAATCACAGCTGATTTCTTCAGCCCCAGATAACCAAAACTACAGAATCTTAAATCAAACTAGCAATGGCCCTGATAAGAGTCTTTAATCTTCCCTCTGAAATTTCACAAGCCAGGTCGCCATCCTCTGCACTGTTCTCAACATTATCTTCCAAGCTCCTACACAACATCCCACCAAGCTCTTAACATTGAATGGATCTTCTAGCCCAAAGTTCCAAAGTCCTTCCACAGTCCTCCCCAAAACATGGTCAGGTTGTCACATGAATACCCCACTACGATGGTACCAATAAGTCTTGACCCTTACTTCCTTATTCATCTCCAAGATCTAAATAACTTTAAAAGTCCCACAAAAAATATGCAAATTCTTACATATTAACATTTCAGTCCCTTTTAAACATCCAATCTCTTAAAATTCAAAGTCTTTTAAAAATTCAAAGTCTCTTAACTGTGGGCTCCACTAAAATATCTTCTTTCTTCAAGAGGGAAAAATATCAGGCCACAGTCACAATCAAAAGCAAAATGAAACTCCAACCATCCAATGTCTGGGATCTACTCACGATCTTCTGGATTCCTCCAAGGGCTTGAGTCACTTCTCCAGCTCTGCCCTTTGTAGCACACATGGCTCCAGATGCCTGTACTCCACTGCTGAAGCTAAGATATTATCAGTGATTAAGAAGAGACCAGCATCATTGGGGTGAAATCTTCTGAGAAGTGTTTTCTGAGAACACAGAGACTGCATTCCAGAGATAGCCAAGGTTGTACCTTGTGTGGTGGCTGGACTTGGTAATGTGTAAGAGTCACCCAGGTGGTACTGGTTTTGAAGGAATGAAGGAGTCATGAAGAGCAGCTGAGGCCTGGACACTGTGAGAGGCCTCACCCCCTGGGATGGAGAATGAGAATTTTATTTGGTGTGCCTCTCATTTATTCTACATTTCTCTGTGATAAAGAAAATCCATTTCCCACTAAATTAAAATTGCTTTTCCATCCTGACAAACACTATACCCCTGGTACACACCAGAATAAAAATAAATTGATTTTTAAGTATCCACTGGGGGAGGAGAAAAACAATAAGAAGCATGCAACAATCATGAGGCCATTGTGTGCCTTTTGAGCAGTTTAGCTATGGAAATGGATTTCCATCCTGGAGACATTAGTTCTTTCTTTATGATGGAATATCTCTCAGCAGCACTGAAGCATCACTGAAAACTTCAGTCACCCAGATGTTCTCGTGTATTGTATTTTCTTATGTGCTTCTTGGTAAAATAATTTCCACTCATAGGGAATTTCAACTGGAGTTAGCCATAGATGCATGCCAGTATGAGGCTAAACAACCTGCAGGTTGCATTGTTGCTAAGATCTTAGGGTAGAAATGAGATACATCACTGTATATGATGCTTAATATTAATTGGCAACTTGACTGATTCTACAATTACTGAAGAGCAAGCCTCTGGGATTTTCTAAATTAGTTCAGTTGAGGTAGGAAGACACACCCAAAAAGTGCACAGTATCATTCCAAAGCTTAGATCCTAGACTGTATACAAAAAGAAAGCAAGCAGAGAACCAGTGTTATTTGCTCTCTTCTTCCAGATTGCAAATGCAACATTGTGAGCAGCTGCCTCACACTCCTGCTGCCTTTCTTCCACTAAATGACAGACTGTACCCTCAAACTTTAAGCCAAATAAGACTTTCCTCTTTAAGTTTCTTCATCAAGCATTTTGTCACAGTAATGAGAAAAGTAATTAATGCCTGTATTTCTAAAATAATAATAAACACATAAAACTGTCCCAACAGCCTCTGTATCTAACTTAGAGACACTATACCCATGCAAACAGGGTCTTTCACTAACATGGAATATAATGAACAGGCTAGGTTGGCTGACCACCTGCATCTACCTTCCTGGCAGTATTGTCAGGACTGTTTCTCATCACACACATCCAGCTAAAAATCAAAATACCAAAATCTTGGACTTGGGTTAGAACTTAGGTCTCATGCTTGCACAACAGACATTCTACCCACTGAGCTATTTCCCCATCTCCACTGGCCCATTTTTAATCGTCCACATCAATGAGTGATAGTTTTACTATTGTCATGGGAGCTTTTGACACATAACAGTGAAACATTCTGCCCTAAGGAACAGTGTCTATTTTCTATCCCACTTTGAAGTCTAGCCCTCATCAAATGCAAAATTGTGAGTGGGATTTTCACAAACTTGAGGAAAAGTTAAAATGTTCCTTAAGCATAAATCTTAAAATAGTATCAAGGGAAAGTGGTTTTTGTTTGTTTGTTTGTTTTTGTTTTATTGTTTTGTTTTTTTGCTTGCTTGTTTGTTTTCATTTAATGTCTTATAAGGACAGCCTCAAGTTTCTGGGCACTAAAGTTTATGACCAATATACCTTTTGGATAGATGCTAAAATGACTTAAAGTACGATTGGGTCTTTTAAGCTTTTAGGAATAAGAGGCAATATACATTATCTTGGGAAGGTTATTAGGTCACTGGTAGTCACTGTTCGGATCTGCAAGTTGGGCCTGCCTGTGTCTTTGAAGGTCAGGATGGGAGTGAGGGTGCCAATGAAGCTAGAGATATAGCTCACTAGAAACCCCTGAAATCTCTCACTGTGATTCAATCTCCAGAGACCTCAACCAGAGGACAGAGAACAGAAGCCTAGACTACACCAAACTTGACCTTGTCATCTGTCCTTGGAAAGTTGGAATTGCTCTTTATCCACACCCTAGGCTATACCCTAGGTTGTAATGATTCTTTCAGATTCTTTCACCAATATTTATCTACTCAGGATCTAATTGTAGAATAGAATACTTTTACTCCTTGTGCCTTCTATAACAAAACCATGGATTTAAAAAAAAATCTTGTTCTTATAGAAACAACATAAAACTGAATTACCCCAAGACCCAAAGGGAGTCAACCAGGAACATCATGTGCATTCCACCCAAAAGGTGGAAGCCTTGAACTCTTCTTAGCCACATCAGCACAAATTGATTACCTAAAGCCAGTTTATGTAATTCTAGTCAGAGAATATTGTGAAGGAGACCACTGGACTATAGAAGTCAGCTGTATATGGGCTCCAAGACAAAGTTGCCCTGTGATCTGTCTTGTGAAGGCCTGAAAACTAGGAATGAGGTTTGCACTTTAAAGTATTTGTTCGTTTTCTGTCACCACAATGAAATACCCAAGTAAATGAACAGAAAAAAGAAAGTTTTATTTTGGCTCATGATTTTGGAGGTTTCAGTTTACAATAGTTTGGATTCGCTGCAATTGGCCCATGTGAGGGAGGAATATTAAGACAGCAGGAGCAGGTGGCAGAGAAGGTTGATTGTCTTACACTAGCCAGGAAACACCAGAGTGGGGGATGGGGGGGTGGAAGGACAGACACAGAGACACACAGAATGTTGAGAGAAGATGAGAGAAGATAGAACAATCAGAGTTAGGCTCTTAGGGACATAGTTCCTCCTATTAGTCCTACTGTGTAATTTCTACCCCCTTCCTACATTATAAATAAATCAAAGGATTAGTAAAATAAAAAGTTCAATTCTGTCTTGATCCTATCACTTCCCCATAGCCCTATGTCTGAACCCTGCTTTGGAGATCAAGTCTTAAATATATACAGTCAAATATATACAGTCTACAGTAATGTTTCATATCCAAACCACACGGCTATAAAAACAAACAAAATCAAGAAATAGAAGCACTCTAACAACAAACTTGTCTCCCAGAATCTATGCCCTTTTTTGCAAGATCACTCACTGTCTTATCCTTGCAAAAGCTGGACCTCTTCCTTTGAGCCAGTCACACTCTCTAAACTTAAAGGCTTCCCGGATTTTACAGAATCAGAAAATGTGTTACAAACATTCCCTGTGCTCGTCGGTGCTACTCTCCTACCTCTTATTCTCTCCTGCATCTGCTCTAATGAGAATTTGCACCCACAAATTAATCAAACCCCTCTACATACATTCAGTGGCATCCACACTGGCCAATCTGATGGTGCATCATTGGACTGTTTCTGCCTTTGTGCAGCATTTGAGAATCACAGTGTCATATCCTTCTCCTCTCAGCCCCTAACTTTCCAGGGAGCCTGGTTAGCTGTTCTCTTCTGTTTCTTCTTTCTATTTTAATATTTTCATGGGCTTCCCCTGGACCTCCTCTCCTTCCCTCGGTGTTATAAATACTGGAGTATTTATTTCTCTGACTTTTCTATCTACAGGATGCCTACAGGATTCTCACTTAACCTCAAGTTTTAACACATCATGTATAATCTGACAACTCTCAGCATCTCTCTAGAAATCTAACCCTGTGTAGCCTATTCCTAGTTGACAGCTTTAACATCACTCACAGATATTTAAATTTACCATATTCAGAATTCCTTCTCTGTACATGAAGCCCCTCCCACCTTTACGCTGCTTACTCAGCCACACTCCCCAATAGCTTTGGAGTGATTTTCTTCTTGTTCATTTGTTCCTATACTATACAGAATCAATCACCCAATTCTGCTACAGCTTTCTTCACATGTCTCCAATGAGATCAAATTTTCAGCTTCAGATATGAATAGATGCTAGATCATTTACTTAAAATGTGTAGATGTGCAAAGACCAAGAGTAGGGTTGAAAGGAGGAAGGAAGGGAGGAAAAGAGGGAAGAGAAAAGAGAGAAAGAAACAAAGAAGTTAGGAAGGAAAAAACGAAAGGAAGGAAAGAAGAAATGAAGGAAAGAGGAAAGGAAAAATAATAAAAAATGGAAGGTGGAAAAAAGAGAGACAGAAACAGACAGAGACAGAGACATCAGAGACAGAAGATATAAGGCAACTTTGGCCACTCCATACCGCATAATCTCTCACCACAATACAGGAAACGGATTCTGACTCATCTTTCTCCATCTGCTAGGGTTAAAATTAATACTAGGGTTAAAACGTTGGGCAGTGAACAGTGGGGAAGATAAATAAGAGGGCTTGCAGTTGGGTGTGAGGCAGCCAACCTAATCAGAAATGACCGAGAGGACCATGGGTAAAACTATAAAGCCCATCTTGGCAAGCTCTGCCAGTTCCCACAAAGCCCTTCCCGGAGCAGTGTGCACAGAGCACAATTGCCTTCTTCCCTATTGACCTCATCAAAATTGATGGGTAGTTAGACATTTGTACACATCCTTGCATGCAATGCACTACATCTGATTGTATCTGATTGTGGATAAGGACTACTAAGAAAGTTTGTATCTATTCCAGGAAAGGGAATGCAGGGATCCCCTCAGAGTTAGGCAAGATATTAGACTTTTAGAAGTAGGCTTTGCATTGGCCATTCATTTTAGTCTACTCTCATTCTAGAGGGTGCATTTTCATCTTCTTGATAAAAATAAACTTTACTCACTCTACTAGTGCCCACCATGTGAATTCTCCTCCTTCAAGAGCACAGAAACCGAGAGACTAGAATCTATTCCCACTGTAGAAATGATTTTAAGAATAAAAATGATATCATGCCACCGTCTTTTCCAAACCTTTCCAGTGACATTCCATTTGCACCTGCTGTCCTGCAGGTCCACCTGCTTCGTGACTGTGTAACCCTCCTAGCAGGTGTGGAGATATTGTAAGACACACTGTGCCCCTCCTTTTGATAATCAGATTCTTAAAACAATGGACCCTAAGAAATTGGAATTCCTCTCAGAAATATCATGCTGAGAGATGGATAAGGTTGGGATCCTGGTGCCAGCACAGAGAAAATTTTCAAATGGTTCTGTCACCCTCAGATGACCTTACAGGACTGGAGTTCAGACAGTGCAAATGGGTAGGGGCACACTTTTTAAAAATGTAATAATAATAATAATAATAATAATAATAATAATAATTATTATTATTATTATTATTATTATTCAATATCAGTCCAAAAAAGGAAGCTGATGCAGAAATACCTTGAGAAATGAGGTTTATTAAGAGAAAGGGTACTACCAAGGCTGTGATTAGGCCTTGAGGAATGAGGAAGAACATTAGACAGAAAATGGTACAATATATGGGGAAATCCAAACACCATGGGGACCTTAAAGGGAAAGAGAGCCTTTCCTTTAAAACCTGCACAGGAGTTTCATTACGAGTGAGCATAAGAGAGCTGCAGAGTCAAACTGTCCTCTAAATCTCTTTCTCTTTCTTCTTCTCCCTATATATTATGTGGTGCTCAGCCATTGTAAGTTTTCAGTGCAGGAGACAGAGATAAACATACACTCATAACTGGTTAAAGTGCAGGTAATAAGTGTCAGTGGAGCACTCAGCCAGGAAATGGACCATCTGTATCACACTGCCCCTTCAGGGCTCAGAGACCACAGTGGAAGAAGAGGTAGAAAGATTGCCAGAGACAGAGGCTGGGGAAAACTGGAGTGAACTGATGTTACCTGGATATGACAGGACCACTGCACTCATGAGTAGACAACTGTGGTCACCTGCACAAGACTCACATAAGATCAAGTTAGTCAGTTTTAGCAGGGAGCAGGGAGGGACATCTGGCTAAGTCTGCTCCTTACTGAGGAGCTCTGGACAGTTGGTAGATTCTTGGGGAGAGTCATTTTTGTAAGGATGGGATCCTGGATAGACCCACCACCTTAGGCTCAAACCCAAGAATGTAGGTAGGTAACACAAATTGAAGTTGATGGATTTCCATTTTTAGAGGAGAGGAAGTTGGGGTTGGGAGGTAGGGGTGGATCTAGAGGAAGTAGAGGATGTTTAGGGAATGAGTATGATTAATATAAATTGTAAAATTCTATTAAAAATGCTTTTGAGAGAGAGAAAAAAGAGAGAGAATAGAGAGAAGAGAAGAGAAGAGAGAGAGAGAGAGAGAGAGAGAGAGAGAGAGAGAGAGAGAGAGAAGCCTTGTTGGTTCAGGCTACTTTGAGTTGTTTTGTTGTTTGTTTGTTTTCTAATTTAATTACTACCTATGCCTTGTACCAGAATGGAAATGTCTCAGTAATAGGAAATTTTAAATTCCCAACTCTTTCATTCCATAAAGTAGATGTTCATCTGGTTGGTATCTTGTAACCAGCCTTTCTGGGGACTGGGTATATTGTACAGTCACTCATCTTTCTTTTTGCAGTTTCTTTTGTCTTATGTCTTTTTCTCTCTCTATTTAAATAATGGACCACAAGAACTTAGAATTTTTCTCCTGCTAGAGAATCAAAATCTGAAGGCCTTGGCTTCTGGAGAAAGGACTTATCTAGTGGAGGGTAAACTTGTCTCCCTGACAATGATTAACAATGTGTCTAAGCTTACAAAAAAGACTAGAACTGAGAAAGTGATGGATAGGAGCACTACCACTGCCTAGGCATCAAAACCCCTGCCCTTCCAGTTTAAGGGTTAATCTAAATGGAACTAAGAATCATACTGGCAAAGAACAGACTGTCTATAGTCAGTTCTAGAGATACTGTCAGTTCTATAGATTTTACAAATGGTAAAACCTAAATATTGTGTGGGCATAATAGTCTCTTTGGCTTCTGTCCAATCTTAACTTGTGAGAGTGTTCTGGCCTGCGGCAGTCTGGTTTTCCCCTTCACACTCTCATCTTCTTACTCTGCCATAAAGTCTAAGTGCTCTTTAATAAACTGGTCTTCTACACTCTGCTCTGTGCATCTCCTGTGAATTCTTTTCATGAATATATGAAGGGCTGAATGGAGTCCTTAGATGGATGGATCCTGGATCATGATCTGGAATCATTTTTATTGCTTGGACTCAACCAAACCTAAATTTCCTCAAAATCATAATCTTGACAATATTGTTCACTGTCCTCAAGACCTGGACAGGGCTGGACGTAACTTTGTTCATATTGATTGATAGCATGAATGGTTGCAGACTAATTTCTGATGAATGTGATACATACTGGAGGGCACAGGATGAGAAAATGTCCACCACATTACACACACACACACACACACACACACACACACACACACACACACACACACACGGGGGGGGGGGGGGAGGTAAGAGAGTAGAACAAGGGTATCTCTATCCTTCATTGCACAAGGATGGTGATATGACACTTTTAACCCTGTCAGTGCTCAGGCACCTGGCCATCTGCTGGTTCCTGCTGTACCACTATTTGGGCTCACTCTCACTGAGAGAGCGGTGAGCATGGAGAAGGGCAGCAGATGCTACTGAGGAGGCCCAGATGGTGCTCTGGGATGCATCTAGAATCTCAAATCAGGCCTGGCTGCAGCTTTTCTGTTACCTGCTTTGATCTCAAACACATCTGATAGATTTCCATAACTCAGACTGCTGCAGGCTGCTCCATGAAACAGGTGGAGACTTTTTTTTTTTTTTTTTTCATTTTTGGCAAGGCATCCTGCTGTCACTTGGCTACTTTTGTATTTACATAAAGGATGTTGATAAACAAATGAGTGCATTCGAAAGTCAGGCAAGGGTAATCAGACAACCTGTCTGCCTGTGAAGCTGAAAATTTCACATGCTGATCACCTTTTTTCCCAGTGCCCAGTACAGCAGCAGGTCTGCAGGGTACCGCTGTGCAGATTGCACAACTTCATTGAATAGCTTTCTTACACTCGATGTGAGCAGCAGCCCTTGAAATTACAGGAAGCACAGCTAGCATGGCCCCACATTTTGGTTCTTATTCATATCAGCTGGGCACATCAAGGAGCACTCTAAAATCTGCCGAAGAAAGGGAGAAAGAAGCAGCCCAGAAGGCTTGTTGGCATACTGGGAGACATCTCAGAAGGCCACTGGGCTGCTGACAGGAGGCTTAAAATAGCCACCTCTTCTCAGAAAAAAAGAGCAGAGAATTGGAGTTGGTAGCCCTGGGACATTGCTCATAAGATTGGCCTCCTTTCTGCATGGGAGAGAACCTTGTCTACATAATTGATTTGATAAAATAACTTTCCAAAGCTATGAAAGTCAGGAAGGCTGGATGCCTCATTCTGTGGATAAATCACTTTCACCTGTTCATGCGTTCCTTCTGGGGATGTGTTAAGGAAGTAATTTCAGAAGCCCTAGCAAATGTGCAGGTGGCTAGAGAACTTCTCTCTGACCTCTTGACCCACTCTCCCTTGCCCTGTGGGGTCTGCTCCTTATAAGCAGTTGAAGGGGTTATTCTCTAACAAATCAGACCCTGCAGCCTCCTCCCTTCTTCCCAGTCTTGCTGAGAATGGAGTCTGAAGCATTGCAGAAGCTCCTCCCTGTCCCCTGCTAGAGCAGGCCCACATTCTCTGCAGAGACAGCTCATTCTCTGCAGGAGCATTCCCCATTCTCTGCAGGAACATCCCCCATTCTCCGCAGGAGCAGACCCCATTCTCTGCAGGAACATCCCCCATTCTCTGCAGGAACATCTCCCATTCTCTGCAGGAGCAGACCCCATATTCTGAAGGAATCACTCCTCGTTTTCTGCAGGAACAGCACCCTTTCCTGCAGGAATACCTCCCTATTTTCTTTAGGAAGCACCTCCATTCTCTTCAGGGGCAACCCTGGCTCAGTTCTCTACAGTTTCCTTCCAACCTTCCAACCTGAAGTCTGTGCTTTCCAAACCAGTCACAGCTCTCTTGCATCTCCGTTTTTCTTTCTCAATTGCCTTTGCAGTTTCATTTCATGCAGGCTTCTTTTCAAGGTTACCTCGTCCAGAAGCCTTCCCTGACTACATTCAGCTACAATAGAAATCTGTGTTTAATCTACTCCAGGTGATCTTTTACTTTGCCTATTTCTTCCCCGAATGTGCTGTGTTCTTTAGCATGCTGTCTCTCTTCTGAACAGAATGCAGTGCCCATGAAATGAAGGGCTTTAATACCCTATGCTGTCTCCTGCACCCAGAAAACTACTGGGCTTGCAGTTGACTCAGTATGAGATTCATGAAAGACCAAATGAAATTGGAAGCTGTCTATACAGCAAATTGACATGACATACTGAATGAAGTATTGTTTCATAAGGGAGAAGACCTTGTTTCAAATCCCAGAATCCACTCATTCTTTGCTCATAGTTTTCTATGGCTTTGTGGCAGCACTTTTTACAGATACTAATTCTTCTGCTATGTATTTTATTGGATATTTTATTTATTTACTTCTCAAATGTTATCCCCTTTCCCAGTTTCCCCTCTGTAACCTCCCTATCCTATCCTTTTCCCCCTGCTTCTATGAGGGTGCTCACCCACCCACGCACTTCTGCCTCACTACCCTAGCATTCCCCTACACTGGGACATTGAGCCTTTACCCAAGAACCTTCTCTCCCATTGACACTAGATAAGGCTATCCTCTGCTGCATATGTGGCTGGAGCCATAGGTCCCACCATGTGTACTCTTTGGTTGGTGACTTAGTCCCTGGGAGCTCTGAGGGGGGGTCTGGTTGGTTGATATTGTTGTTCTTGCTATGGAGTTGCAAACCCCTTCAGTTCCTTCAGTCCTTCCCCTAATTCCTCCATTGGGGTTCCCATGCTTAGTCCAATGGTTGGCTGTAAGCATCCTCATCTGTATTGGTCAGGCTCTGGCAGAGTCTCTCAGGAGATGGCTATATCAGGCTCCTGTCAGCAAGCACTTCTTGGCATCAATAATAGTGTCTGGATTTGGTGGCTGCATATGGTATTATTCCCCAGGTGAGGCAGTCTCTGGATGGCCTTTCCTTCAGTGTCCGCTCCACTCTTTGTCCCTGTATTTCCTTTAGACAGGAGCAATTCTGGGTTAAAATTTTGGAGATGGGTAGGTGGCTCCATCCTTCAACTGGGCCTGTGCCTAACCTCTGGATATGGTCTCTACAGGTTCTCTCTCCCTTTTGTTGGGTATTTCAACTAATTTCATCCCTGTTGGTTCCTCGGAGCCTCTTGCTTTCCTGGTTTCTATGACTGTCTGGTGGCTACCCCCAGTTTCCCATCCCCCATTGCTACACACCTCTGTTCAATTTCCTGACCCTCTGTACTTCTCCTTCCATCTCCTCCCATATCTGATCTTGTCCCTCTTTTTCCCCTCTCCCTCCTCTCTTCATCCCAAGTCCCTCTCACCCTCTATGTCTCCCTTCTTTTAAACTACTTATTGAGGGCATACATGAGTCCTGCTCCAAAATAGATTTAGGGAATCCACAGGAGTATGTTGAATCTGGCTTATGTCTTACTGTGTGGACCTATAGGAAAGCAGAGAAGCAGGCAGACCAAGTCCTATGCTCATGACACTCAGGCAACAAGTCCAGCAAGTAAGCTGTTCTAAAGAAACACTGTGTCTCAATCTGACTAGAACACTGTTGAAACAATGAACCACAAAGCAATAAGAATTCCTCCAGGAATCTCATGCTAGAAGAAAGAAAAGGCTCCAGCCAGATGGGGGAACTTGTCCCCCAGAAAGAGATTTCACACAGTTCTAGAAACTTCTCAGACCACCTTAAAGGATGAGCCTAAAACCCAGACAGTAATGGATCAATGGCTCTCGATTTAAACTGTAATCTCACTTAAGACCCCAAAACTACATTTGGAAGGGGGTTGTTTGCTCTATCTCTTTGCCATTTCTAGATGTAGCCACATAGAATGAATCTCACTTTTATGATTTCTGCTATTAATTTGGTTCTTTGACTTGGTTTATTGAGGGGAGGTGGCAGAGCATGGCTCGAGGCACAGGCTGTGACCTCCATAACACATACAGAGCATACGAAAGTTTTAAAGAAGAAATCAACAAAGCAGTAAGTAAGTAAGTGACATCAGTTACTGATAAATAGCTGGGGCAAAATCAAATATAAGTAGGGCAGGACCCCTGTAGCTTGGGGTGGTATAAAGCTCAAAGCCCCCCTAGATATATACCTACAGATAAATCTAAATGCTCAGCTGGATACAGTAGCAGAAGGCACAGGGAAAACATTCTTGACTGAAGGAATGTCTTTTGTACAAGAGAGAAGGAAGCAAAAGGCCCTAGTATACTTAGAGACAGAATATAGGGAAATCCATGTCCTCTAAATAATCAACTATAAGCAGAAAGGACTATGAGCATGGGGGAACACACTCACCTTCATCCCCAGATAGTTCAGAGAAGTAGCCAGACTACTGTGATGTATGGGGCACACATGAACTTACATAAAGAGTGAGTCCTGTCATGAATATGAAGCCATGTATGCACTGCTGTCCAACCAAAGTCACATGACCTAGAGCACATATTAACTAAGCCTACTCCCTTGTAGTATAGTAACTCTCTACCTTGCTGTGTCTGGTGAGACTAAGGCTTCTACCTCAGTATCCTCCCATACTGCTTGCTGAGGCACTAACTTCTTTTCCAGAAGACCATACAACCTAGAATCTCTATCTGTCTCTCTACCACTTCCCACTCCCATCTCCAAATCTAACCAGACTGTAAGGAACTCAACAAGGAAAAGCAGAGTAGGAAAGGAAGGCTCAAAACAAAATAAAACAAAACAAACAAACAAACAAACAAACAAAATCCCCAAAACAAAAAAAAAAAAAAAAATGGGACAACACCAGGCCATCTAGGGCAAGAGCAGCAAACTATTTTTGTCATAGAACTGCTTTATCATGACTTACAACTTTTCAGGCCACGTGCTCCCTCTCCGCCATGATTTGACTCTGACCAGGAATGCTGTCTTAAAAAACAACACACAGCCAGGCAGTGGTGGCGCACGCCTTTAATCCCAGCACTTGGGAGGCAGAGGTAGGCGGATTTCTGAGTTTGAGGCCACCCTGGTCTACAGAGTGAGTTCCAGGACAGCCAGGGCTACACAGAGAAACCCTGTCTCGAAAAAGCAAAAAAAAAAAAAAAAAAAAAAAACAACAACAAAAAGAAAAACAAAAGCAAAACAACACACAATACACCATATCAACATGTATGTAAGTTCTAAGTCCCAATATAGTTCATTCACATAAACCAGCAGCCATGGGAACAGACCCACTGGCTGTAGTTTATGACCCTTGACAGGAACCTCATGAACACCAAGGTAAAGTTGTCACACAGTTCTGATTGTGGTGGTAGGTGAGAGGCTACAATAGTATCAATGAAACCTACTGGAAATCTTTTTCCACAAAGGCCTGATGTGATCACCTGCTGTTGAGGTCTTGGGGAAGAGAGCAAACACTTAAACTGAGGTAGTTAAATAAGAGCAACCATTCTGAAAGGAAGGTAGCTATTTAGAAAAATACTCTCATAAAAAACATAGCTGCAAAGTGGCAAGAACTGGTAGGAAAAAAGCAGTGTTGCTGTAGGGAACCAAGACTGTTCACAGGGGCTGTTTGGGGCATTTCCTAAGCAGGTTCTTTTCAGATATGGGGGATGGGAGGCCTTGAATGAAAACACTAACTGTTGGTTAGCAGCCAAGCAACCAGCCAGGACGTGAATCTGAATGAGAGCCCCCAGATGCCTGAGAGGGGCAATTTTCAATTTCAAACCCAAAAGCACCCCTGACAGATATTGCTGCTTCCACACTGGGGCATCAGATGCCAGAGTCTCCACTCCTCCTGGGGCAACAGATGCCAGAGTCTCCATTCTTCCTGTAGCATCAGATGCTAGAGTCTACAATGCTAATCGAAGCCACTCCCACTTCACAGGGCCTGGCCATCTTAACATAGCCTAACATAGGAAAATAAGAGAAACTCATTTTGTCTATGGACATCGCTAAATCTTTGGTTCAGTGACCCTGCCTGTAGACCCCACCTGCTTGCTGTGTCCTGGATCTTTGTACTGTGTTTACATCACTAGAGTATCTGAAAACTCTGCCCTATTCCTTACTCTGCTCTACTTAGGTAAGAGTTCAATTCATTGAGGAAAACAAAGGTAGTAAGGACTTTTAAATATTCTATCCCTTGCCGTCTCTCAAGTAATATTGTAAAATTAAAAATTAACTTGGATTTATCCACAAAATTAAACAACAACAACAAACAAAACAGAACAAAATAAACAAACAAAAAACTCCTTCACTTGGCTCCTTGCTTTTCAATTAAATATCTGTAAAACAGAAATTGTAGGAGTTATTTCTATGTCTTAAGTGGGGTGGGGAGCATCAGATTAAAAAAAAAAAAGATGATGTAAAAGCAAGTTTAAAACCAAGCACCTCATTCATGCAGCATTAGGTCTAGCACCTGACAATGCCCTGGCCTCTTCAGCAAGGCCATTTGCCTCTGGTGTCCTAACCTAGTGACCTTAACAGTTTCTGGAAAGGAGACCAGAGAAATGCAATGGCATTGACAGAATCTGAGGCAGGTTAAGCCAGCTTAGTATCTGGCCTTGGATTCTAAAACCCAATCATTACAAACTGAGCTAGGGCTTTGGGTCCGTCAGCCAGGAGCTCCCAGGTGTGATCAAGGGACTCATATATAAATCAGGCCTCTCTGGAAGCCGCATCAGCCGCTTGCCTGTGGTAAATCACTAACGGCTCACAAAGCGGAGTCAAAAGCGGGAACTGGTGAGATGCAATGTAAGACAGCATGTGGGACTCACTGTTTGAATCCTGGGACTGCCAATCAATGTATTGTCACTAATGACACACTAGCTGTAGAGACATCTGAGGTCCTCAACGAAGGAGGCACTCCTGGAGAATTATAATGTGACACTTGATGTTGCTCTGCCCTTTCTCTGGGTCCCTTGCTTCCTAACACCCTCATGTGTACTAACACAGAATAAAGATTTGAGGCCATTCACTTACCGATGCTTTATGACCAAACATGTATGGCTACTCCAGATTGTCAACTGTGGGGCAGAGCTGGGGTAGGGCTACTAAAGGCACTAGCTAGCAATCTGGACCACTTAGAAGTGTGTGGCTCCAGAACAGGACAAGGAGTTATGCGGTTCCAGACGAAAATGGCAACCATTTGGTGACCACTGGATATAGTAGGCAAAAGCCATAGGTTCTTCATGCTTGGAAGAAAGTGCAAACTTCTTGAAAACACCCAAAATATGGGAGACTATGAATTGACAGTATTTCTGTTCTTCACTATAACAGTGGTGTGGCAAGCTCTTCCCAATGCCTTTTCAGTGAACTTGCAGTCCTTCTGTATGGCAGGACACATAAGAGAACGAAGACAGGTTTCTTCCAACATTTGTGGCCTCTTCAGTGAAAGAGAAGCCCAGGAGTTGCAGCTTCTACCAGATCTGATCCAATTTTCCCCTTATGAGACAGATGCTTCTCAGTCTTTCTTATCCCTCAGGTTATACCCTGACATGGGTCTTCAAATGGAAGCAAACAGACAGACACTGATCTCAGGGCTGATAGCCACGATTCCCCAGGCTCAGCCTTCACATATTAACTGCTATGGAGCTCATACATAGAAAGCAACAAATAATAGATGGCTCCAATGTCACACTGCAAACTGAAGCACCTCCCATTTTTCTTAAAAAACAAAGGTCAACTGAGCCATTCTATTCCTTAGGATTCCAACCCCTGTTCTACTGAACGCTGAACTCTCCATAGCCTCACCCATGCCTTGGCCTTTTGTTATTTCTCTCCAGCTCCTTGCCACTTTCGTCTTCTGGTTTGCCTATCAACACCGAAGAGACTTTTTTATTTTTTCCACCAAAGGGAAACCAACTGTAGAAGAGTCAGGTTCTCCTTTACTCAGTAGTGACCATGTGCTATACGGGGCTGCCCACCTTCTCACTGAGACAATTCTAGCTTTATTAAAGGAACAATTTCTTGTCTTAGTATTATGTCACTTGACCAATGAGTGAAAGGACAGTTAGTAATTAGGTTCCAGGAGAAAGGAGGAAAAGAGTGGAGGAGATTGTCTGTACAATACAATTTTGCACATATCCTGTATGAGTCAAACTGGTATTAAATTAATTGTACATATTTAAACATATTTAAACTCTGTACCTTGACATACTTAGACATATGTACAAACACACACACACATGGGATTTCACTATAACTGTTCTGAGATATTCTTTATGTCTGGGCTCTGATTGCTTATCTGTTCTTCTACAGATAAGCATTTGGTTTTTTGGTTGTTTTTGTTTTTGTTTTTTGTTTTTTTTTCTGATATGGATCCATTACAAGTAAAAAGCCCATGTATAAGCTGGATGCTTAAACTGCTTAAAGATAATCATTTCTCTCTGGAAGGAGAGGGAGTTCTATTGTGAAAAATGAAAGAATCAATGGTCACAGGGGTGAAGTGACACCTCTGATTGGTTCAGAGCATCACTGAATGCTGGGTAGAAGGAAGTCCCCAACAAACCAGCTTCCAGGAGAACAGAGAGCACCTAGGAGCTGAAAGAAATCCTCACTGAGCTAAAATGATTTCTCCTTGTTTTGGGATCTCAGGACCCCAAATCTAGATTATCCAGTCCTCTGACTGTCGCTCAGCAGGTTCTGAGTTGTGGTGATTTCCTGGGCTCTTTTTTAAAAAATGAGAAGTGGACACTGATGCTCTAAGAACACCCCAAGCAGAGTCCTAACTGATTATTCAGATTCTCCTCATAAGGTGGTTCCTGCATCCTGGTGCCTGGGTCTCCTGATGGCTGAGGTCTTAAGGAGTTTCTGGGGGCTTGACAGTGGTCTCCAAGAAGAGCTGCAAAGTGCATCAGACAGTGGGAAAACTTAAGGTTTATTGTTGTGTCTTTCTTCGAATGCAATGACCAGCACTGTATCAGTTTTGCTCTGCTGGGATCCATCCCTTATTTATCCTGCTTGAGTAATCAAGGGACCACCATGGTAAAGAGTCCATTTATCAAAAGAGTCTCAAGAAGCTGATCCTTGCTAGCAGGGCAGATGGACAGCATTACCTCTAGCTTGTTCTTGCTTCTGGAAAGAGCTAGGTTTAGAGGGCTTCTTAGAGTGAAGCTCAGTGCTTGTCACCGCACCATCACAGCAGACCATATGTTCACGTTTTCATAGGCTTCAGACAGAAATATGAACAGACAAAACCCAAAAGCAGAGGCTGAACCTCAACATCCTGCATGGACACTGCCACAGCGTGATGGACACACAGCCTCAGCAAAATCCACACATCTCAACAGGACCCCCACCAACTTTAAATTCAGATGAAGGCTCTTTCTGAACACTCTATAAGAGAAAATAAAGAATTAATATATTTGTATATATGTATGAATACATGTGTGTAGAAAGCAGAAAGTAGAGGATGACAGAGAGAAGTTCTTTCTCTTTCCCTATCTAGTTCTTATTTGAGTAAAGATGAAATAGTGGGGAATGTTCAAAATATTTAACTGGGAAAAAACCATATGTGCCTATTTAAATAACAAAGTACAGCATAAAATGCAAAATAAGGCACAACCTAGCCACATTTTTCTTCTACATGCAAAAGTTTAAAAATAGTGTCCAACCCCTCCATCTTTTCTGACCCTTCAGACTTTCTTCAGATTCTCCCCATCATCCATGCCTTTATGAGAGTAACTGTTTCATAGTATCTTAGCACTAATGCTATTTACTTTTAAATCCTTGTCCTCTTCAGAGAGAATGTATGACATTCCCAAAGATCCATGTTTCCATGCTTACACACTTTTGGGAAGGCTCCATAACTTCAAGAGTAGTCACTAAGAACCTTATATATGAAACTATGGCTTTCCCTGTATCACTGCCTTCTCTCTGTCCACGCAGAGCTGGAGCGTAGGGCTGCATGACCATGAACATGGCTGCTCATATCTTAACATGCCCATTGGGGAATCATTTATCTCAAGAAGTATTCATGGAGATTCCAGGTTCTATGTCCCAGAACATTGAAAAGATGCGATTTTTGCCAAAACTTTTATGTCAGAGTGGGCGTGATGTGCCAGGGTTCACACCATTTCCAATTCTGCTCATAAAATGAGGTGAATTAATGTCTTACTATTATTGTCTCTCCTTTTTGTAAGAGTTAAGACTTCTGTCTCTTTGTGTTACCTGCTGCAAACACTGTCTGCTAATTCTCACATTGCTACACCATTTTAAACTCGCTGTTGTGTCCTGTCTTCTGCCTGTGTATTCCACTTGACTTGTCATATTTGCCATGATGAGCAAGAGGCATGTCCTTCTGTGGGTGCCTGTTTTGCAGTTTTGGGGGCTACATCATGTACCATGTTCTACATGACTGAGTGTTGGGAGCCATAATGGGACAAGCTAATAACTAGCAGGTGATCATTCTGAAATGGCCTGCTTCTGATTATTATATAATCTTTGACAGGTGAGCCCTTATTAGGCAAGGCTGTAAGGGATTCATTTTAGGAAAGATTCCTGTTATTAATATGTGTTTCCTGTTATTATTAAACGTTATTATTAAACAATCACTAAGTAATAGCACACACCTTTGGAGCATATCTCTGCAGATCCATGAAGATGTACTGTATTGTAGTGATGCTATATAGACAAATAGATGACTTAAGTCTTTATGATGATCCTGTAAGAATTCCTAAAATTATATCAATGATTATTAAACTCTTTTATAGTGGGACTGCTATTAGGTCCTTTTCTAATAGTCAAAACTGTGATCAGAATTCTACCAGTGTCACCAGTTAATTGCTCTTAGATAGTAACCAGACATTCTCCTACCTAGAACACATTCCAAGAGGTTGAAAAGCAACTAACCAAAGGTCATAAAAAGGGAACGAAAGATTTACTATAGGTGCTAGGATAGGAGATAAAATATTGACTGGGTTTATCTATACAAAACACCAGGGGCTTATGCTCTAAGATCAAGAATAGATAATTGGGACCTCATGAAACTGCAAAGCTTCTGTAAGGCAAAGGACACTGTCAATAGGACAAAACGGCAACCAACAGATTGGGAAAAGATCTTAACCAATCCTATGTCCGATAGAGGGCTAATATCCAAGATATACAAAGAACTCAAGAAGTTAGACTCCAAAAAACCAAATAACCCCATCAAAAAATGGGGAACAGAGCTAAGCAGAGAATTCTCAACTGAGGAAATTTGCAGGGCTGAGAAGCACCTAAAGAAATGCTCAACATCCCTAGTCATCAGGGAAATGCAAATCAAAACAAGTCTAAGATTCCACCTCACACCAGTCAGAATGGCCAAGATCAAAAACTCAGGTGACAGCA
>CM052700.1:33996642-34050240 GCA_028551405.1 Uromys caudimaculatus
GGGATGGGGGGTACCCAAAGAGGAGACTCAGAAAAGGGGAAACATTGGAAATGTATATAAAGTATCAAAAAAAAAAAAAAAAAAAAAAAAAAAGAATAAGCAAAGTGGGCCAGAGCAAGAAGAAAGTGTCTGAAGACAGCTACATTGTACGTACATATAATAAATAAATAATTTTTTTAAACAAACAAACAAAAAAAACTTCACTAATAACTTAGTTATGGTTTTAAACCTTCAGTGAACCTGTGGAGCTGAGACAGTTGATGGATGTTTAGCCAGATAATTACTCCTAATGGATATGCACGTAAACATTCTCTGTTGCAAACTTCTATTTCAATTTATGATTTAATTTTTTGTTTGAACTTGTGATGAACTTTGTAACATGTGATCATGTATTCTGAAAGACGTATAAGTACTGAAGACAAAGAGGACTGGGAGACGAAATCTTTTATTTTTTTCCCCTTAGAGTGGAATCCTTTCTTTTTCCCCTTCTGGAAGAATTTTTCCATTACTAGAAGTTTTCCCTTTCCCCACTTAGGATCTTTCCGCTTTAGATAGCTTTCATAGGAAACTTTTTACAACTTAGTAATAAATGCTGTAATCATTCTCTAAGTGTCCTTTTTTCTTCCTGAGACTTCAGACTAGCAAGCTGAAAAGTTAGAGCCCAGGAGTTCCTGCTGAGATAGAACAGAGGCCACAATACTTAATCCCCTGCTGCTTAGGCTACAGGTGTCAATCTCCTAAATCAGCAGCCTTTTACCCTCAGAAAGAGCAAAAAAGTTTTTAGGATTTTTTACAAGTTATCATTAGCATTTCAGTACAGTTAGAGAGCTAGAAAATCCTAAGACTCTCGGACTTTAAAGCCATCACCAGAGTCCTACTCTGTGCACTCCACCACTACCTTCTCTGGGGCCGGGAGGCTCAAGGCAACTGAGAATTTATTCAAAGCCTCTATTAACCATCAGCTTTGGAATGCATACAAAAAAACAGTGTCTTCTTCACTCTCTATCATAGTTCTAAGTACAAGGAGCATAGTAGGACAGCATCTATGGGATGGAAGAAAGTATTTTAAACAATGTAGAAGGTGTATTTTTGGCTTTGATAGTATCTCCCACCCATTCTCTCTCTCTCTCTCTCTCTCTCTCTCTCTCTCTCTCTCTCTCTCTCTCGTGCACACACACACACACACACACACACACACACACACACACACACACAGAGAGGGAGAGGGAGAGGGAGAGGGAGAGGGAGAGGGAGAGGGAGAGGGAGAGGGAGAGGGAGAGAGAATGAGTTTAAAGCTGTACAATTCCAGCTGGATGTGGTGGCTCCGGTCTTGCCTGGGCACTCTGGAGGCAGATGGAGAGGATGGTAGAAAGATAGTTCAAGGCCATTTGGCCTACACAGTGAATTCCAGAACAGCCAGGACTAGAGAATGAAATATCCTTTCTCTCAAGAAAAATAAACAACAAACAAAACAAAACAAATTGAAGACAATCACAAAAAAAAAAAAAAATCCAAGCCCAGTTTGTTGGTGAGTTATTATCAACTTTATACAAAGTACAGTCACCTAGGAAGAGGGAACCTCAACTGTGGAACTATGTCTGTCAGACTTGGCCTTTAGATGAGTCTGTGGGCCATCTTCTCAGTAGCTGGAACCCATCCCTCCTCTTCTTTTCACCATATCCCTATCCAAGCAACATCATAACATACACAGCCATCTGAGGACTCTGAGCCCCTACCTGTCTGCCAAGTTCCATTTTCCTATGTACAGTCAAGCTTGAAAAAGCTTATGCGACTGCCAACATGAAAGAAACAATGTACAGACAAGCAGCACATAATGCCATGGATTCTACCTGATGCTTGCAGCAATGGCACAGGTTTTTCACTGTTCAAACACCACAGCTTATTTCTCAAACTCTATCTATAATGTTACCAGAGAACTTGACCTTATGAAACCCTGTTGTATATGTATCATACCATTGATTGGTTATGTACTATAAACTTACCTAGAAATTTCTTCAGATCACAAGTAATTACAAAGCTTGAGATGTATGGATTAGATATAGGGTTCCTAAAATATTGACAACATAGATTTTTGTGTGAACAGCTCCCTCTAAGAATGCAGCCACTGGCAAATCATTGCTTTTCATAGAGAATGATTTAATCCTTGAGTAGACATTGCCAAAATATAACATAACAAAACAAAACATAATAATACCACAGTACAAAGGACTAGATAGCCTCTAACATGGTATTATTTCACTATTTATACTACTTTGCAGACTCTTTATGGTCTCATAATTCCAAAACCATGGAATCTATTACTATAACCATAGATTACCACCACCATCTCTGGTTATATTGTAGTATTTCCATTCTAGCAAGTCTTGGGGTAGCAACCATCAATCATGGTAACATTGATCTCTTGCATTATCCTTAAATCAAAAAAATACATTTCATTGGGGATGACATTTTACATTTCAAATAATCTTGTTTGGCCTTTGTGTTATACTAATAAAATCAACCAGTGAGAAATTTCCCAGAGTTATCCCTAGGAGAATCAAAATGGATTTCAATTCGACAACACAGTAAATAGTTATTATGGAATTTACTGCTTGCTTTTTTCCCCTGAGACAATGGAATTCTTCTACTTGGGGTACTTAAACTATTAAATCAGAACAAAATGGAATGTCTGTAATTCTGTAAGGCTGCCAAGTTAGAAAAAAAATGCATTTTACTGTGACATCTTTGTTTTGTTGGGCAACTTGCCTCTTTGCATAATTTAAATGCTATGGTTGCATATACACAGAGTGATTTTCTTAATTGATTATTCTTGTTTTCCTAGCCATATGTCTGTCATTACAACATGTGCATTTTCATGGAGAAACTCACTGTTCCTGATTGGCAGTTTAGTACTTTTAATTGTACCAGTGAACCATGTAAAATAATCATAAACCATGAAGAGTATACAAAGAGAATGTTTTGTAAAACTGAGGGATTAGAAATCACACTGTCTGAAGACAGCTGAATCTCTTCCATGTTCCGATTCTACCAGCACAATTTCATCAGCAGAAACTAGAACCAATGAATAGATTTCCCCAGATCTTTTACCATTTTCAGGTTTGTAAACAATCACATACATGCTTTTACTTGAAAAGACTCTGCAGTCACAAGTAGATATGGCCCAAAATGAAGAAGGAAATAACACAACACAGGAATAACACTCCCAAAGCAATATTACAAGAAGATGTACTTCTAACGCAGCCATAGCCATACCTACTTCATAGATCACCAAGAAGCAGTACATAATATATAAGAAGACATACTTTCAATGTTACTGCAATAATTTCTGCTTTTTAGATCACCAAGTATTAGTACATAGGATATAACTAATGCCTTTAACCTGCTAGACATGACATCGTTCTAACAGCAAAAGAATTATCTTCATGAGATTTGATAACAAGCATTGTTCCCTCCAATATACATATATATATATATATATATATATATATATATATATATATATATATATATATATATATATATATATATGTATGTATTAGTTACCGACCTACCAGCACACATTTACAATTTCTTTTATTTTTATTGCATTTCAGTACCCTAACTCGTATTTTACTATTCCCTTGGCCCAGGGATAGAGAGAGAAAATAAAATGAAATTCAAGTTGGTTTCACAGACAATAAATATGCATTATGAATCTGAAAAATACTGTTGGAAGCAGCCAATGTTCAATGCCTATATATTTTAGAAGAATTTCCTCTAAGATATTTTATGAGGAAAGCCATAGTCTTGAGCTACTCAGTGTTCTCATTGTCTTAGTCTGAGAATTCTGCTTCATTTTTGTGAAATATCTTCTTTAAAAAGACAAACTTACAATTCTGGAATCAAAGAATTTAGGTTACTGATGTCATCTCAGCAGGAAAATCAGCTAAATGCCACTAATCTTTTAGAAACAATACACAGGAAACAGAGGTATTAATAAATTACTAAACTGGTTTCTGGCAGTATCAGTTTTATATGTTTTTATGTATTTAACTCAATCCCATTCTCCACATCCAAGTCTCTACACATCTAAAAGCTTTGTTCAAGGGCAGAACTGTGAATCATCACATAAAAATACTTGTTGCCTGACCTAGGGTTAGTCCTTGAGACTCATATGGTAGAAGGAGAGAACTAGCCTCTACACATTGTTCTCTGATGTCTACATGCATGTTATAGCATGGACACATGTATATGTGTACACACATACCAATGTAAAAAACAATAAAAGAATTAACATATTTATTCAAATTAAATTGTAACAAGATGACTCCCGATGTTCTAATGTATGCTCAATTTCTAATAAGGCTCTCTCTCTCCTGTAGAAGTGACTAAGGACTCAGTGTCTATTCCAGCAGCAGCCTTACCAACCTACAGAGCTGCTCACACCAGTTGAGGAATTTCCACATTGATATTTTTGGCTTTTGTAATTTGCTTATGTATAAAACTGTAGCCACATGGACAAGTGTAAAAATCGAATGTGTATACATCATAGGATAAATACTGCAGGGTTACCTATCTGGCATATAAGAGACAAGTAAAACTAAATATACATTAACCATATTTAAAACAAAATATGAGGATCATATAATTTATAGATTCATTAATTTATCAGTATATGTATGGACATGTATACTAACTGTATCTTGCACCAACTTCAATGATCTATGACAGTCTGATCTCTCTCTCATTCTGTCTGTCTATCTTTTGATTATCTATCTATCTATCTATCTATCTATCTATCTATCTATCTCACCTCTTGTCTTTCCTGTTTTTCTCAGAAAATTCCCTAGATCTCATTTTGATTGACTACTGGAATTAAGGTATACTAAATTATCAGGAACCTGATACAGTATAACTAATATTCTTGTTCATCATCCCTTCTTCAGTAACAGTCTAGATGAGCTACTAAGAAGACAGAACATCAATGCTGAGACCCTTTAATATAGTTCCTCATGTGGTAACCCCCAACATAAAGTTATTTTTATTGTACTTCAAAACTCCAATGTTTGTATTGTCATTTTGTAATTTAGGTATCTGTGTTTTCTCATGGTCTTAGGCAATCCCTGTGAAAGGTTGTTCAATAACCAAAGAGGATACGGCCCACAGGTTGAGAACCCCTGCTCTATAGTGATGCTAATTACGAGCACTGTGTATTTATACCCACATAAAATATAGGTACCAAGGCCAAATTCTATATCCTAAAGAAGCATACATATAAGCACAGGAATGGTGAACAGGTGAGGGGGAAAGTTTAATTTAGATTAGATTGTCTTGTCTTAGATAATGCCTAATTATGCTAATTTATTAATAAACATATTCACTTGGAAAGGTCACATGCCATTGGTTATTAGTAGGTTCAAAGCGAAACAGCCTACTGAAAATTTTAGACACCTAGCCCTTAACCTATCAATCCAAGTTTTTTTTTTGTTTTTGTTTTTGTTTTTTTCAATTTTTGAACCTTCTCTCTATATAAATCCCTTTGGAGGGCACAATCAATTTGGTTTTAATACAGGCAAAATTAGACATTTCTGGGATTCACCACGAGATGGACATTTTCACTTACCTTTTCTGCTGATTGTGCTGTGCCAAAAAATATTGGGATGAAGGCAAGCCATACAATACATGTTGTGTACATAGTGAATCCAATGGGCTTGGCTTCATTAAAATTCTCTGGTACACCCCGAGTCTTGATGGCATACACAGTACATGTGACCATGAGAAGAATGCTATATCCCAAAGAACAAATGATTTGAAGGTCTGTGATGTCACATTTGAGAACTCCCCTGGCTTGCTCTGGGTTCATTGTCTTATGCTCATCGTAGTCTATGATGATGTTGGGTGGGTCAACCCCAAACCAAATAAAGACACCTAGAAGCTGCACCGATATTAAACTGGAAGTGATTGCCAGTTGTGATGTTGGGCTTATGAGTCTTGGAGCTGTCACCGATTTCTTGCCCTGCTCGAATATGCGATAAATCCGATTGGTTTTTGTTAAAAGGGCTGCATAACTAATACACATGCCCAAGCCCAAGAAGACACGTCGGAAAGAACACACTGCCACATCTGGTTTGGCAATCATTAGGAAGGTGATGATATAGCAGAGAAAGATGCCTGTCAATAAAACATAGCTGAGTTCCCGCCCAGAAGCCCTGACAATGGGTGTGTCATTGTAGCGGATGAAAGTTGCCATGACAAAGATGGTGGCAATGATCCCCAACATTGCCAGGAAGACAGGAATGACAGCCCAGGGGGAGTGCCACTCCAGTTTGATGATTGGGATATTTTGACAGCCAGTTCGGTTCTCATTGGGCCTCTGGTCATAGGGACAATGCTGACATGTCATCTCATCAAACTGATACTGGTATCCATCACAGGGCTCACAGGTCCAGCAGCAAGGGGTTCCCTTCTGTGTCTTCTTCCTCTGTCCAGGCTTGCATGGCAATGTGCACACAGAGGGTGGGATCTCCCGGACTCCTTTGCCCCACTGCATGTCCTCTATCTGTATGTAGCACAAGAAATGAGACAAAGCAGTCAGGTCATTAAAAAGAAGAGAATCAAAAAGAACAACAAAGGCAAACAGTACCAATGTTGCTGCAGCTGTGAACACTAACCCAGGAAATTCCCTAGACTAGCTAAAGAGAGATATAAGGGAATATATTCAACTACATCCCCTGACAAGGTGAGCACATAAGTCTTGAATTAGGTGGGTGGTGTTTGGGCACACCAAACAGGCAGTAAATATGGAAAACCATTCACCTCTCAAATTAGGTGCTTTAAGACACACACATACACACAAATACATACACACTCACACACACATATGCAGATTTAATATTTTAGATAATAGTGCAGTACTGACTACCTGCCCCATTCCAGATTTACAGGTCCTGTAAAATTCCCTCATATACTGATCATGGTCATTGAGAGCTCTTAGAATGGCTAGATCCAACTGGTTCCCTACCAGAGAACAGCAATAGTGTTCATTATTCTAGGCTGCAACTGAACTAGACCTCTTTGCAGCCTGCAAGAAGTATTGGATAAGGAAATTTAAGTAATTGTGTGGTCTGAAAACATTTAAAGGTTTGCCAACCATCTCTCTAATGACGAAATTGAAACTGAATCTCTGTGGCAGAGCAGATAGGGGAAAGTGTATTGGCTCTGTTGGAATATTGGCTTTCTGGGAAAGTCATTACAATCCTTGGCATTCTGGGAAACAGCATTCCACACTAGGAAGAACTTCGTTGTAGAGCTGAATGCTCTTGTCCCTTGTGGCCAGCACTCCATCTGCCTTCCTTTCTTGCTATGGTTTCATCAGATTCCTTTTCTACCTGTGTGACTGTAACTTATACATAGAAGCTGAAGGGTGTGCACATGACTCAGACCTGATCAGAAAGCACACTGTAGTTGTTCTCCAGTTCAAGCAAGATAGAGGTCTTTTGAAGGGAATTTTCATCTTGAAGGGAGGCTTGCAGAGATCCACACCCAGATTATTCATTGAGTCTGGAACAGGGCCTGAGAATGAACATCCCCAACCCAATCCCAGGTGATGCTGCACAGGCCTGTTCAGGGACCACTAGTGTCACATTTCAAATGCTGAGCCATAAGATCCCAGTGTCCCTGTCAGATAATTTAGTTTCACCTCATTTGTTGATATTGTAGGAAATAAAAAGTATTGTCCTTGTTGGACAGTACTACTGGCTGCAGGAATCAATACGTTAGATAAAGAGGTAGACAGAGAAACAAAATGGAGGGGGTATCTGAGGTCTTGGATATGGTGGTGCCTGCAGTAGGCATTGCCTTAGACTATGTCATTGTGTGAGATAATATATTCACCCCTGCCAAATACATTATCCATAGTACATGAGTAGGATTTGTACTTCTATTGCCTATAACTAAGAGCCTGAGAAAAAGTCACACTAACTACATAGTTTCAGTAGAAGCAGCCTTAGAAAGATAATTTTCCAGTTAATTATTTTACAAAATAAATCTCATCAAAGAGCTATAGCTGATTTTCTCTAATTAAATTTTTAATATTGACCTAATTGGTATTTTAATATAATTGAGCCCAAAACCAGATTAGATAGATACTGGAAACTTCAAAACATTTTTACATCAATTTTTTTTTAGAGATAAAGGAAGAAGAAAATGAAATTTTGTCAGTCATTGGAATTTTGGTGCCGTTAATGTGGAACACGGTGCAGAGCAGGAAGCTGACTTCCGTCAATTTTTGTATATGAGCAACATTCCATGTCTGAACTAAAAGACCTAATTTAACCATCAACCTTGCATGGATTAAGGAATAAAACGTCACAAATTCCTAACCATTGGATTTAAACTTGAACCTTAGCCCCAAGAATGTTCTGAGGACTTTGGTGTGAACTCATTTGCCTGAGCATAAAACCCAAGTCAGCACGAATAAATCTAACTAAATATAAGCCATAATAATAAGTTCATTCGCAACAATTTCTTTTTGAGGCAGTAAGTCATTGGCAGTCATCCCAAAACCATAAAATTAAGGAAATAAAACTTGTAATAAGACAGAAAATGATAGGCGATAACTTTTCAAGTGTCAGATTCTAAGAAGTAGGCACATTTAAAAACTTTGCTATTATTAACACAAATGCTGTCCGATGTCAAATTAAAGGAACTGAGTCATGGTCACTACAGGACTAATGAATAAAGCCAATAAGTGAATTCCATGAGCTAAATTTGTGGCTGTCTGATTCCAACATTACTCATTACAATGACTCTAAATATTGTTATCACAGTGTGTTTTCCCCTTAGAATAAAATAAAATGCCCAGAAATGCAACAATTTTGTTCTTTTCTTCTCAGTGTATCTAAATATACACAAAAGCTATAACCACAAGCATTACAGTGAGTGATTGCTTAATTTGTTTTCAGTTTTCATTTAAAGTCGATTTCAACTCTGTTTAATTATGTATATTAAAGCATCAGAGTCACCTCTTGCTCCAAATGAACAGAAATCTAAATTTACTCCCTCTGCTACTAAATAACATGATTGAAAATATTATTGCTGTCCTATGAAGGTAAGAAGTGCCCTAGTTTTCCAGGAAATGAGATGCACAGGATTTGGCTATGCCTACAGCCATCTATACAGATATTACACTTTACTTTCTATGAAGAAATCACAGCTACAAATACTCTCAGGTAACTACTGAAAAATACTAGTCAGTTATCGTTATGAAAAAAATCAAGGATGACACCAATGTTGTTGGCAAAATAGACATAGGGCGGTGAATTTCAGTTTCCTCTGAACTCTGTAACAAGACAGCGTTTCAGTTAGATGGGAAGCCAAATTTTAAATATAAAATGATTGGGTTAAAGACAGGGATATATAACATCTGACTTAGAAGATATGGGCTTAAATTACCAAAGAGGAGTGTATTTTTCCTCCAGGTAAACTGAAGGGACTCTGGTCAGCTGGAGTTGGCATGTATGGCTCTGGCAGGCCTTGCTCTTCTCTCTTGTTTTCTCTACCTTGCTAAAAACCCATTAGATTACATTCCTAAAGCTAGCCCCTAAGGTCTATTCCCTTATTTGGTCATCCTCTTCCTGAGGCTGACTATCAAAGTCCAGTTATCAAAGTATTGAAGTCCAGCAATCAAAATCCCCCTTTGGCTTGCCTAATTAACATGCCCAATTAAAATTAAACACCTTGTCCTAATATGGGCTTTACACTTTGTTCTTTATAAACCACCATTTGCCTATGGGCCACATTTGTCTTTTGTCTATCTAGAGGCAGTTCTTTGTCTAAGACATATATCCTTTTCTGCTCTCCCTTGTCCCCTTCTCCTTCTCCATTTCCTGCCTGTCTCTTATTTTCTACCTTTGCCCCTCTGGGGCAAATAAATTTCCTTTGCGTTGAGAATTTGTTCTTGGAAGTCCTGAGCCAATATCATTTCTGTCAAACTTGGTCTTGGGATGTCTTGAGCTAACTCTGAGGTTCCCTACAAAATGATGCTTAATGATGATGAAATAAATGATGAGGTTTCCTGCTGGGCTGAGTGCTGGGAGCCTTCCTCAGGGGTCTCTGGCCCAGCTGAATGTGAGGGTTCTGACAGGGGAGGGAGCGTGAGTGGGGACAGAGTCTCCTCTGCCTCAGTCCCTGCGGCTGCTGCCTGGGTCCTGCCAAGAGGCTACACCTGCTGCCTTGTGCTGAGTCGGGCCAGGGCTAAGCCCATGAGAGGCCGACTAGCCTGTGGAGCGCAGGAGGCTTCTGGCTGCTCTTGGGAGAGTGGATCTCTTCCCGGGCCAAAAGTGTTACAGCTCTTATGATAGAAGCTCTCAGATGCCAGAGTAGTTCTTGCACTTTATTCCTTCTAGATGGTGGCGGCCGGGGGCTTACACAGGTTAGGATGGTCTAATATACTGTTTGGGAGGGGTCAGGGGTTTGGCAATCGATACTTCCCATTGGTTTGGTCTGGGGGCTTCATGGTACCTCATTTGCTTGTGGGAGGACTCAGAGTTGCTTTCTATGTGACAAATCTCACATGCCAGGCCTCTCTATATATAGGGATTGTAAAAGCTGTAGCTGTTTTTACAGGAGTCTTCCAAGAGCGTCAGCCAAAAACATATTCCAGTCCCTCATGGATATTCCACTGGGTCTCCCAGATTTTTCAGCCTATGCTCAACCGGGTGTCAGGTTGCCTGCCAGAGACCACTGCCCCACAGTTTCCTACAAAATTCTGACTTAGATTTGGTCTATTGGACCCCATCCCCTAACCCATTTCTCACAGTTTCAGACTTTCTGATGCCCAATCAACTCATCCAACAGTAGCTGATTGAGAAGTAGCCCACCACCACTACTGCTGTCCTAAATAGTCCCCAGATTATCAGCCGTGGAGTGTCACATGTCCCTGCTCTGCCCTGTGGGATTAGGGAGCCTGTACTCTCTGTGACATTCATTGGTTAGGGTGGGCCTCCCTTGGGCAACCAATAGGCACATACTGTTCAATTTCTCTTGGTTGGAAGTTTTCATTTCACTTTTAGTGGCCACACCAGCAGAGTCCAGTGCCCCTTCCTAGCCCTCAGAAAATCATGTCTAACATGTCCTGGATTTCTCCTCAGTCTATTGTCTCTCTCTGGTGAAGGAGATTGAGTGACATCTCCTCCCTCCCAGAGGTTTTCTTAGGGCTATTGGAGATCAGAGGATGCCCTAGGTTCTTGATCCTGACACGGGACACCATTAGCAAAGGGAATCATTCCCTCTATCTGAACAGAAAATGTCAATATCCACCCAAAAGTACTGTTACATCTTAACACTCAAAACCAGCTCTTATACTCTCTACAAAGCAAAAAAAAAAAATACTGACATTTACAATTCAGTGGGCATAAGGACTGAAACAAGGGGATATAGTCCCCTTCTCTCTCAAAGACATTCAAACTTATGATTATTTGACACCTGATCTGCTCAGGAACAGGCTCTCAGGGAAGCGCTGTTGAGGTCCTCATTCTAGGCAAGGAAAAGGAACTTTACATCTGGTACCAATAATAAACAGAAGTCATGGTGCTCAGATTATAGGCAATTTGGACTGATTGCTAAGGAAAGGATTCATAATGTGGATCTGGAAGCAAGAACAAGGCTATAGTTACCAAACTTTGTGCCCATGTAATGCTTTGAAATATCATAGTGACTTTGCAACCATAAAAAGATGATCCCAAAGAAGGAAGCTTATTTACTGAGAAGCCAAGATATAATGCACAAGAATGTTAATCATGGACATGCCATTTTATAGTATTCATCCAGTTTAACATCCCCAAAGTTACAGAAATTTGCATTCTAAAATTAAAGAACGTTGCTTTTCTACATTTTTCATCTTTTTCACCTTCACACTTGATTCAGTGACAAGAAGTACTATGAGCCACTCAGCTGTCACGTGGCACAGATTCCTCTTGTTTCCTCTGAGAAGTCTACACTGTGCTATGAGAGCTGCTGCCCTCCTCAGTGCCCCTGTCATCCATATTGCTGTCTGCTTGTTTATGGCATTAATAATTCTTGTGTTAAATATCTTATCCAAAGGACAGCTAAGTTCACCCTCTTGAATCCCAAACCTGAAAACCTTCAAAGGCAGCAGGAGAATGAGTCTTATCCGAACCATGCAGATATAAAGAACTATGTTATGGATGGCATAATTATGTGACCAAAATCAGCCTATATTCTGTTGTGAAACTTTGACCATTAAATGACAAATTTTCCTCAATGACAACTAACTCTTCAAGGACAGGTTACTAAATACAGTCCAACATTCTTTTTTTTTTTTTTTAAATTGGACTTTTTTCTTTTATTGAATATTTTCTTTATTTATATTTCAAATGTTATCCCCTTTCCAAATCTCCCCTCCAGGAACCCCCCTATCCCATCCTCCCTCCCCCTGCTCTATAAGGGTGTCCCCCCACCCACCCACCCACCCACTCCCACCTTCCTGCCCTGGCATTCCCCTACACTGAAGCATCGAACCATCTCAGGCCCAAGGTCTGCTCCTCCTACTGATGTCCAACAAGGCCCTCCTCTGCCACATATGGGGCCAGAACCCTAGGTTCCTCCATGTATATTATTTGGCTGTTAGGCCAGTGTCTGGGAGCTCCAGGGGGTCTGGCCAGTTGACACTGTTGCTCACCCCATGGGGCTGAAAACCCCCTCAGCTCCTTCAGTCCCTTCTCCAACTCCTTCATCAGGGACCCCATCCTCAGTCCAATGGTTGGCTGCAAACATCCCCCTCTGCCAGAGCCTGACAAGTACAGAATTTCAGTCTGTTCATTTTCATCTAAGAGGCACTTGCTCCTTCTTGTACATACATACTTTCTATTCAAAGGATGATCCATCATGCCAGGATACTTTTCCTGGTGAAATTCTATTTCTATGTTTCCAGAGCTTGCTCCATCAATCAACCTGGCTGATACTGTAATTGTAAAATTCTTGGCTTATTATTCTGACTTATTAGAACTTTCATAGAATGAGCTAATTAACAAAAAGCTTTCTAATTGAAATGCCATTTGTTCATTAAAATCCATTTAGTCTGTTTTATGGGGAGGGGGAAACCTGTTTAGAAATAAATGTACAGGAAGGCAAAGCTGTCTATACAAGGAGAGAACCAGTGTGACTTCTAGTGAGGAGCAGGAATACGGGTGCTCAAGAGGTTCAGAATGCTTCTGGATCAGTTACTTTTCTCTTGCAATGATAGTGTACCATGACCAAGGCAACTTATAGAAGGAATAATTTATTTAGGCTTACAGTCTCAGAGAAATGAGTCCATAATGGCAGGGGTGCATGGCAGGGAGTAGCTGGCATGGTGGCTGTAGCAAGAAGATGACAAGGTACATCCTCAACTCCAAGCATAAGCAAAGCAAGTAAACAGGAAATGGCAGGAGGATCCCTCAAATCCTCCCTCAATGACATCCTTTCTCTAATTGGGCTGCACTACCTAAACCTCCATAAACAGTGCAAGAAACTAGGACCAAGTGTTCTCAAATGCTAGAGACTACGGGTGACATTTCTCATTCAAGCCTCCACAGATTCTGAAGTATCTCAATATGTTTTAAAACTCAGGCCCTATTTTTAAACATTTGGCAGTTTAACAAGACTAGGAGAGAATCTCAAGGCTTCTACATTATAATAAAAACACTCATTAATGCAGATTCAACTTCTTCACAACCTGTAATTACAGCAATCATCCTTTTTTAATGTACTCCAAGAAGCAAGCTTGTACATGGTATCATCAGTATTTTTCTCTTCACATGCAATAGACTGTACAGGAAAGGATGCAGAACTTCATCCCAATGTAAAGCCCTTGAAATACTAACACCTAGTCAACTCTATAATTAAGTCAGTGTTGCAACCCTGCTTGTAGATTGAATTTACTGGAATCATCCTGGGGGTTCAAAACCTTCTGAAGGATACAGTCAACATTCCCAGTCTCTAGGGGTTTGAGCTCAGGGTTGGGAAGATTTCAGTAGGCAGGCAGCACACTGATCATGTGGCTGAGCTCAACAGAGAGCCAGGTTACTATGAAGGAATCTATGCTGTTTAATGCACTTAGCACTGTATCTTGGACTCAGCAGGAAATGTTCTTGCTTCCAAGCCTGAAGATCAGAGTGTGATCTCCTGGACCAACATCGAGGAGGAGAGAACCACCTCCTGAATGCCACATGTTCACCATGGCACACATGCATGTGTGCTCATATACATGCATACACATACATACAATGATAACAGCAAAAATAATAAAAATAGTGAGTTAGAAAATAGTGACACTAAATGATCTAGTCTATTTTTTGGCCTTGTTAAATAGTATCTCTTAGTCACCTGAAATGCTTACCTGGCCATTCAAAAATGATTGGTTAAACATTGGAGTTATAAATCTCTACAATTGGGCAAATGTCAGCACTTAAGCTCCGTGGAGGAAATGTAAGACAGTTTTGCCAGAGATATTACAATAGCAAAGATGATAAAAGTTGATTCTATCCATTCTTCAAGGCTTGGGCATCTTGTTTTAATTTGTCTTTGCTTTTGTTTTGTTTTGTTTTGTTTGAGTTTGGTTTTTTGTTTGTTTGTCTGTTCTGTTGTTGTTATTGTTGTTGTTTAATCAGCTTAGGTTCTGGCAAATAAAACAGGGTCTAAAACCTAGTAATGTAGTAAATCCTCAATATATTAAATATAATAATAATGAAGAGCTGAACTAGTCTGTTTAAGAAAGAAAGCTGATATATAACACAGAACACACTTTGGGCATAAGTCATATTAGGAAGAAGGGTCTAGAGACTGAGATCAGGCCTTGAGAAGGTAGGGAGAACATTAGACAGAACATGGTACAATGGAAATAAGAGCCAGACGTGTCTTAAAGGCTTTAGCATTCAGGCAGGAGCATCATTGAGAGTAAGAATAACCAAAATATACATAGAGATAGATAGATAGATAGATAGATAGATAGATAGATAGATAGATAGATAGATAGATAGATAGATGATAGATAGATGATAGATAGATAGATAGATAGATAGATAGATAGATAGATAGATAGATGATAGATAGATAGTCATGGTTCTCTAAAGAAACAGACTGAATATTTATATCTATCTATCTATCTATCTATCTATCTATCTATCTATCATCTATCTATGCTGAAATTTATTAGAGTGGCTTAAAGGCTATGGTTTTACCAGCCCAACAATGGCTAAGACATGACAGGTAGGCCAGGAATCCAGTAGTTCTTTTCATGCTCTCAAGCATCCTGGACAGTCATGAATGTCAGGACACCCATAAGGTGGTTTCATCCTCTTGATATTATCTCAGATTCACCAAGTTCCCTGCCCATAGTGTCTTATACACAAACACATAATGACCTACAGCTCTTGAGATCACCAGGTCACTGTTTGAGTGGTTGTTAGTCCCACTGTATTGGGGCTTCCCTTTATAAACCTTTCAAGATCCTTCACAGCATTAAAAAAAAATTCTCCTTCTTAAAATCTATACTTGATTAAATACTATCTCTTGGGCTAAGTTGTATGTTTCATGAGCTCACTACCTCCCTTCACTTTGAAAGCTCAACATCATGGAGAGATTGGTGACATCAAGATGAATAGAGAAAAGAACAGTTCCTCATGAGTAGATTTTCTGTAACCAAAATTAGATGTCTGGAGTAGGGCAGTGGTAACCAGAGACTGAGAGAGTGGAGGATGGAGGGACGTGTCCCTGTTGATCAATGATTATGGATTTCCAATGGGTTCTTGTGGATAGTACAGTGATGGTAGGTTAAAATGATATATGTATAGCAAAAGCTAGGAGAAATATTAACTTCTTTCTAAATATCACCAGAACTAATTGTCAGAATATTTCAGGCTGCACTCCCAAAATGTATTACCTATCATCTTTGTCTTTCTCTGAGCTATCCCACATACATTTCAACTTGATCTGGTATATCCAGATATTTAGTCCACTTAGAGTATTAGAGTTAATATCAGAAGGACATGTGTTGCTCTCTTGCTTTCTCTTTCTTTGCTTCCTTTCCCCTCTCTCTCCACATTCCCTTCCCCCCTCTCTCTACAGGCTCATAGCCTGCCTCTACCCCTCTTCTCTTCTCTTCTCTTCTCTTCTCTTCTCTTCTCTTCTCTTCTCTTCTCTTCTCTTCTCTTCTCTTCTCGTCTCTTCTTTCTCTTCTTTCTCTTCTTCTCTTCTCTTCTCCTCTCTCTCTCCCTCTCCCTCCCTCCCTGCATTTCTTTGCCTCTATTACCCTCTTAAATCCCTTCCCCATGCCCTTAATAAACTCCATTCTATACAAAAAAACAAAACAACAACAACAAAAAAATGTGTTTAATTCCTAGCATGGCTACTCTCAACAAGTTATTTACTTCATATTTCAATGAAACTTTATGCCATCAAAATGATAAATATTAAAACAGATACATATAATTTGATTTAAATCTTATACAATATATGTAGCAAAACAGTATTTTGTTATACACATACATACATACATATGAACATTTTCCACAGTTTCATGTAGCAGTTAGAAAAGAAATTTAAATGAAAATATAAGATAATGAAAGACCCATGATCACTTTTGAGAGACCCATCTGTTTTCTCTGCATCCAAAGCATGTCTATGTATAGAGCGAACATTTGTGGTTGAAATGCCCTTGACATTTTCTTGCAGAAAGAGAGGGAATTAATTACTAGGTAGAATAGAAGTGAGCACAATTAGCAGAGTGCAGACAATGTAGAACAAGAGGCATGCAGAAGCCACAACCAAGGACAGAACTCACTTTCAGGGAGAACTGACTGCCCTTTCTCCACTGGTAAATTTAGCTACAGCTCAAAATAGAAAGAGTGTGAGTTGTGAAATCACTCTCTAGGTCCAAACACTGGACCCTCCACCTCCAGACAGTCTGGCCAAAGGCAAAGTAGACTACATAGAGTCTGGGTTTCCTGAGCTGATTGTTTTGGAGACTAAGCAAGATAATATGTATATGGAAGTTGTTGGGCCCATTTTGGCCCTGGTTTGGGCCTTGAGGACAAACCCGAGCCTGGCTGGAGTTTCTGCGACCTTGTGGGAGAGCCTAAGCCTGAGACCTGTTTCAGTTACTTCTGTATAGGGGTGACTCAGCAAGACCTGTTTGCACCCCCTCCCCCCCGCCCTGCTATTGCTAATGTGGAGCTTTGTTATTGGCCCTGTCAGTTATCCCTTCCCCTTCCCTGCCTCCTACGTCATCTCTTCCCATAGCTAAGTGCCCATTCCCTTTGCCTTCTCTATATTAGCGAGGGGCTGATACAATAAAGTTGAGTTCCTGCTTCGACAAGACTAAAGGCCTGGCATGTTTCTTTTGGGCCATCAACACTCACCATCCCACTCAGCCCTGGACAGACCCGGCTGGACCGGGTTCTCTCCTCTCGCCTGGACCTGCCAGCAAGGAGCCGACAGGAAGTAGCATGGTATCTAAGACACAGTAACTACTTACATCGTTCTAAATTTATATAAGAACTTTTTGTGGTGATTAGCTCCATGTAATTAACTTTCCTAATCCCAGTACCTTTAAGTCTGCTTCTTCCAGCCAAATGATATCAGCATTACATGTCAAAGCACTTCAGACCTATCCATATCTAAGTACCTATTGGCTATCTTCCTTTCTCTAGATACCTTCCAAACTGATTTCATCCTGTATCCAGAGGAAGGGTGCACAAGAAGGATGTGCTCAAATACTAGCACAGTCACCTGACGCAAAAGCCTTATGTTCTCTGAAATTCACAATTTAAAACTATGAAATGGAGAAGGCAAGGTTCCTAGGCTAACTGAGAAAGCAAATGAAGAGAGCTTATCACCGGACACCCAGTGAATGAGTTCTAGTGTTTAAAATCATTAGAAATAATGAATGCCACCAAGATTCCCCTTTGTATCTTCCTACCTGCTAACAGTAGCTGTTGAAACACTAGTTCCTGACATCTTACATCGACCCCTTTTCTCTGCATTTTCTGTTGCTGGTCTCTGAAAGTTACCATTGTTTCATTTCCTTAAGGCTGCAGTCTCTGATTTTAGGGCTTCCTTTTTGGTTCTTTATTCTTTATCATTTATCTCCATAGCAATGGCTATCTAATATCAGCTCCCCGGATATTTACTTCCTAGTCTGTCTCTTTCCTTCAACTGGAATGTAAACTAGTGAGAGCTAAGATTGTGTTTACAATGCAATGTTCATTCTGTGCCCAAGAGCAACAGCAGAAGCAAAAAAGTGTGGACTCTAGTTCCTCCAATTAAAAATTCATAAGGGTTTCAAACTGTCCACCGAAGACAAGTGTGGGATTAGCTTTCACTATGTAAACAGTGTTCAAGTATCCCTACCCATAGCCTAAGCTAACTTTAGGCCCTCCATGCCATCCTCCACCCCATGGCCGAGGATGCTGGGGATTCCCTTGTATAACATGAGCTGTTTTCCCTAATTCCTCTGCAACTAGACGGAAGGTCCCAGATTTCCTTTTTTGCTGCTAAGCCATAAATGGCTTCCTCCCTATTTGAAATCTCCAAGCATTTTATCTCTGGCACTATTCTTTTTCTTCTTCTACTTACACCTTAAAAACTACTGCCAAGATCTATTTCTTTCTAATCCTCTACACAGGCTAAAATGTGATATGAAACCTGGGGCAGATTCTATCACAGGAAAGAACTTTCGGGATTAATACACAAAGGCATAAATCCTGAGGAGAAAAAAAACCCTTTGTTTATGCCCTTGAACATTCTTCCTGTGTTGAGCCTTCTGAATCTGACCTGCTTTAAAGATGACAAACTATGCAAGCAAGAACAATAGGAGTCAGTGTTCATAGCTCCAACACTAAATCTTTTCTAACCAGCCCGAGCATTTGTTTTAGGTTTTCATGCTGAAGACAACTTGCAAATTGCTTTTCACACACTCACCTGGGGTGTGGCATGTCCTCTGCCAGGTGAGGGGGGAAGAATGCTGATCAGTAGGTCTCCCATTGGAGACAATAAGGCCTGTCATTTATTGTTTTCTTTTCCTTCCTGGGTTTCTAAGCTTCTAAATTTCTAACTTCCCTCTTTGAAGTAGAGAATAGACAGTATAGGACAATCAGTGTAGGACAGACAGTGTAGGCTAGACACTGGAGGATAGCCAGTGTCGGACAGACAGAGTAGGACAGACACTGGAGGATAGACACTGGAGGATAGACAGTATAGAATAAGGTAGTATGGGATAAACATTGAAGGACAATGGAGGAGAGACAGTGTAGGACAGGCAGTGCAGGAAAAACAGTGTAGTCTAGACAGTCTAGGATAGGAAGTGTAGAACAGACAGTAGAGAGTAGGCAGTACAGGATAGACGGTGTGGTGTAGGCAGTGTATGATAGACAGTATGAAGTATGGAATATTAGAAATGATTCTCCTATGTCACTGTGCTGAATACGAGGCCCCAGCAGAATTTCAGGAATAAAGAACCATTCCAGGAGGCTGAAGAGATAGCTCAGCCACTTATGTGCTTGAAAGCACGAGGGCCTCTATTCAATGCCTAATGCACACATACAAAGCTGGGCACAAAAGCACATCTGTATTTTCAGCAGTGGGGAGGCATAGAAAAGCAAGTCCCTAGAGCTTTCTGGTGAGTTAGCCTAGCCGAGTTAGTAAGCTACAAGGTCACTCTCAGTAAACTCTAAGCTGAGCAAGTATTCCTGTTTCAAAAAATAATGTGAAAGCAATATAAAAGGACATCTGGTATTGATCTCTGTATGCATGTGCACCTGCATGCACATGTGCAGATAAACACACACACACACACACACACACACACACACACACACACACACACATACACACAAATTCACATACTACCACCATCTTCATAACCACCACCACCACCACCACCACCACCACCACCACCACCACCACCACCACCACCACCCCCACCATCACCCCACCTTATACAGACATAGCAAAGGAATCTTGGTGCATGTTAGCTTATTAAAAACTTAGATATAGTTAAGATTAAAGAAAGATTGTTTCTCCTTGATTTCCTCTAGTGCTTTCTTATTTGTTTTGGAGAGAACAAACCATTATTTTCCCACTGTCACACAGATTATCTCAACATCCTGCGGCACTTTATTCCCTCCACTGACATAGCAATATAGCTTATTAATAAAGTATGGGTATTGCCATATAGCTTATTAATAAAGTATGAATTGTAACAAATGTTAATTAGGAAAGAAACGAAAACAAAATAACATGAAGGGGATCGCTTTATGTTGGACAAAAGAGAGGCAGAAAGCATGGTTTGTGAGCTGTGACATGAAATGCCAGAAGCATGTGAAGTGTGAAGTGACAAGGCCTATGTAAGGGCCCAAGGCTGGCAAGGCTTACCATATTAGAGTGGTGCTTCTTAGACCCTAGTGTGCATAGGAATCCCTTGGGTGATTGGTACTGCCATACAGCTCCTCACATGGTCTCTGTTTCATAGGGATTCATGACTCATAACTCTGGAATCACAGGTCAAACAGACTGGGGGGGGGGGAAGTCTGAGGGCTCAAAAGTGAACTCAAGGTTCAGTTAGAGACTTTGTCTTAAAAAATGGAGTGGACAGCAAGTGAGAAAGGGACCTGACATTGACTTCTGCATGGTGACTTATATGGGAAGTGTGTATCTATAAGTGCATATGTGAACACACATGTCCAGCATACACACACACACACACACACACACACACACACACACACACTGCATGATGTTAAATGAGGCTACACTTGTGAGGCTCTAGTTCTACAAGTCAAATGTCTGTAAGATGAGGACTAGAACAAAGGATGCAGTTGCACAGAAGGAAGGCCACAGGCGGACACAGCAAGGAGGTACCATTTGCATGCTTCCAAGTAAACTCCAACATAGTCCTCCAAAAGCTTCTGCATCTTGAACATTGGTTTGCACAGCACCAATGGAATCAATAAATCTCTCTGTGTGTCATCCAGTCTGTGGCAGGCTGCTGTGGCCATTCTTGAAGATATAGACATGGGGCTGTACAAATCACATTTAACAATGGACTCTTTCATGCTCATTCAGCTTGGCAGAGGAGTAGGGGATAGAGAACATGGGACAAAGAGTGGTGGCTTATAGCAGTCAAGCTCTGTTAAAAATATGAGGGTCTTGATGGAAAATTCTGAAACATATTCATAGATAGGTCTGCTTAGCAGCTTCATTCATTTTGAGTGATTTGAATTAATGAGGCTTGCCTGGGGATCAGAACATACTCCATAGATTCATGTGTTTGAATGCTTGACCCAGAGGGAGTAGAAATATTAGGAGATATGGCCTTCTTGGAGAAGGTGTAGTCTTGTTGGAGTATGTATGTCACTGGGGAGGTGGGCGGGCTATAAGCTCAAGCTACATGCACTATGGAATTCAGTCTCCTCCTGGCTACTCGTAGAATATAGTCTTCTTCTGGATGCCTTCAGGTCAAGATGCAGAACTCTCAGCACTTTCTCCAGCACCATGTCTGCCTGCATGCTGTCATGCTTCCTATCATGGTGGTAATAAACTAAATTCCTGAAAGTGTAAGCCAGCACCAATGAAATATTTTCCCTTATAAGAGTTTCCTTGATCATGGTACCTCTTCATAGCAATGGAAACCCTAGCTAAGACAATTATATATCTTTTCTAAATGTGAGCATATGCGTTATACACAGTGTGAGTGATATGTATAATATGCAGAGGGTGTATGTATGTGGGTAATCATGGAGGCCATAGGTAGATGTTGGGAGTCTTCTTCTGTCTCTTTCTACCTAATTGTTTCTTTTGAGGCATGTACTTTCAATGGAACTCAATGACTGGTTGGCCAGAAATCCCATGGGGATCCACCTGTCTCCTCCTCCCACAGTGTGGGGGGTATAGTTGTATGCCATCCTGCTTGGGTTTCACATGTCTATTCATGTCCTCATGATTACACAGCAGACATTTAATCTATTGAGTGACCTCCCCAGACTCTGTTTATTTTTTAACAATGCTTCCAGAGGTGTTACACACAGCTAAAGTAGATAATGTATGTATAAATAAATGCAGAAAATACAACTTGGTTTGTATCCTTTTCCAGACATAGTGTGTAATAAATAAGAAGTATGGTTGTCTTTCCCTTCAATCTTCAGAATGTTCACACTTGCAAATACCTGTTTTTATCTTGCACAAGAAGTCAAGCAGCTGTGCAAGAGATAACACATCCTACGGATGCCCTTAGTACCAGGTCTTGGTAATTGCCCATTTAAATGACAAAAGTAACTGCTAATACATATGCATTACTGAAAAGCATGCTCCAATTTTTTTTGCCAACCTGCACATTTCTATAATAAGCCATTTGTTCAGAGCTCAATTATTTTGTTATATTTGATTAAACAAAATCAGCACTGCAGAAATTCTATTGGGGGTAAATTGACATCTTTTCCCAAGAAAATCAACGCCTTTGGTGGACATGCTTTTAATAGTGAATTTTTCCAGTATCAATGGCCATATTTGAGCATGATTCTTGAGAACTGCTTTTAAGATTGACGGCAAACTTAGAGATTGCTTTTATAAATCAGTTACCATGTCAACAGTTCAAAAATTACTCAGCCTTAGAGATAGCTCTATGGTATTCATAAGACTTGACAGGTAGGAATTAACTATTAAAGCCTTGTAATTAGTTTCTTAATCCAGAGTTTAGAAGTGATAATAGTTTAATGCCTAGGCTATGTCAATAATGTTTAGCCATTATGATGCATTCAAAAAGTGGTTCTACTAATTCTATTATTGAGTATATGAAAACAGGATGAAATTAGTGTGGTCCTGGGACAAAGAAGTAAAGTTTCTGGTTATCATAATAAAACATTATTTTTCTAATGAAGATATTATCACCACACTCTTTTATCACTGTCTTCACTGTAGTGGTTTGAATGGTAAATGTTCCCATAGAGTCTTGCATTTCCATTCTTGGTCTCCAGTCCATGATACTGTTTAAGATGCTTATGGAATCTTTAAAAGGTGCAGCTTTGTGGGAGGAAGTACATCATGGGTTGGAGTTGGTTTTGAGGGTTTATATCCTAGCACTGCCTAATTTCTGAACTCCTCCTCTTCTTTTTCTCTCCTTGCTGTGTGGATTAACTGTGACAAGCCAGTTTCCTATTTCTGTCACCATGCCACTCCTTTCTGCCTTGACAGACTCTCCTGTTGGACTCATGAGGAAAAATAAATTCTTCCATTTATGAGGTACCTTTGGTTGTGATATTTTGTCACAACAACGGAACAATGGCTAACATAATGGCTCTCATTTTATCATCACCATGGTCTCCATCAATTCCTTTATCTTCACCACTTTTACTGTCGTCTTTATTTTGTTCTCCTCCCTCCTTCTAGGCTTGCAGGGTTGTCCTATTGCATAGTAGCCCTGCAATAGTGTGTGTGTGTGTGTGTGTGTGTGTGTGTGTGCACATGTGCATGCTTGCTTGCATGTGTAGAGTTTGGCATATATTCTTGTGAGCATTTGTACATAAGTGTAGATGTGCATATGGACACCAGAGGTTGACATCATGCACACTCCTTTATCATTCTTCATCTATTTTTTTTTTGTGTTTGAGACAGGCTCTCTTCCTGAATCACAATTTCACTAGGTAAGTAGACTTGCTGTTCTGTGAGCTGCAGAATTTCTTCTATCCCACCACCCCAAGCACTAGGTTTATAAGCATTTACAACCATAGTTAGCTTTGTTAAATATGTTCTGGGTATTGAACTTAGGTCCTTATGCTTATCCAACCAAGTCCACCTCTTAGTTTCCTTCAGAGACTGGCCATATCAAAGTTCTTCCATCCTTTTCTGACCCCTCTGGTGGTGGATTCCCCCCCCCCCTCTCTCTCTCTCCCCCATAGATTCTGTATCCATCATTTTCAGGATCACCTCTACAAGGACAGTAGTCTTTATTTCCTATCTAGGTGCTTCTGGCTTCCTCAGCTGGCTTTCTTATAGAGCCCAAGACTACCAGCCCAGGAATGGTACCACCCACAAAGGGACCTCCCCCCTTGATCACTAATTGAGAAAATGCCTTATCACTGGATCTCATGGGGGCATTTTCTCAACTGAAACTCCTTTCTCTGTGATAACTCCAGCTTGTGTCAAGTTGACACAAAACCAGCCAGTACAACTACCATGCTTCGTCTCCCATTTGCGAGAATGACAAACACGCTCTACCACAGCCAACTCAATTTAGCAACACATCACCTTGCATGCCATCACTGTGGCTTTGGATAGGGGTGGAGGTGAGTGTTCCTAAAAAGTTACATTGAGGCATGAGAACCAAGTTTTACCCTGGGAGTCTGTTCTTCCCTAGCTGAGTTCCTGAAGGCATCTGCAATCTTGGTCTATGTTCTCCGAAGTTGCATTGGTTCCCCAAGATGATACAAGAAATGAATTTGAAATAAGACAGAGAATCTAGTATTTGCCAAGCACCATGTTAACAGTGAGTTTGAAGAGCTGGGTGAAAAGGGAGGTCCCAGAAGGCTTTCCACAAAATCTTCTAAAATAAGCACATGACAGAAAAAAAAAATGTTGGTAAAGAAGAGGTCTGGAAATCTCTAGTGAAGGCTGTCAAGCAGCTACTGTGGTAGGTACACAGATACTCTCAGAGTGTCCAAAGGTGACCTATGGCTTATTATCATACTAAAATACATGAAAATGTGTATATCTTGATGGATATTTATCATGGTAATGAATCATGCAAACCTGAAATTGTATATAAATCTTACCTGAGGATTACTAGGTGAGGGGGAGTCATTTTTCTGCAGGGGTGTTACCCAGGTAGATTGCCCCTGATCTAGCAGTGAATGGCCCTACATGCATTAACAGCACTATGGATTCAGTGGGGATATTTATAAAATGGAAGAGGATATGCATTTTGGAAGAGATTATGTTGAGGGTCCACAAGGAGTTGGATGAAAGTGCATTGTCTTCATGTGTAAAGTTACCAGAGAATAATAACAAATTAATAATACTAACAAATAGTAATAATAAATTAAGGATAATAGTAATAAAAGAGACATAGAGGTAGAGAATGAGAAATCAACATTTGTATAAGAAAGAAGCCATTTGCCAAAATGACTGGAAATCTTTCCCCACCTTAAAAATCAGAGCATGCCTGAACAAAGTATGAGCCATCTCTTAGAGTAGACAGCTACTTTTTAATGACATATGAAGGATCAGAACTCAGCAGACAAAAGGCTTTTGATTTTTGTGCCTTTCCTGGCTCACCAGCTCACTTATATTATTGGGAATGTCTTTAGATTCTTTAATGAACTGTTGCTATTTCTAACACAAAGTATACTTGGTCCAATTCTTTGTTCTGGAACACGAGAACTGAAATCTCAGCGGGTGCTCCTCTGACTCTGATCCATCCCTAGTACAGGACTATATTTAACAGACAGAGCATGCCAACAGAAGTCCAAAATACGCAACTGGGTCAACACATCCTCTATAAAGGTAAAGAGCCTCCTGCCAAACCCAGTGACCTGAGTTTGAGCCTGTGACCCACAAGGTGGAAAGAGAACTGACTCAAAATTTGTCTTCTGACTTTCACATGTGCCCCCCTCAAATATATGTGTAAATATATTAACAGATGTATTGGTTTTATTTCCCCCAAAACTGTTTCTGAAAGCAACAAAATGACTACATTTCATTTGCAGAAGGCCATCAAACTGTTATATGCTATTACTGCTCTGGCCTATATCCCCATAGTTAGAGTGTTCTATCTTATAGTGAAGTCTCTGCTTCTGAGGCATTTGTGTGCCTCCCTCCACAAAACTGATGTAACATGTTTTTTATTTCCTTAACACACTATCTCTATTCCTATACTATCCAAGCAGCTATGTGGATGGTAAACCATGCCCGGAAGCTTAGTGGGTAGAGCATATCTGAGGCCCCAGGAAAGTTGGTGAGCACACATTGGAGAGGGCAGGCATCTCCCTGCTTCCTGCCAGATTCCTGGCCTTGAACATGTGCCATACTTCCCACATAAGATAATGTGACCTGTGGTCACAAAGGTCCAGAACAGAGTTCTCCATGCTAATGAGATACCTCGAGGCCTTGAAGGCTTAGCCTGTAAGCTTCCTTTCACAGGCATTCCTCTGTGCAAAAGGTATTTAATCTCTGGTGCACTCTGAGAAGTTGGTATGGTTTGCATCCATTTTCCATGATGTACAACCAATAAACAGTTTGGAACCAAGGACTGTCATTGAGAACTACTCTGGGGAGCATGGAACAGGCCTTTGCCTATAGAGCCACTGCTTAATTCTCCCATAGAAGTCCTCTCTATGCTCCAGCCCCAGCAGCCAAGCTAAGGATGATGAACAAAGCTGGAACTCCTATTCTCCCAGCCCCAGGATAGTTGCTGTCCTTAGCTCTCAACTCCTCTTGACTCAGCAGTGCCTGAATGTCTAGGAGTTTTGTAGCTTCTGATCTCATCCTCCACATGGACCCATGGACTTTTGATACTTCATTCCCAACTCCTCTATGTGGCACCCCATGAATGACTGGGTGGCCAGGGGTCTGGAAACCCCAGCTTCAGCTTTCTCACATCTCAGACTGTGTTATCCCACCCCCAGAGTGGCATCTTGGAGCTTCCCTGAAGCCCAGCACCCACCCAACAGCAGCATGGGATAAGCACAGTCAATTTCCCTACATTTCACCTCCCAAGAGGCTATGCTCTGCAGCAGGGTAAACCATGGACCCACACAGCCATGGGACATTTCTTCGTCAGTGATAGAGGAACCTACAATATCTAGGAAGACATACCAATCCCAGATACTAGTCAATATTTATCACCATTCCAGTTTATATTCCTAGTAAATCCCACACAGGCAACAGGACAACAGTGAAGACATCTGACTCTAGCTCTCGGTAAATGTGAAATCACAATGCTCAGACTTAGTTATTGTCACATGTATCTTATATATTATTACAATTAACTGTTACAACAGATCTGTGTGCATGTATAAGGGTGCGTGCGTGTGTGTGTGTGTGTGTGTGTGTGTGTGTGTGTGTGTGCTGTATATACATACATAAGTGGATACATTCAACCATGAGTATGTGTGCAGAGGAGGATATCTGATGTCCTACTCTATCAGTCTCCACTTTACTTCCTTGAGACAGGGTCTCCCACTGAACATGAAAATAAAAAGATAGGCAGCAAGCCTCAGCGATCCCCTGTTCCTTTATCCAAAAGGTGGTCTGCAATTATGTTTAACTAACAAGTACTTTAAGAATATTTTGTCCTCACCTGTTTGTACCACAAACCATATTACCTTAGATATCTAAACACCTAGCACTATGAGACTATAAAAGAACATAGGTTATATAGTGTTTTCAGGTGATAAGAGACATAAGAAGCCCTTACTTGAGAAAACATTCAAAAGAGCAGAGTAGAAAGTTCTTTGCATAAATAAGCAAATGGCTTGAAAGGATAGCTCAGTGGCCAAAGTGGTTGCCGTATAAGAATGAAGACCAGAGGAGTCTGGATCCACAGAAAACCAAAGAAATTCTGGGTAGGAATGGCAGCCTACCTGTAATTCTAGTCTGGGAAGTCAGAGAGAATGGATCACCAGAGAAAGTTGGCTAGTGAGGCTCTGGGTTTGACTGAGAGACCTTGCCTCTGTGAATGATATTGAAGAGCAATTGAGGACTCTTTCCAAATCAACTTCTGCTCTCCATATGGACTTGTAGCCAAGTGCATGCACACCTACATATGCATACCTACCCACCAGCAAAGAGACTTTGTATACACACACATATGCAGCATACATACATGTAGAATGAAAAGGTGATTGAAACAAACACCCAGCAACAAAAGGCAGAAAAACCTGGAAATGAGTACTAACCTATGAACTTGGCTGATGCCACTCAGCATGCAAGACATGTTCCTTAGAACCCAAGAGACACCTATCATTTCTATAAAATCAAAAAGCATGATGAGACTGTTGGAACATGGCAGGGCAAACATTTCTTATATTGTTGCATTAATAAAAAATATTAATCTCTGCACTGTACAGCAGCAAAGGGAGACATAGACCTTAGATATATAACAACTAGGTGATTCCCTATACAAATTAGACACCAGCCATAAAATTAAACATTTTTTTCAAAATCATATGCTCATAGGGAAAGATAAAATCTCCTATTAAGATAGGAGTAAAAGCTAATGTATATAACAGTGGATAAAATCAATTATACTTTAAAATACACACATGTACATATATCACTTTAGTTTTAATTTATGTATATAAATATGTGGATGCATACATATGTAGTATGGACTCCCAGGATGACTGAAAGCACTGGATTCCAATAGAGCTGAGTTATAGGCAGCTGGCAGCTGCCTGATGTGGGTTTTAGGAATTAAATTCAAGTCTTTTGCAAGAACAGTATACACTCTTAAACCCTGGCCCATCTCTCCAGCCCTAAATTACACTTTTTCATAAAAGAAGAACTGTCCTTTATAAAAGAAAGCCCCAAAATACCATAATCATGCTTACTTGAATATATAAAGAGGAACTGCTAGGGAAAATATAAATTTAATTTTTTCAACATTGTTGTATATTTGATATGTGTGTGGGGGCAGGGCATGTGAAGCCAAGGCAGACATATGAGGTCAGAGAATAAATTTATGGAGCTGGTTCTCTTTATGTTGGTTGGGAAGCTTGAAGACAGGTCACCAGGCTTTTGCAGCAAGCTCCCACCAAGCGATCTCCTACAAAACGTATTTTTAAAGTGTAGTTAACAGTCCTGGCATAACAACAGTCATTCAACAATTATTTGTGCCTTTATTATTATTTATTATTCAGAATACCATTATACCTTCCAGGTAAAAGTGAACTTTAAAGATATGAAAACTCAAAGTTCATAATCAATAATGATTTTCCTCCAAAAGATCAATATTAGGGATTGAGTTCCATTGTCCTGGATGTCATTAGGTGATTTCAAAATCTGATATCTCTGTCATTTGTGAAAACAAAATTGAGTTTTGCCATTAGAAAATAGAACATTGTTTCTGGCTAGTGACTGGATTTCCTGTCCCAGCGTTTGGCCTACATTGAATAACATAGTGAAGAATATTTTCCTTCTCACTTGGTTCCCAATGCACTTCTAGGGAAATCTTCCAGGTATTCACTGGCCAGCACATGTATAATAGCCAAGACACCTCGCTTAACTTTTCCATGCACAATATTCCTAAATATCTTAGCTTGGTGAAATGTTTGTTATAGTGCATAGTCATTGTACAGAAGAGCATTGTGGTCCCGTCTGCTCACCTGACACCCTTACTTCCCCTCTACTGCGCATGTTCCCTCCTGCTCACCTGACACCCTTACTTCCCCTCTACTGCGCATGTTCCCGTCTGCTCACCTGACACCCTCATGTCCCCTCTTATTTCCCTTTTATCCCAATCATCACTCTTAGAAAAAAGGGTCTTGAATGTTTTCACTAAGACAAGACGTTAAACTAGATGGTGACTTCATTGAAAAACATCTCTGATAATCAAGCATTGAACACCTGGTCTCCTGTTGGTGGTGCCATTTGGGGGCTGAGTGGACCTTTAAGAAGTGCAGCCTTGCTGAGGGAAGTACATCTGTGGAGTTTGAGAGTTCAAAGACTCACTCTGAGTTTCCTTTGCTTCTGGCATGCATATGGAGAATGTGATTTCTTTGTTTCCTGTTCTAGCCATGCCTCCCTTGCCATTTGGACTTTCTCTCTGAAATTGTTAGCCCAATCAAACATTTCCTTCTCTAAGTTGTCTTTAGTCATGGTATTTGTTATAACAGCAACAATAAAGTTATCAATATACAGAGGTAGATAAGTTTACCTATCTGTTCTTTTTGCTATATATTCTCTTGTTTTTTGTTTACTGCCTTTGTTTTCTGGTTCCTAGAATGAAATCTATAGCCTGGTGTATGCTATGTAGGCAACCTACCATTGAGCTATATTCTCCACTCCACCTACCCTTATTGGAACATACATATTTACTAAGACATCATAGTATGATATGATCATCAAAATGATATTCCATAAATATATACAGTATTTACATCAGTCTAGAATGTTTTTCTTTAAAGTCAAAGGAATGGCACTTCCTACAAGAATGTGTTTTTAGAGGAAAGATTATTGCGTTGTCTATTTTTCTATTATACTAGTTTGTTTGTATTTTGGATTCAAGGGGAATGGAATGGATAGGAGGATAATTTCTTAGGCCAGTGTTTCATCTTTGAAACAACTTTCTTGCACACAGGAATCAGAATGTTTGGTGTTATTTGAAAAATATGAATGAATGCCTGGTGCCTGTGCCTCTTTTTTATTTCACTGAGAGGATACAGGACCTGGACACTTAGACCTCCTGTAAGTGGTCAAGATCACTCTCAAGAACAGAGAAATGTAACAGATAGATTCTTAGCCATTAAAAGCACCCAAGTACAGGTGGCTTTGCTGAGGACTACCATCCTCACGACAAGTCCACTCATTAACACTTCATAGAAAATTTTCATTATGTTCTCCTTTCTTTACTTAGATATTATATGAAGGGCCTAATTTATATTCTGAGAGAGGGCTTCCTTGTTTCAAACAAAATGTGCCCCCCCACTTCATTCCTGAGAAAAATTGTATACTAAGTAGAGTATAACCCACATGGCAAAGGAGAATGTTTTTCAATGGCTTATTAAGTTACTAGAACACAGGCATTTACATGCAAATAATTAATGGGCCAATTACAAATTATTTGGTTTTGTTCATTAAAGCAAAACTACAATTTATTAAAGCAGGAACCAAAACAAATGATCTTGTTGTATCAGGATACATAGTCACAAAGGAAAATTATATGGTACAAGCTCAAGCTGTCTGCAAGAAAAGAAAAATAACTGCATTCTCTTCCTCTGTATTCATTTAGTAGAAAATGTGACTAATTCAAGGTCAAGGTTAATCCACAAGTTCAGAAATCCTTGAGAAACATTTACATCTGCACATAAATCTTTGGTTACATTCGGAAAAACTTTGTATTTTCCTGCTTCCCTGTGGGACACAACAGTCTTGAAAGGATATAACCACCCTTTCTACATAGGCTCTTTTGTTCATATCTGATAAGAATGGATTTGAAAACCTCAATTGTCCAACATGAAGTGGCTCTGTTTAGGAACATTGGGGTGGGGCAGTTGCTTTCCAAGTTCCTTCAGTTGTCCACACCCCCATGTTATGGTTAAGTCTTCTATGATCAAAATCTTAAACTGTTGTCTGAGATATGGATGCTCAGGAAACAAATCCAGCAAAATGTTAAGTCAAAAATATAGGTAGGAAGGTCCAGGAGAGGGAGTGTGGTTCCATTCTTTCTCCTTTCCTTTGTGTTGAGAAACTTCATGATACAACGTGGATGCCTGGGGAAAGCTCTGATATTTCAGCGTTTTTCTGAATCAAGACTCTGACTGCTCATGAGTTAATTGCTATAGGTAATTTTCCTATGGTTTCCATAGAAAAAACTAATTAACAGTAATAATCAATTTTCCCAGCCTTGTACTAACTGACTAATAAAACAGGCATTTAGAAGACACTTTTGCTGGCAAGCATGGAGGGAGATGGAAACAAGAGAAAAACCCGGCTTCTGGCTACCATTTTACACACCTTTACTTGTATTACCTTTCACTTCTGCAAGCAGACATGTTTATAACTCAAGCACTCTGTGTCTAACCCATCTCATCCCTCTTCAAAGATTGAGGCAAAGAAATAGTTAATATCTTATATCTTTAGTTACTGTGAATTCTGAAACCAGCAGGATCTCACAGGACTGGCTTCCCCCGGGACTCAGATAAGAACAATTTTCTGTCATGGTGAGATCATGTCTTGATAACAAGATAAGTCACTGAGCGCACTGAGAGGATTGAAGAGTTCTTGGGACTACCTTGCAGAACCAGAGCTAAGACAATGATAGACAGGACCACATCTCAATGAGAACTACTTGATTATGTACACGTCTGGTCATCCTGACCAATCTTTTCTCTTAAAACAAACTTCAGATTGTGGTTTGGGTTTGCTTATAATTGACTTAACAGCTAATATCCACATATAAGCAAATACATACCTTATTTGTCTCTCTTTGGCTGTGATACCTCACTTAGGTTAATTTTTCGGTGCTATCCTGTTAAGTAGATAATAATCAAGCTACAGCCCATAAAATGCAGAGTTTGTGTATAGAATGAGGGACTCAGGGGACTGAGAGATCTACTTAGGACCAGAAAATAGAATAGATGGTTATGGATGGATGGAGGGGGCTAGAGCTGGAGAATCAAACAGTGAGGAGGAGAGAAGAAGGGCACAAGAGGGAGAATCCAAGGAGAGACAGCTAAAATCAGGGGCCATTTGAGGGTTACCAAGGAAAACTGATACAGTAGAAGCTTCCTAAAATACATACACATATGAAGATGTTCTAAATAAAATCACAAGCAACAGAGCTCCAACTAGACACCTCTTGTCACCAAATGACCTTTCAGTGCTGGGAATGTGTTACATCTAATTGAGTTATTGGAAAAAGCGATCCCATGGAAATCTCCAATAATTCAGGCTGTTGCCAAGGCTATAAGCTGTATTCCACAAACTGAGAGTAATGCCTTCTTCCTGAAAATAACACACAACCTATTAAACATTGAGAAGTCAAGTTGGTGCCTACCCGGAGCCTTCACCCCCATGGGCTAGTGTTCTTGTAACTACCAAAGAAGAAATAAACACCAAACCAACGATAACCCTTCAATCAAGTGGTATCTTGTTTGTAAGATATGCTTATACAATGGTGGCACAAACTTGTAGGAATAACCAACCAATATCTGATTTAACTTAAAGTCTGCTCCACCACATGGGAATACATACCCAGTGCTATTTGGGTGACCAAGAATCTGAGAGTAGATAGCCAAGGATCTTATGATAAAATAAATACTACTCTTCAACTAAAGGAATGAAGCAATAAAATGATTCCTAAATTCCTAATGACATTCTGCTGTACTCATAGATGCCTTGTTCAGTCATCATCATAGACCGTTCTCTTTGTAACATATGGGAACAACAGAGGCCAGTTTGCAGAGAGTGAGAGACCTTGGAGCACTTAGCTCTAAACATGACACATCCATCAAATGCATGGCCTCGGGCCTCAGGGATGAATTTCTGTCTCCTCTACAGAAAACAAGGCCTTCTAACTCTAACAGGACTTTGCACATATGGACGCACAGAGACTGAGCCAGCATGCACAGGTCCTACATGGATATGTACCAGATGGAGTCTTAGAGCAGAAGGAAAAGTGGACATTTATCCTAATCCTCAACACAGAAGCTATATCCAATCAATAACCACTTGCAAATGAAAATTTAGTTTCCTCCAAGGGAGTCTCACTGGGGAAACAAACTACTCTTAAGAGTAGGCCACATGTCCATCAGTAGAGAGCCAATAGACAGCAAGCTTAATGGTATTCTTAGATGTTCCTTGTTTCAAAACGTCATGCTTTTAACATTCTTTTATTTTCTACTTTGATTTTTATTTAGTTTTTCTTTTTATCTTACAGGGTCTTTGAGTATATATTATGGCTTCTGAGTTTGGCTTTGTATGGGATTCCTGAGTGTATAACTAAGCGGGCCTCTGCATCGATATCTGTGTGTGTTTGTGCATGCTTTTTCTTGGGCTCCTTTCCTCCTCTTTGTTTTGTTCAATTCCAACGTGTTTGTTTTTGTTTTAATCTTATATTTTACTATTATCCCATAGAAAACTGCTAGTTTTCTAATGAGAGACAGAAAGAGGTTGGATCCAAATTTCATGTGAGTGTGTGTGTCTGTGTGTGTGTGTGTCAGTGTGTGCAAGCATGTGCATGTGTGTGTGTGAACTGGGAGAAGTAAAGGGATGGGGAATTGTAATGATATAAAAAATCATTATCAATAAAAGAAAAATATATAAAAGGAAAACAAAAAACCCTGAACTCTTCATGCCAATTTAGTTGATTTCTTCACCTACATCCCTTCCAAGTGTAGGCACACTGAGGAAATCTACTTTCTCTGCATTTTAACATTAGTCTTTAACTGTCATTTTTGTGCATAGTCCACATATGTCTATGTCCACCCTTGGAGGGTATTTCAGAGCTGAAGATATTAACCCTATACTCCAGCTATTTTTAGTTTTAAATTCTTATTATTTATTTTATATTTGTTTTTGAGTCAGGGCTTACTCTATCACCCTGGGTGGCCTGGAACTCACTATGTAGATCAGACAGGCCTTGGGCTCACAGAGATCTGCTGGCTTCTGCCTGCTGAGTACTGGGATTAAAGGCAGGTGTAATCATGCCTCACTCTCTGGCTACCTGTTTATAAAATATCATTGTGACAAACCTGATGTAGATGCTCTTACTATCTTTCATTTATTTAATTGTTTCTCTCTCCCTCTTCCCCCTCATATAGCCCTCACATACACCCTTACAACCTCCCTCCCTCCAAGAAGAATTCATGGCTTCTTTTACATCAATCATTGTTGTCACATATAAATATAAATAAATAGAAAATAAAAATACAACCTACTAAGCAGTAAGCAGCAGCTCTGAGCATAACAGTGATCTGCCTAGGCACCGATCCTCGGGGACTTCATACATCAGGCTCTGGCCTCATTGTATTGACCTTATTTAAATGAACTGTAACACATACCCAGAAAAATACAAAAAATATAAAATATGGTTTGTGCATGATTAAAGGCACACACCTATCTTGCCAGTCCCTAGATGACAGTAGAGTAGTTCTATGACTTTTCAAGTCTCCTGCTTCTTGTTCCCAGTGCCTATTCCAAATCTCCTCCCCTTCCTTTTAGCATCACTGATTCTGTTTGTAGGACTTTGCTCTTAGCTGTAAACTCCCAAGGTAGTGTGTTCTTTGTGCAGAATTAGAATATTTCCTTTCTGAAGACTTTCTGGTGGAGAGTAGAATTAACTAACCTGTTACTTCAATAGGCAAGACCGCTTTTTCCATCTGCCTAGAGAGGCCCTCCAGCTGGCAAAAGATACTTCAAGGGCAGAGACAGAACTTATGAGCACAGGTGCCGGATCTCCCATATTTGTGTATACGCCACTAAACTCATGTATCTGCTGCTCTTGTGGATACGTCAAGGTCTATGCCTTCCTTTCTTGAATTCCTTCATTAAATAGATACAGACAGAGTAGGTGGTACTATAACAGTAGGCCATTGGTGTGAACCCTCCATGTACCGACTCCCATATTACAGATACACCAGAAGTGGTTTTGTTGAAATTATTCTCATGGAACCATTTTATACTTGCAGTTTTAGACAGATTTACAGCAGTAAGTAAGGGGAAGTGCAGGTGCCCCTCTTGCTGTAAGTCAGCATTTGATTATCCAGCTCTCCATGTTTCTGCCATCCTCACCTACCCCTTGACTAATTTACCAGGCCACTCATTAAGCATCACTAAGTATTGCTTATGTGTTGTGTTCTGAAGAGTCTATACTGAACAAGAATATATTTGCTGCTAGTCTATCAACTTCCTGATTGAAGAATGCATTTACAACAGAAGTGATATTACCCTCAAGGGGGCAAGAAGTGGTTTTAAAGTCAAAACATAGCCCTTACAATGCTTTATGTCCCTCCAAAGGACCACATTGTTTTAAAAAATCAATATAAAATTTTCTGTGATATTAAAATCCTAGGGACATGGGGGAACAGTTAGGAGAAAATGCCAAAAAAAAAAAAAAAATACTCCTTAAGGGGCCATCATTAAAAAAGTAAAATGTTGAAAAAGAAAGGTTTAATGTGGAAAGATGTTAAATTATAATCACTACAACAAGAAATACAGGGAGCTGTGAGAACATGTGGCTGAGTGACCTCTGCATACACAGGTATGGATATCATCTTAGGATGGCATCATAAGGGATTGCCTGACCACGGGAACATTTGGAGAAACATGGAAGGGGATGACATGCGTAACACTTCATGAGCACTCATCTAGGTCAGGGAGTAAAGCCGGATCCCACTGAGCCAGGGCATTTTCCCCTGATTTCAGCCCCAGCGTAGGCATGCTGTTTAGAACTGGGGTGCTATCTCACATCTGTCCCTTCTGTATAGCCGACAATTACCTATTCCTTCTGGCTGTACATCCATCAGAACTTCTGCTATTGATACAGTTCTGTAATTCACAAGGTAGCTTTTAATAGTGTAAAGCTCAGCTGTGATGGGAAAGCTAGCTTTTCTATGTGCAAGCAGTATCTGCAGGAGCTCAGTCTTTACTGGGTCAGTATAAGCCTGGGGATGAATCCATGCCTTTCATTTAAAGCTAACTCAAGGGTGTCCCCAGACCTGCATTTGTCTTCTGTCCCTTGCGGCAAGTGCTCACCATGGCTACAGGGTTTTGAGTTGATTTACTGCTTTCTAAAGGTGTACCCATCGAACTCTCCTCTCCTCTTAAGCTCTGTCGATTATTGCCTCAGAATTTCTCGCTAGAATTTCCATTACTAAGTCAGAAGTGGGAATCTTTCCTAATTCTCAGATTGCTGTCTTCTTTGTCAGGGATCTGAACTATTACTTATGGTGAACAGGTGCCAAGGCCTGTAACCTGGTAGCATGCTTGTTGCCAAGGCAATTAGGTGAGTGTATGGGAAACCCAAAACACACACACACACACACACACACACACACACACACACACACACACACAGAGAGAGAGAGAGAGAGAGAGAGAGAGAGAGAGAGAGAGAGAGAGAGAGAGAGAGAGAGGAGCCTTAAAACATTACTGTCCTTCAGGTATGAACATGGAGAGAGGCAAGTCGAGTTCTGTATGAACTTCCTTGCTTGTTCTAATTTATACCTTTGCCTTCTGTCATATTTTCCAGATTCTCTCTGAACTGATGACTCTGTCACCTTCCACACCCTTGCTATTCCATCCATCATTTATTGATTGACTGATTGACTCATTGGTAGGCACTGTGTTCTACTCTGCTTGATGCACAGAATAATAGAATTTTGGAGTCAAGCTCCTTGGTAAAGGCCACATAGGAAATGTTAGAATTATCAAGTCACTTCCTGTTAATTGCTATGTTTCAAGCCAGTATACAAAACTGATTCTATGATCAATATGTGTATGTCAAATTATAGCCACATGCATGCTTTCATTTTATACTTTCTGTTATTTATCCATTCTAACAAACATGTAGGATACCTGTTTTGTGAGCACTGTGCTGCAATGGTTAAGTCAGAGTCAGGACTGTAGTCCAGCGGAGATGCTGTACACTGAGGGACGATAAGACAGTGATAATGTGGAGGAGGAAGTAGGCAAGGGAAGAAATACTTACAGCTTTTCTTATTCATTATTTATGAAAGATAGTAGGTTTGACTCAAGGACACTGAGGCAGATTGTCCTTTTGGATATAGACTTATTGGAAGTGTTACTAGCATGACAGAAAATATCAGCATGGGAGGGACCCTAATCAGAGCTCAGGCCCATGTAGTAGAATGGGGGTTTCTTCTTATATGCTTTAGAGGAAGTAAGTATTCTTGTCAGGTGTTTAATGAGCAACCAATTATATGTGCTAGCAGTTGGGATGTTTTTGAATCAGCTAGAAGGGGACAAATCTTGCAAAGCATATTATTTCTAAAGACCAGATTGCTGTAGTTTGGGGTTACTGTAAAAATGGAGGAGCTTTGCAAAATGATGTATCCATAGCTAAGAGTTTACTTGAACCACTATAAACTTCTATGAATGAAATACAGAGAATAGAGAATGAACAGAAAAGTTTAAGCACCTGCTGAGCAGAAGTATACCTTGTGTACTTCTTGGTTAGTTGTGGGTCTCTGGGTTAATCACTATCTCGTGCAAAGAGAAGCATCTCTGATGAAGTTTGGCAGATGACTTGATCTATGGGTATTATGATAAGTTCTTAGGACTCCATTAAATACTGTGTCCATTTAATAGCATAATAGTAGTGGTTCTCTTCTAGGGCCTATTATCTGTCTATCTATAGGTTCTTACCCTGACAATGGTATCTCTACTTATGGAGCTATTGGTCGATTTGTCTATTTGAAGATGAAGAGACAGTTTTCTGTAGCTCATAATGTAGCATAACTCCACTCAACCAAGAATATTTGATAAGCACAAATTAGTCCTGAGGATTTTAAAAGAAAAAAAAAAAGGACTGAAAGTTGGGTGGGTAAGGAAGTTGGGGTAGATATGGGAAGAGTTGGGGTAAGGGATCCAATATGATCAAAACATCTTTGAAATTTTTAAAAGAAATAATAGAAAACAAAACATCAACACCCAAATAAAACAAACAAACAAAAACTTATAACAATCAAAACACCAGAAGCATACTTTTCTTTGAGAACCAAGTTGTAGGAGGCTGAGAGAGATTTAATATGATAGAGGACATACAAGGAATGTGGAATGATAATTAACCTTCATGCTCTGTAACTGATAGTTCCTTTCTTAGGGTAGGAGGTCATAAGAGCCGGATCTCAGACAGCTAAGAAGGTCATGCACTATATCTTCAAGAAGATATGCTGACACTGAAGCCCATAGATCCTCATTAAGGCAGAGGAACTCATTGCCAAAATAATGAACTTTGAATAAAGGCATATTTGATTGGGGTAGGTTTTGATCCAATACAACTGGGAGAAAAAATAACAGAGATAGGCAGGCCCATATGGTGAAACTGAATGATGATGGAGGCCAAATGTGGGACAAGGCAGCTACTGTTGAATGCATGCCTAAGATAGCCAACTGCCAGGAACAAGGTCAGCGCAAGGAAGAATGTGCCTTCGAAATGCCAGGGAGTAGGACTCCATCAACAACTTGATTCTGAATTCGAAGCCTCCAACATGATAAGAGAAGGTGTTCTGATTGCGCTAAGTCCCCTAGTGTGTGATGGATTTTGATAGACACCCTCAAAATTAACACAGTTTCATAGATGTGAGAAACAAGCTCAGATGGCATCCTGAGTACAGGCAAGCTAGCATAATAAGAACAAATGATCCTAACCTAGGTGAAGGTTGTAGCTCTAGAGATACAGCAGCAAAGCCGGGGGAAGCTTTCTAGCAGGGTCACTTTGTCTATAACTGAGGTCAAAACATAAACTACCATGACCCCGCAGTCTTGTTCTGTTCTTGAAGCTTAGTTTCAGGGTTCATGGTGTAAGCTCAGTTAGTAAAGTGCTTATCCAGCATGTATGAAGTCTGGAGTTCTACTTCAGCCAGCACTGCAAGAATCCGTCACAGTTGTACATCCTATTACTACCCCAGTGTATTAGCTAGTTTCTTATTGCTGTAACAAAAATGACCCAGGTAATTCAGAGAAGCAAGAGGTTTTCTTTTGACTTTTGGTTGAAGAGGGTTAGGGATCACTGTGGCATAATGAAGGTGTGGGAGTAGAGCAGGAAGCTTGGACTCCCATAGTAAATCACATGTACAAAGCAGAAAGAGCAACCTAGAAATGGTGTGCGACTTTTAACTCTTAAAACCCACCCCCAGGGACATACTTCCTCCAACAAGGCCACATCCCCTACGCCTTCTCAGAGAGTGTCACCAGCTGGGGACTAAACATTCAAATACCTGGGACTATGGAGGCAATTTTCACTTAAAAAGCACATCCTGCTGTGTGTGGTGGAGACAGAAAGATCAAGCCATCCTCTGCTACACAGAAAGTTCATGGAGTATGGGCTACAAGACACTCTGTCTTAATTAAAGGAAAGTAAATCTCATATTTTTTTTCTCTGTAAAATACAAATCACTGAGCTTTTGGGAAAGTAGACACACATCTGAGCCCTCAGAAAACCTTCATGCAAACTGGCTGCTCTTGCTGAGGCTGTACCAGTTTCACTGTTATGGTTTCTCCTATGACCCAACACAGACCTGCTGAAAAATAGGACCCAAGCCACCTTCCTGCAGTTGAAGAGAAAATCAAGAAGTTTGGGACCAAAGCACCATTCTTCTTACTTAAATGGAGTAGAATAACATTGCTAGCATTGAACTGAGGGGAAACCACAGAAGCATGGGTAAACGTGATGCTATAATGCAGTTGTTTGACACAGAGTAAGTAGACTGTGAAATACTGCATTACCCTCATGACAAAGGTAGCCTTCTAGTGTTCTTATAACTCAGTATAAGATAGTCATTATGAGTTGTTATAAGTAAAATAGTTATATAAGATGATAGTGTCTGGCTCTGGTAATTTCCTGACTCTGCATCACTCCAATAAACTCTTGACTTTGTTTAGATATATTTGTTTAATTTTTTTTTTTTAACAAACAAATATGTCTATGGACATTACTTTTACAAACAAATAACTCTTATATCAAAGAGAGTTAAGCATGTCTTATTCTTTAACTGAAAATAAATCACAATGGTCCAAGAACATAAATACATTTTAGCTCAAATGTCACTGTTTCTTGACATGTATACAAATCAGGACAGGAGGAAGCAACATGTCAACAGGCCTCAGTCACCCTGGTGGACACATCAGGCAAGAGGGTTTTCATGGCGAAGCAGAAAAATCTTTGCTGTGGGTCTTATACGCTACAGGCAATATTCTTAGCTTTAGGGCTTGTGAATGCTAGTGGTCGGCTGTGTTAATATATTCTAAAATAGTATCTGTCATAAGAAAGTTTGGTTAGAAATAGACATGGACAATGGGGACTATTAAAAAGACTAAAGATAGATTGAGATAGTACAGCTATCAGTTTGCAACATTTCAGTTCTCTACAACCATGAAGTTCTTATCTGTCAATCAGCCTTGAGGAATCTTTATATAGGTGCACCGTTCTGTTTTGTTTGCCCAAACTTCTGCTCAAATAGTTTAGCACACACACAGACATGCACACACTCTTCTGTATGCAGTTCTTCAACTTGCTTTTTCTTATGTATTTTTCTAAGATTTATTTGTTTCTTTTGCTATAGATGTTTCCATCATTGCTGCCAAGTAAAACTCTTTTGTATGAACATGCTGCCAAGTTTTGAGATCCCATCCTAAAACTTGTTGGAAACATGCCATTTCTTGATGGGTAATTCTATTTTATTGTTCTTATATATTTTCATATAATACACATACTATCAAATTTACCTTCTTGAAATGTAACAGACCAGATATGTGTGTGTGTGTGTGTGTGTTTGTGTGTGCGTGTAGCCTCTCTACTATTTCTAGAACTTTCCATCATCTCAAAGATAATTTCATTTCTCGTAACATTGTCACTCCTCATTTTTCTTTTCAACTAGTCCAGGTAACAATCACACTACCTTTTGCCTGTTTGTATTTACTCATTCTGAACACTTTGGATGAATAGTATTTTATAGTCCATGTTCTCGTCTGTAGCCACTTCCATTCAGATTCATCTCTCCTAGTTTCATTGCTTCACTAGCTTGAATCATTAATTCATCCCTCTGATAGTGTCATATAATATTATACCACATAGATATACCACAATTTGTTTATCTACTCTCTTGAAAGTTGTTGGATAGTTAGCCTACTTCTAGTTTTGTAAGTTATGAATAATGCTGATAAGAACATTCACAGACAAATTTTACATGGATATAAGATTTCTGAGCTCTCTAGAAGATATCTATGAATGAGTACAATTGCTTACTCTGTCTTCTGGTAACACACACACACACACACACACACACACACACACACACACACACACATATATATATTCATCATGTGGTTATTTATGTATTTATGTATTTACTCTGCATGTTCCATGATATGCATGTGAAAGCCAGAGCACTGCTCACAGGGCTTAGTTCCCTCTGTCTACTGTGTATATTCCAGGGACTAAGCTCAGATGATCAGTCTTGTCATCAGCATTCACTTCTGATTCATCTCTCTGGCTCTCCTCTGTGTTCTAATGCATCTGCTCTTAGTGAATTCTTTACCTTTATGGCATATCATTCTAATTTCTTGACATCCTTGTCAACACTTCTCTTGTCTTTCTCTTCATCACCGACCTTTCTCCTACTTTAAAATGGCATTCCAATAAGAAGACTTGTTTAGTGGCATTTTTAATAGGATCAAATAATACAGAAATAAATGTAATTCCTGACTTGTTGGTTATCATTGCTTTGCTAAGAAAAGCAAAAGAAAACAGTATGTCCAAAAGATACACAGATTTTTTTTTCATGCCTCTAAGACAGGCCAGCTTTAAAATTCAATTCAGCAGGAGTGTCATTTACAATTCCAATGAATTTTTTAAAGCTAAAAGAACCCTGGTGTCTAAACCTTTTTAGCTCCTCCTTTCTCATTCCAGTGAGGCTACCAGAATTTGGCTGATGAAAGGCTAGTTTTAAAGGGAACAGTGTGAATTTTAGACAGACATCAGCAAAAACTTCTGGATGCTAAGGTGAACTGTAGATTTTGGGTTATCACAGAATTATACACCCAGTCTGTCAGAACCTTACAAGCAGCCCCACCAGAGACTGGGGGAATAGGGAGAGGTAAGGGCGTGGTGGAAACCTGTAGGACTTTCCCAGGAATTGTGCCCCTCAGTTCTGTGCTAGCCATACAGTAGTTCACCTCCACAGGCAGACATGGCCTCTGGGTGTTTAGAGTCCCATATCTCATCTGTAAGAATCAATCATTTGAAAGTTAATCTTAGAGTTTCACCAAGAGGAACGGCATTTTGCATCCTTTGACAAAGGGGCAGTTAATTTAAGAGTGGAGGCTTCAGAGAGCTTTCCTCACAATCAGAAATACACAGTGCAGTCAAAATGTACATTTTCTTTCACTAAGTGCAGTCAAGCAGGAAATCACATCCTCCTGCCAAGTCCCTGTTCTGATAACCTGTTTACTAACCAGCTTTATCTGGCATTTGATTTTGTTACAAAAAGAAAAAAGCCAAAAAATATCCATGACAATTATAATACAGAAAGAGCCTTTGTACTATGCCCTCTGATTCACCAAAACCTCAGGTGTATGGCTAGATTTATGTCAACTTGACCAAAGCTATAGTCAGTTGATGGAGTGGAACCTCAGTTGAGAAAATGCCTCCATAAGACCAGGCTTCAGTCAGGCAGATAGGGCATTTTCTTAGTTATTGATTGATATGACAAGGCCCAGCTCATGGTGGGTGATGTCACCTCTTTCCCAGTGGTCCTGGGTTCTATAAGAAACAGGCTGAGCAAACCATGAAGAGCAAGGCAGTAAGCAGTATTCCTCATAGCCTCTGCATCCACTGTTGCTTCCAGGTTCCTGCTCTGTTTTAGTTCCTGTCCTAGCTTCTACCACTAAGAAAGAACGATGTGTAAACAAACCAAGTAAATCCTTCACCCAAGTTGGTTTGGGTCCTGATTGTTAACTATAGTAATAGAAAAATAACTAAGGTACCGGTAAACTTCATTCACTCATGTGCTCTTCCTAGTACGTACTGTCTGCTTACTGTAGAGTACTGCATTGTTGTGCCAACCCTAAATCTGAAAAGTAGATATGACATGAAATTTAATGATTGGAATACAATTTCACCAACACTTTAAAAACTGTCGTGTGTGTGTGTGTGTGTGTGTGTGTGTGTGTGTGTGTGTGTGTATCAACTATAAATGTGGGTTAAGCCATACATTAAACTCCGTCAGTAAATTAAGAATATTTTATTTTAAAGATGTAAAAGTTATATTTCTTTTTGTGGTGCATGCATATGTGCCTGTTCATGTTTATATGTTGGCATGTGAGTGGGGGGGGTGGCTGGGGGGGTGCCATGGGCCATAACTCTGAAACCAAAAGAACCAAGACTATTCTTTAGAAAATCAACAACCCAATCCAAGCTGTAGTCCTCCTTGACCTAGAACACTGGTCTGATCTTTTCTTTGCTTTCAAAAGTTCTGCCAAAAGCAATAGATTCTCTCTTTAAAATGTAGCCTGTACAATTGTATTAAATCTTTACCTGACAGTGACAGGTGCCCAAGTGCCTTCTCCAGCAGTCTGAACTCCAGAGGTAACAAGTTCCGGATTCCACTCAGAGCTTGCACATAAGCAATGAGCTACATGGGACGGATGTGAACTCTGAGCCATGTTTGGTAAACACAGCATTGAAAATCAGGGTCTGTGGACTCCTGTCCTGATATTTGGATGCACTGGCTTCTGTATGCATTCATTTTATATTTGCAAGATCCTGCTGTTTGCTTCAATCTACTTGCAAAACAACAACAATAACAACAACAAACCAGCAAATAAAAACAAAAACAAAAACTCAGTACCTTAAATAGCTTCTTGTTAGAAATATGTCCACTGTCTTCTCCTTCAGTAGCTGACCAGTCTATCAGAGATTAGAGCTTCCTAAACCATGAGCTCAAATAAATATTTACTCTCAGATATTTATTATAGCAAAAGAAAGCTAGGCTAACTCAGGTGTTTTTATTTTTTTAAATGTGTGTGTGTGTATGTGTGTGTTTGTGTGTGTGCATATGTGTATACCTGTTCCTGTATGTGTGTAGGTATGTATCCTGTTGTATGCGGAGGCCAGAGAACAAACTTTCCTGTTGCTGTCCAGGTGATGCCAACCATTGTTGTTGTTGTTGTTGTTGTTGTTATTATTATTATTATTAAAGATTGTTTTCTTGGAACTCCTCAGTAAACCAGTGTGGCTTTCTAGCACGCCTCAGGAATCCATCTGTCTCAACCTCCCCATCACTGGCTTACCAGAGCATGGCACTACATCCTGCTTCAAAAAAACAAAACAAAACAAAACAACAACAACAACAACATGGATTTTAAGTAATCAGGTCTTCTGACTGAGCCCTCTCCTACTTACAGCTAACACAGGTCTCTATTAGATTCTCTTAGGAGACAACAGCGGGATCCTGGTGGCCACAATGGTCTGAAAGCCCAAGTGGGACTTGTAGATCCATTTCAACGGCAGTGGCTAACATGATCACAGGGCCAATATGACCCATATGAGATTCTGGATCAAACTAGAGACTGAAAAGTCAAAGCTGAGGGTACATTGTCTTTCATAGTTGCCTAGCTATATCCATGATGTGCATAACTTTGCTGCATTTTATTACTTCAAAGGCCATCTTCTATATCCAGGTGGAATAGACTGTTCAAGGACTCCAGTGTCAGGTACCAGAAGGCCTGCATCAGTGGGATTATGTTGTTGTCTGGTTACCATAGGTTACCAGGGGCTTGTTTAAAGATAAGCATCACTGGTAGAAAATCTGATTTTGCTATCAGACAAAACAAATACAAATTGTGTCCCACAAAGCCTATAAGCTAGACCATGGTAGAAGGAAGCTCTATCACCAACAATGGTAACTGCTACTGCTTCCCTCACCATAGCTACAAACCATAAAGCCCTGGTTCAGAAATTCGACTAAGAAACCTAAAGAAGGTAAGACTTTGGAGTTGGGAACATGCCTCTGTGAATGTACTTATTGCACAAGCATGATCTCTTAGGTTTGATCCTTGGCAGCCATATAAAAGCTAGGCATTGTAGCATGTGATTGTGGGCTCATCACTGGTAAACAGACATGAAGATGCCTGGTCACTTAGTATAGTTTATTCATAAGCTTCAGTTCCCAATAAGAGACTTGATATCCAAAAGGAAAAAGAAAAAAATGAAAGGAGGGAAGGAGGGAGGGATGGAGGGGCAAAAAGAAGGAAAGAGAAAGAAACACACATAAGTGGCTACTGAAGAATAACTCCTATGACTGACCTGTGGCCTCAACATAGATATATGCATGTGTACCTCTAAATACAGGTATGCATACAACCAAGTAGACATGTGTACACACACACACACACACACACACACACACACACACACACACACACACTCAGCAGGGGGAACAGACTTTGAGAAACACTTTGTAGTGTTCCATTCCTAAAAACATACTGTGGGCCACAACAGTCTTTGGTACTAGGTGTAACTCAGACTTCGAGATCCTTGTCCCTCTCTCTTGTACATCACCTTGTAAGATGCCGAGTAGTAAAGTAACAGTAGCTTATCCCAAACAACTCAAGTGACAGGGCTCCTTCCAACCCACAGGACACTGTATGAACTATTAAAGGTACATAGACCCTGTGCTAAGGCAGACCCCCTGCTGTGGCTTGATCACGTTCTTGTGGAAAAATTACATCCTTGACGAAGACAAAAACATATGACTATAACAAATGGTCATAGCAGGAGGCTTAGCCACAGCCAGCAAAACATCCGGTATGTGTAAAACCTTGGACTCTGGTGTTTGACCAACTTTATGCAGTACCTTTATTGAGGAAAAAATCCAATAGATATTTTCCATGCTCTTCAATGGTAAAAAAGGCATATACTGTTGGCATTCTTGGGCACGAGGAGGAAAGGGTCTGAATTTTCAGTATCCGAATACCACTCTGAAGGGAAGGAAGCTGAACCTTCATGTTCAAGATGGCATGCTCCAATGGACTACATATGTCCATAGATAGGCTAAGGCCAGCAAACGAAAGCATTGTCTGTCTTTGTGGCCCTGAGTCTTTGGTGGACCTGTTCTTAATCCTACAGTCCCACGTCAGCAGAGGCTGTGATTCTAGGGAATGGCTTTCATTCCTACAACAACACTCTTGGGTGAGTCACTCATAGTCTTTCACTGAGATTTCACCTCACTGAGCTCTAGTCATCAGAGAGTCACCACTTTCCATGGTCTGAGCTCTGTTTAGGAGTTCTCGAAGTCAGTTATGGCGTTCTGTTTTCCTGTGACAGGGTGATTTGTAGGACTGGTATTAGGGAACTTTTACCAAGTACTCCTGTTAAATTGGGGAAATATTTCCTTACTTAAAAAAGAAACAATGAAGAAAAATAGTAACAAGGACATTTATAGGTCTGATGCCTATATTTTCACAGTACCAAGAGTGATAAGTTTGGGTGACAATAACCACACAAGAACTGAGAAGAAGCCCCTATATTCATTTAATGGTCCTGAGAGGTTCATTTCATGGTAGCCCTCAAATCATGCTATTTTTGTCTTCATTTCTTAAGATGGGACACCTCATGAAGCAGGAGGAACTGTTGCTTGGAGCCAGCGTGCCCTAATGATGTTACCATCTGCACTGCTGTGCCTTGTTTCCATTCACTATGTTGCTAGAATAAAGCTACAAACTAGTCAGGACAAGGGTTGTGGCTTCAGTTGTGTGTTCTCTATAGAACTGTATACCATTCATAGTTCACTGTAGATCCTTAATAAATGGGACAAATGAGAAAAAGAAAAGCTAACTCATTTTTAGAACTCGGAAAGATGAAATATAGCACTTGAATTATCTTACTGCCTATATATGGCCTTAGAATTGTTCTTGCTAAGTGTCATCTTCCAATCTGTGAACCAGGAGGTGCTAAAATACTAATAAATCCAGGCTATAGAATTGGTAGGAAGGAAGACTGTGTAAAGGTACTTAATGCTAAAACTGATGACTGGAGTTCACATGTAGATTCTATAAAAATCTAATTGTTTTTAATTCTCTTTGCTTCATCTGCAATTTCAGACATATACCTTAATATTCAGCTATGAAATTTAAACTTAGCACTTTATCACATCTCATACTCTGAAAATTGTGGTAGAATTTTTTTTTGGTGGGTGTGGTAAAAACATATAACCTAGCACAAAGTAGGAACATGCAAATATCTGAGGGAGATACTGCAAGTGTAAGTCTTGGCTGAGAGGGCAGACTGCATAGCTCTTGTTACTCTGGGAAAGTGGGGGGAGCTGGCAGATGAGCACGCACCAGTCAGGCTCTTTTACCTGTGGGAATTAACTATTGATTTCATTTTCACTTCATTAGGTTGGGTATTGATTTCAAGACAGCAGAGTGGAAGATGACAGTCGATCACTAAGCAAACACTCAGCAATGATGAGGAAAGTTTGCTCTTCCTTCAAGATTAGGGAATATTCCAGACCACCAGACCTACTGTAAGGCTTGCTAGAAAGCCTAGCCTGCTAATCCTGTGCCATAGACAAGAGAAGATTCAATGACAGAGTGGTATTCAAGGACTCAGCATGCACTGGCTCCCTGAGTTGAAGACAGCAGTTGAGCTGTTCCCTACCTCAGGGCTTTGAAAATAGCTATAATTTTTCTCACTGCATCAGACCAAAACATCCTTAGAACTAGGCTAAGCAACAAAGACATGGTGAAATATGGTCAAACACTGAAGATGGAAAGTCAGGAATATTCTGGTTCAACTTTGAGCAACAAGCAAAGATTTTTAAAGGGCCCCATCATGACATGGACAGTTGGGTGGAAATAAAGTTATAGAGCACCAAGGGGGAATGTACAAATAAGCTATGGAGCAAGGAAAATTGGCAATATGTTTGCAAAGTGATTCTTCCATATTTGAGACATAATAATATACTCTGTCCTAGGAAATTAATTGTGTGGATAGGTTGTGGCTGACTATTCCTGGAATGAGCTGTCAATTACACCCCTATCAAGTGACATATATGTAAGCCTATGTCAATGCAGCTATAATACACAGTCCCTGGCCTCAGCAAGTGGACGTAGAGTAGTCATATGACTCCCCCAAAGCCAGTGACCTTTGAAGCTATGCCGGGAAAGGTTGTGTCCTCTCTTACATGCAGTTGTCAGTACATCAGTATAGAAATAACACAGAAGATCGCAATCCAAAGTTAAATAAAAGAGAGTGGTGGAGAACGGAGCCACACATGCTGTCTCAAAAACATATTCACAAATGTCAAATGAAAATGTCCTTCAGTTTAGTAACTAACATTCACATTGGCGTTCTATTTGTTATTTTGATAATTATTTTGTGACAGCCGGTAGACACACACTGGGGTATGTCTACTGGAATGTCTACATTACACATGGAATACCAAGAATAAGGGGCAAATTCTGGTACAAAACAGTTTTTCAAGGAATTTCCTAAAAGTTAAACTTCAGAGAACCTAATCCTAAACAGTGAGATTTCGTTCATGTGCATATGATATGTGTGGATATGTGTACTTGTACATGTGTATGTTCCCTGGGGGTGTTGATGGTATATCTAGAAGCAAGAGGCTGATGTCAGGTGCTTTCTCAATTGACTCTGTTCCTTATATATTGAGGCAGGGTCTCTTACTTGAACCTAGAACTCACTGATTTGACTAGTATAGCTAGACAACTTGTTCTAGGAATTCCTTGCCTCTATCTCCCACATGTTGGGATTCATAGTGAATCCCAGGCAGAAAGTCACATAATCCCAGCATTTAAATAAGTGATAGGGAGCTGAACTGTGATCCTCATGCTTCTGTGGCAAATGCCTTTGTTCTTTATCAATACCATAAGATTTCAACCACATTGAATATGGCTCATAGAGTTCCTCTGAGGATCACTAAGCAGTGATTTGGAGTATCGTGTAATTAATTTATGACCTCTTTGAGCTTGATCTATTCCCGCCAAGTCTGCATGACCTCTGAGAATGAGAAGGGAGATGAGGGGCTTTTGCAAAGACAGAATATAACTTCATACATTAAATTATTTTTCTCAAGGTTCTATTTTGTGGAATCCTTTATCTCTCTAAGATTGCATTTCCCCTAAGGACTTCAATCCAAATGTCTCCCATTACTCATCTACCATTGTGACAGCAATTGTGTGAGCCACATGTGTGGGAGCTGAAGATGCAATAATATACTTCCTCACAGATATCTCAGGGTGGCTTCTCCTTTAATGCTTTGGAAACATGCCTTTTATAGTTCCATATTTGCTCATTTCTCTCCTAGCTTAATGATGCACACTACAAAGTAGCACATTCATTATTTAAGTGCTATTAGCTTCTACCCTTTCATAGTGGAAAGGATCAGGAACCCACTCTACAAGTTCACTGCAAAGTCCAGCACAGCAGAGTAGCATAAGTGTCTATTATCAGCAAGATGCTTCCCCACCCATACAGAAATCTGTATCAGGAAACCACACATCTGGGTTTTAAGGTTAATTAGGAATATAGAGGAGGAGAGACTGTGAATGATTTCACTTTAGAAGAAACCTTCAATAAACCATCCAGAATGTATTGTTTGCACTTTCCTCTCTCTCATCAACCTTTCTGCTAAAAGTCTCAAAGAACAAAACTGATAGCAAATAACTTGCTCTGAAATTATTGGAAACATGGAAAGAAAGCATGATAGAGGAGAAAGGAAAAGGAAATAAAACTTGGGACATGGGTATAATAATCAGCCAGGAGGTCAAAAGGGTACATATTGAGTAACTTCAACAGCAAGCATTTACTCTTCCTACTTATAAGTAGGTTAGTGTGTCAATGATTAGGGTGTTGATCATTTTAGTTTCTGATGAGGTCCTTATTTCTTGTTTGTAAGTGCATAACTTACCTTCTCACTCTATTTTCTCACATGACAGAGAGGAAAGTGAGACAGTGGACTGTCCTAGTTACAGTTCTTTTGCTGTGGAGATATACTATGACCAAGGCAATTTATCTTTTAAAAGTATCTACTTTGGAGATTCCTTACAGATAAGGTGAGTCCATGACCTTCATGCTTTGCAGCAGCACAGGCAGGTATAACACTAGACCAGTAACTGTATTCTTATGTGTGATCCATAAGCACCCAGCAAAGAGAGAAATGGAGAGAAAACTGGAAATTGGGATTTTGAAACCTCAAAGCCCACCTCCAGTGATATATCTCTTCCAACAAGACCATACTTCCTAATCCCTCTGAAACAGATTCACCAAATTGAAAACAAGTATTCAAGCATTTGAGTCTGTGGGGCCCTTCTCATTCAAACCACACATGGAGAAGGGAGGGAAGTAAATAAGTCTTGAAATAGAGGAGTTATTGTGCCTCTTCTAAGAGCCTAAGTTCCATCACAATGCCTCCACCCCACGACCTCATCTGAATCTACATTCCTCACAAATGTACTAAATATTAAATATCATTACATCTAGGTATGGGATTTCCACTCACACTTAAAGAAAACATATCCGTGGGTTTTCAAAGTAGTATGCTATGTGTTGGCGATCTGTCAGTTGAACTCTTGAGCATTGCCAACAAAATTAGAGAAGTAGAAGGACTTGTAGGTCTTGGTAAGTGGTCGTGGATGTGAATAGAACTCTGGATATTTAGAATGAGATTTGAAGGCTAGCAAGAAATAGTACAGTGTCATAGACAAGTCTAGATTTTGGGTACACATGAATATGGAAAAGCGTGCAATAAAAAGGAAGTAGCCCTAGAAAGTAGTCCTAGAAAGAAGCTAGATGGACTCAGAAACTGCAAAAATGCACATATGGGAGTGCAATCCAGGAATATCTGAAGTTACTGAGAGAGCTGAAAAAATGGAAGAGAAGAGTAGAAAGACATGTGACTGCCATTGTGGCCGTGTTCTATGTTTGAAATCTTGCTGTCACTACCACCATCATCTCAAACACCAGTTGGGTTTCTAGTTGAAATCTAAGTTTCAGAAACCAACGTCCAGTCATCTTACTATGAGCAAAAAGAACCTGCAAGCCCACCCTCTTCAAGTGCTCTTCCTGCTATGTAAATATTTAAGAAGCCATGGTTCATGCACCAAAAAGGGTATGTGAACCTTCAAATTGGGCTCGGGGGGAAAGGGTCATTGGAGCAGGTTAAATGGCTTCACTGAAAAAAATAGAAGTGAAAGAATAGAAATGCTCCCGTGCCATGGATGTGGAGAGTGACTCAGACAACTGTGTCCCTTAGGTTTAATCCACTGGGAACTGGGAAGCTATGAATGGTTGTGATGAGTTTCATCAAAGTGTTGAAGAATCTTCCTTGCTTATGTTATTTAGCACCCAAAGTAGCTAAATGGAACGGAATATACTTTTGGGCTCAAAAGGGAATGGAAATATCTCAGAGTCCAGACTTGAAAATAATCCATAGTGATACATATAAGAGAAGAATCCGCAGGTATGAAAAAGTATTAGCCATCGTTAAGATCCAGTAAATTTCTTAATTCATTTGAACCATTTTAAGAAAATATCAAAAGCTAAGTTGTTTTTGTTAATGATTTAATTCATTTTTCACAATTCTTTAGGTAATCAAGTCTAAGTTTTTGTTCAGGAAGAACACACTGCTCAGTGCATATTTAATGTTATCATCCTGTTTCTTTATTCTTCTTTGGGGTAACTTGCTCAAGCCCCTTTTGTACAGACACTGATTCCAGTTATGAGATTCTACTGCTCTAATCTACTTATCTTCCAAAGGTTATGCCTCCTGATGCTATCAGTACCTGATGAGAATTTCAATGGATTAATTTCAGACTATTCAGGTCATAAAATATGAATGCAGATTCAGATGACAGTGAGATTCATTTACCTATGCTGAAGACCTAAACATGAGCCACTGTTGAGTTAGAAAATAAGAAGAAGCCTTCTGTTTTCCATCTGTGGCGGGAGACCTCTGCCTAGGCTACCAGGGCTCCATAGTCAAATAGTGCCAGGAGAAAGCTAGACTCCCGGGAGTGTGGGCAAGCCTACATGCTCAGAGGAACTCACCTGGAATCCCCAGGACATAGGGACTGAGGAATGGTCTTCTGGTTTCTTTCAGTGGCTGGGGAGCTGATCCTCTGACACAGGGTTCCATACTCAAATAGTGCCAGGAGAGAGCTGGTATCCTAGGAGTGTCTACACACCTTTGAGTACAGGCAAGACCACCACTTCTGTTCAAATTAACTGGATCAAGAGGGACCCTTGCAGAGCCATCAGAACACAGGAACCAAGGGACAGCTGGGGACAAGAACCTTCTGGTTTCTGTCTGCACGCCAGAGCTGACTCTGTGCCACAGTTCTCCAAACCAAAATTCCTCTCAGAGAGAGCTTGTATTCAAGGAATATTGACACCAAGGCTTGCAGGAGGGACAAGCCACAGCCAGAAAGAGTAAAACCAGCTAACACCAGAGTTAACCAGATGGTGAAAGGCAAGGGCAAGAACATAAGGAACAGAAACCAAGGCTACTTGGCATCATCAAAACCCAGCTCTCCCACCACAGCAAGCCCTGGATACCCCAACACACCAGAAAAGCAAGATTTAGATGTAAAATCACATCTCATGATGATGATAGAAGAAGGAAATACATAACTCCCTTAAAGAAATACAAGAGAACACAGGTAAACAACTAAAAGCACTTAAAAAGGAAACACAAAAATCCCATAAGAATTACAGGAAAACACAATCAAACAGGCGGAATGGCAGGAAAACATAATCAAACAGATGAAGAAAATGAACAAACCATCCAGGAACTAAAAATAGAAATAGAAACAATAAAGAAATCAAAAAGGGAGACATCCCTGGAGTTGGAAAACCTAGGAAAGAGATCAGGAGTCATAGATGCAAGCATAACCAACAGAATACAAAAAATAGAAGAGAGAATCTCAGTTGTGGAAGATACCATAGAAAACATTGACACAAGAGTCAAAGAAAACGCAAAATGCAAAAAGCTCCTAACCCAAAACATCCAGGAAATCCAGGACACAATGAGAAGGCAGAGCCTAAGGATAATAGGTATAGAACAGAGTGAAGATTCCCAACTTAAAGGACCAGTAAATATCTTCAACAAAATTATAGAAGAAAACTTC
>CM052700.1:34050340-34075623 GCA_028551405.1 Uromys caudimaculatus
AAGAAATTCCTCTTGTCACATTATAGTCAAAACACCAAATGCACAAAACACGGAAAGAATATTAAAAGCAGTAAGCGAAAAAGGTCAAGTAACATATAAAGGCAGACCTATCAGAATTACACCAGATTTCTAACCAGAGACTATGAAAGCTAGAAGATCCTGGACAGATCTCATACAGACCCTAAGAGAACACAAATGCCAGCCCATGCTGCTATACCCAGCAAAACTCTCAATTACCATAGATGGTGAAACCAACATATTCTATGACAAAACCAAATTTACACAATATGGTTCCACAAACCCAGCCCTACAAAGGATAATAGATGGAAAACACCAACTCAAGGAGGGAAACTACACCCTAGAAAAAGCAAGAAAGTAATCTTTCAACAAATGCAAAAGAAGATAGCCACACAAACATAAAAATAACATCGAAAATAACAGGAAGCAACAATCACTATTCCTTAATATCTCTTAACATCAATTGACTCAATTCCCCAATAAAAAGACATAGACGAACAGACTGGATGCATAAACAGAACCCAGCATTTTGTTGCATTCAGGAAACATACCTCCATGTTAAAGACAAACACTACCTCAGAGTAAAGTGCTGGAAAACAATTTTCCAGGCAAATTGTCCCAAGAAACAGGCTGGAGTAACCATTCTAATATAGAATAAAATAAACTTTCACCCAATTGTCATCAAAAAAGATAAGGAAGGACACTTCATACTCATAAAAGGAAAAATCTACCAAGAAGAACTCACAATTCTGGACATCTATGCTCCAAATGCAAGGATACCCACATTCATAAAAGAAACATTACTAAAGCCCAAAGCACACATTATACCTCACACAATAGTAGTAGGGGACTTCAATACCCCATTATCATCAATGGACAGATCTTGGAAACACAAACTAAACAGAGACACAGTGAAACTAACAGAGGTTATGAACCAAATGGATTTAACAGATATCTATAGAACATTTCATCCTAAATCAAAAGAATATACCTTCTTCTCAGCACCTCATGACACCTTCTACAAAATTGACCATATAATCAGTCACAAAACAAACCTCAACAGATATAAGAAGAATAAAATAATCCCATGCCTCCTATCAGATCACTACGGATTAAGGCTGGTCTTCAATGGAAACAACAACAACAGAAAGCCCACATAAACCTAGAAGCTGAACAATGCTCTATTCAATGATAACTTGGTCAAGGAAGAAATAAAGAAAGAAATTAAAGACTTCCTAGAATTTAATGAAAATGAAAGTACAACATGCCCAAACTTATGGGACACAATGAAAGCAGTGTTAAGAGGAAAACTCATAGCTTTTAGTGTCTCCAAAAAGAAACTGCAGAGAGCATACACTATCAGCTTAACAGCAAACCTGAAAGCTCTAGAACAAAAAGAAACTAATAAACCCAAGAGGAGTAGAAAGCAGGAAATAATCAAACTCAGAGCTGAAATCAACCAAGTAGAAACAAAAAGAACTATACAAAGCATCAACAAAACCAGGAGCTGGTTCTTTGAGAAAATCAACAATAATGGATAAACCCTTAGCCAGACTAACCAGAGGGCACAGAGACAGGATCCAAATTAACAAAATTAGAAATGAAAAGGGAGACATAACAACAGATTCTGAGGAAATTCAAAATATTGTCAGATCCTACTACAAAAGCCTATACTCAACAAAATTGGAAAATCTGAAAGAAATGGATAATTTTCTAAACAGATACCAAATACAATAATTAAGTCAGGATCAGATAAACCATATAAACAGTCCCATAACCCCTAAAGAAATAGAAGCAGTCATTAAAAGTATCCCAACCACAAAAATCCCAGGACCAGATGGATTCAGTTAAAGAAAATCTAATACCAATACTCTTCAATCTATTCCACAAAATAGAAACAGAAGGAACACTACCCAATTCCTTCTATGAGGCCACAGTTACACTGATACCAAAACCTCACAAAGACCCAACAAAGAATGAAAACTTCAGACCAATTTCCCTTATGAATATCGATGCAAAAATACTCAATAAAATTCTCACAAACCGAATCCAAGATCACATCAAAACGATCATTCATCATGATCAAGTAGGCTTCATCCCAGGAATGCAGGGATGATTCAATAATCAGAAATCCGTCAATGTAATCCACTACATAAACAAACTCAAAAAACAAACAAACAAACAAACAAACAAAACACATGGTCATTTCATTAGATGCTGAAAAAACATTTGATAAAATTCAACATCCCTTCATGATAAACGTCTTGGAAAGATCAGGAATTCAAGGCTCATACCTAAACATAATCAAAGCCATATACAGCAAATCAGTAGCCAACATAAAACTAAATGGAGAGAAACTCGAAGCAATCCCACTAAAATCAGGAACTAGACCAGGCTGCCCTCTCTCTCCCTACCTATTCAATATAGTAATTGAAATTCTAGCTAAAGCAATTAGACAACAAAAGGAGATCAAAGGGATACAAATTGGAAAGAAAGAAATCAAAATATCACTATTTGCAGATGATATGATAGTATACTTAAGTGACCCGAAAACCTCCACCAGAGAACTACTGCAGCTGATAAACAACTTCAGCAAAGTGGCCAGATACAAAATTAACTCAAACAAATCAGTAGCCTTCCTATACTTGAATGATAAGGAAAGAAAGAAATTGGGAAATCACACCCTTCACAATTCTCACAAACAAAATAAAGTATCTTGTTGTGACTCTAACAAAACAAGTGAAAGATCTGTATGACAAGAACTTCAAGTCTCTGAAGAAAGAAATCAAAGAAGAGCTTAGAAGATGGAAAGACCTCCCATGCTCATGGATTGGCAGGATTAATATAGTAAAAATGGTCATCCTGCCAAAAGCAATCTACAGATTCAGTGAAACCCCCATCAAAATTCCAACTCAATTCCTCATAGACTTAGAAAGAGCAATTCTCAAATTCATTTGGAATAACAAAAAACCCAGGATAGCAAAAGCTATTCTCAACAACAAAAGAACCTCTGGGGGAATCAGCATCCCTGACCTCAAGCTGTACTACAGAGCAGTAGTGATAAAAACTGTATGGTATTGGTACAGTGACAGGCAGGTAGATCAATGAAATAGAACTGAAGACTCAGAAATGAACCAACACAGCTATGGTCACTTGATTTTCGATAAAGGAGTTAAAACCATCCAGTGGAAAAAATACAGCATTTTCAACAAATGGTGCTGGTTCAACTGGAGGTCTACATGTAGAAGAATGCAAATTGATCCATTCTTATCTCCCTGTCCAAAGCTCAAGTCCAAGTGGATCAAGGACCTCCTCATAAAACCAGATACATTGAATTTAATAGAAGAGAAAGTGGGAAAAGTTTCGAACACATGGGTACAGGGGAAAAGTTCCTTAACAGAACACAATGACTTATGCTCTAAGATCAGGAATTGACAAATGGGACCTCATGAAATTGCAAAGCTTCTGTAAGGCAAAGGACACTGTCAATAGGTCAAAAAGGCAACCAACAGATTGGGAAAAGATCTTAACCAATCCTAAGTTTGATAGAGGGCTAATAGCCAATATATAGAAAATACTCAAGAAGTTAGACTCCGGAGAACCAAATAATCCTATCAAAAAATGGGGAACAGAGATAAACAGAGAATTCTCAACTGAGGAAATTGGTAGGGCTGAGAAGCACCTAAACAAATGTTCAACATCCTTAGTCATCAGGGAAATGCAAATCAAAACAACTCTGAGATTCCACCTTACACCAGTCAGAATGGCTAAGATCGAAACTCAGGTGACAGCAGATGCTGGCGAGGATGTGGAGAAAGAGCAACACTCCTCCATTGTTGGTGGGATTGCAAACAGGGACAACTCTGGAAATCAGTTTGGCAGACCCTCAGAAAAATGGATATAATGCTACCTCAGGACCCAGCTATACCACTCCTGGGCATATACCCCAAAGGTGCTTCAACATGTAATAAAGACACATGCGCTACTATGTTCATAGCACCCATATTTATAATAGCTAGAAGCTGGAAACAACCCAGATGTCCCTCAGCAGAAGGATGGATACAGAAAATGTGGTACATTTACACAATGGAATACTACTCAGCTATTAAAAACAATGACTTCCTGGAATTCTTAAGCAAATGGATGAAACTTGAAAATATCATCCTAAGTGAGGTAACTCAGTCATAAAAGAAGGAACATGGTATATACTCACAGATAAGTGGATATTAGCCCAAAAGTTTGGAATACCCAAGTTTCCCTTCACAGTAACTCTTGGACTGAGTGTGAGGTCCCAGATGGAGGAGTTGGAGAAGAGACTGAAGGAGTTGAGGGAGTTTGCAGTCCCATGGAGTGAGCAACATTGTCAACTGGCCTGACCCCCTGGTTCGCCCAGAGACTGGACCTCTAACCAAAGAATACACATGGAGGGACCCACAGTTTGGGCCACATATTTGGCAGAGGAGAGCCTTGTTGGCCATCAAAGGGAGGAGAGGCCCTCGGGCCTGAGGGTGTTAGAGACCCCTGTATAGGGGAATGCCAAGGAGGGAAGATGAGAGTGGGTGGGTGGACGGTTGGGGGAATACCCTCATAGATGCAGGGGAGGGGGAAGGATAGGGGGGTTACAAAGGGGAGACCTTTGAAATGTAAAATATCAAAGAAGAAAAAAGAAAAAAGAAAGAAAATAAGAAGAAGCAGACATCTCTGTCCACTTACAAATCAGATTTAATATCAAGTATAGTATGGTTTTCATGTGTGTGTGTGTGTGTGTGTGTGTGTGTGTGTGTGTGTGTGTGTGTGTGTGTGTGAATTCTCAAAAGGACAACATTACTTCCTTGGACCTAGAGATATATAGCTGTACAGCACTTCATGTGTATTCTAGGATACAAATTTGTGTCTTCTGAAAGAGCAGCAATCATTTAAAAGTATTTTCTATCATCTCTATCTTATTCAATATTGGTAGAAGAGTAAACAATTTCACTGCAAATTTTCTGGTGTCCTGGCTCTTATAATGTTTCATCTAATGAGGAGAGAGAAGTTATACCCATGAATCCTCATCAATAGGGTTGCCTAAAGAAGACTCCAAAATTAACACCACCAATTGCCATGCCAATGCTGATGGGGAAAATCTCTCAATGTCCTGTTCCTAGACGAAGAGCTATAGGAAATTAATGGCTCCTGAAAGAGGGAGAATCAATATTCTCTAGGGGTAAGACCCATGATATGTAATTCCGTCCCAAGTAGTTAGCCCTCAACAAATACATATCAGCAACACTACATGAGCTCAGAAGGTTACATTTATAAATTTATGTGTGTATATATATATATACATATATATTTATATATACATACACATAAATATATACATGTGCATATACATATACATGTGTACATATGCATAATTAAAGGATAAGAGGCCGTGTATTTGATAAGGAGTAGGGTGACACAAAAGCACTTGGAGGGAGGAAATGAGGATATTATGTAAGCACAGTACTTATATATGGCATTCTTAAAAAATTAAAAACTTTAAACTTTTCACTAGTTCTCTTTTCTTGAGTCAAGTAAATAATTATAGGATGAGAAAATTGCAGTCCACAGCACACAAAGTTTATTGCAGAAAAAGCAATACACAGTACACAGCAAGCACATAAAGCAAAAGCCCTCAGTGTTTAATACCAGGAGAGGGGACACACCATTTGCCCCAGGGGAGTATTTGTTCTTTTTTATTTATTTGTTTGCTTTATTTAGGAAGTGGATCATGGCTGAGTTCATTTTCTCCTGTTTGATTCAGGCTGTCTGATTGCATTTAGTTGGTTGGATCATTCTAAATGATAGAAAGGGCCTGACTGCACAGACAAGGGTAGACAATCAAGGAAAAAGCCAGCTAAGCCTACCCAGTGGGTTATTTAAAGATAGGAGGAAGAGGAAGTGGTCCCACTGGCATGGAATTTTCCCAGTAACCTCCCTATCAGAGGAAGAAAGCCCAGTCAAGCATAAAGCATGGGCTTACTATGGGCCAGAGCCTGGGCTGGGGTGTTGGAGCAAAGCATCTCAGATCTGAAGTGGAAGGACCCAGAGGTCAGCCTGATGTGATTTCAGACCTCTCTACCCACCTGTAAACCTATTTAAGAATTAACTATCTTCTGCTGTGGTAGGTTGAGTATGCTTGGTCCACAGGGAGTGGCATAATTAGGAGGTGTGCCCTTGTTGGAGGAAGTGTGTCACTCTTGGGTAGGGTTGGAGGTTTCTTATGCTCAAGTTCAACCCAGTGTGTAATGAGATCATCTGCCCCTCCTGGCTGCCTCCGGAACACAGTTTGTTCTTTGCTGCCTTTGTATCAAGGTGTTGAATTATTGGCTTCTCCAGCACCAACTGGACATTGCCATGCCTCTAGCCATGATGATAATGGACTGAACCTCTAAAACTGTAAGCCAGTCCCAATTAAATGGTTTCCTTTATAAGATCTGCCTTGGTCATGGTGTCTTCTCAAGGCAAGAAGCCAAAACTAAGACACCTGCCTTCCCTCAAAAGAAAATAGGCAGAGATAGATGCTTTGATTGAAAATTCTTAAGATTTAAGAGACTATTAAAAGATATATCAAGTAGTAAGATGTCACCCTTCCCAGGAAGTGTAGTGCCTTAGAGGGACTAATGCAGATGCCCCACTGATAGAAGTAGGCCATTGGACAACTGGTCATAGGGAAAGGTAATCTTTTATTCAATGGAATTCTGAGTGCAACAATTACAGCTCAATTGTCTATGTAACAGCACCTCAAAACATAGGTCAGAATAAAATGCAAACTGGCTTCCATGAAATACATCTTCCATACTCTTACCCCTCCCCCCGGCCTTGATAAATAAAAGTAAAAGAATAGAAGGGGCACGAACTGGTGTTTACCCCGCAGTAGACTGTGGGTTCAGACATCTTTTTCAGTTAGGCAAGGATGAAGAGGGCTTGTGGGAGCTTTTTCACATGGAGATAGTCTGTGGAGTGTGGCACATAGTACAGAAAGAACTGGCCTTGTTATATGGCTCAGAGGTTAAGAGCAGTTGCTGTTCTTCTAGAAGACCTAGGTTAAGTTCTAAGCACCAACATGGCAGCAGTGCTCAACTCATCTGTCCTTCTCTGGTACCAGGCATACTTGTATACATGCAGGCAAGACACTTACACATGTTTTGAAAAACTTAAAAATGAATTTAAAAAAAAAAAAAAGAGAAAAGAGGGAATTTATGTAGAGCAGTTAAGACAAAAAAAGAATAGAAGCTAAGATCAAAATAGAGGCTAACCCGAGTTTTAAAGATCTATGCCACACTCACACTCCCCACTAATCACACATGGTTCTTAAACACATGAGTCCAACAGAAGTTTCTCACATCTTCTTTGCTCTCTCTTCCTTTCCATTAGGGTTCTAAAAAGCATAGATAATTAAATTATCAAAGTGCCACTGAGGTGGGAACATGTGTGTGACTCCACCCCTGTGGTAATGTTGAAAGTTCTTTCAATTTAGGGACCACCTTTCATCAAAATCTGGTATTCTGTGGTTTCCATGCAGAAAAGAATTCCAGGATGAGCCAATGTCCAGTGGAGATGGACAGTTAGTATTTAACATTATGTTAAACCTTTCCTTTACTAACTGTCCATCCCACTGCATATTGAATCACCCTAGGGATTTGAACTCTGATCATTATGCCTGCTAAACCCACTGAGCCATTTCCCTGACTTCTACCTATAACCACTTGATCTCCACTTTTTTCTCCCCCAGTTAATTGCAAATCAATAGATCAGTTTCTGAATTGAACATGAAAGGTAAGGAAGTCCCAAGTGACAGCAAATGTTCTAGATGTGTTGGATGAAGATATTCAGAAGGACAAGGTCAGAGCAGAAGCCTTTGAGCTCCACTCAGGAGTGTCTCTATCTTAGTGGTACTTGGGTAATTTGATTATCTATGCCTTTTAGAATCTCAAAGGAATTGCAGAGAGCCAATAAAAATGTGGTAAGCTTCTGCTGTACTCATGTGTTTAAGAACCATTTTGTTCTCAAAAGAAATTTATCTAACCTCTTTGTAAGCTACAAATTTTAAGCAATATTAAAAGGGGGATGGGAGTGTTCTTAGACACCTTTCCGGGTACAAATTGAACTCCTTCTAAATCCTATATATACCCAAAGCAAAGAAATCATGGAGAATAACAGGGAAGCCCATACTTACGGTTGAGTCTGTTCCGTTCTTTGCTGGAACACCTCTTTTTATCTAGAAGTGTCTTGGTTGAACTAAAAAGATCAGTGTATTGTTAGTTCTACATTTATGTACCGTATCTGTGTCAGTCATTCCAAAACTCAGTTTTTCTTGAATGCAAAAGTGGGTTAAATATGTCCCTTATATAGTTCTTGTGAGTATTTAATTAAATAGGCTAATGGATGGAATAGTGCTCAAAATGATTTTGTGAGTGAGAATTATGAATGAGAACTTTTAATACAATTTTCCCATAAAGGACTAATGTTAAAAATAGTCAACTAAACTTTTAACATTAATCAGTAATTTTTTATGAAGGAAAAGCAAGTACTTACTTCATTAACCTATATTTAGAAGAGTGGTATGAATTGATTTCCTGATAACAATTTTCCAAATTTCTTTTTGGGCAGTCATGATTTAAATTCACCTGGCTTCTCAGAGTTTGATCGGCTTTTAGCCAAAATAGAAGCTGCAGGAAACCAGGGTTGGCAGCTGTAGCTGTATAATTTTGACAATTTAAAAAAGCCAACCAGTGGGGAAGTTATTTTTCTCAGCATTTTAATATGCATGAGTAAACGGTTGATTGACAGAGTGGTGTGAAGTCATGAAGAAAGAACTTTGATCTTTTCCCTGGAAGAGAGGAAAGGACACCTTATTATCCTCCATTCAAAGCCTGTCATTCTGAATGAAATGAGGTGACAAAAGCACTTTAGCCATGCCACACAGCAGACAAAAGAGCTTCTTCTCTGATACATTTCTTCCCTTGAGGCAGGATCTTATGTAGCTAGGCTGTCCTCAAATTCACTGCATAGCTGAGAACTACATTGAACTTCTGATCCTCTGGCCTCTCTATCTTTCAAGTGCTAGCCTTACAGGCTCATAGCATCATACCTGAAGACTGTAGAGTGCTGAGGATCCAACCAGGGCTTTGTGCACACTAGGCAAGCACTCTATCAAGTGAACTACACCTCCATTCCCCTAATTCTGTGATACTTGATGATGGTCTTGGCTTGGGATCGCTCAGAAGGCTTTACATTCCATCTGCCTCTAAAACCAGCATTCCTAGAACATCCTTTATCCTACCTATAACTGTCACAGTCTTTTTACAAGCCCCACCAAGGCCTTTCTGTCTAGTGACCTATAGTAGGCTTCTTGCAGAAGAGCACATCACACTATAGCTGTACTTTCTTGGGGTTCAATGTAGGAGATCATGGACATCTATTAGAACTTTGCCCAAAACTTTGAACCCCACTTCTGGGAAGTCAATATTTTGTCCTCCAGGCAACCACTTCAGCTACAACCTAGGCATAGAACAATGTTTGACTTTAGCCAAAACTTATAAGTAGCTAGGATAGTCTCTGGAAAAGCCCAATGCCCAGCTCATATAAGCTCTAAAACACGAATGAGTTTGTTTGATAAACAATAGCTGTTATTTCAGTAACTTCAACTATCTATTTATACAAATAACATTCATATTTTGTCCATCCTGGCCAGGGTTTTATAACTACAGACCATATATAAATCAAAGACAAGCCAATTTCTATAATATGTAAACTGAACAGAAGAATGACAAATGTCAAAATGAAAGAATTATTCTGCTTCAGTTGCATTGATGATAAAAGAAAGGGGACATTTGGGACTTACCTAGTCCTGATGAGCTGAGTGTGCCCTGTGTAAGTGTCCCACTTTCCAGAACACCAAGAGAGAAAGTGTGAAAGCCACCTGTAGCTACCCTATATGAAATGAATATGTGAGAGGAAGAAGTGTGTGGGAGGGAGGCTGGGAGCAGGAGGAATGTCACTCTGGAGGGTAGAGGACTGACAAGGTCATCACGTTTGCACTTGTCATGAGTGTGGTATTGTGGAATATAAAACCATGCTAGGAAGTTTGGTAAGGTAGAGCAGGTTGTGACCCAGAGACTTGGTGGGCACACACCTGAGGCTTAGGCAACTCCTAGCTCCCTGCCAGATTCCTGGGCCGGAACACATGCCATACTCTTTACTTAAAGAAAGATGTCCTATGGTCATGTAAGCTCAAAACAGAGTTTTCCATGCTAATGAGGTACCTAGAGGCATGGAAGACTTAGCCAATAAGCTTCCCTTCCCAGACATTTCTCCCTGCAAAAGACATTTAATCTCAAGTCTACAGTGAGAAGTGGGTATGGTATGGTATGGATCCCTTTCCCGCCATGAACAACCAATGAACTGTTTAGAACCATGGACTGTCTCTTTCATCAAGATCCACGATGGGGAGCCATAGACAAGACAGTTTAATCCTCCTGTAGAAGATTTCTCTGTGCTCCCAGCTATAACTGCCACCAAGCCTGCCTCAACCAAGCTAAGGCAATCACTGCTGAGAAAAGCCAGAGCTTCCTATTCTCTCAGCAGGGCTAGACTCTGTCCCAAGCCCGCAGGTCCCGTACCCCATTCTTGGCTCTTCTGCGACACCCAGCGGTGCCTGGATGTCCAAGAGCATGAGAACCACACAGCCCTGGCCTCATGACAGGCCCGGGGACCCCTGAAACCAGCTCTGGCTTTCCTACATCTCAGACTGCGATTTCCCATCCCCAGTATGCTACCTTGTTCCCTACAGCCCAGCACCAGCCTTGGTGGTGTTGTGGAGTAAGTACAATCAAACTTCCGGAGTTCTGCCTCCCAAGAGGCTGTGGCCAGCGGAGGAGTGGACGCAGACACGGAATGAAGTTTCTTCTGTAGAAACAACACTAGTTAACTTCCTATAGTGACTGGCAGTCATCACCTTGTATCTCCTTTCAGGGTATAAATTCCTGGTTCTCACTACATGCTTGCAGTGATTGTTTAAATCTTCCTTCTCTCACAAATGATCCAGCAATCAACAGTGCTGTCCATATCAACTTGAGTAAGGGTACTTTAAATAGATCCATTTCTTGTTAGTAATTAATGAACTCACTGTCTAGGTTCTACATCAGCTGGCTGAAATTAGTCTCTAGGTGATGTAGTAAGAGTCATAAGACTCTTATGTGCTACCTGGGAGACTTCTAAGAAAGCAGAAGAACTCCTAGTAGGTGGAACAATGTAATGGAAGACAGGTCATTGAGGATGAGCTCTTCAAGAGGATATTGAGACAATAGTTCCTTCCTCCATCTTTGGTTCCTGGCCACTCTATGTTCCAATATGGGAACTGTGATAACACAGGCCCCAGATGACAAAGCCAAGTGACTACGGACTCTTTGGCTATTACACAATGATCACAAACTAAATTTTTCTCTTTTTCAATCATTTCAAGTATTTCATCACTGGAGTGGAAAATTTGCACTAGCTTTATTTTCCATTTAATACCTTAAGATTACAGCAAAGAGCAAGAAAATTGGTGCCCTGTGTGATTAGTTCTGTACTCAAGGAAATAAGTGACAATGTCTAGTGACAGTTTTGATTATTACAACAGAGAGGTGCTACTGATATCTAATGGAGAAAAGCCAAGAATAATAAAAAAATAAACCTTTTACAATGTCATGATAATCCTTTTGCTCTTCAAACACATACATCAAGAATTAAATAGCTCAAAATGATAACTTTTCTACAGTTTGAAAACACAATTTAAGAGATAACATAGCATATTTTGAAAATTTCCCTTCTTCCTTTAGTACTGTACTTGTGTGTGGTGGCTAATTGATTATCAATATGATGAGATTTAGAGTAAATTCTTCTAAATAGATAGCCTAAAGTTTTTAGAGAGAAATCCTGAATGTCAAGCCGAGAGCATCAAAGATTGTCAGAAAGTGATTATTTCTCTATTATACACAATCAAGAGTGCCACAGCTACCCAACCCTGTATACTTTGACCACAAAGTGAGTGAATCAGCACACAGGAGTATCAGAGCCAACATCTATTTAAGACCAACTAAAATTTTGGGACTGACCATTTTCCTTAGACCGAATTTCTCTTATTCATTTACTTTAAATTTCTTTTTCTCTCACACATTACTTCCCAAACTCAGTTTCCTCTCTCTCCACTCCTCCCAGTTTCCTCCCCCATCTCCCTTCTCCTCCAGATCCACTCATTTTCTGTTTCCCTTCAGAAAAGAGCAGGCCTCCAAGGGGCATCAATTGAACACAGTGAATTCTTAAAATGGAATTTGTATCAGAATGAACTGGAAAGCAGACAAAGATGCAGACGCTGGGATTCTGGGTCCCCTGGGATCCAATGAGTCTAATGAGTCCTCATCATGACAGTCTAAAGGCAATGTGCACTGACAGTTACCTAGGGTAAGCCTGTACTTCTGACTTCTAAGTTTTGTTCCCTCACCCGACCCCACACATGTTTCACTTGAGGAATTACATACTTTTGAATATGATGTGTTTCGACTGTTCATTAAAGGAGGTAAGAGGGGAATAAAGTGGAGCATTACTATATGACATCTTTGAGGTGAGCTCCACAGCAGGGCTTCTGCTAGAAGCTTGGTTTCAATGAACTCATTAATATCAGACTTGTCTACTAGCAGCTGTCGATATACAGCTGGGGAACTGAATTAAGTCACTCATTCAAGGCATACAGTCAGTAGTGAATGGCTTGGCTTGACTCTTCTAAAGTGCAATATTGCCCAGCAGACCATTTTAGACTAATTGAATGTAAACTCAATACCCAAATATCTACATGTAGGAAAAGTGAAACAATAACAGGAAAGCTTTCTTTGCAAGAAAAGTCCAAGGAAGAAAAGAACTATGCAGCAAGGAAGCAGGTAGAAGCAGTGAGAGGTAATCGCTGGTGATTTTAAACCCTGCTGGCAACAGCTACTGTGGGAACCCACCCTCCTATGGAAACACTAGGATTGGGGTTGACAAGGTGGAAATTGATGATACCAGTTACAGCACAGTCCTAGAGGAAAACACCATTTTAAAATCTTTATAGGCAATCAGTTCTCTGCCTTACAACCTTCTTAGACTGAATTCTCCAAAGCCTTTCTTGCAATACTCCCAGGAACTGAAAGCAATTCCCTACTCTCCAGACTCATTTATTTTTTTCCAGGTCCAGTCTGGCAGCCATCTGTAACTGTAAACAATAGTTCCATTTGGGACAATTAAAATTGATTTTCTATTATGCTAAAAACACTCAATTAGCATTCCTGTCTTCACCACATTGATGGATGTTTTAAAGATAGCATTGAGTATCTCTGAAGGAGAAGGGTATCGTCAGAATCCAGACTGGCCATGTCACATGTCATGTGCCGCCCTTCTCATCTCTCTTCTACCCTACCCAGCAACGTGTGAGTCATCTCTAATTTCTCCTTTTCAAACCAAAAGCTTTTGGGTCCCCTCCCAACTGCTTTCAGATTGGCTAAAAGGTTATTCTGAGTATGAATTTAGGAATTTTCACAAATAACTTACATTTATATCATATGCTGGATTCGGAGAAAAATCACTCACAAATACTATCCACCAGAAACCAAAGGATAAGTGAGGTTCCCCACATATCCACACCTCTACCCAAATGACTTCTGCTCCTCATTTTTCTATTTCTCTCTGGGTATTTCGATGTGTGTGTGCAATGTGTGTGTAAATATGTATGTTAAGTATATGGATGTGTGCAACCAGAAGAGGATGTCAGAACCTCTGACCTCTGGAGCTGGAATTACAGGCAGTAGCATATAAGCCATTGTTAACGATGGGAAGGAATCCTGGGTCCCCTGCAAGAGCAGAACGGACTTTTAACTGCTGATCTCTCTCCAGCCCACCAGATGACTCTTAATGTATTTCTCTTTCCTCAAAAGATGGAAAAGTAGAAAACAGTTATTATGATATCATCATCATCATCTCCATCATCATTACTAACACCATTATCACCATCAAAATCATCACTACACACACACACATGCACACACAAACAAACAATCAAATTTAGGACCATTGTACATAGGCTTTGCAGAAACCATATTTATTGCAGAGAAATAAGAACCTTCATATAGGTAAGTAATATACAAACCTCTTATTTGCCTCATTTTTTTTACATACTCATTAGATGTTATCTTTTCTTTGTTACATAAGTTTTTGAGGCCCTTCCAATGTCAGTAAACAGTTACCCCCACCCCCACACTCATTCATTTCAGAGTAAAAGTTAGACACAACCTGCAAATGTAATGGAATGAGTCCCTTGTTTCCTAATCTATTTCCTTTAACTTTTCAGACAGTCACAGACACATTTTCAAACTCATCCAAGACTCTCCAGTTCAGCTTCCTTAACAGATCATTTACAACACTATAATAGACCCTATAATATTTCTTTATCACACACACACACACACACACACACACACACACACACACACACACACACACATATATATATATATACATATATATATATATATATATATATACATATATACTCTGTCACCATGTCTCATGTCTGGGTATCACCACAGTAGTCTACAGAGGGGGGGGGGGGACACAATGACCACACAGGTGTCATTGTTGATGAATATGAACACAGTTTGTAATGGTGAATCCATTCGATCTTAATGACACAAGGTCACCATGTCAGGTGTGGATGCACTATTGCTCAGCAAGCCTCTGAATGTGAGCAGGTGTCAAATAGATTTTGTTGATTTTGGAAGTAGGGAGTTCTTCACTCTGATGTTATTTTGGCATCCCTGATCAAGCCAGTGGACATCTGTTCCTTTTGGTAACTTTCAACATGATCAGGACATTAATCAAGTTTTACTTCCACCCAGAATCTCACAGTCAAGGTTCAGGGAGCCAGGCCACTCCAGTTCTCTTTTTGTGAGATTTTATATAATAAACCAGGGATGGTGAGACATCTTAGTGTATGAAAGTGTTTGCTTGACAGGGATGAAAACTGAGTTCAATTCCAGTGATCAGTTATGCTGAAGAGAACTAACTCCCTCTTTCAGTTCTCTTTGCTTAATAACATGCTCACTGTACACACACACACACACACACTGTAAAAAAATAAAATGGCCAAATGAGTGTCAGGGACTCTTCAAGGAGGTAACATGCTAAACTACAGTAACCAACTTCCTCTTTCTTATCTAGATTTCTCATATTACTTTGGTTTACAAATCTCTGAGGTCTTGGTGCTAGCCTGTTTCTGTGAACTAACCTAAGGATAGGTAAACTTTTACTCTAAAGAACTGAGGATTTTCTGGTGTTGCAGTCTCAAGGTTATTATTACCTTTCTATACTGTGGCAGTTCAAACACAGTACAGAGACTCTACAAGCATATGAACATGGCTCCAATAAAACCTTATATTAAGATTCAGCAATTTGACTGTCTCTCTCTCTCTCTCTCTCTCTCTCTCTCTCTCTCTCTCTCTCTCTCTGTGTGTGTGTGTGTGTGTGTGTGTATGTGTTTGTGTGTGTATCTGTTTGTGTGTGTTTATGTATATATTCATGTGTATGTCTATGTGTGTGTGAGTTATGTGTAATATTTATACACCATGACATATTTTCATCCAATTTTTACTTTAGCTGTTGGGACTGTGAAAGCCATTCTACACATGTGTGGGCTTCCCCAAATAAGACATGTTTGACCCCATCTCTGGGCTTTATATCCTTCAGCGAACCAATCTCTTCCTAATCACTTCTTTTCTTTTGCCTCAGAGAACTGGAGTCCAGGTCTGTTATGTGACACAAAAGAAGAAACACTTTCAAAGGCAGTAGTGTTACTTATATCTAAAGGAGATTTGCTACCAGCTTTCCTACCACCAGAGTTGGTCACTTGATCATTCTTATATCCAATCTGCCTGGAGCAGGAGGACCTGTCTGTGAAGGAATGACCTAAAATCAGCCTGAGCAACAGAGTGAGTCCCTGTACTGGCTGTTTTTTTGTCAACTTGACACAAGCTGGAGTTATACAGAGAAAGGAGTTTCAGTTGAGAAAATGCCTCCATGAGATCCAACGCTAAGGCATTTTCTCAATTAGTGATCAAGAGGAGAGGGCCCCTTGTGGGTGGTACCATCCCTGGGCTGGTAGTCTTGGGCTCTTTACGAAAGCTTGCTGAGCAAGCCAGGAGAAGCAAGCAAGCCAGTAAGTAACATCCCTCCATGGCCTCTGCATCAGCTCCTGCTTCCTGATCTGCTTGAGTTCCAGTCCTGACTTCCTTTAGTGATCACCAGCAATGTGGAAGAGTAAGCTGAATAAACCCTTTCCTCCCCAACTTGCTTCTTGGTCATGATGTTTGTGCGGGTATAGAAACCCTGACTAAGACAGTCCCCATTTCAAAATAGAGTAAGCAAAAGGGTTCATTTGGAACTTAGTAGCAAAGTGCTTGCATCAGGCAAGGATGTACATTAAACTCTCAGCACTATCATAAAGATAAAAGCTTTGGTTCAGAGCCTTAAAAATGTACTTTTCTTGTTAGCTAAAATGAAACACTAAATATCACAAATTACCCAACTTGTTTATGTCAAGAGTGAATCGAATCACATATAATAAAGTGTCTATTTTATCTATTTTTTTGAGAAACATAATTAAACAAGAAAAGTCAGAGTATTAACTATGAAATGTACTCACTGGTGGTTTCCTGTCATCTTTTTCGATGTTCTTTTACTTTAATCCACTGACACTTCTTCAGAGATCTTGCTTAATACACCAAGAAATCTTTCCAACTGAGAGTATCAGCTTGGCCTCACTTATCACGTCCTCAGAGGAAATGGATGGGGACTACGTTCTCCATCAAGTCTTCTCAAGTGCTACTAAAGAAAGACTGTGTCTAGGTTGACCTTAAGACTGTTATCTTCTGGCTTAATTAACTTGGATGAACACTCCTCTTCCCAGGGGAATTATGGCCAAAATCCATTAGGAGTGGGCTTACCAGAGCATAGATTGGATCTCACTAACATGAATGGAGTATAGAACTTACATCATTTAGTCCTGGCATACTCATACAGATAGACGTTTCTAAAATACTCACCTCAGGCAGAGGTGTGGGACTCCCAGCAACAAGTCAAAATTCACCGGAAACCAATAAAAATACTTTGAGATGACGTTATTACACTAGTAATCATATCTTCCCCAGAATATTTATAAATTCGGAATTTCTTATTCTGTTTCTCCCTAATACTTTCACAAGTGTTATGGTGGGAATCTAAAATTTCTCACAGAACTTGGTCCCCTGACTAAGTGGTAGATGAAAAACAATGACTGCAAACACACACACACACACACACACACACACACACACACACACACACACACACACGCTCCTTGCTTCCATAATCTTAACTCTTATATTTATCCCCTGTTTCTGTAATATTCATTTCTGTTTTTTCCTCATAGAACTATTTTTAAATCTGCTTTCTACTTCCTTTTGAAAAGTTTTTATTCCACTACATATATGTATTTAATTTGCATGTGTATGTATGCGTGTACACATTTGCCTTGGTGCACCTGTGGAGGGCAGAGGACAACATTTGTAAGTCAGTTCTGTTCTTCCACCATAAAGAGCATCAGGCTAGGTGGCAGGTGCCATCTCACTGGCCCTGATTTCTATCTCTCAGTTATCTTATCACCCAAAGCTTGCAAGCATCTTCTGGTTGATAGGGTTCACTGCCAAGACAGCCCTCCCCAGCTCTATTTATGGAATCTACCCAACCTGAAAATGGCAAATGGCCTGATTGGAGAGTTTTAACAACTTGCCTTGCAAAACCATTGTTTTGTTTAAATCCTCTGCATGAGAAAAGCAACCAGGGTATAGGTATCAGAAAATAAAAAATGAATGCTAGGAAAGTCAAAGCTGCTGGGAAATAGTTTATCTTTCTTCACCTAGATTATGAGATGGTCAGAATCCAACTGTGTTTGAAATATAATTGAACACCACTATGGCAGACAGTATGAGTTTTTACAAAGTGAATAGATGCTAGATTATAAAAACAAAACCAATATTTGGGATGTGAAATCATCTGTAGTGCAGATGCCCCAGTCACCATCCATGTTTTCTCAGTAATTCACTGTGAATTAATTAGCTCAGATCTTCTCACTAGGCCTTGAGTGTCTAAAACCATTGCAACGCAGCCAGTTCTCAAATGGGGCTGTGCATCAAGCTTGGATTTACTTTCAGCCTTTATCAGCTGCTAAGTTAATTGGCTTCAATTAGCTCGCACACCTTATCAGAGACAAGCAAGTCTCTTTAATCTGGCCAATCTTCGGCTCAGAGCAAGTGATTTCCTAGACAGCAGTTATCCATAAAGACAAAGAATGTTGTATGTTTTCTCCCTCGGGACATAATCTGACTCCTCTCTATATAGAAATAGTTTTGCTCATGTCCAAAGACAGATGCCTATGGTTGTCTCTGTAGCATCTTGATTGACCAGACACTGGCAGCTTGGGACCCATTGATGCAATGTCTGTTGTCAAACTGCTTAGACAGCATGTGTCTTGCCTTTCTCCCAGCTGAGTTTTCAGTTTCACAGGAAAAAACTTCATTCTTTTTCCCTCTGTTGAAGTTAACCAGACTCACTTTTTTTTTTAAACAACACTTTATACTTGAGAATGATTGTATTCAAACTGAAGTGTTATATCTACCATCAGCCTGCTGGTAAATGCTTTTACTTCCAGCATACAGGAGGCAGAGGCAGGAGAATTTCTTAGTTTGAGGCAAAATCATACCAAAACATAACCAAACAAAGATATTCACCATCTTATGGGATGGTCAAAGTAGAGTTTCTGCTCATAGGAAATCACATCGTGTAAGAGATAATCATAAAAGGTAGGGTGCCAGAGAGATAGCCCAGTGGATATGAGCAGATGTACCTCTTACAGATCTTAGTTGGCTTCCCAAGGCCCATATGGAAACTTTCAACCATTCTTGGCTCCAGCTCCCCAAAATCAGATGACCTCTTGTGGCCTCAACAGTCACCAAGTGTGCAAGTGGTATACATACATAATAAATGCAGGCAAAACGTGTAAAAAATAAACTATGACTATTTATTGGAAGATAATAGTTGATAGAAGACAGGTGTGTCCCTTTAAATATGGGAATGGGTGGGCGGGTAGGTGGGAGGAGGAATTCCCTCACAGAGGTGGGGAGGGGGAGGGGACACGGGGTTTCTAAAGAAAAGGGGAATCATCGGAAATGTAAATAAAATATCAAAAAAATAAAATAAAAAAAAAAAATAAATACTGTGATCTAGAGATGACACTGGGAAGTAATTATAATCCCATAGCCCAGATTTAACTAAAGAAAAGGAGGTACATGTTATAAGAGAACAAGATACTCTACACAGAAGGATTTCAGAAAATCTGGTGGTTAGAAAGTTGCAAAGCATGCTAAGCATTTTTGGCCAGTCCTCTGTATTGCAACTCATCCACCTATCTATTTATCCATCCGTGTGTGCATTCATCCATTTATAAACAAATATTCTATTCCATAGGAAAGAATAAATAGAAAAATGGTATGAAGTAATTTGTTAACTTTAAGAAAAGCAGTTAAGCCACCTCCCCTATTAGATTGGCTCTTAATCTGCCTACTCAGCCACCCATCAATATAAAATCTCCATCATCCAATTCTACCCTCAAAATATCACAGAATTTTTAAAAAAAAAAAATCATGGAAATATTTTTGACATACATTTTCAAAAGATCAATTCTCAAAATATTTTATATGTTTGAATCCTGTTTCCCAAACAATTTAAAAGCCTTTCTGAGCTGAGGATGTGCCAGTCACTGTCCACATTTTCTCACATCAGAATTATGGTCCATAGCCCACAAAGCATCAGCTGTTGCACCCAGTGCTCATCCATAGAGAACTGATTGCGATTAGCCTGCTACCAGGGACAGCCCTAACGCTGGAGAAATTGTAGTGTTTCACTCTGTGGGTCGCCTTATCTCCGCATTCATTAATTAAAGCAATTAGGTTGGAGATTCTTTGTATTTCCAGGCTAGTCTGAAAAAGCTGACAGTTCAATTGAATTCATCAGCTAAGTCCCTAAAGTTACAAGCTCTTATAATTAGCAATTGACTTTGGAGATTTTAGCAAACAATGAAAAGAATGCCAGCACATTCAACCCCTTCTAACAAAGGCTAATCTTTAGTACAACACACTAGCACCCTATTGGGAGCATGCATGCCACATGCAATGAAGTAGGATCTATTCTTCAGTGGGTCATTAGAAATGTTCTTATCACAGATGATTAAACATACACAAACACTGGCACACACATGTACACAAAAGCACACACACACACACACACACACAGAGGAATAATAGGGATGTAAAAATAGCAGAAATATAAATTTTTTGGACTTTTCTTAGAAGCCAAGGAATAGTCACAGGTTATATATATATTATGAAAGCCCTTGGAAATGGTTATTCTTCTACATCCTTGAACAGAAGGTTGTTACCATCTAAGAAAGAACCATGACCTGAACTGATGGTCCTCATGGAATGGAGCATCTGGATGAGAGGCATCTTGGAAGGATCTGAAGGATGAATTTTGTCTGGCTTTTGCCTGTTTTGGAGAACTTTTTCATTAATGAATGTAGGATTAATCAGTGTGTTTGAGGTTTATTTTTAAAAAGTTGCATGGGTTTCATCACCAGTCATGTTTCCTAGACAACCCTAGCAAGAATCATTAGACTAATTCATCAAAAGACATTTGTTGAGTGAATTACCAAAGTAGGACTAAGATATTCTCAGTAACTGTTTGAAATACAGGTTTTCTTAATAACAAGCCTGTGGGAAATGACTCTCAGCACAATGATAAAGACAGAGAAACCCTACAGAACAAGTGACAATAGGCATTCATGCCTTTGGAGAAATGGGTCAGAACTCTAAACGAAGAATCCGTTTCATATTTCTTGCCTTCCTTGCTTGTATCATTGTGCATAAAAGGCATTTAAGCCTCAGTCAGTCTACATTTCTGTTCCAGACTGGCTGTCTACTGATTAAGAAATCCATTGACTAAAGTAATCCTATGGACTAACACAAGTCAGCAAAGAAAGGGAGTATGTTTGCTCAAGGAGATGAGGAATGGGAGTTTGAATCTGATGGATAATAACTATTTGGATCCAAATTTTTAATAATGTTGACAAAGGAAAAGTCTTTATCAATACCATTCAGTATTATAAGGCACCCACTTCAGGCTTCTGGCTAGGCATACTTTTGGGTATTTGAGTGAATGAGATCAAATAAGCCCCCTTCAATTTTCTCCCTCAAGATGATCTGTTTGCAGGCCTATGGGAAGAAAACTGTCCTGCTACATTTGGGACCCCAAGTAAAGGCAGCAGGAAATTCTCAAGCTTAGCAGAGAGAAGCAAATACCAACTCTATTCTCTTTTTACTTTCCAGGAGAATGACACCTTCAATATATTTCCAAGAAGAAATGAGTTCCTTCTCAATCCAATGATGAGTGATATATGAATGCTGGGTTGTGATGGAATAGAATATTTTATACATGGCCATTTGAAAAGAGAAATAGTAATCAAAGTGTCTAGAACTCATAAGAATTTCACAGTGAATTGCAGGTGACACGTTAACCTGGTTTGTCAAAACAGGTTTGCAGAAGGCTCATAAGGAATAGTGGATGTGTGAATGTGAGATGGGTCATGACACAGAGAAGCTAGAAAGAATGGAGTCTGCCATTTGCTTTATAAATAGCATTATGGGCTGTGCCTGAATAGTGGCTTTCTCAGCACAGAAGCATGAACTTAGAACTGAACAACATGTGAGCTTTCATACATAATTGATCATTATCCTCTTCATCATCAGTCACACTTAGGTTCCGTGACTCTATCTCCTCAATGAAAATACAAACCTACTTCTAGGGATTTAACGAGAATTAATATGTAACGTTATTAAAAACAGCATTCACTGAAGAATATTCTCTTAACACATCAGCTGTGAGGGAGACTAGCAGAGCTGCCATTCTTATACATTATGAGTATATTTGTTCCACTAGGGTTTGATGGTTCCCTAAAGGATTACAAATTTATTCAGTATCACAAGACAGTGTCTGTGTTGTTTCCCTTGAAACTTGGTACATTTTTGGAGGGAGAAAATGCTATAGACTTTTGAAGAGTCTGTGACAGAAAAGTCCTGAGATTTCTACTCTTTAAAGAGAGGACACTATTATTGAGAAAGGTCGCATGTCATGTCAGAAGTTCAGTGTTTCTAAGGTCACAATGTAGAGAAGTGATTCACCCATACTCCATGGAAGGTGACAGATGCTTTTGACACTCCAGACTCTTCCATTTATGGACTAGACATGGAACAATGAACTCTTCAGGCTCTCCTGAGTGCTAACTAAAATCTACAATGGCATGGCAGAGTCTGGGCAACAACTGCTAAGCAGAGCCTAGCCAAACATTACACGAAGTCCATTGTGAGTTTCTGTCACTCTTTATTCATGATTCAGCTTCATCAGTAGATAACCAGATTGCAACAATTCTGATGAAATGATAGTGAACCCACCCCAGAGGAAGGATGGAGCTACTATAGGAAGAAAGGGTGGGTCATTGGGTTCTATTAGTGTGTGGGTCTATGCCAAATCCTGATAGTTATTTCATCTTTTAATTTCTCTTGCAAATTTACTGGAAGAAAAATCGTTTGTACTGCTAGCTAGAAAATGAGAAAGTCTCTCAAATTGACTCTATCACAAATAGCTTGCAGATTCACACTTTTGTAAATACAGTACTTCAGTGTATGGTAAAAGGCCTACACACTATGAAAGCACTTATTTCGTTTACTGAATCATTGAGTTCTCATGATGTCAGCTTAAGCTCAACTACCTTTGAAATAGCAGTCAGGCTTTGAACCAAGGAGTCTGACCTCAGAGTCCGTACTCCCATAAGAAAAGAAGTAAATAGAATTATTGATCGTAATAAGGAACAATGGAACTGCTTCTTAAGGACAGCTGTGAATAAGAGTAATGTTGATTTACAAGTTGGTTATCAAGTTTCTGACACAACCGGCTTTTAAAATATTGTACAACTCACATAATTTTCTATGGTAAAGAAGATACCACAGGCCGCTGCTATGAGATAGCTAATTAATTAAAATAATTTCACACATTCTTTTTTTTAATCAATAGGTAATTACCCATAGGTTAAAAATAAAAGCCAAAACATGTTTACTGATAGGAGATTTAAGGGAAATCTCATTCTCTCTGTCTCTGTCTCTCTGTCTCTCTCTGTCTCTCTAAGTCTCTCTCTGTCTCTCTGTCTCTGTCTCTCTCTGTCTCTCTGTCTCTCTCTCTCTCTCTGTCTCTCTCTCTCTCTCTCTGTGTGTGTGTGTGTGTGTGTGTGTGCATGTGTGTGTGTGTTTGAGTAATGTTTAGAATGTGAATGAGAAGAGAATAGGTAAAAGAAACTGAATGATTAACCACATCAAAAATTCAGTGCCAACAGTTAGGAGAGATCTTTCAGTGAAAGATATTTCTTTACTGAGTCTTCATCTCAGTGGAATTGGTCCTTCAGAAAGAAAAAAAATACTAAAATACCAATTTTCTATTACTATTGCCGTTTGAAACCACATCACATCTCATAAATTGTATATTTTCTCTTAAAATTTTAATATTACCATATGGTGTAGGCATTTGCATTTATAATATGAATATTAGGAAACTGAGGCTCATAGAAGCAAATACTAGCCCAATCCATAGCTAACCAGTGATAGGGACAGGATTAAAACATAGGATTCAAAGACTGGTTCAAATCTATGTTATTACATTAGACAGCAGGGGTGAGGTTGTATCAGCTTCAATGATACAGTGAGTGACAAACTTTAGGATGTAGATTTTCAGTGTTAACCTTGTTGCATTAAAACAATCACCTACTATATTAGTGAGGTACACTCAATCTTTGAGGGCCTTTATAGAGAGAAAAAATTAAAGAGAGCAGACATAATGTGAACATGAGTAGAGCTATTCCATGAGATGAGATCTCAGAATGAATATAAAATGAAAAAAAAATCTAGCTGAGTACCCCCATTCTTCTTGCTCTGCTTCTGAATCTATAGAAATGTGAGCAAGCAGCCACAGGTTCTTAACTCCTTAGCTTCAGGCTACTACTGCTACCATGCTTATGTGAACAAATGGACATGCCTTCAAAGAGCCCAAATAAGCAATTCACCCTTAAATTGTTGCTATAACATACCTAATTAAGAGACTCGAAAGGTAGGTAGTTCTTATCCATGGACACAGGAAATACCCAAGTCACCTTTTCTTCTTCAAAAATGATTGTAAAAAAATTGTATAAGAAGGAAGATTCTGAAATGTTTTATAAGCCAGAAGTTGCTGAAGCATAGTCTTCTGGATATGAGAGACATTCCTTTAATTTGTAGGGACTCTGCAACAGGATAGAAATCCAACTTCCCATGAGAGATACATCTGTACAGAGCTTCACTCACTCTGGAAGCATCATTGTTCCATCAGCTGAGCTCCTTCACTCCATTAGAGAGATACTGAACAAATAAACAAGGGGCTCAGCCACAGCAAGAATTCGGGCTCAAGACCCTCTTTGTGTCTGTAGCTCTAAGACTTTCCCATTTTCTTCCTTCTTCACTTAGAAAAATGAAGTTGATTTACAAGCCGGAGGAATCCATGCATCAGTTCTCCACCCAGATACACAGGAGCTTTGTATGGGAAACCTCAGGTACCACCATTAGGGACCAACGATCTCTCAAGATTGATCAACAGTTCCAGAACAAAAAGTTTCCAAACACCATTATGTTTAACTGCTATTAAAATGGTATCCAGCAAAAGGAATGTGAGTCCCAATACTGTACTATTTACTTTTCTGTTGCTATGATAAAACACCATGACCAAAAGCAGCTTGTAGAAATACAAGTTTATTTTGGCTAATGGTTCCAGAGGTGGAGTCCATAATGGTGAGGAAGACATGGCAGAAGACAATGAGTGAAGGAATTGGGTTATCATATTTTGTCACATAAGAATCAGAGAGAAAGAGCCAAGGAGCGCCGTAGAGAGGAAGCCTCACAGGAACTTGGAAGGACCGTGAGTGGGGTTGAGGGGAGCAGCACCTCTCGCCCAGACCCGCCCGGATCTGCCGGGATCCCGGGCCTGAGAACCCGGGAACAGAAAGACTC
>CM052700.1:34076123-34196181 GCA_028551405.1 Uromys caudimaculatus
CCCTCCCCCGGTCCTCCTGGAGTTCGGACCACCAACCAAAGAATACACATTGACGGACTTATGGTTTGGACCACATATGTGGCAGAGGATGACCTCGATGGCCATCAGGGAGAGATGAAAGGCCCTTGGGCCTGAGGATGTTAGAGGCCTCAGTAAAGGGGAATATCAAGGCGGGAAAATGGGGATGGGTGGACGGGGGGTGGGGGTGGGGGGGTGGGAGGTGGAATTCCCTCCTAGAGGCGGGTTGGGGAGGGGATGGGGGGTATACAAAGAGGAGACTCAGAAAAGGGGAAACATTGGAAATGTATATAAAGTATCAAAAATAAAAAAGGAGGAAAAAAAAAAGAATCAGAGAGAAAGAGAGAAAGGAAGAGAGAGAATGAACTGAAAGTGGTGTGAGTATGGAAATTTTCAATCATTACTCTCAGTGAGATTATGTCCTACAGAAGGCTCCTTTTCCTAAAAAAAAATCCATAACTTTCTCAAATATCAGTAAGAGCTAGGGACAATGTTCAAGCATATTAACCATCACTCATATTTTTCTCTGAAACCACCACAATTGATATAATTGAATAGAGTAACCATATGCTGATGAAAGGTAAGCCTGTAATATAATTAAACATTTCTAGAGTATAAGTGAATATTGATTCACATATGACACTAAGAAACAATGCAGTATTTTCCAGCTCCCAGGAATCAGAGACAGGCAAATCTCCATGAGTCTGCAAGAATCGTTTCTCGACCAACTTAGGCAATATAATTAGACTCTTCTCATACAAACAAACAAACAAACAAACAATACTAGCCAATAAAAGAGACTCAAAGTAAACAAACCTGAAGTGACAAAAGATAGTCAATGATGTCAATTCTGAAACAGATGGATTCATCTGACAAACGTTTAAAGCAGTCATCATTAAAATGCTTCAGCCATCAATTATAGAGGCTCTCAAAACAAGTGAAAAAAACTTCAAAAATCTTATAAAGGAAAATAATAAGTTATAAAAGAACCAAATGAAAATGACACAACTGAAATAAAAATTATCTTAAATAATCTTAATGGGCTCAAGAGGAGACTAGATATAACAGGATATGATTAATAAACTCTAGAAATCATGAATAGGATTTACCTAATTTGAACAAAGGATAGGAAGTTGTATGGATAAAATGAATAGAGTTACCTGTGTAGTGAGAGCAGGAGATAAGTAGTATGTGTCACATACTCCCAGAGGAAATGAGGAAGAGGATGAGGCTGAAGAGCATTTCATGAAATAATGGATGAAATCTCCCCAAACTTGTCAAAAGACACAAACTATACACTTAAGAATATTAACTAAACCCCAACATGGCTAACAGAAACAAATGAACATCATAGCTAAATATTTTGAAACTAAAATTCAAAAATTTAAACAAAAGAAAAACCAAAGAAATACATTTTCCAAACCTCCTTGATGGAAATGATGTGTTTCTTATGGTAGGCTTCTCTTTGGAATAATGAGAGCCCGAAGGACATCAATGGGGTCCGAGTGATTATAGCTGATAATTGCCAATGTCGAATAATGGCAGGCCACATAAAACTCCTTCACTGGAAAAAACACTCACTCAACATTTTCCTTGTATGTTTCACAAATCACATACTGTGATTGACACTAAAAATATTGTACTGTTTGTTACCTAAGATAATGAATGACAATAAAAAGAGATAACAAAGAGGTTCCAACCAGAACTGAGGCTTCTATGTTTCACTCAAAGAGAAAAACATTGGATTGAGTCGAGGGTTTCAATATATGTACTAAAATACCAATAAGAGACATTGCCAAAATACATAGATGCCTTCACCATACCATAAATAAGTCAAAACAGAACTCTAAAATCTATTTACATAGCCTTAAATGTAGCATAAAAAGAAATAGAAGAGCAAATATGAGAGAGAAGATAAGAAAAGAAGAACCTGTAACAATGCCTTTCAACTATCCCAAATGTAGATATTTAAAATATGAATCAAAAGAGCAATTGCCAGAGTAGAGTACAATCAATATGGCCCAAGTGTGCACTTTGAATGAGCAATTTTCTTCAAATTGTGCTTCATAAGTAGGATCAAAGTAAAGGGGATGAGGAAAGAGATACCATGCAAAGAATTTTTTTTAAAAAAGAGACTAGATCTTAATATATAATAAAGTGGATTTCTGAGTCAAAACTATTACCAAAATGTTATAAGAAAAACATGTGGGTACATGTATGTGTTTGTGTTTGTGTGCACGCGGTATGCATGCGTATATTACGCTAACACATCAGAAATGCAAACATTTCTAAACAGTCAAAGAATATTAGCTAAGATAGAATATAGTCTATCTATAAGCAAAACCTGACAAATGCAATGTAATTGAAATAATAGATACTGCCCAAGAACAACACTGTTAACAGGAAATCAATGACAGAAAGACAACAGAAAATCTATGTGAGGGAAGCAATACATTTCTACATAATCTAAAGATAAAGAGAATACCTAAGAGCAATTTAAAATACCATGAAAGTGAATACAAATGAATCTGGAGAGAAGGCAAGTAGGCCCATTCTGCTCACTTGAGAACATGAGCTCCAATTCCCAGCATCCATGTTAAATGCTAGATTTGACTGCATATCCCTAGAACCCCAGCATTGGGAAGTCAGACCCAGGCAGATCCCAAGAGTTCATTGGCCAGTCAGACTAGCCGAAATGGAAAGCTTCCAATTCAGTAAGAGTCTCCATCTCCAGTCAATGAGGTATATAGTGAATAATGAAGGCATATAGTCTGTCCAGCCCCCGTACATGTAAACCTACGCACTACACATATATACCATACACAAAGAAAACATGAGAGCAAAGAAATGTATATAAAATGTAGGATGCAACTAAATTAGGAGTGACAGGGAAATGTAGACATGAACATCTCCATTAAATACAAGGGATAAAGGCTCGAGAGAAGTTTCAGTGGGTAAGAGTACTGGCTGCTCCTCCAGAGGACCTAGGTTTGATTCCTATCACTTATATGGTTGACACCCAGCAATCTGTAACTCTAGTTCTAAGAGACCTGATCCCCTATTCTGAGCTCTGCATGTACTTTACTCACGTGTCACACATGCATGGATGAAGGCAAGACATCCAAATAAATACAATAAAATACATCTTTTAAAACCATGAGGAAAATTTTCCAAAGAATAACCCAGGTTTGTACTCCAAGAAAACAGAAAAAGAAGAGAATAATGAAACCAAAGCAAGAAGAAGGATGTAGGAAATATTATGAATAGAAATTAATGAAAGAGGATGGTTTTTAAAGTAATAATGATGAATTTTTATTAAACTGATGATAGAGAAAGCACAAATGACAAGCACCCAATTATTAAAAAGACAATCACTTATGACTAACCACTTCATAACTGTGAATTCAGTGACTTAAAAAAAAACATAGTCTACCTGAACCCCATCAAAATAAAAGTGACAACCAGAATGATTTGATAACTATAAACTCATTCTGTAATTTAAAACAAGTTGTAAATGCTTCAGGGTCTGGTGGCTTCATGGGAGACTTTCATCAACCATGTAAGGATTAATACCATTTTTATTCAGTCTTTGTTAGAAAACAGAACTGGAAGAAACACAAACTCATTTTAGGAATCCAGTGTCCTGTTATGAAAGCCAGTGAACACATATTCATCATTAATTTATATTCAAAATTCTCTTTAAGGAGTAGAAAATAGAATCCAACCATATACAAAACAACTGTACACCAGATACTCAAGGATGATTCAACATTAAAAACCAACCAATGCAATCCAACATACTACAAACTATCTTATGAACCTACTATCTTTGTTTTGATATCCACTGTATTTCCTAAGAAAACTCAGAAGATATTTCTGGAAATCTCTGTGAAATGTGCTTGTTATTCAGGAATTTGCAATGGTCTTAGCATTTTCTGAATACTACACAATGTTTCTATGCTGAACTTCATTTTGGTTTTGCTATCATCTTTACTTTTCAAATAAAGAAACCAACTGAGAAGAGATGACTTGCTCAAGATCATATACCTTTTAGTCAACAAGGGAGTGTGTAACCCCACCCCTAATGTTCATTTCTCCTAGTGACCAGGCTTCATAGATCCTGCTCACAGAATGTAGAGTTAAAGAAGACCAGCACCCTCCAACTATCAACCATAGGCTGGGAATTTCTGTGCCATTCTTCCCGAGATCCCACATTGATGTTATAGAGGACCAACAAATGTCTCTCATAAATGACAAGGAATTCTAAATGTTAAAGAGAAAAGGTCATCTCTCTCTTACATAGCCTATCAAGTCATTTTCTTTGACATTTTCCAAAAGGAAATGGAAAAAAGAAAGATTAAAAAGCACACAAAATTGTTCACCCATCCAAAATTATAAAATCCAAGTCAGTGAATGTTTGTTCAATATTTTTTTTGTGTTTCTTTACCCATGTAAGTTAATTTTAATAATTATTAGCATGGCCATTTGGTATACTTAAGGTATACTTAGTATGAACTAAGAAATTTCTGAGGTTTTTGAATGTATTAACAGGGATACTAGACAGGCTTTGTACTAATGACACATAGGTAACCATGAGTCAAAACTTATTATTAGATCATCAAAACCTTTCTGTTTTCTGAAATAAGTATGTTTGGAGCCATTTAAGGGTATACAATATGGTTCAGCAGGTAAACAGGCTTGCTGTTTAAGCCCAGTGTTCTGAGTTTGATCTCCAGAGTCCATGCATATGTAGGAGAGAATAGAGTCCTTAAATTTGTTCTCTGATCTCTACATGCATTTTTATATGTGTCACCACACATAGTCATGCACACTTGTATGTGCACAGATACTAATACAATACAAGAATAAAGTAAAATCATATGCCATTTAAGGTCTGGGAGTATATTTCATTGGTGCGACCCAGCAAATTCCAGTGCTGAAGTCAATTCTAAGCACCATAAAAGTTAGGTATAAAATTCAATGTATATGTTTTAATTGCTTGCAAATTTTTATTTAAAACTTTTCTTTTGTTTTAGGATATTTTCTTTTCCTTAAACTGCCCCCCCATTGAGCTGTGGTTTAGAAGATTATATTAAATGTATTTGTGGCATCATAACACACCCACAATATCATTTCTGAAACACCTGTCCATACCTCAAAGAGCTCACAGGAAGATAACTGAATCTTATCACTTATGTAGCAACTATATGTAGTTTTATGATTTTTTTTGAAAATTGATCTGTTTTTCAAAAGTGAGTAATAAAAGAGTTTAGTAGATACTTATATATAAAACACATATGCATAAAACACATATTTGTAAAATGGTAACAGTTATTACTTGCACTCCTATACTATGTCTTTAAAACTGAGTGGTTAGAGAATAAGAAATGCCTGCCACAGGTTCAGGTATTTTAAGACATGGTCTTCAGTTGATGACACTGTGTAGTAGGTGCAGCCTTGCTGAAGGAAGAATAGTATTAGATATCAGGTTAGAGTTTAAAGCCCTAATCATTTCTAGCTCACTCTTCCTGCTTTGTGCTTGTGTGTAAAGACATGAGCTCTGTTTCCTGCTCTGCCCATCATTCCGGTGCTCATTGCCATGTTTCCTCACAATAATGGATAAATTCTTCCTTCCCTGGAACCACAAGCATCCATAAATGCTTCCTTAAGTTGCTTTGCTCATGGTCTTTTATCACATGCTGCAGAAAAGTAACATAAACTAGATTATTTTATAGGAAGCATTGTGGATGTTAGTCTAAGACAATAAACACAAATATGCTATACTAGGTACTAAATTCAGTTTTAGAGCTTCAGGTTTAGAAGCATCCAGCTGTTTATGCAGCAAGTAATATTCTAGTTGGCATGATGTGCTGAAAACTGGAACTCTGCCCAGGAACTAGACGTACAGACAGTTGTGAGATATGGTGTGGTGCTGTGAACTGAAGCTGGTTACTCCTCATAAGAATTCTTAACAAGTGAGCCCATCTTTCCAGCACCCTGTAATAATCTCCAAGTTAAGTTTAAGTGCATAGAGCCTATGTGACCCCAGTAAAGAACACATATTCAAAATACATAGTAGAGCACTAACTAAAGTATAATGTACTCAAGCAATATTGTGTGTGTGTGTGTGTGTGTGTGTGTGTGTGTGTGTTTGACTCATACTCTCAAGCATCTATACATTATTCCTAAAGCATATGGCTAAATAATCAGAACAACACAGCAAGCTACAGAGCTGCCAGCAGCATCAGACTTGGACAGAGGCTGTGGTTGCAATAGCCTTATATATCAGAGTAGAGACCCAAGTCCTGACTCTGAGTCCTATGAACCAGCAGTTACTAATGTGTGCTTTACATTTATTTTCTAAGGCACAGTTGGAAGATGGAAGAAAAGCAACAGGCACAATGCAAGTTGTCATGGATACTGTGAGGTTATGTGAAGTCAATTACACTAGTTGTTTGACAGATGATAGCAATAGTGGAGGGAGAGGTGAAAGGGAGGACATGGATGACTTTTACAACCAAGACGATTCAAACAAATGAAAAACAGGAAATAGATCCTTTCCCATGTGTATGTGTGTATATGTCAGCTATGCTATAAAATGTATTTGTTGTTAGATACCTCATTCAAATAAGTATTATGTATATGCATATGTGTATATAAGTGTAGTTACCATGTACTGGATATATTAGACTTAGTGTATTATACATTGCCATCTGAATCTGATGAAGCATTATTTGATACCTACCCTGATCAACTTTACTGTGCATCATGTAGTGCTTTTTCTCTGGAAAAAAATACAAAATCTTTCTAAAGGAATGGGTTTCAAAATATAGAACTGTGGAAAATGGAGTGGAGAGCCCGAAATATGATATCCCAATCCTTATTCCGATAAGGCCATGAGAACAAACAGAAGAACATCCCTAGATCTCTTCATTGTTACACTTACCCTTGTAAAGTTTCTCCATTTTAGTTAACCAGTGATACATCCCCAAACTAGAGTAATTTGGTTAGCAGAACTGAATTAACTAATTTTTCTACATTCTTGCCTTCCTTGTCTGTGCTTCTTAGATTTTGCGAACTTGATACAAGCTATAGTCATATTGGAAGAGGGAGCCACAATTGAAAAACGTGTGTATCACTTGGCTTATGGCTATGTCTGTGGGCAAGTTAGGCCTCTAAGAATGTCTTGAGGAATAAATTTTATTATGTTAATTGATATAGGAAGACCATCCCAGTATGGACAGCATTATTTGCTGGACTTAGGTTCCTGGAATAGATGAAGTAGAAAGCAGGCTGAGCAATACCATGCATGAGGAGAAAAGAGGCCGAGCAATACTATGCATTGGTTAATTCATTGATCTCTGCTCTTGACTGTAGGTGTAATGTGACCAGTTTTCTCCAGTTCTTGCCCCTGTGACTTTCCCATCAGGATAGACTTGGAGCTATCAGCCAAATGAGCCCCCTTTCCCTTAAGCTGCTTTTGTCAAGGTACCTTATCATAGCAACTTAAACCAAAAGGATAATAACTATATTCTAGCCATGGAAGGCTTGTTGGTACAGGGCACATTTATTCCCACTCTTATCCTCTTTGTGACTTTGTTTTCCTAAGGGGTTGGAATAAATCTGCACTTGCATCAGTTAGTACCAAGAAAATGTGAAGCTGAGTGGGGGAAAAAAACCCAGCTTTGATACCTAGCAGGGCCTCTTTGACGTGAGCACGCTTAGTTTTCATTTCTGCCACTTAGGTGGATAATTCTGAGCATCTGTTCTGCCTGGTTAGACTCTGTGATGGATGGGGCTGTCTCTCTCACTCTCTCTGAGACTCCCAACAGCTCTGAGAACAAAGCTCTTACACACAGGAGACCTTCAGTCACCTCACTTGACTGATGATTGCATCTGTGGCTGACAAGTATGGGCTCCATTGTGCACTGCAAATGAATGGGCAGGGTCTCAATGAAGAAAAATGTCAAGTCGTTTGTTTGTTAGGGCTCTTCCTGGTATGGCATAAATTACCTGAGTGGTAAAGTAAAAATAAAGGTTAGACTTAGTTAACTTTTATGGGGGCATAAATATCCTTTTGGCCAATATTTTCTTCTTTTGCTCATAGGGATATTCCGGGGACTATTCAGAGTTGTTATGAATGCAGAATCTGGAGCCAAACTATTGGACTCATTCCTCGTTCTATCTTATTATCTGAAAGACTTTGCCAAACTCTTGAGGACTGTGAGTTCCCCAACTGAAAAATGAACAATAGCACTTATCTAGTAAGTGAGTGATGCACGCTAAATAAACTAGCGGGTTCTATGAAGACCGAATTAAAGTGAGTGGTTGAAAACTTTACATATCATTATTTATTGTTGCTGCAGATGTCCCTGTAGGTTAGCAATGAACCATACTCTTCTGTGTAAGCAACAAAGACTTTTTGGGATAGAAATTTTTGTAGGATTAGAAGGCATTGTATGTAGCTTGCTCATGTCTCTTCAGTCCATTTTAGCTGTTTCCTGGTATACATACACTTAGTACTTGTTGAGACACTCAACAACAACTGTTGACATAGCATTGAGACTCTACCTGAGGGTATTTTATGGCAGTGTTGGTATGAGTTCTGTGGAGATTGTCTGCAGGGCTTATGTCTCAATATACCAAGGCACGGGGCTGTAGGCCAGTTCCATTAGCTTCTTTCCCACAATACTTAGGCTGAATTAGACACTCTTAGTCTCCTGAAGGAAACACTTCTGAGTGTCCATCCCAACAAATGTTTTACCACACTCTATAGAGACCTCTTTCTTTTTCTGGCCTCACTGGTCTCTTTCTTTACATGTTTGCTGGGACCGCCTCCCAGATACATATCTTAGATTCTGCTTTTTCAGAGGGAAATGTGGGTAAAGACAGTGTTGATATCATTTCCTTATACACAGATTCATTGATTTCCAAGAAGCTTGCTGGATTCCACAGGCTGTGTGTTGATTTCTGATATCTACCATAAAGTCCCAAAGACCATTTTTAAGGGCATTAAAGAAGGTTTTACAGGATGAATGAACAAAATAAAAGACCCAAACAACCAATGGAACAAAACAACACTGTCCATTTAAAAGTCCCTGAATGCCTTGGGAAGTCAGGTTGAGTTGAGTCAACCCATGTTTTCTACCAGTAACGTTGTAAATATTGAGACAGTAAAATCTTCCTGTTGGGTTGTGTTTATGGTGACTCTGAAATCTATTCCCAGGACAGTGTCCCCTAGAATGCCCTATAATGTTTCCAGCTGGTCCAGGGTCTATGGGTTATTTTCAATAAGTGAATTACAGGACCCTCCTTTAGCTAGAGCTGATGACTTCACTGTTTGTTATTAAACTTACTAACTATTAAAGGTTTAGAACCAAGTCCTCTTGCCAAAAGCAAGATCACCAGTAAAGATATTTCCTGGCAAGTCCCCATATTTTCTTCTCTCCCCCTCCTTTTCAAAACTTCCCATTCATCTCTCAGCTAAAAAGTACATGTCTCCTTGATACATTGGCCAACATAAAACTTTAATGGTATGGGCAATTACTCAGTCAGTATCTTTCCCGAAGCTCAGCAGAGAAGACATCCACCAAAGAGGACAGACACATATGGTCCTTCTGCAGGCCAGTGGTTCTGTAACTTTCTCTCTGGCTGGCATGGAAAAGATTAAAGCTGCAATTTCATGTTTACTCAATATGCTGTGAGTATGAGGTTTGCTGAGCAGAAGAAAGGAGCATGGCCATGAGGGATATGTAAGTTCAACTGATAAGCAAGGAAGTCACATTCCCATTTGCTCCAGCATGGAGAGCAGTATTGTTTTTCATATTAATGACATTATCTTCTCTGACATGTGGGAAAGAGAAGATGTGTGGAGCCAAGTCCAAATCTGTGCTATTTACTGTTAGCTAACAACATCTCTTTTATAAACTACAGTAGAAGTTGATGTATGCTAAGACATGTCCATATTATTTTTAACTTTTAATTAGAAAATTCAGGCTTTGGTGCTAGTGAGGAAGGAATTTTGCAGTCTCATGAGAAACGGCTGAAAAAAGGGATATAGAACACTCAAATAAAGCTACAAAAGGCTTAAAACCTAGAAAAGTGTAGATAATGTCTCTTGATGTGCAGAAGGAAACTAACAAAAGAACCCAAAGAACACAGACATATATTTCCGAAAGACAGAATAAAAATGAGATGTGGGAACATCCTAAAGTGATACAGCCGGCGGAGAGACCCTTCCTGAAGACGTCACCTAACACAGGTAATGAAATCTGTTCCCTTAAGCCACATACCTGTGTCTGCGGTGTTGAAAATAATGATTTTGGGAAGTCATTGAATATTATATTATATCTCTTTCTATGAGTCTATATGTCTATATTATCTATATATCTACCTATCTCTCAGATCTATACCTAACCTATATCTATCTATCTATCTATTTATCTATCTATCTATCTATCTATCTATCTATCTATCTATCTATCTATCTATCTATCTATTTATAGCTGATGTGCTAAAGGCAGCCAGACATCTTTTTCTGCTGAGTGCATACTTTACATATAGGCTCTGAGTGCCTGTCATCTCCAATCCTATTTGCAGTGTTCTCTGTGAAAGAAAAATTGGTCCAAGAGGAGGAATCTGAGTTTTTATAGCCACACAACTTCATTGCCAAGTATCCATATGGTGCCTATCTCTATGATATGTCCTTCCAGGTACTGTGCTGTGGAGAATTTCCTGATAGGACTTGAAGCATCTATATCTATATGGCAAAAGGGAGTGTTCCATCAGGGAGGTTCAGGAAGGAGGTGTTCTGGAAGTGAGTGTGTGCAGTAATATAGAAGGGGTTGTGCACATAGAAATGTATACAAGAAGGGTCAGAGAGAAAGCCATAGATGAAGCACTTGTGAAGGCCTATGAGGAAAAGAAAGACAACCTAGATGTGGAAAGTGAAACAAGGTAGTAGGGAAGGAAGAGAAAACAGGGAGTGAGTACTGGTGTCCAAAATTTGGCAGGGCTGGTATAGCAAATGACACAATTCATTTATGTTTCAGAAAAAAAGTAGCAGCAACTCTCAGGAGATGATGCAGTCAGTAATACACATGTTGGGTAAGTGTGAATACCTGAGTTCAATCCCCAGAATCCAAAAAAAAAAGACAGACATGATTATAATCCTAGAACCAAGGAGATAGAGAAAAGCAGATCTGGATCTCTGGGCAGCTGGCCCAGCAGAATTCTAGAACAGGTTTAGTGAGAAACTCAGTCTCAGAAAACAAGGTGAATAGTGAATAGTGAAGACACAGGAGGTTGACTTTTTGCCTCTACATATATATGTGTACACACACACACACACACACACACACACACACACACACACACATGCAAAAACATGCAAGGTTGCACATGCACACACAAATATATACAAAGAAAAAGAGCAACAATAGCCAAGTCTGTCAATCACACCTGCTAATGCCCTGAGTACAATTTAGATAATGATGAGCACAGAAGCATTATTGGTCCCATGCAAGAGATAGATTCAGTGAGCAGCAAATTTCAGCATTGATAATGAACCAATTTTTCTTACCTAATAGCCAACCATTTGAACAGTTGCCCTGTGGCCACTACATATGAATGCTAGCATATACCTATTAACACTGGTTTACTAAGTTTCTCTCTATCATTCAGAAAGGATGAGTAAGCTGGGAGAAGCAGACTTGATAGGAATGATCATTGTTAATAGTCTTTTGCAAAATGATGCCACTGAGGACAGTAGCTTCTGATATCTTTAAAAAGCAAATTTAGATACAGAGCAGAGGTTGATAAAAGGCAGCATTTCCCTGAATCTTGACAACTCCATTATCAAAGTGGTCCCAGATACTTTAGAATCCAAGAAGACACTAGACATTGAAAACTGTGAGGTAGCTGTAACATAGCCAATGGTTTACCCACAGAACTGTCACATAATGACTACAAAGCAAGTCAGTTTAGTCTCCTGCTCAATTCTTCATTTATCACTGTTGCCTCAAGTGGAAATGATATTCATTTGTGTAAAAATGACAGTGATCATAGAGTGGGGGAAGGGAGAGTGTAAGGGAGAGTGATATGGAGAGGGAGAGAGGGAGCTCCTTCTTTCACCTACATCTGGCACTGTTGATTGAATCCCAGACACCTAGTATCTACAACCAAGAAGATCTATATCGTTAATGGACAAAACATTATATATCCAGAAATACATACACCAATCACGTAACTGACTACTAACTTCGATGTTAGCTCCTTACAGGAGCAGAAAGGATTGAGGCCATTTCAAGAAGCCACTTAGTGTTCTAATATATAGGTGCCAATGTGTTAAGGATCATGTGGAGAGCATGATTTCCAGTGAAAGATTGCCAGCTAAGATAGAGCTTCTCCTGTCTCACTCAGTCACCTCAAAGATTCCATCACAGAATCACCACACAATCAAGAATACATTTGCTATTAATAAGAACTTTAGACTTGGTATGTTCTCCAGTGCATCCTTTTTTGCTTCCTTGTTTTGACCCTGTTACTTCTTTTTTGCAGTCATCTCTGGGAAGGCTGTCTAGAGTGACTGCAAGTACACACCATGTATAAATAAGAGTGTTAACTGAACAAGCCATAAGAATGCACATGCAGTTGGCCAGCCAGCTGTGCAAGCAAGTACCTTTATAATTCAATGCATGTTGCTAGAAGATTTATCCAATGCTCTCCTCAGACCTGACTCTTTCTGTTTTGCCATAATAGATAAGATAGAGATTTCTCTTTGGTCTTCACAATCAGCCTAATGGGAACACACAAGCTTTACCATCAAAAGATTGTTCATCCTACTTCTCCACTTAACAATAGGAAATTTACTATCCAGCTGTAAAATTATCATAGACCAGCACTGATTTCCATGAATGAAAAATAAATGTATGAATGTGCACAACTGGGAGATTTACATTCAGATGCTCGGATTGGGAGTGGGTAAGTGTTGCCAAAGTCCCTTTCTTGAAGAAGATATAAACAACAACAACAACAACAACAACTCCTCCTATAGGTCCCAAGAATAAAATGAGGAACTATTCTGACAGAGTTCTCTTTGAGGAAATAAATAGATTTATTTGCCTTACCTACAGAAGAGTATGAGTGACCTTATAACAGCCATACTGGAGGGTCTACTGGATGCAGAACAAATCATGAATTCCCCATAGCCACATGGATGACTCCTTTTCTCTTCATCCTTTCCAGCCTGGAAGTTTTAACTCCTCCCTGAATAGATATGCAATGAGGGCAGAATTGCATACAATTGGTTGGAAGGAGGACTCTACACTTAGGTGTGGGGTCCAGGTCTCTCCCAGCCTCTCTTTCTATGAGAGAATGGCAACAGTCTACATGACCAGCTGTGATGCTTTTTTACAAAGATTACAGCTGAACTCCTGAAGATTCAGCAATTTTGCCCCTAGCACAGTCCTGTATATCAACCACTGGGGGAGGGGTTACATCTCACATTTCATTTGAGAAGCTACTTGTAAGAATCCAGCACTAGACTTAAGTTACTATCTGAGGGGATGGAGTAAGGATGGGGCTTTCAGTAAGAATGTATGGAAAAATAATCTCAGACTACAGTTCACATTTGGGACATGGACCCAGTAACTTAAACAGAGAAAGGCTCTGGTAGCACCTGTTCTGGTCTACTGAAGCATTAAGAATAAATTGGGATGACCACTAACTTAGAGTTGCTCCATTTGACTTTGGAAGTGCAAGGCTAGTGGAACTTGATTAAGCCCTGTAACATTTAAGTAAAATTTACGTGTGTATATGGCTAGTGGTGGTGGTAGCCAACAACTTTCCATGGTTCTATTGTGGAATGTCCCCCCACAGGCTCATCCATTTCAACAGTTTGTTTTCAGGTGGAGGTACCATTGTGTTTATATACGAAACCTTTTGGAATTGGGGTCTTGCTGAATAATGTAGATGACAAGTCATAGCCTTGAGAGCTATAGTCTCACTTGGGTTCTGGTCAAGGCTTTTCTGCTTCTAGGTTAGTTCTGTATAGGTAGCAGCTGCCAAAGGATTCAGCCATTCTGGCCCTATCCTTCTGCCAAACCTTTGCCTTTAAGATAGAATACACTTGTTTGTGCCATAATCCAAAGTAAACCCTTCTTTTCTTAAGCTGCTCTTGTGAGGTATTTAGTCAAGCAACATGAGAAGTAACTAATGTATACTCTTTAGTTCCATAGATTTCTATTAATACTGACTCTAGCAACAGATATTTCTATACTAGTCTAGAAGATTCATATATAGTCATCCTCCGCAGAACAACTAACCTATTTATAAGGGTCAAAAAAGTTCAAAGTGTCAATAATGTGACTCGACTATTCTAAGATATTTTTTCCAGAAAAATGAAACTAGAAATGATTTGAACATTTGTTTTAGTAATTCTTTTGACTATCTACCAACAAAAAATTAAGTTACCTCACTCTCGGGGAAATAAGTATTTTTTAAAGAGTAAATATCTTTTAAGGACAACTAATTACTGAATTGGGCAAATACCTCTACTCAGAAAATTGCTTTTCTGATGACATATTCAAAAGCATTATAGTTATGATCATGAACTCAAAACTAAAGCTGAAATATAACATACTTTCTCTACTTGTGGTCAAGACACCTGCACTGAAGGATAGTCCTTAATCTATACCCCAAGTCAGGAAAACAAGTGACTCTGACTCTCCTGAGATGCTTTCAAGACTCTGCCCAAATGGTATTTTATCTTACTGCACTGGACAATGAACAATGAAAATGACTCTGCTTTATCATCATTGCTGTTGGGGTATGGTGGGTGAGATTTTCATAGGAGATAATAATTAGCATTGAAAATTCCAAGCATGTTCTATAGCTTTAGTTTTCTTCCCAGGCCAGAAAGTGTCCTACCTTACTACTTACCTAGAGTACACTGAATTGGGGTTCCCATGGTAGCTATGATTTGTATTTTAAGGAGCTGGTCATTTTTTTCTTAATTATTTTTTCATTGGAATGCAGTAAAACAAATTTACTCAGGCATCTGGGGTCTAAAATAGCAATCAGAAACACAACTGGGGTGAGCTGAATTAAGAAATATAACTTAGTATTTAACCACAAAGATTATCACACTACACACAAGAGGAGGTCATGGGATCAGAGAAGGTGGCATAAGAGAAAATGAAAGAGTATCACTTTCTTTCATTATTTAGGAATTTCATAATTACATATAACAGATTTTGATCAAATGTATTCTTTCTCTTCATTCCTGTTCCACCTCTATGCCAACTTCTTTCCCTCCCAACTTTATATATTCGATGTCTTTTTTTAAATGTCAATGATTACATTAAGAGTTAACTGTATGTGAATGGCTGTGGGACCCTCTACTGGAGCATGGGTAGCCTCTCAGGGGCCATATCCCTGAAATTATAGGCCCTAATGAAGAACTTAATACTATCATGGTAAATGGTCATAGTAATGAACTGTGATATCAATTCTTATCTTTATGCCCATAGATTACTGTACCTTTCATATTTTGATCAAACTTTATGCTTCATAACTCACTTCTTTGGGAATTCTACTCAGTTGGGAGATGGAGTTATATCCTGAGAAGGGAGCATGAGAAAAAGATGGAGATGAACAGATCTCCTGAGGCTTAGCTAAGTTTCCTGTGGTAACTTCTCTCATTAATTTCTGGTCCTGTTAATCTATATACCTGGACATGAGCTCTTAAGTCAAGGGAATCTATTTTATTGATTTTATTTGATGTTTTCTCATATAGACTATTCAGCAATAGAGAATAGAGAATGTCTCAACTCAACACCACTTATGTTCACACAAAATTTCATAATTGTTTTTATCTGAATCCACAACAATAACAACTCTACAAGTAAGAATAATAGTAGTCCAATCTGGATGTGCTAAGCTTCCCAGAAAAGTAAAGTTATTCAAAATAGTAATGATGACTGGAGGCAAAAATAGCTCATTTCTCCCAGTCTTTCACAAAGTCATGGAGTTTCTAATTTCTGAAACACTGAAACATATCATACTACATGGCAAGAGGGATTTAGTAAATGGAGTGAAGTAACAGACCTTAAAACTAGAGGTATAAACCTCAGTTGCCCAGTTCAATCACATAGACCTTACAAAATGTAAGTGTGAAATGGTAGATAAATTAAAGTAATATGCCAAAAGGGGTCAGCAAGATGGCTCATTGGATAAGGGCGTGATGATTTTGCAGATGACCCAAATTCAGTTCCCAGCCCCTACATCAGGTAGTTTACAATCACCTGTAACTCAGCTTCTGGGATTTTAATGCTCTCTTCTGGCCCCCATGAACACTGGACTTACATGCACAGCCACATGGAAAGAAACACACACACACACACACACACACACACACACACACACACACACACACACACACTTCTGTTCTGACAGACCCAAAAAAAAAAAAAAATCGAGAGAAGCAGGATGGTTACACGAACTTTACCTTTCATACTGGTCTGGAGAATAAAGAATAGAACCATAATCTAAGGGGTCAATGATGTTTTTAGGATATAGATATAGCTTCCAGAAAACTCAAGGACATTAGAGCCAGAACGATAAGGAAATAAATGATCTCAGCCAAGTGAAGAATCGTGACAGATTCTCCAGAGAGCTTTGAGAAAGGTGTGGTATCTTGGTGACATGAGGCTTTAAGCCTAGTAAGAATGTTTGTATGTTATTGATTTCTAGAAATTCAAGGTAATGAATCTGTAGTATTTTAAGATTGGCTTATCTTCACTTTATGTGTAGGAATACTTTGTCTGCATGTGTATGTATGCACTATATGCTTGCCCGCTGCCGCAGAGACCAGAAAAATGGCAGATACACTGGAAATGGGGATAAAGATAGCATGAACTACTGTGTAGAGTCAGGAAACAAAATCTAAGTTCTCTGCAAGAGCAGCAAGTGATCTTAAGTAGGTAGCCATCTCATGAGCTCCACAATCTGTGGTATTTTAAATCATTAGGGGTGTGTCACTTAAAATATTTTTTGTTTGTTTTAAATTACAGGCACAATAAGCTTATATAAGAGATATAAATATAAATATTGTTATTATTCTTATCATGGGAGGTAGTATTAACTGATTTGCAAAGTGGCCATCTTGGGAATTTAGATGACTTTATTTTAAAAACGTGAGTAGGGTCATGCAGTTGACAAAAGGTCCTCATTTTCACAGATAAGCACCAAAGAATTACCAAATATTAAACATGCACGCTTATTTCTTCAATACAGGGGATGTCTAGCCCTGTTTTCTGCACAGAAGCCCAGGAGTGGATGTTATTAACAGCATGGTGAAATATGCTATCTGTAAGGCTAGACCACACCTGATTCACCTGATTCAAATTTATCTTAAATTTTCCTGTCTAGACCTTTATCTTGAGAACTGCTTCTCAGTCAATAGAACACATATGTCTTGGCTAGTTCCTTGTCAACAGAAGCTAGAGTTATCTGAAAGCAGAGAACCTGAATTGGGAATATGCCTCCATAAGATCCAAAGGTAAGGTGTTTTCTTAATAATGATTTATGGGGGAGGGCCCAGTTCATGGTAGGTGTGCCATCCCTGGACTGGTGGTCTTGGGTTCTATAAGAAAACAGGTTGAGCAAACTAGAGGGACCAAGCCAGTAAGCACCATTCCATGGCCTCTACCCTCCAGTTTCCTGTCCTGTTCGAATTCCTGTCTTGATTTCCTTCAATTATGAACTATAGAAACATGGAAGTATAAGTCAAATAAACCTTTCTTCTCCAGCTTTCTTTTGGTCATGGTGTTTCATCATAGCAATAGAGACTCTAACTAAAACATTATTTTTTAGGGGAGATGTCACGCGTAATTTATAGCCTGGTGACCTCTTTGCTGTCTATATTACTGAGACTATACCAGCTTCTCAGTCCTTAAGAACCCATCCTCATGGGTGGAGATTATATATACTTAGCTAAATGTTTGATGTAATCAAGTCTTAAGCTTTATTGTGCACATAGAATTGAGATAATTGTTACCAGGAAACATTTTTTCCAATAGTGTACTGTACTTAAATATGTCCAAAATAAACTGCTTAGTGTCACACTCAAGAAGCTTGAACCAGTACCAGCAAACTAAGCTGTGCTGAACTGGATGAAAATGTATGTCCTGATAGGAAGTTCTGGGTCATTGTGGAAATACTTGAAAAGATACTAGGACTCCGGTCCCAGTGTTGTCTCTCTCTTTGCTTCCTGCATACCATGAAGTGAGCAGCTTGTTCTAACATTTACTTCATCACATGCTCCCAAGGAATAAGCCCTGTCAATTATAGGTTCAATACCCCCCTACTATGTGACAAGTAAACCTTTCATTTCATAAGCTGGTTAGCGCAGCTATTCGCCTACAGTGTTGTACATCTTACTACAAAATTAGGTTAGATATCATTTTCCTTAAGCACTTAGTGGTTAAGGCTGGGACTCAAATGAGGCTTTTGTAGGTGTCCCATTTTATAATCATTTCCTAATTATTGGCAACACTTCAGATGTACCTCCTATATTTTACTATAAAAATAGGAAGATCTTGCTATAAGTTTTAGCTTTCTAGTAGCAAAGGAGTTAGAGAGAGGGCGCATAAATTCGCATTATTATATCTCACAGTTTTGGATTGGCAATTACTAGGATCAGTTCTTGATAGAATAGCTGAGCTCTCTAAACTCATCCATTTTATTTCATTTTTTCTATATATACCTTGCCTGAGCTTAAGATGTAAACAGTAATGAAATGCAACACTCCCCGCAGAGCCCAGAGTATATTAATAAATATGAAGTGATTTGCTGGAATGCCTACCACGCAAACAAGAATTTATGGGGGTTCATGTTTCTGTAATGGACGTGTTTGTGGAGCCATATTTATAATTATAAATACTATTAATCTTCTAGGCACACACAGAAAGAACCCAACCATACATCATTGATTTCAAGAAGAGATGCGGACAAACCAAGGAAAAAGCTGTCTTTTTCATTTCCAACATGTTTTATAACAGGCACAAAGATGTTTCCAAACAAAGCTACTATCTCTTGGAAGGTATCTTTCTCTTACAGACGGCAGCTATTGACCCTCTATAAAAAGTATTATTACCCACTTACGGGTGTTTTAGGTCATTAACTCTATTGATATATTATTGTTGATTTTCTGGAAACCAATTTTCCGAGACTATAAATAAAAACTGAAACATATGTTCAAACCAAGCTAGTAGAAGTAAGTCAGCACATACTTGCAGTCTAGTTTGTGTGAATGAAACTGCATGCTTGTGACAATAAGGGGGGTTCTGTGGACAGAATTAGAGTCAGCTGGATAACAGGTTGGAGGGCATGATATGGTTCCTGGTAATAAGAGAACCCAAACCTGTGTAAAGTGAGAAGCTATGATTTTTAACCTAGCTAGCTCTTGCTGTGCAGAAAAAAGTCATATTATTACCAGAGGTTAACTTTCAGAGAAGACAAAAAAATGTCTAAACATTCCTGATATATTCAGCTTGGAATATCTCATATGTGGTTAGCTGACAAATGCAGAGCTGTCGACACTGGGGTGTGTCTTTTGTACAATTTCAGAGCAGACATGCTGACAAGTGGAAGTATTTGATGCTACACTGGTGGTGAGCTAAAAGCCAGAGCATGCCTCTTTGTGAATGTAGAAAGAGTTTACAACTGGCAGAGACATAATTATGCACCAGATACCTGTAGCCCCAAATCTTTCTAACTTCATTTTCCTCTAAATAGCATGAGAGAGAAGGTGGCGAGCAGGAGACATGATAGTGTCCATCCTTTCCTCATTTAGTGTACCATATTGAAAGCAGAAGTATCCAATATCTCCTGTGCTTGATCTGTTGCCTCAAGAGCAGTAATCCCACCTCATGTTCTCAAACTGCCACCAGCACATTTCCAGAAGTACAAATTAATGGGAGCAAAATTCCAAGCAATTATTTTCCATTTGCTTCTTTTCTATCTGCCGTATCATTTAAAGACCCAAGCAGCCTATCTATGTGACCTGAAGAAGCATACGGAGTTCTTAAATGAGACTTTGGAACTGAGATGGTAAATCAAGCTCCTTTTCTTTTGAGACGTGGTCTAAATATGTAGCCGTAGCTGACATGGAACTCTATGTAGATCAGGCTGTCCTCTAATTCAACACAGATATGTCTGCTTTTGCCTTCCAAGTGCTGGGATTAAAGGTGTGCATAACCTGATCAGCTGTAGATCAGGTTCTTCTTTTTTTTTTCTTTTTTTTTTTTTTTTTGATGCTTTATTTACATTTCCAACGTTTCCCCTTTTCTGGGTCTCCTCTTTGGAAACACCCTATCCCCTCCCCCTCCCCGTCTCTATGAGGGAATTCCACCTCCCACCCACCCGCCCACCCATCCCCATATTCCCACCTTGACACTCCCCTTTACTGGGGCCTCTAACATCCTCAGGCCCAAGGGCATCTCCTCTCTCCCTGATGGCCAACGAGGCCATCCTCTGCCACATATGTGGTCCAAACCATGGGTCCATACATGTGTATTCTTTGGTTGGTGGTCCAAACTCCGGGACGACAGGGGTCGGGGGGTCAGGCCCATTGACGCTCTTGCTTCCTCCATGGTAGATCAGGTTCTTAAATAATACTAAATGATTCTGAGTAGAGTGGAATTCTGCATTTAGATTGTCATTGGGATGCTAAATTAAAATTATTTTGTAGAAAATAATGGTTTTTCATCTCCTCATTCATCTAATGTTTAATTATGTATTTCTATATGCTAAGTATTTGGCTAAATGCTAAATTACAAGAAAAAGCCATTAGTTAATACTAGACATTAACCTTTTAAAGAATTACAGATCATGTGCAGAACTAACACTGCTCCATAATCATTGTCTCTGCTGCTTACAGTGGCTAAGGAGTGCCAAATATTTACTACATTTCAAGTATGCTACATGTATTTAATTCAGTGATTCTGTCCAACAGCTATAACTATAATTCTGATTTAAAGCTACTAACAGTAGAACTGAGACTTATATCCACCCAGCAGTTCACCTTCTGTTGTTTGGCACGCTCCTCTGAATTGCAGCATTCCCTCCAAATTGAAATATTACCTGCAATAGGGAAGAGGAAGCACATGAACCTCAGGTGGTAAATAAAAGGTCACCAAAATGTCACTTGTGCAGGAGAATAAAAATGTGGAAGATTCTGGACAAATTGGTCATTGGTAGTGTCCTTAAGTTGGTCTGCCCTAGACTGTCCTTCTGGGCTGAGTAGACCTGTATGCTATGTCTTCCCCAGAAGAGCCTGTTACACAACTCCTCCAAAGGCTGTAAATCAAACTTCAAGTTAAGAGAAAAGAGCTATTAATGATGACCAACAGCAAGCTAAATTCATTAATGCCGTGGCTATGGAGGTCGTAAGAAGGCGATGAATCCTCTGGAGCTGGAGTTGTGAATAATCTGACCTGAGTGCTGGGAAGTGAGCTTTGGTCTTCTGCAAGTGTGCAGATGCTCCTAACTGCTCAACTGTCTTTCCATCCTGAAGTACTATATTTTGACATCTCACATATATATATATAGGTATAAGTGTGGCTATTGAACTATGTTATTCAGTTACATTATAAATGAAGGGTGATTAAACATTTTAATAAACACTTTATTATTGCAATTATCAAATAAATAGACTGATTAGTAGTAGACTTACAGATGGATAGAAGTAAGCATTGATTCTGAGATGCCTATTTTTATTCAGTGGTAATTTTGAAAATCAACTATTTTTAGGACTTTAAATGTCTGGGACAGTTGAAATTCTAGCCAGTGTGAAAGATTCAGTATTTAACAAAATTAAAATTTTGGAGATTAATATTTGATTAGTACCATGAAAGTTTCTGCCCAATAAAAGGAGGTTGGTTTTTCTTTTTCTTTTACACTCAGCATAACAATATCCAGACCCATTTTTCATTTTTCTTTACTGCTGCTGATGGGTCCCAGGGCCTAAAACATATACATAACCATTCTGCCATTAAGCTACATCTAGCTCATTAATTTAAAATTTACTTAATTAACTAATTAATTAATCTAATGCTTGTGTGTGAACTATGTCAAAGAAAATGCATGTGGAGGCTGGAGGATAATTCTCAGAAGTTGGTTCTCTCCCACCGCTTTGTGGTGTCGAATAACTGAACTCATGTCATCAGCTCTCCCACCTCCCTCACCTTTCCTAGGTACCCCTTCATTTTTCTATCTATCTATCTATCTATCTATCTATCTATCTATCTATCTATCTATCTATCTATCTACATATCTATCTACATTCCAAATCTTGCCCTTCTCCCAGTCTCCCCTCACCCCTCCCCTTCACCTCTAAGACCCAGCCCCCCACACCCTGTTTCCTCACATGGTGCATAAGTCTCTGCAGGGTTAGGGACATCCTCTCCCACTGAGGCCAGACTTGCAGCCCTCAGCTACATATATGCCAAGGCACCAGACCAGTCCTTGTATGCTCTTTGGTTAGTAGCTCGGTCTCTGGGAGACCCCAGGTGTCCAAGTTAGTTAACATTGTTGGTCTTCCTGTGGGGTTGTTATCTCCTTGAGGACCTTCAATCCTTTCCCTAACTCACAGGGGTCCCCAATTTCTGACCAGTGTTTGTCTGTGGTACCTGCATCTGTCTCAGTCAGCTACTGGAGAGAGCCTCACAGAGGGCTGCTATGCTAGGCTCCTGTCTAGAAGCACAACATAGCATCATTAATAGTGTGAGGGATTAGTGCCTGCCTATGGAACGGGTCTCAAAAAAGGGCCAACGGGGTAGCGGTTTCTTCAGTCTCTGCTCTATCTTTGTCTCTGTATTTCTTTTAGACAGGACCAACCTTGGGTCAAGAATGTTGTAGGGGGGTTGGTGTCTCCATCACTCCACTGGAAGTCATGTTCTGACTACTGGATGTGGTCTCTTCAGGTTCCATATCCCAACTGTTGGGCGTTTCTGCTAAGGTTAACTGTCTTGACTCCTGGGAGCCTCTCTCACCCTGGGTCTCTGAGACTTCTTAGGGAATCCCTCTGTCTCTGACCCCTGCCATTGTAGCTCAGTATGGTCTTGAATTACTGACCATTCTGCCTTTTACCACCAAGTCCTGGAGATACAGGTGTTTCTTACACTTTGATTATTGTTTCTTTGTTGATTACAATGGTGGGTATGTTTGTGAACAAACCCTATCTTATTTGAATTCTTCCAATGTAATAATAACAGAAGAGAGCAACTTCCAGTGAAGGGCTTACAAAGACTTAAACAGGATGACATAGATCGAGTTTCTCTTCCTAAGCTTGGCCCTCTCTTCCTTGGTAAATATACACCATGGGCTCAAACACAAGGTCTCTGAGCTCCTTGGAGTGCATTTACTTGCTATTCACAGAAATACCATGTTGACTTCTGTCTTAGTTAGGGTCCGCATTGCTGTGAACAGACACCATGATCAAGGCAACTCTTATAAGGACCGCATTTAACTGGGGGTGGCTTACAAGTTCAGTCCATTATCATCAAGGTGGGAGCATGGTAGCATCCAAGCATTCATGGTGCAGGAGTTTTATGTCTCCTGCTGAGAGTTCTACATTTTCACGTGAAGGCTGCAAAGAGAAGACTGGTTTCCAGGCAGCTAGGATGAGGGTCTTAAAGCCCATGCCCACAGTGAAGCACCTACTCCAACAGGACCACACATACTCCAAAAAGGACACACCTCCTAACAGTGCCACTCCCTGGGCCAAGCATATACAAACAATCACAACTATCCAGACAGAGCAGTAGTCATGCAGTGGTTCTTCTGTAGACAGCCTTCTCTGAATGTCCCTCAACATCACTGTGGCTACACTGGTTAACTTACTCTGAACCTGTTGCTATTTCCAAATTTGCAAACCATTTATGAAGAAATAGAGGATAAGGCAGGAGGAAATGGGTGTTAAAAAAAAAAAAAAAGCACCCTTTCTTCACTCTTCATAGATTTACATACCAATTAACAAAATCACCATGCTTGGCATATTATCACACATAAAACATGACCCCAACCTGGAATCAACTCTTGGAGCTTTGAATATCCAAGTATTAATTGTAAGTTCAATAGAACGAAAATAATAGACAGAACTAAAAATCCCAATAATCCTTTGGATCACCCAAGTTATTCAGCTGTAGCAAAGAAGACAGTGCCTTATGATAACTTAAACTATTTATACAAGGCTCAGCAAGATTCCCTTGGCCTCCTCACTGAGTTATCGAACCTTTCTGGTAATAGCACATTAAGACCAGCACTAAGCTGGGCAGTGTTGGTGCACGCCTTTAATCCTAGCACTTGGGAGGCAGAGGCAGGTGGATTTCTGAGTTTGAGGCCGGCCTGGTCTACAGAGTGAGTTCTAGGACAGCCAGGGCTACACAGAGAAACTCTGTCTTGAAAAACCAAAAAACCAAAAAAAAAAAAAAAAAAAAAGAAGACTAGCACTAAAGGGAACTAGAAAGATGGCTGATGGCTGAGGGTTAAGAGAGTCTGAAGCTCTTCAAAAAGACCCTGGCTTGATTCCAGCATCATCTCTGTCTCCAGTTCCAGGGGATCTGACCCTCTTTTCTTCCCTCTGTGGTGCACATAGTCACACTCATGCATAAAAAAATAATAATGAATCTTATAAAAAGAAAATAACAAAACTTTAATGTTTCGTTATTTGAATTCCATCTATTTTTGACTGATTAACAGTTTGAAAATGTCTGAATTTTCTACTAATTCCAGATAAGTTAAAGATGATACTGTTAAAAAGAAAGTTATCTTAGAGAAAGAGAAGAAGAGTGGGTTCCAGGATGGGGTTGGCAACTGTCCCTTTGACATCTCCTCCCTACTATTAACGTTATATAATATATATTCCTATTAAGGTGACTTCATTGAAGCAAGGGGCAATCCCTTATGGTTCTATAACAATAGTCTACACACTGTTTTAACCAGAGGTATAGGAAAGGGTTAAGTGCACTTATTACATTTCTTCCTTCTTGATATCTATTTCAATCTTGAAACAGCACTACATTATTCATTGTCAAGCATGTCTTATTTCATCTTTTTAAAGGAAAATATAACAGACCCTTCAAGATATTGATCAATTAAAGCATTTTGATAGGTTTCCTTGAACCAACAACTATGTGTCTTCCTAAAACGTGTTATGTATATTATAAACCACTCATTGCATTCTTGCTCTTAGAACACAGGGACCCAGCCCTGCTTTTTCAAGCATCTTTATGGGCCATCATTGCCCAATCTAGTACTTTTACCTTTTTTCCCCTGCAGTTATTTTATGGAATCTCATGACAGCACAATAGAAACACGAGCAATTGAGTCAAGTTTATTCCTACAGGAATTTCCCAATGGCCGAGTAAACGATTTCTTTGTCCCTAATGCCCTTCTGTAGAATTTTGTAGTTGTTATTGTTCATGCGGAAATACTCTTTTCATAGCATGAAGTCATCTCTTATTAAGCTACAGGAGAATAAAGTCTCAGAGCTACAATGCTGGTGGGAAGGGCACATGAGATGCTCTGTAATAGATGGCACACCACTAGGCACCTACATTCAGAAAAGACATGTCCTGAAAAGCTGGCCAGCCTGATCTGCAGCACTGGGATGCTGAAAACTGAAAACTTCATTGGCTCAGAAACTAATTTGCAATTACTGACCTCAGAGGAAGCACTCCTAAAAATTTCATTTGCTACAAAAGATGTAGCTGGGGATTGAAAGAGCACCCTTGAGTCTTTGTAAATGAGAAGTAGAACCCTTACTTCAAATGCTTTTTCTTTGTTCCACTGAAAAGAAGAAAGTGAATAGATAGCAGTGCTTGCTCAAATTCCATGCTAGCAGTTTAAAAGGAAAAAAAAAAACAAAAAACAAAAAACAGAAAACAAGCAAAAACACCCCCAAAAACCCCTAAATCGCAATAACCATTACAAAAAGGACAATGAGGACAAATTATGTTAGGCAGGAGACTCGTCACAGGATGGGATACCTGAACCATGGCTCTGAATCTCTATATGTACAGGGTGCTGTTCTGTGTGTGTATTAGAATTCTTCTTTATTTTTATAACCTCATTCAAATGATTAAATTCACATTAACAATGAAAGGTTCCACATAGTGGCCTCCTTTCCAGACAACATAACTCAATGGCCATGCCATTTGAATTTAACATCTGTCATTCTTGTCAAAATGGCCCTGCATGTGCTTTGGTTACCCACTCTTATACTTCTCATGAAACCCAAGAGTGAACTGAGATATCTATGTGAGATTTGGGTGGCCAACCTACTCACTCCCACACACGACTCTTAGTGTCATGAAGTGCAATAAAAATTACTCATTTAATGCCAGGTCAGAGATCTCCAATCTTCCTCCCAGAATCATACAAAAATCCCAAGCATGTGGTTGATTCAACTCTCCAGGCATACTGGATATACCATTTTAAACTTGGTTCTGTATGGCGTAGTAGAAAATAATGGTAGCATTTTCAGTAAAATATTCAAGTCTTGGGGAGTCTTTCTTTCCCTCCTTTATTTTCTAATGTATTTTTGAGCCATTCATTGATTGGAAGTGGACACATTTTGTCCACTTGGCTGTACCTCCATATCGTTATCCAAGTTCATCTCACTATTACAGATCTAGGAAGTCCCACATATTTAAAAATTCCTAATAATTGTCATTCTTGATTTCACCCCTCCCACTCTCGGCATCCTTTCTCTGCTAAAGATGGTCAGGAGTCATACACCCCTTTAAGGCATACATATCCACCACTCATTTAGCTTCATTTCATGGTCAGAATTCTCAGGCAGTGATTCTCAAAGGATCATCAGCACTCCCTGGAGACATCTTGGAAAGGGAAACATTTGGTTCTGCATAAGCTTTAGACCTAATGAATCAAACTCAGGGGATGGGCCCCACTTTCGAGATTTTATGAGTCTCCAGATGGCTTTGATGAACAGTGAAGTCTGAGAGTGGTTTGAAAGTAGTTTAGCTACGCTCTCCCCATTCTGTTCTGAGAACAGCAAAAGATTTGTATTTGATTTTCATTCGTATTTTCCCCTTCCCAATTTAATCTGTCCAACAATGAAAGGGGTGTGTGTGTGTGTGTGCGCGCACGTGTGCGCGCACGTGAACATGGGCATGTGTGAGAAGGCAAAAGATCACATTCATGCATTGTTCCTTCAGAGATGTCTTCCTTGTTCTTTGAGACAGGGTCTCTCACGAGAACCTGATGTTGACCAATTATGCTAGGCTGTCTGGCCAGTGAGTCCTGAGTGTCCTCCCATCTCTACTTTTCAAGCACTGAGATTACAAATGTATGCCTCCCCATCTATTTCTTTTCTTTCCTTTTTTTTTTTTTTTTAATGTGTGTCCCGACCTTGTGTTTGTGCAGTTAGGACTTTATAGCACTGAGCTATCGTCTCAGGCTTTCAGAGTGATTTTTATTTTTAAAACTTTAAAATAAATTTAAAAATATTTTTATTTACTTTCTGTGTAGTCACATCTTCACTTAATTTACCTTTTAGTGGATTTTAAACTATCTCAGAAATAAAAGTAAGCATTTTTTCCATGGTGTACAAGGAACTGCATTATTATGACTGCATGTTAATCAGCTACCTCTCCTGACCTCTTCCCCCTTACTCTGTAGTGGCCCCGCCATCTCTGGCTATGGCTTTCAATCCGCCTCCTCACTCTCACTCATATCTATCGCATTGGTGGATTTCCATCCCTTAGGTCCCTCACTTCCCATTTCCAGCCTCTTCTCTCCTACCATCTTTCAATCACACATTGGAATTTGCCTTATAGCTACATGCTAGGTGGTCACTTATGTGAGATGTGGGATTGACTTTGTCTTCTCTCTATTCTGTATCTATCCCCTGACTATCATAGTTTTTATCATAGGAAGAATATATGAGGAGCAAGAGAATAACAATTTGTTGAATGGTCAGGTACATACAATTCTGATGAGGGATCAAGTCAATAACACAAAATGAGCATGCTTAGAGACTCCCACATCATTCTCTAGTTGGTAAGGAACAGATGGTAATTCTTATGTCCATGGAAAAGTCACACCTGCTAAAAAGTTAACACTGGGTGCTGAAGCATGTATGCTGAGAAATACTAGTAAAATTATTTAATCCCCTTTCCTAGATGTGTTAATAAATTCCTCCATAGGTTAACATATTACAAGTCTTAATTCTATGCCTTGAATCTTTGATGACTGCATTTGTACCACTGATACCAATGAAAACCAGGCAGGCCATACTGATTTGATTTTGTTCTTAGAATTTATTATTATTATTACTGTTATTAAGGTGATGATTACGGTTATCATCAATATTATTATTTATATTTCTGAGACAAGAGTCTGACTATTGTAGCCCAGACTGGCCTCAGACTGGCTGCCCTCTTGCCTCAATTTCCAAAACTCTAGAATTACAAACTTGATTCTAATGTTTCATCATTAAATCATGGATTTACCTTCTGAAAGTTTCTTTTTCCTTTTATTATTATTTTTCTTTTGAATATAAGTTTAGTGTGTCTTAGATTTGGCATGATTTCAGCTGCCTTTTTGGCTTTTGTCCTTGGCACGTGCTAACTGGCTCCATTATTCTTAGACATTGGATCATAGCCATTTGGATAGTAGTCCTTAAAGCGGGAAAGCATCCAATGTAAAGTAAACTCAACAAAGGTCAATGTGTGAGTCAGATAACTAGCCAGTGGTGCTCTCACCAATTCCTCAATTCACAGCCTTCTTTTTTATTTTTAGAAACTGCTAAACGCACTCCACAGTTACTTCAATTCATCCCCAATCTTTGTCTCTATGAGTTTCCTATACACTTCGCCTTGACTTTGTATTATAATCACATTTGTGGTACTCATGACCCCAAAAGAGGACCACTTTGGGTGTGTCGTCCTCTATTTCATTCATTCCTGCAGTGCCTCATTGAGATACAGACTGAGGGAGGCCATGGGCACAGTTTCCCCCTTTTGATGAGATACAGAAAGGACTGAATGAGACAGTGAGTATGACGATCAGCTTTATGTTTCAGCATGACTGGACTTCTAAGTCAGAGGCTGAGTAAAGCAGATGGTCCTGCATTTATCCAGCCTACCACAAGTTTGCAAGTGTTTCAGCCAACCCATTCAAGGACCAAAGTGGACATAACATTGGGGTAAGAGTGAATGCTCTCAGTCTTTAACTGGGACATTGGTATGATCCTGTACAAGGAAGTAGATGCTCATTCAATGTCACATTCTATAGAAATATAGAGAGATCACACAAAATGTTAGTATAAGGTAATAATTTGTGAAATAGTTTGGCATTGAAATCATTTTTTTTTTTAAAAAAAACAACTTATTACTATCAAATGAGAAAGGAAGAGGTAACAGTTCCATTCATAACGAATCTTTAAGGTTGTTATCAGGTAACTCATTAGGAATTTGAATCAGATTAAATGAAGGATTTCACAGAAATACAGACTAAGGTACAAACTCAGTTTCAAACCCTCAAAATGGCTCAGCAGGTAAAGGCATTTGCTGTCTCTTTTGAAGACTTGAGTTTGATCTCAGAAACTCACATAGTGCAAAAGGAGAGCTGACTCCTGCAAATTGTCCTCTGACCTCTGCATGCATGTATTCCCTGAGGCACATTAATAAATATATGTAAAAGGAAGTAAAAACCCAGTACATATAATTCTGTCATTATTACAATTATTAAAATATTTATAATTATTATTATAATTATAATAATAATTATTACATCATTATTATAGTATTATTGGATGGATGGTTATCAGCTCTTCTTGAAGCCTAGACCAAATTGCAAGCTCATCACTTCTATATGTGCAAAAGCACATTAACAGGAAACACTCATCTAATTGAGCAAATTAATACCAAATGCTTAGCATAGCAGGAAAGAGGAGGAGCAATCAGGACTTACATTGAGCTGCAGTTCATCTGTCCACTGCCCAATGAGACGATAACCTGGATTGGTAGTGTTTGTTGTCTGGTATTGGAAGATGTCATAACGCCCTGGAGCATCCCCATTTTTGTTAAACATCACCTGGGTTCCAGCACTACCTGAAGGAGATAAGAAAATACTAGAATTAAACAGTAGTAAGATGATCTGTAATGTCCTCTTCAGCTCATGGTAGATCATCTCTACAGAGTGCGCACCGTGATTACAGAATGTAGACCGATGACCTGTCTCTTCCTTTGAGTGGTTTTATTTCAGATCTTTCAGAAGCTTTTCATTCTGAGCCATTCTCTTTCTAAGTAACAAAGAATCTATTTATTAATTTTCAGAGACAAACTTTTTTAATATCACTCTGCTGCTGTGATTGCAATACTCATGATGGCAATTGTTATTTTGGTTTCCACTTAAGATTACATTTTAGTCAATAAAGAATAACATCAAAAATAGCAATTTTAAAAATGATACATCATAATAAGTAAGGAAAATAATTCACTTAATGTGCATTTCTGCACTGAATGAATTTAAAATATTTCTTGTTTTTATTATTTCTAATTTATAGAAAGCCGATATGAAATGAAACAATTTCTCAAGGAAATAAGGATGTAGAAGACACATGATTAGACAAACAATCACAAAATATCAAGGGCAAACCCACAATAAGGATCCAGAGAGACAGAGCAAGCGTTTGGCACCATGCTAAATGTTATAACATCATAGCTAGGACAAATGAACGTCTAAAGCACAGACCTTCCTATGGTTACCAATTGCAAGATTTTATGACAGAGCCAGATATCAGAAAAGAGAATCAGAGCTTGTGACGGGAAGAATAATGGTCCTAACATTTCTGTTCTATTGTGGTCTTTATGATGTGGCAGAGTTTAAGGTTATACATGGAGAGATATTTTTTTATAACTTGAATTGGCCTAATGTCCTTTATCAATCTACATGAGAGACGTGTGTGTGTGTGTGTGTGTGTGTGTGTGTGTGTGTGTGTGTGTGTGTGTATGTGTGATGAAAAAAGGAGGAGTGGTTGGAGACATGCATTACAAATGACATAAGGTTCAACATCTAGGAAACCGAAGGGAATGGATTTTCATTCAGTCTGCAGAAGGACTTGCGTTCACTATTACTGCTGTCCAGGGAAACTTGTGGTGCTCTTTCATATTGCAGACCTGTAAGGTCTGCTGTAATGGCTAATCTGTCGCTAATGGTGAAACACCTGGGAATAGGGAGCCTTAGTTGAGAAGTGTTTTTCCATTGGATTGTCCTGTGAGCGTGGCCTGGGGCATTTTCTTCATGGCTAAATAATGTGGGCAGTACAATCACTAGGCAGGTGTGCCTAGGCTGTAGAAGAAAAGTAGTTTAATGTGAGCCAGAGAGCAGGCCAGCAAGCCATATTCCTATGTGGTAGCCTGTGCGTTGGTTTCTGCCTCTAGATTCCTGTCTTTTGATCCCTTGCCCTGGAGTCCTTCAGTGACATTCTGTGACCTATAAGCTGAAATAAACATTTTCTCCCTCCAAGTTGCTTTTAGACATGGTCTTCATCACAGCAACAGAAAGCCAAAGTAAGGCATATGTGTATTGCTTAACATATTAGCTTGTAGTTATATTTTAGTTATATTTGCGGATGGGTGTCAGAGAGGAATCAAAAATACAGCTGGCAAATGCAAAACACTCAACTTCCTCAGTTACAGTTAAAATGTTTAAGTTCAGTGAGGAAAAATCACCTGTCAGTAATCCAGATAATCATCTTTAGTAAATGTTTTTTTTAAAATTTTTGAGGATAGATTCAAATTGTTTTCTAAGTATCTTTACGAAGTTAGCAAATTATTACCAACTGTCTGTAGCTAAGGGTACCTTTCCTTAGGGTTACAGTGTGTACTGAACGCAGTAACACAATAGTACATTCACTTCTGTCTGGGCCATTACATAACAGTCACCCAACAGTAATGCTCTTTAAAATTAGGTTTGCGGATGGTGTGCTTGTGTGACTATGTGCAGCATTTGTGCAGGTGTACGTTGGAACCAGAAGAGAGAGTTGGATCCCCTGGAGCTGGATTATAGGCAGTTGAAAGCCACTCAATGTGGGTGCTGGAACTGAACTTGGCTCCTCTGCAAGAGCAGTAAGCACTCTCTGAGCTATCTCCCCAGAATAATTTTGAATAGTTTTTATTTTGTCAGTGTTTATTTCCCTATATTTCAAGACCAGAAATAACAGGTAGCTTCCATTAGCTAGACTGAAGCTTTTTCCAATGCACTCCTGTTGTTCTCCTGAGATCCAATTAGAAATTTCCCATTTCTAGGCCCTTTTCCTATTTCCCAAACAACAGTATAGAGCTGCCAGTGGGAGTAGGCACTAGAAGCTTGTGAATTTTGCTTTGGTCCCTCAAATTTGAGTCAATGGTTTGTGGCTAAAGAAAACATTTCATTTCACTGCTTCTATGCATTATCAAGACACAATCGCCAGAGACCATAAGAACACTTCAACACAACTCATTTTAAAACTATTTTTAGGACTGAAGGACCTGAAGGGTTTTGCAATCCCATAGGAAGAACAATCTCAACCAATCAGACCCCCAACCCCCAGAGCTCTCAGTGACTAAGCTACCAACCACGCATGGAGGGACCCATGGCTCCACCTGCATATGTAGCAGAGGATAGCCTTGTCAGGCATCAATGGGAGGAGAGGCCCTTGGTCCTGTGAATGCTCAATGGGTGCCCCAGTGTAGGAGAAACCAAGGGTGGGGAGGCAAGAGTGGGTGGGTGGGTGGGTGGGGGACCATCCTCATAGAAGCAGGGGAAGGGAGGATAGGATAGGGGGTTTTCGGGGGAAACCAGAAAAGAGGATAACATTTGAAATGTAAATAAAGAAAATATCCAATTAAAAAAACAGAAAGAATATATTCTTTGAGGATGTATGTAATACAACCACAAAATTTCCTCTTCCATTTCCTTCTCTTTCCTTCCCTCTGTTCAGCAACTCCCATGCACCCCATGTTGCTCTCTCTAAAATTCATAGCCCCTCCCCCCACTTTCATTGCTGTCACACAGCTTTACCAAACAGCAGTAACAAATGACAATTGATGCGACAGAGAATTTTCAACATGGTTGTCCTGCTTTTAGCAAATAATCCAAGTATAAAAGGACAAGAGATGAAATTTGATGTTGCATGTCATTAGCAAGAAATAAGAACGTTATCACTGTGGAGAAAGGCATTGCTATTCAGCTTCTCAGTGTTTTCTCTCACACTGGGTGCTCTGATTTCTATTGTGTGCTACTCTGACTATTGTGTCTTCTCTTCTTTATGTGGCTGGAGTCTTTTGCACTTTCAGAGAGGAGAGAGAAAGCACACCGAGGCCTGCAGCTCCAGACAATGTTCATCCGCTCAATCTTCATCAGAACAGGACACATGGCCTTATCTTTCTGTCTTCTCAAAATCATTGTGAGGGAAAATGACTCTTGTCATACCTTTTCTATTCCTATTAAAATCCACGTTAAAAATTATAGCACAGTGCATGGATACTTTATCTAAATGATGATGTCTAATAGTGTATTGTGTAGCTTTGGCCTTCTGAAAGTATTCTTTAATGAAATGGGCTTATTATTTCCAGGATGTTTCTTCTTGCTCCTACACTTCCTTTGACAGTATCTATCCCAGAACTTATTAAAAAGGAAAATAGGACTGCTTAATGGACTCTGAGAACAGAAAACAATAAAGCAAAAAGTTCTGAGAAGAGGAAAGAAGATATCAAAGAGGAGGCATTACCTGCGGAGATCCTACAAGGTGACCACCATGCAGGAACACTAAGGTAAATGAAATATGGCTACCAGTTAGGATGGATCAGAAATCACAGAAAGGTGGGTAAATTGTTTTCACAAGAACTTTGAGATTATACATTTTATTTCATTTTTAAATTGTTTGGGTGTGTAAAAGACAGGGAGGGAGAAGAAGGGGGTATTTTGCGCATCTGAGTGCTGATGCCTTGGAGGCCAGTAGAGAGCTCTGGAGCTGGAGTTACAGTCAATTGTGAGCAACCCAACACTTGTGTTTGGAACTGAACTGGGAATCTCTGAAAGAATAATAAGGACTCTTAACTCCCGAGGAATGCCTCCAGCTCCAGCAAGAATTATATTAGAAAAGTTACAGATTTATAGCCATAAGCAACCAGGAGAAAGTCTTATTAGGATACTAAGAGCACAAGAGAGATCATAGCAGGGGGCATGAGAGAGGTCTTAAAGGCGGAGAGCTTTCCATTCCAGTAGGACAAAAAGAGTTTCTAATCCTTACAGAAATTTCATTGTTGTGCAGCTCTAAACCATGTGATCTAGCATGGCTTACCTTACCTGACAGGAGTTACAAAGCAAAAAGGCAAAGATAAAAGTAATGATTTAAGGTTCTATTGAACTTGCCTTCGGCTACAAGACACTGGTGTATATGTGGAGTGCGTGAAGGACAAGGGCTCAGCCCAGCACACTTTCTAATCAACTCTGTCTAGAGAGAGAACTGCAGGGGAGGGAGGGAGGAAGGGAGGGAGAGAGAGAGAGAGAGAGAGAGAGAGAGAGAGAGAGAGAGAGAGAGAGAGAGAGAGAAGAGGGGGGCAGAATAGATGACAGTTTAGAAGGAAGCCAAGTCTGAAATCTATGCTAGACCTCAATGTGTGACAAAAACCACTTTTCTTCGAGAACAGAGAAGCTTTGAGGATTCCGATGCTCACATGACAAAACTATTATTTTCATCAAAGCATTTACCCAAGTTATTTTCTCTTCTTGGGTTTCTATGTCATGTAGCATAGACATGCTTGTTCACATTCTGTTAATCTTTCTGTTCAACAGGCTACCCTAACCCATACTCCTAAAACCAATGAGAACATGTATTCTACACTTTGGTCAGGCCAGTGTAGTAGCTGTTTCTTGGTCCATTGCATCAGCCAAGGTAACCTAGGAGTGTAGCATCTTGCTTTGGTTCCAGCGTGGCAGGTACTATAAACAGCAAACCATGGTTTGCTGTTTATAGTGCAAACATGTCAAAAAGACCACTCAGTAATCAATTTCATTTTATACTTTAGAATTCCATAGCATCCTTTCAAACTAGTCACTGATATATTCAGATAAATTGGACCTGGGTCTCACCTCTCTAGTGAGGAAAGCAAAAATATTTTAGGCATTGTGTTTCACAATATACACCTGACTCTCATTAAGTTTTTTGGAATCAGTAAATCTAGATACAGGTGTAGTCTTGATTAGATTAATTATACAGTGATTCATAGTTTTATAGCCCAAGTTCTTTAAAGTTACATTAGGAAATATTTCCATTTTGGCCTATTAATCAACATAGAGACAACCAGAATGCGACTGTACTCAGGTCTCTGCTTGTAAGTGTGATGTAGGAAAAGGTGACTAGGAGTGAAAAATCTCTAAATTAGCTCCCATCTGACTCCTATTCGCCACAAGAGGTTACCTACTTGGAGAAGTTGTGGTGATACTTTCCAGATACTATTATCACTAACTAAAACAATGCTTCTGTGAATGTGAAGGTCAGAATTATGGAGTTGTACTCTACTGGACTACAGAAAGTTCCTAGGGGTAAATAGAATTTCATACCAAGGCTATGGAGAAGTACAACCATGCTTAATAACAGGAAGAACAGACAAAATCTTTCTAACTGTGCAAAAGGAAGGCTGGATTATTCATAGCAGATTGGAAAGAGAAGTGAGCTATAGAATGGTCCCTGTAATATGGTAGTTTTAAAGTGTAAGCCAGATATTTTCTCATCTTTAGACAATTATTTATTTACCTAAAATGAGGAAGATATAAAATATATTTATAAACAGAGTTCTGGTTCATTGGACTGAAAATCATATTTCTAGTAAGACCTTAGTGCTAGGTATTCTTATTCATTTTAAGATGCCACCAATCACTCTTTGACCTCTAGATAGGCAGATATAGATAGCATGAAGCATACATGCATATGCATATCTACTTGTATATCTATTTGATACCTATCTGCATATGTACATGAATTCCTGTACATGCAGGATTCTGCAATTTTAATCATACACAATTTCTATTAATTTATTTCCCTAACCAACACACTTCTCATTATAAATAATATTGTCAAATTTTCTTGGTTCTATTTTATGCAAAAGCTATCATCAAAATCATGAACTTCCACCAAATGCATATTTATTAGCGTCTCTGGTTTACTTTTGTTGTAGTTGTTTGTTTGATTGATTTTTGTCAACTTGACACAAGCTAGAGTTATCTGGGAAAAGGAGCTTCGGTTGAGAATGTTCCTGTATCTTATTACCTGCCAGTAATCATATGTGCATTTTCTTGGTTAATGATTGATATGAGAAAACTTAGCACACTAAATGTGATGCAGCCCCTGGGAGGCGTTCCTGAGTTTTATAAGAAAACAGGCTGAGTAAGCATAGGGGAACATGTCAGTGAGCAGTGCTCCCATAGAGTCTTTGCCTCCAGATTCCTGCCTTGAGTTCCTGCCATCACTTTCTTGGATAGTGGACTGTTCTATAAAATACAATCCAACTAAACTCTTTTCCTCCAAGTTGATTTTGGTTTTGGTGGTGTATCGCAGCAGCAGAAAGCCTAACTATGACACTAGATATGTGCAATGCCTGAATATGGTCATTTTTGTCTTTAGTCTTTCACAGACATATTATTTTTCCATATTACTTGTATATATTTGTCATAATTGCTTTTATTGTTGTTATGTTGGTCATGTGTGATATAGGTAGAATTATTTGTTACAAACTCTATTGAATTTTATAGTGTGCACACATTGAGTTTTGATTTAGTCCCTTAAAATTTTGTCTGCAAAGCATAAAAACAACAAAAGACTCAGACTATAGGAAAAGTATTATTAGAGTCCCCTCTCCACACTTCCTGCACTATTTACTATTCCTTTATTTTCTCCATTTACATTTACTAGTCTCTTCTAGGTAATTTATCACAGCATTTTCTCAATTAGTAATCAATGGAGGAAGGCTTAGCCCATTGTGGGTGGTACCATCCTTGTGTTGGTGATCCTGGGTGCTATAAAAAAGCAGGCTGAGCAAACCAGGGGAAGCAAGCCAGTAAGCAGCACCCCTGCATGGCTTCTGTATCAGCTCCTGCCTCCAGAATTTGAGTTCCTGTCTTGACTTCTTTCAATAATGAAAAAGAATATGGAAGTATAAGACAGATAATCCTTCTTCTCCACAACTTGCTTTTTGGTCATGGAGTTTTTTTGCAGCAAGAGAAAGCCTAACTAAGACAATACCACAGCCCTTTAGTATGTAATCCTTCACACTCTCTTCTAAGCTTCATTTTTCCCATTCCTACATTGGTTCAGTCACTTGAAAGTATATAATTAATCAGGTTTTTATCTTACTCCAGTCAATAACAAAGCCATCATATAATTTCTGTAACTTATGAAATAGGAGCTATTTGCTTAGCATGGTCAACACTATGGACATCGGAGTCTTACCATTGAAGTTAACATTGCGGATATACTTCAACAGCTTCTTGCCCCCTGCTTGCTCCATCTCTGGGCACACTCCCCGGTAGTCAGCACACAGATCCTTATTCATGTGATGAAGGGCATGTGCCATGGCATAGACAGCATCGATCACAAACTGCACTTTACCCTCCTGCTCATAATTGGAGTCTTTTCCAATTCGCTCCTGTCCTGCACATTAAAACAAGAAACACACACAGATCGGTGTTGAGGGGGACTGTACATTTCCATTTCCCTTTGATAATGCATAGATAACAATCTTCCGGAAGTCAACAATGCAAGACACCCATGGCCATTATGTACTATTTTTCTAATTTATGGAAATATCCTTTGGAGGTTGTCACTCTGTTTTATTAGATATGTCTCAGAAGCAGGATTTCAAAGGAGCTTTTGTTGTGATGGCTTTTGTCATGAGCCGACATGGTATATAGAGAAGCAAGTTCCACAGCCCCAAGGGGTTCATGTCTTCTATCTTACTCTGATGAAAGGTGAGAGGTCTATATTAAAATCTTTAATGGCCGCCTGCTCTGTAAGGGACAATGTGGACATGACAGACAGGGACACACAGACTTCCAAGCCTGACCTCATTATCCTTCCCAAACTTGTATTCCTGCTGTGTTCCTGTGCCCACTATGGTCATTACTAAAGACTGGGGTAGTCAGAGCAGAAACTCTGGCTCATTATTTTTCTTTCCCTCCCCACTGTCTCACATAGAGATGGAATGCAGAGAACGGTCTTACCAGTTCTACCTCAGACAATCCACAGTGTTTTGGACACACTGCCAATATTTGGCTTTTACCATCTTTGTCATCAGCATGTGAAGCTCGAGGCCTCCATTCCGTGATTCATTCTCCATGTTTAACTCTGCCAATGGCAGAGCTGACAACCACATTGAACACTCATTGAGACTTCTCACCAGTCTTCAATGGCCCATAGAATACGAAGTAACCCTCTTCGCTTGACCACCCCCAAAGAGGTGGTCATTCTTCAGCTTGCCCCGCCTGCCCAATCATGGTGACAGCTGACAAGGACTCAGTTATCATGCACATTGGAAATGCCACCCAGCTTCTCGAAGTTCGATTTTCGTTTTGTGAGTTACATATCTATAATTTTGAAGATTATAATATGATTATATCATTTGCCCCTTCTCTTTTCTCTTTCTAAACTCTCCCATATAACTCTCCCAGCTTTCTTTCAAATTCATGGCCTCCTTTTTCTTGAATCGTTGTTAAATGCACATATGTATGCATATATTCCTAAGTACAATCTACTCAATCTGCATAATGTTACTTGCAGGTATGTATTTTGGGAGTTGACCATTTGGTATTGGATAGACAATTGCTGCTCTTTTCCCTGGAGATGACCATTTCTCCTGCAGTCAGCATTCCAGAGTTGCGTGTAGTTTTTTGAATAGAACTGAGGGCTTTCCCCATCCACTTTGGCATGTCTACTGGTATTGCTCTTGTCTAGTTCATGTTTATCAAATCATATTGGTAAGATTTTTATGGGTAGCTTCTGACATCACGGGGACATAGAGTCACATCATGTTTTTCCATTTCTTCCATTCATGTGTGACTCTCGCTAATCTCCCCTGATGTTGTATGCATTCTTTGGCTTCCTTGCCAGGAAGTCCTTTGCCATGGCTTTTGCCTTTTGTGATTGAATTTTCTATTCCAGATGTAAGCACAAAATTCCTATATTTTGCCTACCAATCAAATTAAACATTACAAACTTCTATTTTATCCTTAGGGGCAGCATTTATAAGACTCTACCAATAGGTCTCCCTGGCAATTTGTATCCTTTCAATCTCCATGACAAAGCACAGCATTGAACATCTAGCAGATGCTAAATGATCCTGGATATTATATCTCCAGGTCATTTGGCAGGTGCCTGTAAACCCAGTGCTTGGGAGGTAGAGGTAGGAAGTTTAAGATTTTAAAGCCAACCTTGCAAAAATGAGATCAATTCTTTAAAGGTAATGAATGAATACATCATAAAACAGATGACTTTATTTTTTAATTATATTCATGTGTGTATATGTGTATATACTTGAATGTCTCTCTCTCTCTCTCTCTCTGTGTGTGTGTGTGTGTGTGTGTGTGTGTGTGTGTGTGTGTGTACTCCTATAGGCAGAGATCACTATAATTTGCAAGAGTTGATTCTATTCTTCCATGACAGGACCAAGTGATCAAACTCATTAGGCTGTGAAGCATGTACCTTTGCTTACTGGGACATTTTACTGGCCCACAGTTATAAATTCTCGAAGCACATGACGTCATGACTCTTGTCCTTCTATGAAAAATAGGTATCCAAAGACTATGTTTTACTTGACATGAACATTTCTTATTGTTTCTTAGGGCACATTTGTGCTGTAATGAAGCAGTATAAATTCCATCACCTCAAATATTCTTTCTGAAAACACACAGAGGACTCATAATACGTGCTGTGTTAAAATAAATTTTAGGTCTCTTAACTGAGAAATTTTCTCGAATATTTAACTGTTTTCTCCATATGTCAGAGTTTTAAATCTAGATTCTCAATCTGTTGCTCCAGTTATCCTAGAATAATCTATCTAGTATTATGTAGGCTTCTTAAATTGCAGGTTTCTTAGATTACAGGTGCGATCCATTGTGCCCAGAGAAATTGTTTAATATTATAAAGTACAATCTTCATAAATTAGCATGTTTATCTAAATTTGTATTTTTCCTTTGAAGAGTACACATTGATATTTCATATGTTAGATAGTTTATTACATTATAAACCTACATTGACATGTAGATAAAACTTGTTTACTGCTTGCCACTGGAGCTGTAAACTATATTTTAAAATAGAATAGGCATTTTTCAGTTTAAGATAAAATCATCACAAACTGAGTGCTATTTTCAAGGTGAATTAAAGAGTTTTACCTAATCTTGACTTTTTTCTCTAATATCCCTTTCAAGTAAATTCCTAATTATTAATGATAGTGCAATGAATAATTATTAATTTATATCACTTCATAATAACTAATAATGCTCTCAAGAATGCCCTAAGAATATATTCAGCAAATGATTTACAACCCATAGTGGAATGAAGAGCCATGTTGTGTGTGTGAGTGTGTGTGTGTTTGTGGTGTGTGCTTGCACTAATTTTGACCAATTTTTAATTGGAAGATAGATTCTAAAACATGGGACTGCCTTAGCAAGGGTAAATTCATCTCTCTTGCTGACTTGTACTGGCAAACTCCACTCTAGAGGAGCTATACCACTTTGTTACCACAAGACAGGAAATACTTTGTTTCCTCCCTTCCACACCAGCAGAAGACACTGCAAAATTTCAATATTCATTGATCAGATATAGAAGGACAACTTCCAACTATCTCTTTTATTTATGATTGTTTTCTTTGTGTGTGTTTGTGCCATATAAGCACATAGCTACACAGCAGAGACCAGAGGAGGGCATCTGATATTTTATTCTCACATCTTTTGCCTTATTCCTTTGGAAGGCCTATCACTTAACTGGAAGCTATGCTGGAAACCAGTAGGCCCTAGAGAATCTTTAGTCTTTGCTCCACATAGCTTTCAGGTTATAGATATGCACATGGTTATGCTTAAATTTTTATGTGAGTGCTGAGGATTAGAACCCAGGTCCTTAGGCTTGCACAGTGAACACTTTACCCACAGTTATCCCTGCAGTCCATTACTTGCCTTTTCCTTATATGGAAATTCTAATAACTGCATGAAAAGGAATGCCAATTGTTCACAATCTAGACAATTGGTACAAAAAAGTAATTCTCATTTCCTCCTGCATTTTTAAAAAGATTCATTAATTATACAGATAAGAAATAAATTACAAACATTTCCTCTAGTTTGTATTTTTCTTTGATGTATCTTTCTCCAAATAAAAAGGTTATTCATTTTTTCATAAGAATATTTTCTTTATTAGTTCTAAATGCCGAATCATGCTTGAGAAGATATTCTGGGGTGAAAGATACCTCATTGGTTAGGGGCACTTGATCCTATTGCGTGGGACTAAGGCTAGTTCACATGGAAGCTTACAATTATCTGTAATTCCAGTTCCAGAGGATCCCTCTCGTGGGCAGACACCAGTCCCTCACACTATTAGTGATGGTATACTGTGCTTGCAGAAGAGAACCTAGCATTACAGCCCTCTGAAAGGTTCTGTGGAGCAGCTGACTGAGACAGATGCAAATCAACATAGGCAAGCATTGGACTCAGCTTGGGGGCCCCTATGGAATGGTTAGGGGAAGGATAAAGAACTGAAGGGGATGGCAACCGTAGAGGAAGTCAACAGTGTCAAATAACCTGAACCCCTGGAAGCTCTCAGAGAGTGAGCCACAACCAAAAAAGCATACATGGGCTGGTGGTCCTAGGCCCCTGGCACATATGTAGCACAGGACTGTCTTGTCTGGCCTCAGTGGGAGAGGATGAACCTAATCCTTCAGAGACTTGATATGCCCGTGTGGGGAGATACCCAGGAAAGGGCCACCCTCTTAGAGGCGAAGAGGAGGAGAGATGGGGGAAGAACTCTTTCGGGGGGACCAGGAGGGAGGGCAGCATTTGGGATGTAATTTAATAAAATAATTAATTTTAAAAAAAGAATTTTTTTTTTATCTTGGACAGAAACCTTACTTAAAATGAGATATGCAAGGTATCATTGAATTAATTTTAGTTTTGTTTTGTTTTGTTCAATTGTATCTACATGTTTATCTCATGATTTTTTTTAAGAAATTATTTTATATGAGTGCATTTTCCTGCACATACATCTGTGCACTTTATGCATGTCTAGTGTTTGATGAGGCCAAAAAGAGGTCATCGGAATCCCTGGGACTGAAGTTATTGGCTTTTGTGAGCTTCCATGTAGGTACTGGGAATCAAACTTGGATCTTTCAGAAGAGCACCTGGAGCTTTTAACTACTGAGCTCTCTCTCTAGCCTCTCTTGAGTAACTGTTAAGTGTACTTTAGGTTCTGTCTCAGTGAAGCCAGTTAGTTTTGCTGCTTCTTAGACAGTTTTTATTCTCCATTTCTCACTGGCTTTTATCTATGCACGTGATATAACACTTTACACATTTCACCTTACTCCAACTTTTTAATCACAAAATTTTAAAACAGAAAATCAGTGTTAAGAGAACTTTGGTGCAAGTCCACCAGTTAGATCTTAGCATCATGTGGATGCTGTAAGGTCGTGTTTACTGTGCTAACAGGGCCGTCTCGCTCCTTTTATAAGCCTATTCGTTCTTTAATATTAATTTTCTAACATGATACTTTGCAAAATTTTCCTGTTTTTATAGTACTCACAAAGGCAATATTGGAGGTATTATGACCACTATAAACTCACACTATGAAATGACTTCAGTCCAATAATACAGAAGAACAGTTTCTAGCATGCTTGAATATGGACATTCATCCCAGAAAGAACACTTTCAAAAATAATAGAACTGTTTGTGGTAATGAAATATTTTATTGTTGCAAAAATACTTCAGGCTTTATGCATTTCTTGGAGAGTCACCAGGTACATTAACATACTAAAGGCTCTGGGAAGACTTCAGGATTAAATTTGTCAAACTAATAGAACTTGAAAACTATGGCCTTGTTAGTAGAGAACCAGAAGAGGAAGTTTATTTACCCACAACCACAGATATCAGTTAAATTGTATTTTCCTACTGTGACTATTGCTTATGTCACTGTGACAAAACAGCTTGAAAAAGACAGTTTAAGGAAGGAAAGAGATATGTTGGTAGACAGTTTAGAGGTTTCTGTCTGTATGACCCTGTGTACTTGAGCAATACATTACAAGCAGAAGATGTCTGTGGCAGAGGACAGCTAGCTCTGAGGAAGAAGATAGTGACACTGAATGGCCAGGGATAACACATTCCCAAGAACCTGTACATGGTAACCTATACCCTTTGAGTAGGCCCCTCTTGTACAGTTTTCAGGATATACCAAAATAGCTCCACAAACTGAGCACTACAAATCTGAAATGTAAACCTATGGAGAGTATTTCAAATTTAAACCACAGCAGGCAACTACAAATATTTAATTACTTTGAAGTCCTGGTTATTCGTGAACTATTACTTTAACTCCTGGTTCTTTGTCTACTAGATATTTGATACTGTTCCAATATTGATGGCAACCACTGGGAGTGAGGAGTGCTGAATCCTTTTGAAACATTTAGGGATGGTTCAAATCTGTCAAAACCTATGACCTTCTTTCTGTTGGGTAGCGATTTGCATCTACTCTCAGAAGAAGGCTCATTAAGACTCGGAAAAGGTACAAAAGTAAACCAAACGAACAAGTTTAGGGATGATAGCAATATGTATAGGAGTCACAAGGTCTACACCCAAGGTTATAAATGAGGACTCTACTACCAGCTGGCCGGCTGAGCAGCCAGAGAATCATACAGGAGGCTGCAGGGAACTCCAGGGATGGAGCTTTTGTAAGTGCTCACTCATGCTCAGTCACTAATGCACCTGTACATATAACCCTTCATCTATACTTAGGTAAGTAATCCTTTGCTCAGTCTCCTGTAAATAATTCCACTAAGCCCGATTTTGGTGGCCAGGGTGGTGATATCTCTACATTTATCTATCTATCTATCTATCTATCTATCTATCTATCTATCTATCTATCTATCTATCATCTATATATCAATCTATCATCTATCTATTGTTTGTCTGGTCTTTCATAGGTATTATATCAAAAGGAAAATAGAAGTTTGTTCACATATCTCTCATCTCACCCAAGCAAAAGTCACATAACATTTTCATATAGACCAATGTAGAAAGAGACATGGGCTGTAAGTGTAACCAATGAGATGAAAGAGTTTGCTCACAAATTCTGGAAGCATTAATTTGCTTTGATGAAGAGATTAGTCAGTTCTACCACTGTTGCCCTAACTCCCCAACACCCTGGCAATTACTGCAGTCATTTAAGAGTCCTGAGGAAATAATGTATTATAGCCATGGTAACCGAATACAGGGAAAGTATCAGACTGAGAATTAGCCAGGACTACAATTTTTCCATGCAATGTACTAATGGTTTAATCACCTAATAAAGCTTAATACACAGTATTTCTAGATTTCTTCAACTGCTGCTTTTATTCACATACCAATTTACAACACTCCAAAGGACTAGCACTAAGTACATAAACCTCATGCTTAAAAGCAGTGTTAAATATCTTCAACAGCAGAGCCTGCAGCAGAATAAAAATACTTTCCAATTAATTCTCCCATAACACCTCATTCTTTTAATCTCACGTCATAAAGGAGATGCTCTATGTCCTATCTTTACTCCACTTTTACCATCATATTTACCACAGAAGTCTCTGAGATTGAGATAAAGTAAGATTTCAGAAGTCTTATATTCTAGTTGTCTTCTGGGCAAAGAGGCTAACAGTCCATCTTCTCCTGACAGTCTCCTTGCTACTTTTATCCAGAGACAGTCTTTATCTTTCAAATGTACATTCTCCTTTAAAAAATAAGATTTGATTAATTCTTTTAGAATTTCTCATTTAATGAATTTTGATCAAATACACTGTTAACTTCCTGTGTAACAAGATTTAGCTTCCCCACCCAAGAATCGTTGACACTTGATTTTCACCATCAAAATGTTTAATGCTTATTCTATTGGGGAGTCCTTTATTTTGAAGGACTTATTTAGTTTGTCCTCTGGAATCCATTCCTTTTTCAGATGGTAGGTTTGGAGAAAATGCATATTCTGTTTTATTGCTGCAAATGCCAAGATCTCTGGCACAAAGGCTTCCAGGAATTCTCCCAACTCTGTCTGCAGTCTGACCTTAGGAGTACTGGTATTACAGATGGTATACATCTGTGTACAGTTGGTATTAGAGTTGGTATAAACAGATAAATAGGTCTGGTTCTATGTGTGTTCTGCAGATCCAAACTCAGTTTCTCTTGGTTGCATGGCAAGTCCTTTACTCACTATCTCATCTTCCTAATACTGGAAGCACTTTTAAACCTTGTGTTATGTAAATTTTGACTATAAAGAGATGTTGAACATAAAGGCTTATATACGTATTGAGTTTAAAGTCTCTTACAGTATTGGTATTTACTTCAAATACTGATTCGTGAATCTATTGAAAACAACAAATATTCTAATTAAGAAAACAATGTTACAGGGCATTTAAAAACATAGTTTAGTGTAGATTCTTCTCCTAACAAAAATGCTAGAAACTAGCTAAATAGGATGCTGATGCGTAACAGAGGAGGATGTATGCTGGAGAGTTGAGAGATATTCTAGAAAATCCTGTGGTAACCCAGCAAGACTCATGAAAAGCCTGCCACAATCCTTTCCACACATAAAAAATAAATAGTAAAAGTAAAAATAAATGAATAAATAACTACTGACTTGGCCTGCTCTCCTCATGAGTTCACAGTTCTCTTTTGAAGAGAAATATTACTGACATTCAAATTTACAGATATCCACTTCATTGAAAACTTTCATAATGAGCACACTCACATAACTGTAGCATAAAAACACATGGACTTCCTTCTGAGTACACACATATAAAATAAGGACTATGATGAGGTTTGTGTTGAACCTAGAAGGTAGATGGCATTGCTATATTCCTATTTGTAAGTAAAGATGAGTGAGAATTGACTTGGATGAGTGAGGTGGGGAAACCCTGATGTGCTCACAGTGGGTTACTGAGCCACAGGCACTTTGTTTCTTGCAGACTTATTATGAGCCAGGCTCTTTAAAGATGACTATTCCAGGCCTGACATTTAACCCTTAAAAGATCCTCAAGTAAGAAAGGTCATTTTCTCTGTTTGATGCCCCTTTCCTGCTTTACTGTTATTTTATTGGACGTCATAGTGAAAGAATGTCTCTTTTACACATAGGAAAGGGAAAAACTTGTGGCTTTCCTCCCACAATCTTTTCATGGTCTGATTCAGTTCCAGGTCACAATTCATCTCCAAATTTCCCATTAGCCATTATAAATATGTATAAGTGTGAGACATAGTCTCTAACTCAGGAGGATAGCCTTGAAGAGTCTCTGTGCCCAAAGATGACCTTGGACTTCTGAACCTTTTGTGTTCTCCTCTTTCATGCTTGGATAACAGGTATGTACCATACCCAGTTTGTGTGATGCTTTGGACCAAACCTAGGGCTTTCTTAATGCTCAAGAAACATTCTTCTGTTTGAGCTATTATCTCTAGTCTTGAGCCATTACTACTACCAGTACTACTGCTACTGCTGCTGCTACTACTACTACTACTACTACTGTGCTCTCTGATTCTTTGTGAATAGCTCATTAGAGTTTTCTGTAGGAGGAAAAGAATGGCTTTGAAAATTGCCTTTGCTTTTATCCCTGTCCTTCTTGTAGGTAGCATGTTAACACTAAAAACAACTGGCAAGTTCCTTGTAGAAGAGACAAATCAGGAAAGGAGTTAAGAGGAAGGAAGTTTTATGAACTCATCATCCAACCAGGTGTGTACAAGATGATGTCAACTGAAGAAGGATGACCACAAAGTTCTAAAGCATTAGCAGTCACCAGGTTATTTCACTGGAGCACAGAATCCCAGCCAGCAGACCAAACTGTGGAGTCAAACCAACTCATTCTCTGTCCCTTTGAGACCTAGAATGGTCCTGGAAAGACTTTTACTTTCGTACAACTGTTTTCATTTGCAATTTCATTTTCGATTCCCAGGGGTATCCATCTAAAGATCCATACATTGAATAAGTGCAGGGCTAGCAGGGTTGTTGGACATGGCTTAGGTAGAGTGTTCATGGGGCGAGAAATTAGAAGAAGGCACTTGCTTCAAGACCAAGGTTTATTGACGCCAACAAGTCAAAGGTCTTATGAGAGAATAAATACAGGATTTTATGACCAAGAGCAATCTCTTGAAGGTAAAGGTAACAGACTTGGGAAAGACAACCTCACTGTTTGTTCCTAAAACCAATATAAAAAAACAAAACAAAACAAAAAAAACACTTTTACTTTGTTAGTGGACAATTCCAAACTTCTGCAATTGTTTTTATTGTTTAGTTCTCTTTTTATTTTTGATTTTGATTTTAACATGTGATTTATTTAGCTATAGATTCAGTTTCAAGTCCTCATGGAGATGTCTCTTCTGTTTTTAGACTTATTTTCACACAAATCTAGAATCACTGGTGAGATACTGAATTCAAATCAAAGTAAAGTAAAAATACATGTTCTGAGGAGCATGTTATAGTAGTGCATGCTTATAATCCAACACTGGAAAGGTACATGTGGGCGTCCTTGAGTTCCAGATCAGCCTGGTATGTATGCGAAGACCACATATGGGGAATATCAGGAAGCATTCTTTTTAATTTAGAAAATAGTACTTTATGTACACATGTATGTATGTAAAACGTACTTCGGCTAATTTTTTTTTTTAGAACAGAAAGTAAAACACTACTTTCTTTTCTTTTTTTCTTTTAAAATCTAGAATAATCTTCCTCTGAAATAGAATTTCAGTTACTCTCTCTTCTGATCTTAACACGCAAAATTGAAATTCCGGTTTCATCAGTTTTCTTGTGATATAATAGTAAATACAACATACACTCAGGTGAACAATCTAACGAAAAAGGAGAAAGGGAGGAAGACGAGGAGGGAGGCTATAGTGGGGAGGGAAGTGGGGAGGGAAAGACAAGGAAATTAAGAGGAAATAGAGAGGGTGAGAAGGTAGAAAAGAAAGGGAGGCAACAAAGGGAAGAAAGTGACGGTCAGGAAATGAGAGAGCCTCTTTCTGGACCTTTGTGTGTGGTTACATTATCTGTGTAAGCACCTTTCTATAAAAATGTATACAGAGTGTATTTCTTCCATTATTTTCTCCCAGTTCTGCTGAGGAGGTGAAGCAGTGTTGTTTTCTGAGCTCAGGGCGGCATCTTGGACTCAAAGTCTAGAAGTCACAGATGTCCTCCTGTGTGGTATTCCCTTGGAAATGGTGTAACAGGCATTTTCAAGGAAAATTCAATGGTTCCTCATGTCAGGGATGGGATACGAATTCCAGTCCTTGTGGTTTAGGAGCAAATGTTTTTAGCTGTTGAACTATTTCTCCAGTCATATGCACTGTACGTTTAAAGGGAATATCCCTCTTAAAGACAAACTACTAAGCATTTAACAGCAAAATTGGTATAAAAGCTGAGAAAGAGATCAGATAGAGGGACCCAAGCTCCAAAGCCCTAGCCCTCCTCCTGGAATGCGGCCAATGCCCTTCTGGTAATTGTGCTAGCCCCGAGGTGCCAGACCACAAAGGAGCTGCAAGAACAAGATATCCCTCTCATAGGCCCAAACCAATGAGTTTAAAGGTTAAGAGCGCTATCCAATGAAAATGCACTGCGTTACTGTACCTGTACTCTGTCCTCTAAAATGTGTAAAAATACTTGTGTAAAAGCCCATGGGGTTGCCTCTTCTCATGGTGCAGGGCGGCCCCAGAGCTCTGGTTTAATAAACGTAAACCTCTTGCAAATTGCATCAACCGCTGTGTCCGAGATGGGCCCTCCCTGGAAGAAAGGCCGATCGAGTCTTTCAAAGCCTGTTCAGCACAGGTTAATAATGCAAGTGTAGCCAATATATCTGAAAATAAATTAGACATAGAAGGATAGCTTTGGGGATTAGCCAATGGATGCATACATGGTAATTCCATCCATGAATCTCTCTGTTTGTTAGAACTATTTCATGCCAATGAAAATAAAAATGAGTGTGGAGGGAAAAAAATACCAAGGGAAGGAATAAAATGAGAAGCAGAAAGAGAGAAAAAATGAAAACAAAAGGACCAGGAAGACAAAAGTGTAGGGAGCGGTTAGAGTATTCGCCATTACAAGATGGCGCTGACTTCCGCTGTCGCTCTAAGGAAACTTACGGATAGCGCGGGAAAACCCCGAAGCGCTTGCGCATTAAGGGTGTACATGACTAATCACCGCCCACTCCCGGGGCGCGCCAATCAGTGGAGGACACGCTGCCTCAGGGCTATATAAGCAGTGCCATTCTGGGCCCCCGGGGTCTTCCTCTTCATGATGCAATAAACGCATTGCTGCAGAAGGATCCGTGTGTCCGCGTGGGTTCTTGCTGGCAAGACCACAAAAGGATGACCAGGTAGTCAGGTGACAGCGGAGGTAAAGATATTTAAGTTTAAGGAACAATAGTATGGTGAGACATCCAATTAGAAAAGGGACAGAAATGCCAACACACTGCGGTTTCTCATCGCCCTCAGGGCTCTAGTCACACAGCTGTTGAAGCACATGCTTTCTAGGTCTGCAATCAGACTTTAAAAACATTAATAAGTCATTGTGCTTTCCAGGTCTTTTATGGAGGACACACATACAGTGGATGCTATGTACTTGGGCAGGGTTGTCATGCTTCAAGCATCTATACTCACTTCCTAGAAGTGAAGTAAATGACTTCTGGAATGCTCTTGTGTCATAGGCATGTTTTCCCTCCAGATACACAAAGAAAACATAGGCAGACTCCAAGTTAGAAAGGACTTATTTATTGTCTGTTTGGTGAGTGCTTACTTTAAAAACAAAGTGAATCAAAACCATGATTCAGTTCCACTTTAGATCAATGAACAATTCTAGTGAATGTCATCACTAATAGAAAGGAAAAGTATGCACACATCCAACTCAAGTCCCTTAGGACAACACTGGGTCTTGAGTCCCATCACAGGGAGGGACCCATGGCGGGGCTTGTGATCTAGCAGATAAGCAGTCCATGTGTGCTCAATGATGTATGAGAGGATGACTGATGGTATGAGGAATGGTGGAAGGAATAACACACACCGCATGCAGGATGATAGAAAAAAAGACTTATAGCTCTTCTCTCTGGACCATAGGTGGTGGAGAAAGAGAGTTCCATTCAGGTAACTAGATGATTTAATTAAGATGGATGTGTGTGTGTGTGTGTGTGTGTGTGTGTGTGTGTGTGTCTGTGTGTCTGTGTGTCTGTGTGTCTGTGTGTCTGTGTGTTTCTGTGTGTGCCCCTAGCCTGATATGTACCATCTTGTCATTAAACTCCCATGGGACATGTTCAAATCTAGAAGTTCTATTTATGTCTACTTTGACTGTTTTTCAAATACAAATGATAACTTATTTACTTAGATCCTTTTGAAGTCAAGAATGTGTAGCACACACACACACACTTGCACATATATAGACACATATCATGAGACTTCTGACAACTTAGAAACTTAGGTATGCCATCAATATGCAAGACATAAATTTCTTCCCACTTAGCCCTTGTATATGTATAAATGAGTTCTTTTCAATTCAGGGGTTCTAAAGTCTCTGACCCTTTTTTCTATTGTTCTGCTGAAGGAATGTCACAGTAAAATGTGTATGTGTGCAAATTTAGTCACTGGTACATTCTCTACCCCCACAACTCTCTTTACAAATATATTTAATGTCTTTGCTTGTAGGACAAAAAGAATCAGGAAGGTCCATGTTTTAGACTGTGGTGGTCTTCTTAATAAAAAAAGAATACACTTGGATATCTCCTTTCTGAAATGCTCCATCATGGACAAAGTCTACAGCCTAGGGTTTTCATCTCTCCCTGAGCGATGCTCAGGAACAGAGCCACTCACAGGTTCAACCATTCACACTCCTTTCTTTTTTCCATTCTAATACCCATGTACAAGAGTGCTGGCTTCATCTGTCTTTTCCAGCATTTGATATTATTGATCCTTTTCATTTTATCTATATGTAGTAAAATTTCACCCATTTTATTTTGTACTTTTGATGATTGATGATATTGGACTTTACTCTCCCCCTGCCCCCAGGTTCCCATGAGCCAACTACATTGGATAGAATAGTTTTTGTCTCTGACACATCTCCCAGATAAAACTTGTTAGCCTCTCTTCTGCCAGATGGAGTACTATTGTCTGAAATGTGACAGGTTACTGCCTTAATGATACTCTGACATTGCTTATTTATAATTACATTTCCCATGATCATCAAATAATATTTACAGCACCCAAACTACCTTAAAGTCTGTCTAATATTTATCAGTTAATAAATCCTTTAAAGAGATATTTAAACTATATAGCTTACTTTGTGGGTTTGAAATGAGTGAAAGGAAGCAACTTGTAAGATATTTGAATTATATACTCCCAAGGGCTTAATTTACTAGAGGCAAAAGTGGTAGGCACTGTTTATGTCTTGTTTTTTATAGTATGACATGGATCCTTTCTAGTCAGGGAGATGCTACTTGAATTGCTGTTTACAAGAGGAAAGCAAAATGTTTTGGTTCAAGTCCCAGCTCTGCCAGATGCCTACCACCTTGGGGGGAGCCACTTAATGCAACTGTAAGAACTTTCCTTTTATCTCTGTTTAGTAGACTGTAAATATTGCTAGTCCTGCTAACTCTGCTGAGTTGTAGGGATGATCAAGTGACACAAGGGATATTAAAACAATTTAAAGACTCTAAAGTGAATCTCATAAAAGATAAATCAGTACCCAAACATAAGGCAAAAAAAAAAAAATATTCAATCTTGCAAGTTTTCCAAGAAACACAAATCAAAACAGAGGTAACATTTCAGTTGCTTTGCCAGTGGCAAAATAGATTAGTATTTGCTTCTGAAAGCAATCATAGTGATATATTTCAATTGTCCAAAACCTGTTTATCCTCCTTGAATTGGTAATGATGCAAATGCATACTGCATATTTTGCTAGCACTTAAAGCTTCTTGTGTCTCTGACATTGCACGAAGCTCCTTACACAATCTTACTGTCTCAGAGTGTTTCCTCACAGTACAAATCAAATTAAAGCCCTGTCAGACAATTAGCATTATCAGAGCAGTCTACAAAAGAGCAGACAGTAATGGAGATGCAAAGCCACTTGGTTCAGGCTTCATGGCTAGTATGCGGCAGCAACCAAACATGATCTGGACTGAATGGGCATCACAATTCTCATTCTTTACTTTATCTCAGAGCTCCTAAAACTATGTGCAAGGGAACACTCCCATGGAAAGAAGAGGAATGAGGCCTTAAATTTCCTTTGCATTTTACATAAACTTACCAACTAGTAGCAAAGTCGAGAGCCAGCAAATTGTGAGAAATCCATACACAGGTCTTTAAGCCACACTCAAGAAAACTAACAATGGGCAGAGTGTTTATAATATGCATGTTACATGAGAAACTATTAAAAGGTGTTCAGGACTGGATGGGTGAGTCATACCTGTAATGGCATAGCTATGTAATATAATGGCAATTCTTGGCACGGAAGATAATTGCAAGTTTGAGGCCGGCCTGGGTAACTTAGTGAATTCAAAGCCCGCTGGGAATATTTCTGCTGTCTTTTAAAAAAACTTTTTATTTTTTATTTTAGAAAGTGTAAATTTTCATTATAACTACATTAGGCTACTGTGGGATTCCATGAACTTTGGTGTGTGCCAGTGCCAACACTGTAACCTTTCCATAGGATTATGTTCATGAATCTACCTAGGAATGACAAGCCAGCATCAAAAGCAACAGTGGCACCATGAAAAAGCTATGTTCAGCTCAGTGTCTAAATAGAAGAGCACACACTCTGGAATTAAAATCAGAAGTTAAAGAGGCAAACAGGTGCCCCATGTCTGCTTCTCCCCATGGAGATAGCCAGGACTCTTGTATACTGGTCGGAACTAGAAGGAGAGAAGCTTAGCTGGGTGGGTGGTACAGGCAGGATCTTGATCAGAGGTGAGGGTTTGGACAAATGATACACACCCAGGAACTGAATCAATATAATGGAGGAAAGGGGGTATTTATGCCCCTGGGAAGGTGGCCGGGGTCTCTGGGGCAAGGTTTGTAAGATAGTGTACATTTGGCCCAGGATAAAGGTGTGGGGACATGCTTCATTTGCATACTTGAGCTGTAGGTTGTTGTTGGAGGAGATTGTAGTGTGGGTGTAGGTTGTGGTGGGTTGGGTTATAAGGTCAAGCAAGGAGTGAAGCCTGATAACTGTCAGAGGAATAAATTCTTACCAGGACTGATGGTGGGACAGCAGACTTCACAGGGCCAGGTTGGGAGGGGGAGGGAGCCAACTCCTGCTGACCTCATTTGAGGTATCCAGGCATGGTTAAAGCTCTCCTCAACCTTTCCTTCATTATCTTGGGCCATAAAGGTCCCACAGCAAACTGCCCTGTGGCCTTTGCCAAGAAGAGGACAGTTGTTCAGCATAGTGCTGGAACTGATGACACTTATAATCTATCTCCATCACTCACGTAACAGATGTGTTTCAAAGACAGCCATTTCCCCCACATTTGGTCACATGTTCTCCTTTTCCAGTGATTGAGTGACAGACAGACTATGAGTATGTCTTTAGCACTGGAGTCCTCTCAGGAGCTGGAGTTAAATGAAGATGTGCAAGGTAACAGTACCACTCCATCTCTTTCTGTTTTCCTCTTCCCATCTGGTCTGTTGCATTGGTAGAGTTCATTCCAAACAGATTGGCTTATCAGCATGGAAAACTAGTTCTTTTATAATAATTTACTAATAGCTACTATAATCCATATAACAAGCTCGGATTGATGATATGAATGAAACTGGGTTCAATCAAGAAATATAAGTGACCAATTTCTTGATGCTTGGAGCTTAGTGTTACTTAGCAATTTCTTCTGAATTGAAATCTTGCATCTAAGGAGGAAAAAGTTCTGACAGGGCGTTTCTTAGGACTTAAGCCATAAATAACACAACTCTCAGGAAGTCTCTAAAGTTGACCAGGTTCAGAAGTTTCGTTCCTACCTAAGGTTAGATAAGCAGTGAAGAGAAACTTTCCAACCTTTTGTCCTGTGTTCCAGTTTTCACGATAACTAATCCATGCTAAGGGAGGCTTTCAAGAATGTAGTTACATTTGAGTTGTCCATGCTCTTGCATGCAACACCCTACAATACTATAAGTAACACTGGAAATCATGGGCACACCAAGTTGGAATTTGGTGGTATTATTACATTGGTCTGTCATTGATTACAAGTTTTGATTGAGTGCATGATCATTCATGTCTTCTCAGGAAGGCTGACACACAAAATTTACTCACAGGAAGGAGATGATAATTATCACATATTACAGTAATGACTATGTATCACCAAGAGCCAAGACAAGAGCCTTTCAAAAGAGAAGAAGGACATAGGCAAGAAGACAGAAAATCCTTTATCTCCCCTCTTTCTGTCTCTCTGTCTCTGTCTGTCTCTGTCTCTGTCTCTCTCTCTTTGTGCGTGTGTGTGTGTGTGTGTGTGTGTGTGTATGTGTGTGTGTATGTGTGTATACTTTACTATAGGTAACAATGTAAAACATGAAGGGCTTATTTTTGTGAATTTCTATCTATAGAAGAGGAACTGTTTTGCTTGCCTAGTGATATCATATTCATTTTTTTTTTGCTTTGAAATTTAAAAAATCAATATGCAATCTTTGTTACAAATTTCTCTTGAGATTTATACATGACTGCTTGTTATTCCTCAAAGGAAAAGTGATTATATCTCAATATTCAACATTTTCCTTTCATAGTAAATTATCCAACTCTGCTGGAAACTCAGACCATGTTTGAGGGTCATAGCTCCTTTAAAATTAATATGAGGCTTTTCAGGTGTGTTATTATGGACTGCCTTGATCTCTGAGAAAAGGACCCAAGAAAAGGAGGATGACTCTGAAAGTATTCTACTTATGGCTATAATTCCCTGTGGTGTAATCATGACTCTTATTTTCTCTTAGAAAATAGATAATTTTTAGCTTTTCATCAATGTAATAACATCTGACTATAAACTGAAAATATAGCCCTATTTTAAGTTCATAGAAGAAGAAATGGAATCAGCTTATACCTGCAATAAGCTGTGTGGTAATGAGGATGGAAGGGGGTCATTTGAGGCCCATTATCAAAGATGGCCTCTTAAGAACACTTGGGGGCCACAATATAAAATAGTTGCTAAGAAAACAAACTCATTCACTTCCCTTAGTGACTTGGAAGGCAATAAGACAGCAGAAGGGAAAAGGTTTTGCAAGAAATAAGATGTCTTTTCCACTTCGATGATGCATTAGAGTGTGAGAGTATTTAAGAATCTGTGTAGTGGAAACCACCTCACATCAGTACACATGGACAGGCTGTGATGATGGTGTCTATGGAGTTCAAGTACCTGGGACAACTGTTTACTGTCACTTCACACCTAAGACCTCCTCTTGTTTTCTCAATGCACTAAATACAATTTATAGTACTTTAACAGATCTATTTATATTTTTCTTTCTGTCTCCACTATGGAAAAATACCTCCATAATACCAAAGATCCCACCTATAACCACAGGTCCAGCATAGCACTTGTACAGCAATGCCAAGCTCAGTACTTATGGACCAGGCAAATGAATGAAAACTGAATGTAGAAGAAGGCCACTGTGCACCTACTTTTTCTGTATTTTTTCCTACTAGTGGTAATGTTCTCAGGCAAGTCATGAAACTGGGTTGAGTTTTGGCCTGCTTTCATCTGCAAAAAGCAGATAGTTTCTTCCTTATATAGTTTACTGAATTGACTGGGACTCAATGAGAATGCTTTAAATGTATGTAGATGGTCATTGCCATGTACACAGCATGACTTAGGAAGTAAAAGGTATCCATGGAAAAATAAGAATATGACTGAACATAAAGAAAGAACAGACATTGAGTCATTTTTCCCACAAAGCCAAAATTTACTTCAGTCACCACCATCAAGCAAGATGACACCTAAAGTCACTGAGGATCTCTCCACATACCTACTGTCTATCTTGTGAATGATCTCAGGTAGTGAGGACTACTGCTCTCCTGATTCTACAGATGAGGGGGCAGAAGAAGCTTTCCATAGACATAGAATGAGCTGGCATTAAGTCCCACCCTGTTGTCATGTGTATCATGAACAAGTTAGTGAGACCCTATCCTTCTGGAGCTTGGAGCCTATATTGCTACTTGGCTGAGAGTATGCAAAGTCAGATCACAGCACCTATGCTCAGGACGGGAAGCTTCTGAGGACCAGGAGATCCAAAGCACTCCAAGCACCTGCCTACCTCTGTGGATCTCCTGTTCCTTGCTTCAAAGAGGCTGGTGATATTAAAGTAGTTCTAAAAAGTTTGTATCTGGGTTTTTATATGTAGTTGATATTTATCTTGTGAGCACTGCTTTATTCTCTATAAAATGAATATGATGCTGTATACACTATAAAAACCAAAAATGATTTTAGAGTCCATATTTCTCCCCAGGGACAGAAAGGAGGTAGATGACAACCTCTATTACCAGAAGCTCTTCCTAAGGAAAGTTATATTCCATTCCAACTAGCTTAATGACACTTGGTAAGTCATTCAAAAGCCCTTTCTTATGCCTACTAAAATGACATGAAGTATCCAATTTATAACACTTATGTTGCCCATAAGAGGTACTTTGTTTACAGACTGTTGCTAGGAGAATCATGGGCATTAATTCCACAAGATAAAGCATTTCTTTTCATTAACACCTTTAGCCTGACAGAATTTCCAAATATGGAAGAGTCATAATTCCTACATTAAAAGCCATTGAATGCTAGAGTTCATGAGAAAACATGACACACCTCACTTAGGTATGGTTCTTAGCATCAGTAGAAGTAGTTTTGCTTAGATCCTTAGATGCTTCTACAGTTCAAATGCTGCCTGGATTCTACACAGCATTAAATACAGTACCTCTGGATACGCTGTGTAACGTGAAACAAAATGGCATATAACAATGACCCTTTTTTGGGTTGCATGGAGGGGGTTGATGAAGACAGAGTTTATTTACTCTGTAAGAATACATTCATCATCTTCTTCTACATAAGGCTAGAGACAGCTTGCCCCACCCTCACCATCTGGGAAAATGATCTTTTAAGTTTTGAGCAGTGATGACATTCTTTAGTGAAACTAATGTCTTGTTTTGTGTTTTATTAGTGCATGAGCATTTTATTCTTCTTTCCAATTTTTTTTTTTTTTTTCGAGACAGGGTTTCTCTGTATAGCCCTGGCTGTCCTGGAACTCACTCTGTAGACCAGGCTGGCCTCGAACTCAGAAAGCCGCCTGTCTCTGCCTCTTCTTTCCAAATTTTTAAATTTATCTTTTCTATGCTATAGTCTCAAAGAAACTCTTTTGGGAAGGGTCGTTATAACAGAACACAAGAGAAGAAGAGAAATAAAAATAAGTAAACAAACAAGTAAACATTTTTTTTTAGCATTTTAAAAGCCAGTATGATACAGTTTAGGCCCTGATCTTCAAAGTTGAATCTTTTAAGGGTTAAGGAAGTAAATTATATACCAAAGATTTATGCAGACTTAACTACTATCTAGGTTGTCTCTTTTCCCAGCCTCTACCAAGCCATTCATTAATAGACAGTGAGAGATGAATGGCCGACGAGATGCATGAACTTAACATTTGGCATATGCAACTAAACTTTCTAAGCTCTTTAACTTCCCCTAAACCTATGGTTCTCAACCTTCCTAATGTTGAAACCCTTTAATGCAGTTTCCCATTGTGGTGACCCCCAAAATAAAATTATTCATGTTACTACTTCATAAATTTAATTTGCTGCTGTTATGAATAATGATGCAAATATTTTTGGAGACAGAGGTTTGCCAAAGTACTAGAGACCACCATGTTGATAAATGCTTCCTTAAATAGTCATGTGGCAGTTATTAAAGTGTTCAAACCTAGAGTGAGACCATATAAGACACAGGATCCATTAGTTATTCAGCTGTCATGGCTCCATTACCAAGGTTGGAAATAGATAAGACAGGTCTAGAGACTGCTTTGTGGATAGAGAGAAGTCATGGGTAGATTTCAATCATCAGAGGAAAGATGAAATGCACAGAAAGCTCATTTTTCTCCTGTGGAGCACTGAAATTAAGATGTAAGAAACAAAGCAAGGTATGGAAAGGAATCTAAAGTTGTGTTTCTTGAATGATTTTATTTATAGATTCATCAGTGTTGGTTGGTCATGATAAGAAAGAATCTGTGAATGCTCTTACATGTCAGCTATGATTCTCTCAGATCAATCCAAGAAGAGTTGACAATGAGCACAGCTGGCAATATGCGACCACTGGAAGAACTTAATTGACTTTTTGTTCTTAAACTTTTAAAATCAACTTTATTGTCACTAAAATAATACAAGGGGATATACCTTCCTACATACACGAATGAAAATAAAAGCTGTGGAGTTAGCCTGGTGGAGGCTGCGGAGAAAGCTCAGTATGTCATGTGCATGATGCAATCATGAAGACCTGAGTTTAGATCCTCAACATTTAGGTAAAAAAAATCATAGCTGGGTATAGTCACACTGAGGTCTGTCACACAAGCATTTGGGTGGTGGGGACATGCAAATCTCCACAGCTGACAGCAATCACTGAAGCCGATTAGTGAGTGCTGGTTTGACTGAGTAACCCTATCTCAAAAGACCAGGAGGAGAGTGATGGCAGAAGATACATGGCATTTACCTCTGGATTCTACGAGCAGGCGACACATGAGCCTGTGCACCTCTAACACAAAGAATTGGCACAGCAGGTAATATGACTCAATGCCAAACTGAATTCTGATTCTGAGTATTTATTGTACATGGGAACCCAAAGTCTAGAAACATAGTCATTCTTTATGTACACACATAACTTATATTATATCCCTACATTTTCAAAAGGATTTAGAAGCTTTCTGAGACCTGTGAGGATTTCCCATGTGATATTCATCCCATTTCAATTTAGAGAGTAATGGAATCCTATGGTAACTGCTACCTCATTTGTCAAAACCACATTGGCAAAGTCATACACGCAATTGCTGTAAAATGATACACCAAGTTAAAAGTTGTATGCCTTAGTATTTATGTGATGGTCCAAATATATTTACTTCTTAATATTTGCCATTAAGTAAACGAATGAAAAATTCAAAGCAATCTGACATGTCTCCTGTTTTCAAAGTAGGAAGTAGGTAGGTAGATGATTCAAAGGACAACAACATAAATGCTCTTAACAAAACTGTTAGAGATTAGAAGATTAGCCATGTGATTAAAATATCAAAAAGCTGCATTAACACACAATTCTAGAATATTTGATCATAAAGACTATCTCATAGTTTATTAAATCTCTATTGAAGATAAAAGAAAGGAGTAAAAAATGTGTTCCCATTGCTTCTCTTCAAAACAGCTTCAAAAAGTCTTCTTGAAACATTAAAGAGTTGTGTGCTTTTCACTTATGTACATTGAGGTATGGACTTTTAAAATCATGTTATATAAATTAAGTGCCACCATGCAGCGTCTATATAACAAGATCAACTCAGAAAGAAAGCAGAAAATGAGCGAGAAAATTCATTATTTCAGTCACAAATCCTTTCTGCATATATGTCCTCAGAGCACTTCGATTTTTTAAATCTAAGATAATTCCTTTATCTTCATAGTCTTGTGAACAAAGTCTGCAGGTAGCGTTTGGGTTACAACATAAATGCGATCTTATGGATGTTACGGTTTACAGGGTTTCTTCTTCAACTTTTTTTTAAAACTAATATTCTGTTAAAGCCACCAATCAGAGAGCATACATGGGACTGATCTAGGCCTCTGCACAGGCATAACTATTTGTGCAGTTCATATGGGACTCCTAAGAGCAGGAGCAGGTGCTATATCTGACTCTGTTGCCTGCCTTTGGATTCCTTTTCCCTAACTGAACTGGCTTGCCTAACCATAATAGGAGATGAACCAGTCTTATAGCAACTTGATATGCCAAGGCAGGTTGATATCAATGGGAGCTTCCCTTTCTCTGAGGAGAAAGGGAGAATAGAAGGTTGGTGGGGAGCAGAAGTGAAAGGGAGGAACTGGAAGGAGAGAGGGGGAGCTTTGATTGGGATATAAAGTAAATACATTAATTAATAATTTTAAAAATCCTTTTAAAAGAAAGAGACTTAAACCATTAGTTTTGAGATGGAAAAAAATAAAAAATTCTGACTATACACTAAGGACATTAATTAATAATTTAAAAAAACATTTAAAAGAAAGAGATTTAAACCATTAGTTTTGAGATAGAAAATCTTAAGACTTCTGACTACACACTAAGGACATTAAAGTCCACATGGAATGGCTCCCATCTATGATCCGAGAACTCGGGAGGCTGAAGCAGACTTCCTACATCCTGCACTACAAGGAAAATACCAAGTCAAGCAGAATCACACAGTTAAATGATTTTAAACAACGAACCAAATAAGCAGAAGTAGGCATTTAACAGTGTCTGCTCTTGGGAGTTTTGTATATTTGCATGGTTGATATTGGTTCAGGATATTGGGACACAAGTCAAACTGAAATTTTTATTGTGTGGATAGTCTTATTATAACTTGTTATACTATGTTAATTTAATATATCTGGGAAGCCTACACTTTTCTGAAAGGAAACAGAGAAGTAGATCTGGGGGAGTGGTGAGGTTGGATGGAGAGGCTGGGAGGAGAGGGGAGAGGAAACGTCAGTCAGGATGTAATATAAGAGAGAATAATACAAGAAAGAAAACACAAGCAACAAAGACAATGAATTGCTATGGAAAAAATGGCTCTACTCATTTATTTATCCTTTGTCATATCCGAAAGAAAACAAATCTCTAACAGCCAAATTGTCCCTTCACAAGATGATGGATTTCTAAACGCTCAGTTCCTTTCTGTGAAGAGTTAACTGTGATGAATCAGTGTCCACAAAGTGGTACCTGGCAGAGCAGTAATGTTAGTTAGACAAATGTTCTGCGTGAGCCACAAGACACAAGACACAGATATTTCTTTATGGCTGGCATAAGCAAACACATTCAGATTCCTGGACACTTGTACTAAACGGAAAGGAAACATTTGAGAGCAGACCCATATACTATTTCTCTTTGAAAATTGAGGGAAATATGGGGAATGAGGGGTCAGGCAAGTTCAGTTCCGGACAACGCCTGGATACAAACTCTGTCATAGTGCTTTACTTTCTTTGACAATGAGTTTTCCACTCAGAGTTTAGCATGGCCTCATGCCTGTCTGTGAAATTTTTAGCACTTCAATACAGCATCATTGAATTCGTACCCCTGAAATGCTCCCATCTCCACCTTTGTATGTAGTTAAATTTCTCGTTTTATTTTTCTGTTGAGCTTTTATATACGACCTTCTCTTCCTCAGAACTCACATAAACAATAGGATAATCATGCATTCCTCACAGCAATTGCATTCAGCCAGCTTGGTGAGTGAGTGTTAGCAATGCTGAATTGGGACCGTGTGCTATTGTCACTTCAGATTTTCCACTTGAATTGTGTAATTTAATCCCCACAGCAGCTTCAGAGCTTTTTACCCCTTTCTTCATTTGAAGCATGAAGAATGGCTTTGAAAAGTTAAGCAATATTGTCCAAGATTTCATAGGGAAACCCATTGATAGGCCTTGATGGCAGATCCTGCCTGCATTGATTCTAAAACTAATAACTATGTGGGTACAAATATTTTCCTGATTGGAGATTACCTTTATTTGTTTCTTGAGATGTCATTTTATTTTTCTTCTCTTTTTAGTACCTCCACAGAACCATCATCCTCAGTGTGATAAGACATGGATCATATCTCCATGTCAGCAGTAATGTGCACAGTCTCAAGGAAAAATACACTCAGTTGGTGGTCTTAGAGTCAGGAGCCATCTGTACAACTATTAAACACAATCTATATGCTCTTTCTGCCTCTGAAGGACATGTGTTCTTAGTCAAAATGGGTAGTAGGTTCTATTTCCCAGTATGTGGCTCTAACGCTGTTTACATGGGCAGATGTATCCCTATTATGAAATATCATAATTGATATTAATACCTATCATTTGGGGACTCTGCCTTCTGGAAAAGGATGGATCATCTAATCATATTCCCTTCCCTTCCAGGATATCATCCAGAGGGAGCCATGTGCAAGATCATTTGCTACAAATGTTTGGGTTCTTACAGAGAAAACAACTTCAAATGATGGTAGGAGAAAAACAGATAGCTTTTGGAGTTAGAAATATCAGAATTGAGTTCCCAGGAGCTTTGGAAAATTTAAAAAAAATATGGAAGTATCTCTTGACTTACAAACATACCAAATGAATGCAGGTAATTTAAGGGACAAGTGGTTAGATGGTTTCTCAGGATATTTGCTATAAGAATGTCTATAGCCCCAAATCCACCAAAATTCTACAGAAGCAAATATTCTCATTTATCCAAAAATTATTTTTCCTTTCAGAATCTTCTTACTTATATAGGATCTAAGGGCTTTCAAAACAGCATTACAAAAGCAATCTGCTTTCTTCAAGTGCTATGGATCTCGTTGTTCATAACCAAAGTTTGTGACAAGACAGATTCCATCTGGGTTTGCCCAGAGCTAATATAGATTCATAACTTCTTATGGCTTAAGAGGCCACATAACACATGAAAAAAAGTTGTATTCTAAGCATTTTCACCTGCCTAATTTTTAGAAGACTCATTTTTTCATCAACTTCAGTTACATGAAGGAATGAAGGACACTATTTTTGCTCTCCTCATTTCAAAACACCCCGCTGTCTTAATGCTGTCAATTTACAATGTCACATCGATAATTCCATGCTTTCTTTCATGTGGCTCTTTCTGACAAATTCATTCTCTTTACTCTTTCAAAAATGTAGTCACAAAGCAGCTCTGGTTCACATCTTCCCTATGCAAATGGCCATCAGTGCGTTTTCCTCCTATCCACATCCTTGATTAAACTTAATTGTCTTAGCTTTAAGGACTTGACGCTCATCTATTGATCATTACTTTGTCCCTCTAAACTGTCAATCTGTATCACTTTCTCCACTGCTGTCTACTTCCAAGATGGAGGGGTGTCTAAATGTCAAGATATGTTAAGGAGTGTTTTCAAACTCCTACCAAAGCAACATAAGAGAGTCCAGCTAGGTTTGGAAAAGGAAAGGGAGGGGAAAATACTTATGGTATCCTCCATTTCTTTCTCTATTAATATCGACAGTCTTGAAGAATAACAGCAATAGTAATTGTATTTCCTACCACTCAATAGACCATGTGTTACTAACTGGGATACTTTAAAGAAAGGTGTGTTGATTAACCTTGCTTATAACTTAAGGTAGATTGTAGAATTAATGAAGAGATATGCTTCTGGGTGTGTCTGTGAGGGTGGTTTCTAGAAAATCACTATTGAGGAAGATTCACCATTAATATTTGGCACCTTTCAGGGAGATGTCCAGATAGAAAGAGGTAAAAGGAAAAAACGGTGTTTTCTGCCTTTGTTTCTTTCTGCAAGAACATATCTATGCTGCTGCTGCTGCTGCTGCTGCTGCTGTTGCTGTTGCTGATTGGTGCTATTGCTGCTGCTGCCATTACTCATGGATATCAGATTCCAGTGGGTTTGAACTTCCACATGAGCTGAAGATCAGCATCTCTTCAGGACTTTTTCAGGCCTTCTGCATCCTTACATTGGAACTTCTGAGGTACCCTGCTACAATGGCTGAGCAGTCATCAGGTCTGAGTCTCTGCAGTGTGCAGATAGCCACTGTTAGACTACCTATTGAATAAGACATTCTAGTAAACACAATTTTCTAAATATTATATAATTGGATTTTTCCCTAGTGAAATCATTGCCTAGTAAAGAAGAACACATGGAGACAACAAGAGGATATCTCTGGATCATAGTAATTTAGTAACTACAACCATGGAAAGAGTATGACAGAAAAAAACAAAACACATTTTCCATTTTTGATGGTAGTCCAGCCGTACATGATTTTTATAAACTTCAATTCTCTATGCTAAGCACTGAGATGTGGGTGTCCATAGAACATCTTGGGCTAGAGCATGCAAAATAGATAAGTCTTGGCCTTAGATAGAAACAAGCCGAAGTTCCATCTGACGATTCATTCCAACTCCAGCCATTCTTATGGAACATCAGATGTCAGAAACAGTCTGGAAACTGTCATCCATCATCTGCATACTGTCGTACACTCCAGTGTTCCCTGTCTTCCAGATAAATTATCCAGATGTCAAAGTAATTTTTTCAGTTTCCACTTGAAAGCTTTGTGTCACCTAGGTCTAGTCAACATTGAATCAATTTTCTTCCTTTTCTCTCCAACAATAGAAAGACTATGTTTCTGAGAACATTGTGCTGTTATATATTGAGGTCTGAACAGAGCATGTGGTTACCCTGACATTCTAGTTAAACCATGATGCTTCCAATATATGTGTTCTATTGATTTTATAGCAGTGTTTTTATTTCTTTCTCTCTACCATACATCTGCTCTTTCACAGAAACCTCTTTGAGAGAAAGTAGGCTGTTAAGTATTCTCTAATCCTTCATGATATCTTAAGTACTATGTACCATATATATCTTACCTAATTAACACTTACTTAATGAAGAAATTAATTGACAACATTCAGGTGATTAAATTTTAAGAAATAGATCACAAAGATTAAATAAAATAAACAAACTAAACTAGTATCTAAGGTGTTAACATTGTGTGTGTGTGTGTGTGTGTGTTTGTGTGTGTGTGTGTGTGTGTGTGTGTGTTTGTGTGTGTGTGTGTGTGTTTGTGTGTGTGTGTGTGTGTGTGTGTGTGTGTGTGTAAAGTCCAGAGGACAACCTTGGGTTTCATTCCTCCTTAGAATCTGTCCACATTACATTTTGAGGCAGAGCTTCACAGAGGCCTGGACTCAACAATGACTGGTCCATGAGCCTCAGGGATTGGACTGTCTTTGCCTCTCCAGTGCGAGAATTTACTTGCTTGTGATCACGCCTTCACTTTTTTTAGTATTAACTCTGGGAATTGAACTTCGGTCCTCATGCATGTATGACAAGAACTTTATGGCCTTAGCTTTCCTCTTTCCTTTGTCCTCAGTATGCTTCATCATACAGAGTGCACTCTAGGGTGTTGGGCTACGTTAAAGTCACTGTCACAAATGTTGAAGGCTATTGGAGAGCAAAATTAGGCTATTCAGCCCTCCGTAGTTACTCAGTACTCAAATATCAACTACAAGATTAATTGCAAATAAAGATCAAATTTGATCAAATATAAGGTAGTAGTATTTCTTCTTCTTCTGTCAGTTACGGCCTTACCTCATTCATTCTCCCTAGATTCCCCATATTTTCCCCCAAGGATGAATTTACTTCATTCACCATTTTGTTATTGTTGTTGTTAATTATATCCTCAGAGTCACACTAATCCTCTTCTATAGATCTGTACCCTGGTTATCTTTATCAATGACTCTTCTTCATCCATTTTCTCCTTCACCAATTGGCTTTTGTCTAATGCATTTTCCAGATGTTTATTCAAATAATATTCTCTCAAGGAAGTCTTTGGGGAATGTTAATGCCTTAAACACATTTGAAATTCCTTCTATATATGTTCCTATTACCCTCAGCTCTCACTTTCTACTTTATATGACAAATTCAGTGGAGTAATGTCAATAGCCTACTTCCTACACCTATGGTATATTCTAAGCCTTATGAAAGCAAAGACCCAGACTACCTGATTCACCATGAAACCACCAGTGCCTAGGATAGTCCTTAGCAGAAAGGAAATGACTTAGTAAATACCTGTAACTTACTAAATGAACTAAAGTCTGCTTTCCTCTTTATTTACCACAAATATACTTTTCATTGGGAAGAAATTTACAAAAGACTTGTATGAGAAGCAGGGAATACTTTAAGCATATTATAAATAGCAAAGGACTCCTTATACATTATGAAAATAATTAGGAATACTCATTATTGTAAACATAAGCATTCTATTAACTTAAACAGAAATACTATGGATGATAACAGTTACTATTGGATCTGATATAGAATTTCTTAGGAGATTTTGTTTATGTGAAGATGACTTCATACTTCTGGATAGAATATGAACCAATATTTATCAACAGGAGTGTTTGAAGCAGTGAGATCTCAAGAATCAGTAGAAATGCCAATTACAGTTAGATAGGCTAAAAAGAATACATTCTTATCTCCACTTCCCTTGACCTGCAAGATTTATGCTTCTGTTCTTTATTCTGAAAATTCAATTTACTTTTCCAATTTGTCTCCAGTCAGGCTTCCTTTTGTCAGCCATGCAAATATCTCAATGCTGTCCATGTAAAGTCACAGGAGGAAGACAACGGGAATGAAATTACCTGTGCATTTTCGATCCGTGTCTTCCTTTTTGGACCCACTAATTGTCAACTTGCAGTTGAAGTTTTCTTCCCAGTATTCAGCAAACCATACATTTCTCCTGTTGTTTTCAAGTGTCCGGGATGTGAAGTAAGCATCAAATCCTAGACAGAGTTAAATGAGAAAGTCAGAAATCATGGAGATCACTGCTGCCATATGGAGAAGAAAAAGAAAAAGTAACCTGTGATAGGTTGTAGGGTTGTAGGATAGATGATTTAATATGCTCTCTCTCTCCCCCTCTCTCTCTCTCTCTCTCTCTCTCTCTCTCTCTCTCTCTCTCTATATATATATATATATATATATATATATATATATATATATAGTGTGTGTGTGTGTGCATAAACACATACACATGTATTTATGTATATAAACACATACGTATATATGAATACATACACGCACATATATTTGGCTAAACTATAAGAAGATCTATAATTCAATAAGTAAGGGAGATCTATAAGTACTATTTTCACTGAAGACCCAAAGAATGATATAAGCACAGAAAAATTGTTTTGCATTTCTAGTGAGCTAAACAAGGGACAAAAGTTTTCAGTTGTGATAATTAATACTATCAACCTGAGGGTGTTGACTCATGTAGGTGATAAATCTCTGGGCATCCCAATGGGAATTGTCTTATTAGATTAGGTCTTATTGAGGTAGGATGGCCCACTTTAACTGTAGGCAGGACTATTCATTAGACTAGGGTTCTAGGCAGAATAAAAAGAATAAAGCAAGCTGAGCACTAGTATTCATTGCTCTCTGCCTCTTTGGATATACTGTGACCAGACGCCTCCCTAAATACCTCCTTGAATACAGAATGGGCTGTACTCAACTGTGAGCTTCCATGAACCTTTTCTTCTTTAACTTGCTTTGGTCAAGTATTTTGTTGTAGCATCAAGGGAACTTATTAATATACTAATATTGTCATCTTCCCATAGTAACAGGTGTTTCGGTGCTTACTGTAGCCCTGGCTTACAGTAATTATTATCACAATTTTCACTTGGTAGAAAAGAAAGCATAAGCTTAGAAAAAATTATAACATGCCCAAAGTCAACCATTATGTTCTAGTCTTCGTACTTGGCTATTTCAGCTATTGATTATTGAATAACATTTCAAGGCCTTTTCATTTGGTTTTGTCCCATCATGGAATTTGCTTCCTAGTCAAAATGGATATAAATTGATTTTAAAGGGGCCACAGGTAAATAAGCATGTCACTTTCATGTTACTCAGAGAGCATCTACATTAGCAGAAACATTAAAACCTAAGTACACACAATTCTTTGGCTGTTGTTTCTGGACTGGGTTCTTCAAATATTGCAATGGAACTATGAGGTCTCAAGAGAATCAAAGTACAAGCAAACAAACAAACATATAAAAAGCCACAAAAGTTCAGACTCAGAATATCATAAGGATTAGGCTGAAATGCCAGTTCCATTAATGTCATTACATCACAGAAACCCAGGGAAGTCCACACATAGCACTGTTGAACTTCCTTTTTTCTATTTGTAGAAATGAAGATGGCACCATCTTCTTTTGTCAGTCTCCACAGTGCCATAAGTGATAGTGGAAAGAATTCAGTAACTTAGAAAGTTTAAGGCCAAGATTCATAGGCAAAGATGGACCTACTACCACATACTTAAAATATTCAGCTTCCCCATATGCCATAAAAGATGTGTCAGTGGTTACAATCACAAAAACAGAAAGCATTTTACATACATTTTCTCTTTAAGTCTCACATTAACTCTAGGCAGTGGCTACAATCCAGAACCATACTTCAAAGTCAGAACTCAAGATCCAGAAGAAGTTGATAGCATGATACAGAGTGTCAAGCATCGATAACTGTTATATATGCTGCACAGTAGGCCTATATTTTGGTAATTGTCATAATCATTTCGTGAGCTGACCAGGAAAAAGGAGACCAGACTAATTGCAGGAGGAGAAAACTGGGTTTTTATTTTCTTTCTAATTTTCATATCCACCAAAAGTCTAGCAAAGTACTATGGAGTTTTCTGTAATTCACAAAGAATGTCAATTTCTCTCTTTTCCTAAAAGATGCTCCATTATGAAACAATTTGTACTACAGGGGAAACTGATGGTTCAACAATGAGAAGAGGAACCATCATGTGGTCTGGTGATAGAATAAGGAAATAAATCAACCTGGGGCAACCTGGGTTTAGAAAACGTGTCTTCTCACATAACCCAAGAGGCAGAGGAAGAGATAAAATAGTGTCATGTGGATGGCTGTCTATATCCAGGTGAGGGCAGGCACCAGGTAAGGCTAGAGCCTGTGATTGGGCAGTGGAAAAAGAAGGCAGGCTAAAAGTTTTAGAGACGGGACAGAGAGGGACAGAGAGGACATGAGGACAAAGAAGATGGAGAAAGGAGAGGACGAACCCAATCCACATGGCTTTAGATAGCCATAGGTAGCTATGTATATCATAGAAGGAATAGATTAATATAGGGCAATATGTCCAATCTAGGTGGGCAGCTTGTATCAATATCAATTGGCTCGGAGTTCATTGTGTGGGTGTTTTGTGGGTTGAGAATTTACTGATATAAATCTGGCTGATAAATTACAAGCCTCTAGAGTTTTCATTTTACTGGGTTAAGGGGATTTGTGACAGCAAGTTACAGGGAGCAGATGACTGGGAATGTTAGCAAGTTGCTAAGCAAGGGGTGGCCACTGCATAGGTACCATCAGGGTGGGCAGACCACGTTACTAGAGCATCGCTGGCGATAGCATGGATTTTCTTTTAATTATTACCATAAAATTATCATCCATGTAGGCCATTTTTGATGGTTTGCTTTTGCTTGTACAAGTCAGACTTCCTTACAGGACCCAGCAACTTAGTTCCACCTTTTACCAGCATCATGGGAGAAGATAAATGGACTCTTGTTAGTTTCGTCTACTCACTTCCATTCAAAGAGAAGAAAACTAACCACACACAAGATCTTCATGCCTTCATGGAACCCTGTTGCAGCCAGATGTTTACATTGTCTGACAGCACACTTAGAAGCCCTTTCAGTATGGTGTACTTTAGCACCTTACTGGTAGCTACACTGTTTCTGACTTGGATAAAGAGCAAGGCCTCCCTTCTGCTTAAGCATTCAACACCCTACCCATAGTCTGTCATTATAATGTCAGCAGCCTGAAGATTCTACCCATGTACTATTAGAAAAAGGCCTTGTCATAAAAGAGGTTTAGTGACCCAGATGGGGTGGAGAGGTAGGGAGAGTATCAGACATTAGAATAACTAATAACCATTCTTTGCCTCTTTCTCTCCTGTATGTGTCTGAAATGAGACTTTCCTACATTTCTATTAAATTTCAGAAGAAACATGATCTGAACATATATCTCAGTACAATCAAGATGATTACCAGAGTGTTGAAATATAACCCAAGGCACCAGGTCCCACAGTTTTGATTCAAAGGAAACAGATCAAAGTTTTAATAAAGGAAAGCTATTATTCTTGTATATGAAGCAGAAGGAATTCTTAGTGTGAAGTTGCTCCTTTGGTTGAACTGATAAATTTAATTTCCTACATTTCTTTGTAGGCTACTTTGAAGCAGTGTCTCACTGGCACATGTGAAGCAAAACTGCCATCATTTGGGAAGTTAATTCTAAACATGGCAGAAAAGGAGCAAGTTTTCGGCAGGCATTACAAACTGTTCTTGCCAGGTTTTCTCCTCTTTGAAATGTGGCGATGGCCTCATGTACCTCCTAAGATTATGGAGTGTACTCAACAGAGGCATGATTCATCCTGGGGTCAGTATTAGGAAAAGGACCTTCTAGCTGAGAGGGGAAGGAAGATCTCCTTCAAGGATGATTTGAAGAAAGCTATCAGGATGTCATTAGCAGGTAACAGGGAAGAAGGAGACTTTACATGACATCTAAAACATCTGAAATATGCAGCAGCCTAGACTGCTAGGTTCTCATCTCCAAGGAGTGTGTTGCAGGTCAGAGGAATATCCTCATCAGCCCCAGTGGCAAGCAGCATCAGCGCTTCTGACTTTATAGCTCAAGAACAAGGGCTCTCTGCAATGCTTCCCACACTTCTTCCAGCTCAAAAAGCCTCTGCTCATGGTTAAAGAATATGCTCTTTCTCATCACTGTACACAAGATCTGGGGAACAGTACATCAACCTCCAATAAACAGAAGAAAGGAAAATACAAAAGAGGAGTAGGACCATGGCTCAGGAGTAAGGGTGAGAGTGACCCACCGCACAGAAAAATGTAAGTGGGGAGGAGAACAATGAAAGTGATGTGGTGGAGAGAGAATCCCCATAAATCCATTGCTGCTCGAGTTATAAGGAAAAAGACACAGAATGGAGAAGCAGTACATGGTCATTGTGACATCAGACTTGCTGCTAATGTCTCCATGGGAGGGAAATGACTGTATAATAATTATTATTTTTAAAGTGTTCATTATTTTATTTTATATGTATGGTTCTTTGTCTCCATGTATATTTGTACACTACATGCATGAGACCAGAAAGGGATGTCAGATCTTTAGGCACTGTATTATAGACATCGTAAGCTTCCATATGAGTTTAGCAATGAAACTCAGATCCTCTGGAAAATCAGAACACTAATCTAGCATCTTATAAGACAGATATGGAGCATTCTACCATTGAAAGTTGCATCTCTCTTCTTTCAATGTACTTATGCTGAGTCTTGAGCCTTGTTTAAGCTTCACTGCAATGAAAAAGACCAAGTCGAATGTGTTGAATAACATATTTGATTAAACCAAAAAGGAACTTAGTAAAGCAGCAAGAGATAACCAAGAAAAGTCATCCATATTTATATACTCTGATAACACCTCATTACAAGATGGAGTATAAACCCAGAGTTGAAATAACTACAGAAGCAAACAAACACAAAGTATTGCATCTAAATTTTCATGGTGTCTTTCCATTTAATCTGACTAATATCAGTACTTCAGCAGTGTTCAATTCTTCCTTATGACAATTCCCTCCAAGATAATTTGTACATTACGCATGGGGGTAGAATGTACTAGAGAATAAATGTAGTATTTTGCATCTGTAGGGAAACAGAATCCTTCTTAAAATCATCTAACAATCATCAACTGGTTGGAGGTTAGGGGTGTCATCTCATCCTATCTCAGGAATTAAATTTTATCTAACCCAGAAAATATATTGGGAAACCTCAGGTAGGTAATTATGAACGAAAGTCAGTGATTTGGGAGCTCTTATAAGAAGAGGACTGTTAGTCACATGAATGTAAGAACTTGTGGGAATCGGGTCTCTTCCATCTATGACTCAGGTGCTTTGTGGAGTTTTACTGGCATGCCTTTCTTCTTGTTTCCACCCATGTCTGCATATTCCTGTCTTGACTTTCAGGCCTAGAGGCCATCAACTTTACCCTACTCATCCTTGTCTTTCTCATTTGCATTTCTGCAAAATGTTACTCAAGTAAATTAAATTAAACAAATACAAATCATTTTGGCTGACCTCATGGAATAAAGCTAGACAAAGATGCACCTAGAATTTCTCTGACTACGTCTTCTAATGATATTGGTGGCAAGCTGCCATTATTTTTGAGCAAACAAGTAAGAGTTATTGTGATGGAAACTATTCCGCAATGAAACAAACAATCCCATGGGAAATGTTTATGAATGAGACAGAGAAAGTGAGATATGCAACATGATTCTAGAAAATACTTCCACTCCTAGCCTCTAGTGAGGTGATCACCATTCTAGTTTCATTTAGCAAAATAGTAACATTTTAATAATATATACATGATGAAATTACTGTTTGGCTTACTTTGACAAACACAATGACCTCTGATTCACTGTCATTTCTTCTTTGCTTATGTATTTATTGATTTTTTTTTTGTCTCTTTACATGAGACACACATAGGGACAGGAAAGAAAGGGTGGGAGGGCTATATATGGATATATCTTTTACAACATTACTGGTACATTACATGTTTGGGTTTCTTTAAGTATTAACACTTTGTAGAATGGTTATTCTCTAAGACAAGGTAATTTTGGTTTCTATGCAAATATTTTACAGGTATAATCTATTAATAATTCATGACTGTATATGAAGTGTGCATACTAAATATATTCATGCCACTGCCTTCCATTAGCATAGCAGACATGACTAATTAATCCTGAAAATCAGTGTTTATACTGAGGTCTCTAGCTCCTTTGCAGTTTAAGTCGTTAGGAAGCTAAATTTAATATAAAAATCAATGAGCCATTTTTAGTAAGAATTTATGTTTCCAATAAACTGGTATTACAAACTTACTATTTACAAATGTTATAGTCAAATATGAAATTTAAATTAATAATAATACACTTAAGGTAATTTACTATGCCCAAAGCAGCATTTTAAATGCTTTTCTTGGGTGTACTTTGTGTAATCACATTTTTTTTTTCTGAATTCATGAACTTTAGTCTACTAACAACTCTTGAAAAATCATAAGGTGAAGCACATGGTATTTTTGTCTAGTATAGTGTGTTAACTATCTTCATGATATAAGTATGATTGGTCATCATTACTATCTTTCAGAGACCTAAGAACAATAGGGTATGCTGCAAAAAATTGTTTATTAATTAGTGGTTTTAGATTATTCTTATTTATATTACAAAGACATTTTATTTCTTACAGGACTCAGAGGAGCTCAGGATAATTTATGATTGTGACTGCTGAGACAAAGAGGGTTTCCGGGAGAATAGGATGGAGATTTCTACTGGTATACCTCCAACTGAAGGCTAGAGTTGCTTACGCAAATTTGTAAGAGTGGATGTTATGTCTCAACATTTCAGACAACAACCAGATTGACTTAAGAGGACTAAAGTAAAATCCTTTTCACAGAAAGACATGAACAGGCAGTCTTAAATATTCAGGAATGTGGGGCTGGAGAGATAGTTCAGTGGTTAAGAGCACATGTTGCTCTTGTATGTTAAAATCTCAAGACATACAATGAGTGGTACCCAACTGCCTAAAAACCCCAATCCCAGGGATGTCTCAAGATCCTTTCTTCCATGGATTCCTGCACTTGTGTGCACAACCTACACAGAGACTTTCCACCACATATGCATAATTAAAATAATAATAATAATAACAATAGTAATAATAATAAAGAATCACAGGCATCTACCACTACTTCTATTTTCTATCTCTGAAACTTGAACATGTCATGTTAGCTGCTATTACTTTTCCAATATCCAGAAAGAAAAACTTCTGACAATAAGTTTCCAACTAGAACTTTGCTCAGGAGATGAGCTAGATGATATTTATTATCAATGACCAATACCAGACATTCACAGGGTACCTCTGAAATAAGATATGCCTTCCAATAAGAGTGGCCTTTGGATATTTAGAGGAATGTTTATTAAGAATCAGTATCTGTATGCCTTTCAACAACCTACAATCCATACCTTGACTAGAGTCCTTCTTTGGGAAGGACTGATCTACATCTGTCTAGAACAGCAGTTCATGTGCCTGGACATATCCTAAAGCAATGTGTATCCTGTGTAAAAAGTTATTCACCTATGCTTTGACTATAAGTCACGTCAACTAAATTAGAGCACCTACCGGTGGTTCATGGCACCAGCCTTTCCCTTCCCAGGTGCTATGGCTACACAGGTGGACTTGACACACAGTACTCTAGAAGATTACACAATGTAAGCCACTCAAGCATCTTTTATACATAGGCCTGGAAGATCTACATAAAGTCTATGAGAAATGCAGAAGACAAAGTCTTCTAATCTGAGCATACGATCCTTTATACACATTTATGTATTATAAATCATGATAAAATATCAAGTTATGGACATGGATGAAGAATGTTTGTCATAGTTAAATGCATTTTGATGTAGTGTTTTAGTTATTTTCTTTTAAAAATGTTATTCATGGTGTGAAAATTGGCCAAAATTATAATCAGTAATACTTTGGTATTTGGGAAAAAATATATTTGCTCAATCCAGATGTCATCTTAATGACCAAGCACTGAATTTTTTGTGTGACAGATTCTGTGAATACTTAAATAATTTTTATGCAAAATCTTTGAACACAAAAATCATATCAAATTATCATGACTGATTTATCTGTGTAAAATTCTCCAGCAAAAATAAACTAACAAGATAATAAATTTTAAATGGAAAAATATTGATCATTTGAGCATGTAGGATCTGCTTATTCTTCCAAGTGAAAGAAAAAAACAACACATCAAAAGCCAGAGAATTATTCTACATCGTGGAAGCTACACATTTTATTTTTAATAACTGTACAAGAACCATGTTGCCTGGTTACCATCTTCATTTTGTACTCTGCTCTAAAAATGTCTCAGCAGCTAGAAGTTTTTTTCTGAGCCGAACATTTAAGCTTATATAATCAAACATCGATAACAACCCAAGGGGGTTTATCTGAAATTATATTTCATTTTCTTTCTGTTCATAGATGATTCCATTGCATAAAAGTTGAGGAACACAATAACATTTTAAAAGAAGGACATATCATATGAACATATAAAAGGAAATGAGGAACTTGATAGTAAAGGAAAACCTCATCATAAAACTAGTCACAAATGCATGACCATTTAATGTAATAATTTTTAGTATAGCAATATAGGCTATTATCATTGCTCTTAGTGGTCCATTATAACTGGATGTAAGACTTTATTGCTGAAGACTGAATACTGGTTTCAGAATATAAAGAAATCATTCTTAAACTGACCATGAAACCCTCTCCCTGGTAGATAACAATCTTCATGCTAGAAAAAAGGACACTGACAATGTTACCCATTACTGGATCCTGCATGCGATACAATATTGACTTACCAGGCAAATGTGCTCACTGGTGTAATACCTGCAAGAGTGTTTATCAGCATAAGAAACTATTCTCTTTTATTTGAGACTTGTTCCCTGGAAGAGAATTCCAATCTGATATTGTCAGTGTGTTCAAAGTCTATGGCTAAGGAAGTGATACACAGCTTTCCTGCAAAAGATTTCACTAGTTGAAACCAATTAAAATTTCCATCAGAGAAGCAAAGAGGGATTGCAAGGCTTTTACCTGGTGGAGGAACGCCTTGTGGTTGATTGTTGTTGGCGGATGGAGAGTTAGTTTCCTTTGGGGATATGACTACCAGTAGGTTAATCATGCCTTATGGATGATATAACATTTATGCTCATATAGAATTAACTGACTAATTGGATTTTTTTTTTCAAAAAAGACATGAAGTTAGAAGGGAGAGTATTCTAGCTGAAATGGGGGTTAGATATCATCAAGACACATCATTTACATGTATGAAATTTTCAAAGATTACACACATTTTAAAAGAAAGGAAAAACTGGGTTTCTGGACATGTAATAATGATACTTTAAGTATTATTCTTTAAAGTATTATACTTAAGGTTTTGGTGATAAACTTCAAACCTACCTAGGGATATTCTCAGCTTTGAACAGAATTCACTACCCTTTCTCTAGTTTTAAAATCTTGATGTAGTGACAGGTCCTAAAGCCCTCTAGTTTGAATGTTATTTCCCAGCATATGTTTGGCTTGTTGACAAAGATACTTTTTATGGAAATGTAAAATAAATTGGCAAGTGTATGTCCTTGTAAATAAAATGTCTTCAATTAAAAGATCCTAATTTCAGGAAGAAAATTTGTATCATTTCATTTTCTCCAACCTGAGTTACTCACATATTTTTGAGAAGTGGGTATTGCTATGGTTTTGTAAAAGGTGAACTGTCCCCAACTCATGACTTTGCCACTTTTAAACAAAATTATACTTAATAGTCATTTTTCTCTTTCATTGTGTACAGTTTTAAGTGGATGTAATAGAATAACTGGCATTGAGGTGAGCAACTGACCCCAACCAAATCCCCTTGCCTGGTAAGTTGAGTTTAGCAGTAACAAAGTTCAGGTCAACCAATATTGCTTGATTTTTACACTGGGATTCTAAACTTAAAATCAAATTGCAGCTTTGTGGCCTTGGAAGAAGACATTTGCTTCAGGTGAGAGGAATTGATCAAATGGATACCAAAGAACAAGAGAGATGCATGGTGCAAAGGATCTTGCAGTTTGGGAATTTAGCTAATTTCCAAGACCCTGATGTGTTCCTTACTCTTGGATTGATAAGATATCCCTTTCTTCTCAGAGTAAATCCACCACTCCATTTTGCCTTAAAACATTCACTGCATGTTTGTATTTGACTCTACAGAGCTGCAGTTAACACTGATAGAGGATCAGATACAGATCTTGCTCTCAAAAAGACTGTCAAGAAGCAAGACAAAGGCAATTTTTGTGGCTAGGAGAGAGGTTTTCTAAGTTTTATACAGGCATGGATACATGTATTCATAGAGAGAAACAAACATTTCTTAATTTCATCAGGGTGGATCAATTCATTGGAGAACAATGACCTTCAAATGCTTAAGATATGGTGTTGAATAAGGAATACTTCTACTCCATATTTTGTGGTGAGAGTGATCAAACTCAGTGTACAGCCCCTTAGTTCAGAGGAAGATATACTAGCTTTGCTCTCTACAGGAATCTGTTGATAGGGATAATTTGCCATCTGCACTTCTGTGAGCCATGCAATGGCTTTGGTGCCCAAAACATAGGGTAACTTTTAACAATAAGGTCTTGCTTTGGAAGTAATATCTCCCACAACAAAATATGGACAGTATCATTTGAACTTTAGTCCTATTGACAACTTTCCTTTCTTCTGTGGAGCATGCAGAGTGCCAGGCAAGAGTTTGCTGACAGCCTAATGCAGGTACAGGCTGTGTCTGTGTCTGATTACTCCCCAGGTCAGTGATAACATCCGGAGGAAGTACATTTCCATTTGAGTTAGCGCAGGTGGCTTTGTCACACAAATTTCAAGTATGTCTTGGATATAATCAGAAAATAGCATGATAGAGTAATTAATTACAGCAGAAATTAATTAAATCAAGAAGCTACATATTCCTTGTCCCAGAGACATTTTCAGTGCTTGTTGTTAGGTAAGAAAATACAAATAACCACAATAATGGCCATTCTGACCAGGGCTTTACTGAAAACGTTTTAAATGATTATACTGGACTAAAAGTACAAAAAGGCACTATTATAATTTTTTACCAACTACCTATGAGTTAGCTGAGATTGTTATTGTTATTTGGGAAATGAGTATGTGTCAACTCATAAGAACGATTATCATATTACTAGAGAACATATTTGTAGCACTGGGTGGGGATTTCACATTTGTTGACTGACATGATCTTAAGAAAATAATTTTTATTGTATCGTACAATGTTTTCTGTACTATGTAACTACCATGCTATTCTTAGATAAATAAATTAGAGTTCTATTAGGAAGCTTATTTCTACCATCCCCGCGTTTATCACATAGATATTACAGACTGAGTCTGCAAAGATGGCTCCATAGTTAAAAGGACATACTAAGCTTTCAAAATAGCAGACTTCACCTACACCAGGTTGTTCTCAAGCCCCTGAAACTTCAACTGCAAAAGATCCCATAATTAAAAATAAAAAAATCTTTAAAAATGAAATGATAGACATAATGTTTTACTTCTAGTCTATTTACTGTAAAGCCTACACTACTAATAATTGATTTATAAAATACTAAGTAGGTAAATACTTACTGAAAAACTATAATAAAGTAATACTTTAATATCTGTTGAATATTGTTATTTCAATGTTAAACTATTCATCTGTTATAACACATTTCAAAGTTCCAACACCTACGGATATGCTCTAAGTGTAAAGCTGTAGTTTCAGAGTTCAGAAAACTGTCTATGGTGCTTGACACTAAGGAAAAACAAGAAACCTTCAAGGGGACATATATCCAAAGGAGGCACAGTCTGTTGATGGAAGGAACTAGGGTGAACATTCATATCCGAGTATGCCAGCGTAGGATCTATAAGTTGGAAGCAGAGAATTTAAAGCCAAAGTAGTTGAAAAGATAGTTTTAATTGCCATATTGGCACAGTATAGACTCGTCTTCAAAGAGTGTCTTGAGAAATGTTCTAGATTGGGTGGCCTATGGTCAACACTATGGAACATATCTTAATTCTGTGAATGGAGGTGAATATGGGTGGCACAATGACCTTGACTGGGCCCTGACTAAATGAAATGAAAAGAGCTGAGTGCAGCATTCATGCATCTGTTGCTCTCTTCTGAGGATGCAATGTGACTAGTTCTCTCAAGGTTTTACTGCAGTGAGCTGACCAACATGATGGACTATAATCTGGAACTGTGAGTTAAACCCTTTCTGCACTTGTTTTTTTGGCATGATGTTTAATCATAGCAATGGGAAACAAAGTTGAGATAGGAGAAAATGGTACATAAGAGACTTAGCATGGCCACAAGGGCATGTGACCTTGAGTAATCAAACAGGTTCCCATGGTCAAAGAGCCCAATATTTGGTTTAAATACTCACAACACTTTCTTAAAAATTACATTTTAAAGCAAATATCTTTTCATCTGTTAAAATAGTCCTAAAAATTAGAGCCAGTTTGGGGATGATCCAAACACCGGCCTTTTTAATTCCCCATCCATGGAGAATACTCCTTTAGAAAATGATCTAACTGCAGGTAATCACATTTTGTAGGCAAAATTTCCACATAGATATTTACCATTTATTAGGGCTAGTTCCTGGTATATGGAAGCACAGGGCTATGATGAGCTAAAATCTGCTTCACTGTGATTTTTGGGCATTCCTCCTAGTTACACATAAGACAAAAACAGACCAATATCCTTCCATGATAAATGGGATGTCTATGGCTTATGTCACTTTAAAAATTTCATTTTAGTAGACTGAGTTGTTCACTCACAACTTCTAAGAATGCGTTTAGTGCATAGCAGCCACTCAATAAATACTTATGAGCTAGATATTCTGAGCAGTGTACCCTAAGTGGTTTCTAAATTTCTCTAGAGCTATTTGTTATTATTTGACTCTGAAATGACCTCCATAGGCAGATGAGTATGGTCTTCAGAGGGTGGTGCTACGTTTAGAATATTGTAGAGACTTTGGGGTCTCCTTGTCAAAAGTAGATCACTAGGGCAAATCTTTGAAGACAATAATTGATTCTGGTTTTGGTCTGTTCTTTCTTAATCCTATTTCGGCCATGTGAAAAAGTCACTATTCTGCTCCCATAGCAAGGGATCCAGATGCTATTCCCTATCTATCCCGACATGATAAACTGAAATCCTTCTTAAATGAAATGATCATCTGAACATTTTAGATAAGACTTTTATCTACAAAACTGATCCTATCAGGTATTCTGTCATAGCAACAAAAATGTAGATCATATACAGCTAAAAATAATATTATGAGTCAAACCTAACAGTTTAACAATTCTAAGTATGTAGTTAGTACCAAAGGTAACCTTGAAAAATTTGAAAGATAGTGGTTTCATATATATGTACTCAATTTTTTCACTTATCCAAATTAATCTTAAACCATAAGGTGGGAAAACTTACCATAATATGGGCCAATGCAACATTGGTTATGTCTGACTTGTTTCAGTCTCTTTAAATTAAGGTCACTCAACCTCAGCATTTTTCATGCAGTGGCTAAATGATGGAATTGGTGGCATCCCATCATATCTTCCTGTGATATGCCAGTAGTACCACCTCAAAATGTGACAATCAGAAAATTCACAAATATTACTAATTGGCTTGTGAGAGGCACAATTAATTTGTGTCAAGTGAGAACAACTGTTTAAAATAAAGCAACTCTTTAGGATGGCTTTAGATAGATGAATAGTATTTGTCTCATAGGATGATACAGTTTTCTTTTAATAGTGGTGAAAAATGAATGTGAAATATTTTCATTGTGAGACATGAGGTTGGGTTCCTGAAGCCATTTATGAATATTAAGTTGTCTGGAACAAGATTCACCAAAGTTTCATTAGCATCAATTTCTCTAGGGGGTGGGATTGAGTTTTCTCTTTATACTTTTCAATAGTTTAGTTCCTTATCAAACTCTTTATATTCTCACCATTGTTTACAAGTGAAATGAATACTTCTGGTAATACTAGACAAATGACATGTTCATTGTGAAAACAAAGATTGCACATACAGGAGATAAGGGAAGTTAGCCTACTGGCATGATTTATGAGTATGCATCAGACCAGCTCCCGAGACACTCTGTTACTTCTTCCCTTCATCTCTGCAGGATCCATGCCCCATGCTCATGAGAAATGGGGAGACTATTACACTAAAGGAAGTTTTTGTACTTTAAGATATTGAGGATATTTATGATCACAAAGGAAAATAATCAGGTTCAATAAGCAAGATGTAGTCTGTTAGAATTTGTGTTAGAATTAAGGATACATAAGAAAGCATAGATGGGGCAGTGGTGGCACACACCTTTAATCCCAGCACTTGGGAGGCAGAGATGGGCGGATTTCTGAGTTCGAGGCCAGCCTGGTCCACAAAATGAGTTCCAGGACAGCCATGGCTATATAGAGAAACCCTGTCCCGAAAATCAAAAAACAAACAAACAAACAAAAAAAAAACCCCAAAATTAAAATAAATAAATAAAAAAGAAAGCATAGATGGTCCTAAGGTAGAAGAATGGGACTATGGATAACATAAAATATTTCCTAAAATATGCTGATGCATTGTTCATGAATGAAATTACTTACCTGAGCTCATTTCACACACTTTTCCTATACAGATGCACACAGCACACCTGCACAACATATGTGCTCATGTTCCTGATCTACTAACATATGCGTTCTAAACCCTCCTTTAGATACTCATTCTAATACCACTTTTATGCAGCAGTATAATTTCTAATCACAATCTAAATACTTGTCTTTAATCCCACAAATAATTGTAGTGCTCAGCTATTACCAAAGACTTTTTTTTCTCAGTAGACAGAGACCACTGCTGAAAGCCATAACTGGTGAAGAAAAAATGGGTGTCAGTTGGGTATCCAGCCCCAGTGTACACATCTACAGTGCAATCTCCACAGCTAAGGCTCAGGAAGTATCATAGAAGATGGGATGGAAAGACTGTAAGAGCCAGAGGACCTAGAAGTATGCTGTGAGATAGCATCTTTCTAGGCATGGTAGGGAAGATACACACATGAAACCTCAGTAAGATAGCTGCTTAAGCAAGACATACACAATGGCAACATCAGTTGACATGCCAATGTAGATGGAATGTATCTCTCAAAGCTCTTAACCAAGGTGAAAAGTTGCAGGCAAATAATGGCTATTGAGAGCAGAAGAGTCAGTTTTCCACAGGTGTGTGCCCTCTAATTGGTTATCAAAGCACATGTGATCAGTCACAAACACAAAAAGACAGGCAATACTAAGTATATTCAGCAAGTTGTATTTATGTATTTACATATGGATATGTACACATATGTAACAAAAGTAATTAAAGTATAAGAGATTATGAATTGAGAGTGAGTATGGACCAAGTATGAGTTGAAAGAAGAAGAAGAAAGGGTGTAAATGGATGCAAACAGAATACTTATATATGTAATTATTGAAAACATTATAATGAAGAATATGAAACACAAAAAAGGAAGTCTCCAATACATTTTAATTCAAAATGCAAAAGAGAAAAATTTGCTGATTTGAGAGTAGGCAATCAGTGAGGATTTAATAGCTCTCTTCTCATAGCTAGTTAATACTTTTAGAAAATAAAGTGAAATAAAAGACCTCTAAGCATGTAATACTAGCCCTCAGGTGGCTAATACAGGTTTAGAGAGTTCAAGGACAGCCTGAGATACATAGCAAAAGTTTGTGTCAAGAAATAATTAAGTAATAATTACTAAACTTACCACAAATGTTAAGGGGAATTTTCTTTTCTTTAGGTTGATATTTTAGTTTGTATGGTTATAGCTTTATTTCATTTCAATAAATAGAGCTTATATTAAACCAAATATGTAGTTATAAGAAATTTCAAAGGGTAATTATTGATAAATAATTCATGTTATACCAAAATCAAGGCTTACTAATGTCTCATAGGCAACTGTGACATATTTTTGACTCAAAAGATTTGTCCAAGGGATGAGAGTCATGGTTCAAATGGAACTATGGATTCTTGAGTCTCATTACTTGTACTTAATAAAAAGAAACAAGTAGAAGCCTTGCTCATTGGCAAAGACCTCAATACTAGACACACAGAAATTAGAGGATAAGTTCAAAATGATTTTAAATTGAAAAATTTAATGTTGGAACAAACCTTCATCATATTTGCTACATGGAACTCAGATAGGAGAAAGAATAAATGGAGCAGTTAAAAATCTATATTGACTCTATATTTCTTCAAAAAGTCATATACTTACAATTGAAGGAAGAATAAAATATCCTAAATGGGAACTGAATTGCAGCTAAAGAAGGATAGAGTAAAAATGAGGATCATAATTTTGAATGACTTCAAATTCATGTCCAGACCATTCACTCTGTAAGCATGCTTATTAGAATGAAAAAGTAGTCAGAAATCACTAAAATCAGAAGAGTCAATATGATGCTGTAAAATCTCAGATGGAAGAATGTCTTCCTTTCTTAAAGAATTAGAAGGAATGATAAAATACAGAAAAAGATCTTGATGCTATTCTTCAGTAAAGTCCTTATGTATTATATAATTATATAGGTGGCAGTGGTTAATATTTTCCTCAAATACTGTTCTGTGCACATACCACTGCACAGCAAGGCACAAGCAGAGATATTAACAGGATCTTTGTGGCAGAGTTATAACAGTGGCAACAATACTGTCCTTCATGAACAATGTTCATGGACACACTTTGCATGGAGTAGGTGGACAGACTATTGTATATTCACTGCCTGACATCTGCCAGCAATTACAATGAATATATAGAATATGTCCCTTAAATTGACAATTCACAAAACTAAGTAGTAACCACAAGTACACAAAATCTAGTTTTATTACATTTACATAAAGTTTAGATATGCAATGCTATTGCTTAGTAGGTTGGGCTATGAACAGATCTATGATGAGGACCATGGCAATGGTGGTTATAGAAACTAAGAGAGTGGATGGCTTTTGAAAAGCAAGGTGATGTGAGGTTTTTCTTTCAGTGGTGAGGGCAATGATCCAACAGTATATCTACAACATTTTCCTGTTTTGCTGGGAGTATATTAATTAGATGTTTTTTTTTAGAAAACTTTTTAAAGTAGCCAAGAAATATTGCGTGAATCTATCCCTTACACAGAAGTTGTCTGGTAAATTTACAGCTCTGCTCAAATTGAATATCATGAGATTGGGTCAATGCAAAGCAAAAAGGTGATGGGGTTATGGGTAAGAGCTCCAGTTTTGAAATTAGATATAGCTAAATTCACATTCATGTTCCAATTTTTTAATAGTTTAAATGTCTTGGGCGTATTAGTTAAAATTTCTAAGGTCAAGTTTATTTTGAAGATGAGTGTGACATTAATCCTCTTCAAAGTCATTATAATACAATGTTACAACATATAAACGCCATAATAAATATTATACAAACCAATATTGCAAAATGAATATACACAGTACCCAAAATAAGAAGAGTCTCACTTATTATTGTAGATACTAGTGAGATCACCATGACACCCACAATCATTCAGAGGTCTTTACTAAATAGATCAGTCTCTAGCAGTTTTCAACCAAGACCCAACTGCTGTAGGAATTATCAATATTTTAATCCATGTCTTGCTGAATGAACACCTAATTAATAAATTTATCAAATAACTCCATTAATAAAAATTTGGAAGAGATTTAAACAGTCTGATAGGAGGCACATAACAGTATGAGATGAAGGAGAAGAAAAAGAAATAAATGTGCATGCACATGAAATCATTCTGATTGAGGCCTAATGCAAACAGAGAAAGTGACAACTACTTTGCTTACTTGGTTAAGGAATGATTATAACACAAACATGCATGCCACCAACACCCAGTCCAAGAAACAGATTTATCCTTTGGAACACTTTCTATTCTTTCAGCCTTGAGACTTGCTCATTATCTACGATTTAATAATAACCTGTTCTATGATTGTCTTCGTCACTTAAGGACATGGAATTAACCACTAAGCAAATACAATATTTTTTAAATGTAATGCTAACAAAACAAAGTTGAATGTACTTTGCAAGTATGTATTTAGTTCAATGTTATGTCTTATAATGAAAAGTAATTATGACTACACCGCATACTATGTGATTAATATTCATACTGACAGTTTAAAAGATAAGAATATACCATTGTCATTATCCATTCTGACATTAATAAATAGATTGCTACCTATGTTTGATTTGGACAACAAGGATGTTGTGAATCCTTCTGCTGATGTCTTTCAGTGCATGTATATGTAAACTGGATAATAATCACAAAGTGATTATTTATAATTTTCCCACTTGCCACTGTTATAGCAACAAAGAATTTCATTCCTACAACTTAAATTTCTTCCTTTGACACTTTACTTGAAAATGTATGTAGAGATAGAATTGAATAAACATTTTTTGACTTTCAGTAGATTGCTATTATTATTTATGTCTTCAATGAGAGACACAATATACAGACATTGAAAGCAGAGGTCACCAAACTATGGTCTATAAGCCACATGTGTGGTTTCCTATCAGTTCCTTTCATTTTTTTTTTCTTTTGAAAATGGTGAGACAAATTTATTTTATCTTTTAATCTTTTAAAATTATTTTCTTTATTTTTGAGATTATAATATAATTATATCACTTCTACCTCCTCTTTCCCCTATTCAAAGTCTCCCATAATTTTAAGTGATACACATAAATAGAAAAATTATACACACTGGATACATGAACACTGTAGTGTTTCTGTGCATGTTCTGGGACACATTTTTTTTCTTTATGGTTAAAAAATATGTGAACAAATCAGCCTGAAGGGGGATCAGTTTATTTTGAGTCTAATTTTGAGTGTTTCACTCTGAGGCTATGGGGTGAAGTACAAAATCATGGGTACCATAGCCTGTAGTAAGTAGAGCAACTTGCTGCATGGTGGATCAAAGATACACACAGAGAGGGAGAGAGGAAAAGAGGAGGAGGTGAGAATCAGGAGGTAAGCAGAAGAGGAGAAGAATTGGGAGAAGGGGAGGAAGGAGAACAAGGAGGAAGGCAAAGGGGATACTGAGGAAGAAAAAGAAAAGGAGGAGGAAGAACAACACTAGCAAAACTGCAGTCAGGATCTCCCCTACACAGTATGCCCCACTGACTTACTACCCCATCCTGATCCTAGGTTCTATTCAGATTATGAATCTATCAAAGGATTAACCCACTGATGAGGTTAGGATCCTTGCAATCCCATAACTTGCCAAAAGTATCAATCACCAGGTGAAAAACAAGATTCAATGTGTATAGTCTTTTCTGAAGCCATCTCATATAAAAAAATAAGTGTATTATGTGTATATTTTAAGAAACTGCAATAGTTTTAAATGATTTGATTTATATAAGGTATAGTTCAGCAGTACAATCTGATGTCAAACAAGTGGGCTTAAACATTTGATTGGTATGCGACATTAGTTACTTTTACTGTGTGATGGAATGTCTGGCAGAAACAACTTAAGGAAGGAAAGAGTTAATTTGACTCTTGGTTTCAGAGGTTTTCAGTCTGTGATGGCAGAGACTCGCTCCAAGGATCCCTGACATTTATATGGGTGCTGGGCTTCCAAACTTGGTTCTTACAATTAAATGGCAAGCATTTACACCTCTGGTGTAGTCTTCAATCTATTTATATCACATTACATCCTATTCTGTAATCTATTTAGATAACAAAACTCTCATTTTCCACATATCTATAAAACATCTCTATCTTCATGCCTACCTTCATTCTACCCTTTCAGCCACTTTGTTTGGAAAAGTTAATGACTAGGGCAGGTAAAAGGTAAACAATGTTTATGCTGAATGCTCTTTCTACATCAAGCATCCTACTAGCTGGTCTGATGTTGAAATGACATCACTGTAGGTGTCAGAGATGTGATTTGATGTTTGTTAGGAAGGCAAGAGGATTGTCAGAAGGGTTTCCTCAAGAAATAGAACTCTAGAACCTTGTATATGTTTGACATCCTTTAATTTATGACAAAAATGCCAACTGAAAGTATTTTATTGCATTTAAAATTTGAGAGCAAGAAATTTCAAGAATTATGAAGTGTACATTCATTTGCCAAGAATCATATTACCTACTGAGTTCCTATGCCTCTCATTCAACCTGAAGGAAGAGGAGGAGGAGGAGGAGGAGGAGGAGGAGGAGGAGGAGGAAGACCCTACAATATGCTATTGTCAGCATCTAGCTTTTAATATATACCTGGATGGAGCATTTTAAACCATTTTGCATGCAAATCCATGAAGAGAGAAATATACAATTTCTTTCAGGGTCTACACTTCCATAAGAAACAGCATCATTCTGAAGTTTGAAGAGAGAAGCAGTTTGACTCAGATATGTATTATACTGATATCCAAGACTATATATAAATGCACAGAAAATATCAATTAAAACTCAGTATTTATGTGGCTGAATCACCCAATCAAATTTATTTCCTTTAAATCAGAGATTGTGAAGTAAGAATATGGACACCCAGGATGATGAGGTAGACTACTCATAATGCAAAATTGAAATCACCCACTGAAAAATCTCTGAGGAATATAAGGTTGTGCTATGTAGCTTGGTTTCTGAGATTCACAGCCCCAACATCTATTTCTTCAAGAAAACTAACAAGATAAGCCCAGCCAAATTTCAGGCAATGTTTCTTTAGGCTTCTCACTCCCCTCTCCAAACATACTTAATTTTAGTTTTCAATTTCTACATGTGTGGCTATGTTTATACATGTGCATAGATTTTTGAGTGTGTGTGTGTGTGTGTGTGTGTGTGTGTGTGTGTGTGTGTGTGTGTGTGCATACATGTCTCAGTGAATATAACCTAAGTGTTCATGCATACTAGGCACAGACTGTACAAGTGAGCTACCTCCTCATTGCTCCACTTTATTTTTGTTTTATTTTTACTGTCTTTGTTTACCAAGATTCCTTTTAGTATTTCCCATGTCCTAGTCATTGTTGGTAGGAAGTCAAATTTCAATGAACAAAATAGAAAAAAATTCTGCCTTTTGGAGTTTATATTCTTCTTAATGAGTCATAGGTGGGTTTTCTTGCTTGTAATAAGATTCTGATTATTGGAGAATTCCCAGAAAAGCCTAACAAAATAGGGCAAATATCCACAGTACCACAGCCTGGTTCAACACAGTGGGAGCTTCCTTAGCAAATCAGAAAAAAGAGCATCAAGAAGCAAAACAGTTAGAAAGGACGAAACAAGCTCATGTTGTTTTATTTAGGACAGATCTATAGAAAAAGAAAACTTTGCGAGACAACCTAATGTTACTTGGTAAAAACTATCCACTTGGCACAGAAATTGCCAACTTCTATCAAAATAAGTATAAGTACTATGGAATTCCTAAGCAGAGACAAACTATAGGAGTAAGTAGGCCATAAGGGAAAGAGACATTAAAGAGTTAGAATAGTGCAATACACAATGATAATTATGGAGACACTCCTAAGATGGTGCTTAACAATGTCTTTGGTTTTCCTTCACAGAGGATCTAGCAATGGTTGTCAGCTCACAAATTTTGAAATCAGATGAATTAGACATGATTGATATATCAAAATTCTAGAATAAAATGAGCACATATGACAGAAATAAAATACTTGGAGTTTTAGTTATCTCAATCCAGGAAGCCATTGTTTCTGAAATAAATGACCTCACATGTACTCCCTAGCTCTAATATGATTCAGCTGTTATTGTCTTTAATATGGGTAAGACATTCAAAATCATACTGATTATGGAAATACCACTATTTTCAAGCCAGTTCCCTAAGTACTTTCTCTAGAGTATTGCATTTAATCCTCTGGCAGGATAACAGTACAGTTCCTATCAATCCATTTTAAAATGTACATTTATTTATTAACTGGGAGTATGTATGTGTATGCATGCTACAGTGTTCCTGTAGATGAAAATCAATGACAATTTTGTGGAGTCGCTTTTACCCTCCTACTATGCAGGTCACATATATTAAACTTGGATCATCAAGCTTGGTGGCACGTGCCTTTATTCACTGACCCACTGTACAGTCTAACTCTCAATACTTTAACTTTAATGATGAAGGGCTAGAAGCTCAAAGAAGTCATGTGCTCCCATCCATCGATGTGATTAACTTCACTGGAGAATTGATGTATCATTGCTTTCTTTCTCATGCTGAGGTTATCTTTATCTTTACATACATATCATTAAGCATTGCCTTTCTCAGTGAGTCATAAACTCTAAAACCAGGCTTTGATGAGTTCCGATTCACCAAGGCTGCTTCATTCCTTTACTTCATGTAGAACTTTGGCATCTCTTAGTAAAATATGACAGTAAATTAGTGAATAAGTGGAAGAATGAATGAGTAATAGATAGATAAACAATACAAAATAACATAGATTTTTGAAAAGAAATGCCCAGATTTGCTAACTGAACACAGAGATCCAAATACTATAAGCACAAATTACAAAACAAAAGTTGAAAAATAATACCTTTAAGATTAAAAAAATGAATAATAAAAAGAAGTCTCATAAATAAAAGAATGAAGCTAGAGAAGTAGATAGATGAGGCAAAATATCTAGGTGAGGGAAAACAGAATTGGTTCTCCATCTTGCATCGGACCAAACTAAGAGTGGAAAATGATAAATGAGTCCAGCCTTTACATGTGACTCTCTCTATCACATGACACCTTTTACTGTTATCTCCATTTGTTCACCTTGCCTTGTGAATTAATACATAGTCTTTCTTTATAGAAATTTTTCATTGGGATGTGGATGTTATGATTGAAAACCACGAACTTTCCTTAGGGTTGTATACTTGGGAAGAATAATGCACTCAGAAGTTCATCTGACTGAGCAGGTACAATGAGATGCAGGGGATTCTGTACCCTATTCTGAATCTTTGTGTGTTATAACTTTGTAGGGAACATATTCCTGTGTGTCTATTCAACTTTGGTACCATGAAGAATATATCCTAAATTCAACAGTTAGAGCAAGATTACATTCCTCCACTTTGATAGGCTTTCTGGGCTTGGGCCATTCACCATATAATTAATCTTGACATGATGTCATGAAACTAAATGATTCATTAATTTACAAAGCAGTGTCTATTCTATCAATAGGTACACTTCTGAAGCCAGACAAAAAGTCCAGAGGACAGTAATATGCACAGGACCTCTCTGAGGTAGTCGCTCAACTACATTATGAAACACATTATGTAAACATTAGTTGATGGTCTGTCTGTTAGAATGTACCCTCCTAGAATATAGAACGTTCTGAACAAAATGATACATGCAGACTACAAATTCCTTTTCCCCTCTTTCTTCCACAGGAAACTCCTAGCCTTAATAACACAAATATTCCAATAGCATGTTAAAACTGCTGAAGACTATGTCTGAACTAGGTCATTCAAGTTATTTCTTGCATTCATAAGAGGATCATTCTAGAATTCTCTGTACAATTCTTTACTTCTGAAATGGCAAAAGCATTTATCACTGCACAAGTGAATATAGACTCTTTCCATTTTAAACCATTCCAAACTTCTCTGTGAGGTCATTCTGGTGAAGTGGACGCTGTTGGATTTGCTCATCAATTAGAGCGAGAGGGAAAATAAAAACCAATAGGAGCAATCGGCCTTTATGCAGCATAATGGAAAATAAAAGGGACAGGGAGGTTTAGAGATGAAGCGGCCCTGGGAACATAGGAAAGAAGGCAGCAGGATCTGAGGATTTACATGGGAGGCAAGCAAGGAAGAAAGGGCACCTTATTCTTTGTATAGCGTGATCCTCATACAGCTAAAGAAAACTCAACCCAGAAAATGCCCACTTGAACTGGTAGTGACCAGTAAGGATTCAGGATTCAGGACAACTTCACAGTCCTAGATACAAAAAAAAAAAAAAAAAAGTTGGAAAATATCCCCTAAATCTGTTTGCTTTAAAAACAATTTTCCACTAACAGTACACCCCACCACCGATTATAAATTAGCATGCTTGCTTGATTCAAAGATGTATTAAAAATTGGTCAACTTCACACTGAAAAGACATGTATAAATATGTATAAATATACTCACACTGTTTTGTGATGTATAAGAAACCAGGGAAGACTTGTACCCTGCCATGTGTGCCTAGTGCTTTTCTTGGTCAGAACCACCATGAGCAAGTGGAATCAGGTATCATTTGTGTGGCCCAAGAGCCCACATTCCTGTCCAACTTCAAGGAACGAGTCAGCTACAGAGAAGGGCCCACAATAGAGACCAAGAAAATCCAGCCTCAGCTACCACATGAAGATGGCAATCACAGTGATAAAGAAGATGAACAGCCTCAAGTAGTGGTTTTAAAAAAGGGAGACCTAACAGCCGAAGAGGTCATGAAAATTAAAGCAGAAATAAAGACGGCTAAAGCAGATGAAGAACCGCCTCTAGCTGAAGAAGGAATCGTGAATTGAAAACCAGTTAAGCGTTCCTCAGATGAAAAGTGTTCAGATATATCAGCAAGCTCCAAAAAGAAGAAAACAAATGAGGATGATATAAATAAGCAAAATTTCGTTAGAACGCACTCACAAAAACAAATTAAAAATAACAAGTCTCCTTTCTTTAGACAGTGAAGATAAAAATGTGTAACTATAAACACTGTGGATTTGGTTTCCTTTGAAAGTAATAAAGTGTTTTTAAAAGTATTACTTTTCCTGTATCTTCAAGTAACACTTTGCACTAGTACTACAGATACATTACAGAAAAATTCAGAAATACAGGAAAGGATTTCATGAAATAAGCCCATCCATCACTACCCCTTTGTTTGGAAATGCCAGACATTCACTAATGTTGACATTTTATTATTTCCCACCTATGGGTATGTATACATGTATATTGCATTTTTAAACAAAACTGAGATTGTTATATATGTTCTTTGTCCTGCTTCTTAGAATTACATTCGTAGAATTTTCTGAAGTTGTTTATTTCAAAATCTAACATTAAAGGCATACGGAGGATTTCATAAATAAAAATAAAGAAACTAGGGAAAAGTTTTATTGAAGAATATTTAGGAAGAGGAAAGAGGTTCTTATCAGTGTTTCAGGATTAGGTTATTCCGTTTTAGATTTCCTAGAAATATTTAATACTGAATATGTGCCTAAACTATTGAATTGCATTTTATAAAGACTTTATTTTATGCCCCATGTAAGTTGCATTCCTAAACTACTAAGAAAATTTCAAAGAACTGTTTTGGAGGCTGGAGAGAGAGTGCAGCAGTTAAGAACACTTCCTGGTTTCCCAAAGAATTAGAGTTTGGTTGCAAGCACCCACTTATAGCTCACAGCTGCCTTTACTTCCAGCTCCAGCATCTGCCAGATATTCTTCTTTCCTTTTTGGGCACTTACATCCATACATATAATTTAAAAATAAAATAATTTAATTACTTACATATATGTGTATTCACACATGAGAGCAGGTGCCTAGGAAAGATACAGGATCCGCTGGAGCTGGAATTAACATTCAGTTGTGAACTGTCAAATATGGTTCTAGGAACCCTAGCCTTTTGCAAGTCTAGTACATTGTTTTAACTGCTGAGCAATCTCTCTAGCTCCATTGCTGGTGCATTTAAAATACCCAGAAGATACCATCCTGTGATATCACTATCAGCTCACTATAGTTCATTAAAACTAACATTTCAATATTTTGTTTATTTTGATTTTATTTGATTTTTGGCAACTGGAGAAGTTTGATAATGGACAAGATAGTATCTTTGTCAGATATTGTAACAGCATTGCAAAGAGGCATAAGATTCTTCTTTTTCTTAGAGGTACACTCAGCAACACTAGGGGAGAGATTGTGATACATGGGCCATTATCGATGTACTTGAGCTTTAAGATAAAGTTGTTAGTTATATGTGGCAAAACACTGACAATTGTTGGCAGCATGTATTGTCTGTATGGGAACTGACTATTCCCTCTACTTTGTGTATGTGTACATTTTCATTAAATATAAAATTTGCAGATATTGAACAAATATTAGGTATTCAAATGTTTCCTGGTATATCATCACAGGCACTAAACACTATTAAGTGTCACTAAACTTTATTAATCTTGTACAAGTGTGACTAAGATTACTAGTTTTATATTGAGCCGCCACTACATCTTCACCATAGACATCCTGGCAATGATGCTTGGAATTATTAAAATTGTCTGCAGGTGGCCATTTGACATACTCTGCCCAATATACCTTGTAGCCTTGATTGAGAGAGAAGCTGTCAGTCGAGCACCCCTTTCATATATTGTCATAATGACAGGTTGGGTGCTGAGGACACTTAACATTCACTCTGAAGACACTCTAGTGTCCTGGGCAGAAGACCACTGTTACCACAGTGAAAAACATGTCTTGGTCACTCCAGACTGTAGCCATGGTAAGCAAGATAGTCTTTTGTGAACTCAATATGATCTTGCACCCATTTTTTACCTAGGCTAGAGTGCTTGTGATTAGTGAAAGCATGGACCTCATTTACATTAAAGACTGTGTAATGAATGGTACAAACACAGTCATTTGTTTGCATGGAAGCATGCCACATTCTGTGTCACTATGATTAGTGATTAGAAACAGGTTTGTCAATTACTTTTCAAATTAGCTAGGAGACCTTCTCCTTTGCTGCTTCCTGGTGTTATAGCACTATGCTCAATGAAATGGTCTTTATAAGCCTACATTTAATCTCTATTGTAAGTTAGAACAGTAATGTCAGTGGTAACATTGGCAATAGCAGCCAGAGAACCACTAAAGAGCTAAAGAGTTTCATTCAGCAAGTAGGTGGGGCATATATGAGACTGGGGACTACAGAAGATACAGAGTGAATGAGAGCAGGAGTAAAGAAAGGTAATGTAGGAAAGGGAGGTGAAACTGAAGAAAATTAGAAGATATAAAAGATCTAGAGAAGAGAAGTTGGGTATTGTTCTTAGATGCATGAGAGTTACAGTGCTTGTCACTATGGAGCAGAAGGTCACAGGACTCTGGGCCAGTTCAGAGCTCTAACACAAGTAGGAATTGCCTGCTGCTTCTGGTCAGTGCTACTAAAGGCTTAGGATAACAGCACAGGACTATGGCGAGTATAAGTGTGCCTCCAACCTGAAGACCCAGAGATGTCATTCTCTGGCATCTAAATCATGGTGCAACATGATATAAGCCCACAGGGCTTGAGACTGAATCTTCCAGTCTACCCTTTAAGCACTGGTTGTTCAAAAGTCCAGGAATGCTAGCACTGAGAGACCATTTCCTCTGCTGTTAAACAACTTATATTTGGGTGGGGCAAAGGATCACATGAATGATTACCACCAATATTAGTGAATATGTTATATTAATGTTTAGTTAACCAATGTATTAATGTTTATATTAACCAAATATATTTCATAGAATTCATTCAGAATTCATGTGCAATGTACCTGTTTTTAGAAATACGATTATAGCATGTCATAAATATTGGCATAGAATTTTCTATCAAGAAGTGCAGGAACACGAGGTTCATTTGGCAGTTGATAAATTCAGATAAGGAAGAACCTATGAACCTTTAAGGATTAATACAACTAAAGCACTTTAGGACTTTTTTTTATGGGATGGAAATCCAACTCAGTTTGACTTAAGCAAATGGAAATCTTTTTAATTTGCGTAAGCTCACATATAAATTTATCTAACCTCAGTGTTAGAGGGTTCCAGGTTCAAACTGCAATAAAAGATTAGTGCCTATTTTCTTTTTTTGCCTTTTCCATCTCCATAGAAGCTACATGATGGCCAACTCTAACTCTACAATTGCTTGTAGTTAGAAATAAACAGAATCCTTTCTCTATACTTTCTCTAAATGTCTAAGAGTCCAGTGGCTCTACTGGGCTGTGGAGTATTCCCTGACCCACTCTCCATGAGGCTATGCCTTTAAATCTCATCCTTTTGCCTTAAACTGAGATTCCAACCACATGTACTGAGATGAAGATGGGAAAAGGAGAGAGATGAAGATGACAAGATTCTAGCAATTGAATTTGATGGTCATTCACATATCACGGAGAGTGATGAGTACAGCCTACATAGACAAATGGAGGTATTAGTGACATATACAGTAAAGAAATATGAGCACTGCTTAGTTAGTTATCTAAGTGGCAACACTCATGACTTTGACAGTTTCAAAGGGACACTCAGTTCTATTGGTACAACTGGTACTTGGAGTTTTTAAATCTTCTTACACAATTTTGTGTTATGTAAGTATTTATATTTGGAATCTTTAGTTTTCAGCTTGAAGAGCTGAACTGAGTCTTTCATGAAAAGAACTGCTTCCATTCTTGCAGATGATATCAGGCTGTTTAGCCACACAAGCATGGCAGGGACTCCTATATCAGAGGCCACTTTGATGCATTCTCAACAAGGACACAATGTGGTTTTAATTATTATGTCATTCCACAAGTTGTTATCAAATATCAGCTTTTGTCTCCTACTACACCGTCATTCCGTCCTTCTTATTCCCCATGCCTACACTGACACCAGAGTTCTCTTTATTGCTATCCCATAAGCCCTCTCTGGACGCCAGACATTGGGTCAAGATCTGAGTATGGGCGAACTGCCACTTGATCTCAGTGGCATTTAAAAAGAAGAGTCAAGGTAAGTTCAAGGAAATGAAGTAAGATGTCTGGTTTCTACATCATTAGACAAAGCTCAGATGGAAACTCAACTCTTCCAGATAGCATTGGATGTGGTCAGCATCACTGTCCACTGTCGCTATTCCACATTTGCCATACAAATTAAATTTCTAGTTGATAGGGAACAATAACCATACCAGAATATCCCAGTGTTTCCCTGCAACCGTACAGATGGAATAGTACTTCATGTGAGGATACAGGTGGAACAGTAATTTAGTGAAGTGAGCAAAATCTGAAGAACATGATGAATGTAACAAAGGAAAAGGAGTATCTTGTCTCACTAAAAGCTTCACCTTTGTGAGAGAAATCCCTTCCCCTAAAGTACATTCCTGAAATGTACTTTAGTCTACTTATATTCATGTCTAAATAGTGATTCCTTAGAAAGCATCCTCCCTGGGGATGTTCAGCAGTGTTTCTACCGCTGTTCTGAAGAATATGAAATCAAGTCATGAAACCAAATACACCTTTAAAGAGAAGCATAGAACTGACAAGGCCTGGTAGGAAGCTGCTTTACCTGTATACCTATATGGATAATGTGTATATTATATGTGCATATACCATATATGTGTATGCCTCTGTGTGTGTGTGTGTGTGTGTGTGTATGGTATGGGAACACTCAGTATAGAAGACAAGGAAGAAACTAAAGAGAGATTCATAGGTAATAATGTCTGAGCTTAGAATTTCTCCCAAATGGGCAGGGCCAGAGAATATCCATTATTTTTCATTCACTATCTGAAGTATTGAAGTTTACATTTAATCTAAGTCCTCTACCTTATAATATATGAATATATATGTATGTACATATGCACAAATATATGTATACTTATATAAAATAAAATATAAAAATACATTCTGACCGCTCAAATATGTTGAACATCAAGAAAACTGTTCTACCCATGTTATTAATGTCATACAAAAGGAATTAAATTCACCTAGACTGTTCTGAGGTTCAGAATATCTCATATAAAAGAAAGATCAAAAAGAAAACAAACAAACAACAACAAAACAAAGAAGAAGACAAAGCACCATGTAAAAGGCTTTAGGTTAAAGAGCTAACCATGTAGGAGGCTGGACTCTTATCATGCCATGCTGCTTCTCTCAGACCACATGACATTGAGATGAATGTTCTTCCTTACTCACTGTGCTACTTCTCCATAAAAGCCTTTAGTCACTTCTGGTGACTTCAATTTACATTAAGCTTTATAAAACCAAATGTAAAACATGCAGTTTCCCCCTCATCAAGGGTGCTATAACCAATATGCCTGTCTGTAACCTAACCCCACAGCACAGAGGTGAATCACTGATTTTCATTTTAAAGGCTGTTCAACAATATTAAATATTTTATATCTATATACTAACTAACTTATTATGTTTGATAGTGTCTCATGTGATTGTGGCTAGCCTAGAACTCTGTTTGCATTCCAGGTTGGCCTCAAAATTGGGTCCATCCTCCTACCTCAACATTTTGAATGTTGGGATTAGGGATGTGTACCACCACTCCCAACTACATGAGTGTTTTGTATCTCGAAGAGCTCTGCCCTATTCCACAAATAATGACCCAGGAACAACGAGGATCAGCTGCCCTTTCATTTTTTTCTCTTTATCTCTTACTACTTGTAACAAACTCAAATATAGATACACATCAGACTCTAAAAACTTAAGTATTTAGCTTCCCCCTTAAATCAATGAAAAGGCTTGTGGGAAAGAGAAAAGCTTGAACAAGGATATTGTGGATTTCCTTATAGAGTTCTGAGTCCTTGGTGTTCTGCTTATTAATGCTATTTATTGGAAATTGGGGATTATCCCTGAAGCCTGACAGGGAAGCTCTATGGAACAGGTACCATGCGGGGGATGAAGCATCAGAGGACACATAAATATTATCTGATTTCTTTACACACCCATGTATGCCGAAAAAAAAACAGGAGATTGGCTGAGACCCAAGTCATTTGGGCTATTATCACCAGTAACCTTAGACTGAGGTAGACAGCTTTGAAAAGTTAATGACCACTTATGCTTCTGATAGAGGAGCAAGGCAAACAGTATTTAGAAAACTGGATATCAGTGGCAACCAAGTAAACTGGCACAAATAATTCCGGTATTAAACAGATAGTAACAGCTTTCCTTTGAAACGCTGTGAATTTGATGCAGAGGGTCCCTAAAAGAGCAACAGATGCCTTGAGTGCCTGTGGAGTTCTACAATGGCTGGGTCACAATTTTAAATTTCAAACAGACTTCAAATATGCTATTATTCTAATGCACTTTCATCCTACATGCTAATTTCAATTATGTTAGACTGGAAAGGGGGACAACATTTGAAATATAAATAGAATAACCAATAAAAATATATTTTAAAAAAGAGAAGAAAAATGAAGAATCTCTGCGATGTTTCTAGCCTGCCGAAAGTAAAGTAAGAAAAATAAACTGTTTATAATATTCTTTATCAAGCAGAAGGATTGAAATAGTAATTCTATAAGCAGCTTCTAGGTGAAAAAGTTCAATTGAGCTGTAAATTTTATTAAAACTCTGAAGGACTAACACCAATGCTTTTCAAACTGTTCCAAACAATAGAAAAGGAAGGAACACTACCAAATTCATGTTACAAGTTTAGCATTAACTAATGCCAAAGCCAGATAAAATGCCAATAAATAAAGGAAACCATAGCCCAATCTTTCTGATGACTATAATTGTAAAAATTCTCAATAAAACTCTTATAACTAAACAAAGAAACATAAAAACTCATTCACTATGATCAACTTGGTTTCTTTCCACAGATGCAGGGGTAGTTCATCATACTCAAATTGATAAATGCAGCACATCATATAAATGGACATAAGACAGAGATCACGTGATCTCCATAGATGCTGAAATAACTTTCTGATAGAGAACACCATTCTTTAATGATAAAATCCTGAAGAAACTGAGAATCAAAGAAACATAGCTGACTAAACAAAGACTATATGTAACATATCTGTAGCCACCATTATATTAAATATCTTAATGCTCAAAGTATTTCTACAGAAATCAGGAACAAAAACTGTGACAACATTTTCCACTCTTGTTCAGCCCAGTACTTTTTGTCATAGTGTAATAAGACAGAAGAAATGAATAAAAGAATTCAAATAGCAAAGTAAGATGTCAAGGTATTAGAATTTATAGATAGTATAAATCTCTACTTAAAAGAATATGAAGATTTTACCAGAAAACCTTTGGAACTAATGAATGCTGTCAGCATAGTGGCAGAATAACAAATCAAAATTCAAAAGCCAGGGGTAATTATATATACCAATAAAAAACAATTCAGGAATCAATCTCCATCACAGTTGCTGAAAAATAACTTTAATATAAGCAAAAATTAAAGACTTCTATAATGAAAACTAACACGCAAGAAAAATTAAAGACCCTAAAGAGAGGAAGACCTCCAATGTTCATATTATAAAAATTAATATTTTCATTGCAATGCTATATACTAACATGTCACAATGCTCTGCTGCCATTTAGCAACATTCCACTGTGCCATCACCATATAATGCTGCTCTAATACTTTGTTTTTCCGTTTCATCATAATAGTTCACTGTCTCATCACAATACCACTGGGCCATCACAATGATACAGCATCCACTTACTGTGCTGAACTGTCACAGTAGCCCTTTCCATGTTGCAATGCTCCTCAATTATATAACAAAAATCCACTGTGCCATTGCAGTATTGTCTCTTGCATTTCTTTTTATTTCATTTTTTATTGGTTATTTATTTTCATTTCAAATGTTATCCCCCTTCCCAGTTTCCCCTCCACAAATCCCCTATCCTCTCCCTCTCTCCCTGCCTCTATGAGGGTGCTCCCCCACCCGTCTACTCACTTCTGCCGCAGTGCCCTAGCATTACCCTACCCAGGGTCATCAAGCCTCCACAGGACCAAGGGGCTCTCCTCCCAGTGATGCCCAATAAGGCAGTCCTCTGCTACATATCCAGCTGGAGCCCTGGATAACCTCCATGTGTACTCTTTGGTTGGTGGTTTAGTCCCTGGGAGCTTTGGAGGATCTGGTTGCTTGATACTATTGTTCTTCTTATTGGATTGCAAACCCCTTCAGCTCCTTCAGTCCATGCCCTAACTTCCTACTGGGGTCCACCATCACAATATTCCACATTAACATCACAACATTTTATCTTCAATCAAAATGGTCCTGTTCCAGGGTTCCATAACAACATTACACTGTCTCATCTTAATGGGCAACTTCACAACCACAGTGGTTATATCTCACATAACAATGACTCATTCTCCAATCACAGTGGCTAACTGTCTCACCACAATCATACTCTGTCCCATTGTAAAGGCCAAAAATACAATCAAATGTTCTATTTTTTCATCTTTAGTGGTCATAGTCCCATTACAATGTCAAACTACTCCCTGCATATTCCACTGTACCCAATTACAGTGATCTATTCTCCTATTATGAGAATTTATTATCTCAATAAAATGTTCCACTGTCTCAGGATGATTCTCTCTGTGTAAACATAGTCTTCCACAATAATATTACAGTGATACATTGTCTTTCCTATCATAACAATCAAATATTACATTACAACGATGCTCTGTACCATCACAAAATCATATCTATTCTTGGAGCACTTGACTATACTCTTAGAATACAACATCATTCCATAAAAATGATCACCACTGTGTGATCACAATTTTTCTTTTGTCCATCACAGTGGTCCACTGCCCATAAAATAGCCAACTCTCCCACCACAAATGTTAACGTCCCATGACCATGATGGTGGTCCATAGTTCTATTCACTCTCATGTTTATTCACTCTTTCATCCCAGCGGTCCATTCCTGAAACAATGGTCACTTGTCTATTTATGATGTTCCCATATCATATCACTTATGAACATCGTATACTATCCAATAACAGTGGTTTACTTTCCCATCACAATGGGTGACTGTCCAATAACACGATTGACTGTCTTACTACAATATCCCTCTTAATTGTCATATACCTTCCACTATGGCCCACAGTCACATCACAATGGCCCACTGTGACATGACAGTGGTTCACTATCCTATCACAGTGATACACATTTCCATCAAAATGATCCATTGTCCTACCACCATAGTTCACCCCTTCTATCAAAATCATTAATGTTCTCATCAAAATGTTTCAATCCTATAATAATAGTTCATTGTGCATAACACAATTATCTACTTTCCCACAAAAATGCTTCACTTAACATGATGCTCCAATGTCTCATAATAATGGTCTTATATCTTACCCTTTATTACAGTGGTCCACTGTCCCATTACAATAATTCACTATCCCATCACAAGGTCAACTATACCGTCTCAATGTAACAAAGTCCAATAATAGTAATGTCCCAATGTCCTATCTCCATCACAATGATCCACTGTTCAAACCAAACTTTCCAATATCCTCTCACAGTACACCACTCTTCTTCACAATAATTCACTGTCTCTTCATCATAATGGTCCACTATCCTCATTCTTTCTATCTAAGCACAGTGTGCCATCACACATGTCTACTATCCCATCCAAGGGACCAACTTATGATCATAGTGATCCACCATCCCAAAACAATGGCGCACAGTCCCATCACAATGTTCAGTGTCCAATAACTATGGCCCAGTGCACCATACAAATGTTCTGCTGTCCCATAGCAATGACCTACTGTCTCATCACAACAATTTAATGACCCATCACAATGATACACTAACTATATCAATTCATTTTACCACCACAATTGACCACTTTCCTGTTCCCTTTTCCACAATAGGTCATTGTCCTATCAGAATGATTAACTTTCCCATCACAATGCTTCACTGTTCCATCTCAAAGATCCATGCAATGGTCCACTGTTCCTTCACAATGGTTTATTGTTCAATCAGGGTGATCCAGTATCACAACACTATAATTCTATCTATTACATTGGTCTACTATTCAATCGCAATGATTCACTGTCCTAGCAGACTGCTTCACTGTCAAATCTCAGTGGAGCACTGTCCTATCACAGTGAGCCACACACCCATCACAATTGTTCACTGTCCTACCTCCATCACAATTGTCCGTTATCTTTTAACTATGGCCACTGTTCTACTGTTTATTGCATGGTTCATTGCTCTATCATAATGACTCACTTTCCCATCACAATGATTGAGTACCCCATTAAAATTTTCCACTGTCTTCACAATAATTGGCCATTATCATTTCCCCTATCACAATGGTCCACTGTCCAACCACAATGACTCACAGATCCTTAATAATGATTTGTTGTTTCATCATAACTAAATGTAGCCAATTTTTCTATTTTCTCTCAAAATGCTTAACTCTGCTTTCAAAATGGCCATCTCTTATACAATGGACTATTGTCCCTTATTCCTTCAAAGTGATCAATTGTTCAATAACATTGGTTCTACTGCCTCAACAAGAAGATCCATTCTCCTGTCACAATGCTCCAGTGTTATATCATAATTCACTATTTAATCATCATAGTCCATTCTTCCATTACAATGATCCTCTCTCCCATAACAATGGCCCATTATTCCAAAACAATGATCAACTGTTTCTACATGATGATATATTGATCTATTACAATGGTGCACAGTCCCAAAACATTGATCAACTCTCTTATCACATTGGTACACTGTCCCATAACAAAAGCCCACAGTCCCACCACAAAAATTTTCTGTCCCATAACAATAGCCCAGTATCCCATCATAAAGGTCCACTGTTTCTTCACAATGATTCATTGTATAATCACAATGGTTCACAGTTCCATCACAATGGTCCACAGTTCTATCACATTGATTTTCCACCTAATCACAATGGTTGACTCTTATTGCAATGATCTTCTCTCCCATTACAATGAGCTGCTATACCAAGACAATGGTTAACTGTTCTTTATGAAGGATTCACTATCCTATCACAATTATACACTGTCTAAAAACAATGATTCATTCTTCCATTACAAAGGTCCACTATCTCATCATAGCACCCACCATCCAGTCACCAGGTCCATTGTCTCTTTACTATTGTCTCCTGTCACAGTTATTCACTCTCCTATCAAAGCGATTTTTTGTCCCACCTTAATGATCTACTGTCCCATTCCAGTGTTTACTCTCCCATAAAAATCTTCAATCTTATATGTCCCTAATAATGTTCCACTGCCCTATGTCCTGTTACAATAGTCCAATCTCTCACAACAATTCACCATCTCATCACACAGGTCTACTCTATTATCATACTACTCCAAGTTTCCAATATATATAATCTCATGTCCTAGACCATATTGCAACATTTCACTATTCCAACATAATATTCTATTATCCCATGAAAATGGGACTACTATTCTATCAGAATATTTTGTTGTCTCTTCACAATGTTCAAATCTCTTATTATTAACACAAAATGTTTCATTATATCATCACAGTTTTCCACAGTCCATCATATCACAAAGATACATTACCCCAAAACAATGGCTCACAGTCCCTTCACAATGTCCATTGTCCAATAACAATGGTCTACTGTCCATTCCAAATGTTCAGCTGTCCCATAATCATGATTTATTACCCTATCCTATTTTTCTGTCCCACCACAGTGGTTGACTGTCCTATTCCTTCTCACAGTGATACACTATCCCACAATAATGACCTACTATCCCATCACAATGATCCATTGCTCTATCACAATGCTCGACATGCTCACAATAGTTATATTATGATAATTATAGTAAGATATAAATGTTATACCCCCTATCACAATGCTTCACTATTCCACCACAATTGTCACCTAACCCATCACATTGGTTCAATATGTAAACACAACATTTCACTATCCAATTACCATAGTTCATTGTCCCATCAATATTCCCTATCTCTTGTCATACTGGTCCACTTTTCCATCACAATGATAGTGTCCTATCACAATCCTTCATTATTTTATCCCTTATCCTAATTATCCATTGCCAAATCACAATGGGCTGCAGGCCCTTAACAAGCTTCACTATGCCATCACAAAGTTCCCCTTTCACATGACTGTGTTCTAATGTTCTTTGCATTCTTCTAATGGTCTATTCTCCCACAACAATGGTCCATTGTCCCATCAAAACTGCCCACCTTTCCTTTACAATGACTTAGTGTGTAACCACTGCCCAAATACAAAGGTCTACTCTCCCATTACAATTCCCAACTGTCTCAAACAATGGTACAATCCCTTCACAAGCATTCATTGTTAAATAACAGGAATGGTCCCAACACAAAGATTTACTCTTGCATCACAGTGTTCTAATTCTCCATCACATTGATTTTTTTCTTTGTCTAATCATAGTGGTCAAATCTCTCATTACAATGATCATAATGACCATCTATCCTAAAACAGTTATCAAATGTTCCTTCCAGTCTTATCACAATGGTCCACAGTCTCCAATCACAATCATCCACTTGTCATAATGGCCCACTCTCTCATTACAACAGCCTATTATCCCATAAAAAGATTCACTATCATTCACAATTATCTATTATCCCATGGTATTGATTCACTGTCCTGTCACAATGTTCTACCTTACTATAATAATGGTACCATATACTATCTCCTATCACAATGGTTGACTTCTCTCATAATGATTAACTCCCTAATCACAAAACTCCACTGAACCATCAGTACTCCTTGGTATACTAATTAAGGTTCAATGTGCTATCATCTATTTCAATATTCTACCATCTCCCTGTAACATTTCATTATTTCATCACAATAGGCCATAGTCCTATCTTAGTATTCTAATATCCTTTCACAATGTTCCTATATCTTATTCTCAGTAAAAATGGTTCACAGGAATGAAGGAACCTAAGGGATTTTTCTAGTCCCACACCCTCCTTACAGTTTCTTCCTCCTGACTGGGGTCAAGGATAGGCCAAGTTCCTTTCTCCACCCACGGGAACATTTTTGAGTAAAAAATTCTCAGAAAACCCACAGAATGTAGGGATTGATAGTCATCTGACCCTCTGGAAAGTCCCAGGTAGAGTTCAAATGCATGTCATGATCTGCCCATGCTTGCTAGCCAATAGATTTAAAAGTCAATATGCTTAGCAAATAAGTTTTAACTGTAACCTTGCTGTTGTAACCTGTGCCTCTAAAAAGTATAAAACTGCTTGTAATAGCCATTTGGGGTCACCTTCTAGTCACTTGCTTTGGGGGATTTACTGAAGGTCCATCCCAATGCACCAGAAAATAAACCTCTTGCTTTTGGATTGATCTGCATCTCAGTGTCTCCCTTGGGGCTGTCTCAAAGTAAGTACCACTGACCGAGGGTTGGGGTCTTGCACTACTTACACACTGTCTCATTGTAAGGATCCACCTTCCTATAAAAATGACCCATTTCCCAAAACTGTAGCACATAGTTCTATCACAAAGCTCATTGTTCAATAACAATGGTTCACTACTTCAATCAAACGGTCCACTGACCTTAACAAGGATCCACTGTGCAAATACAATGGTCGACTGTTACACCAAATATTCTTCTGTTCCATCACAATGATGCAATATTCACAGTTTTCCACTTTCGACTCAGAGTGGCCCACACTCCCATCAAAATTATTTACTTTGCATAACAATGATCCACTCTTCTTTCAAAATAATTCATTATTTTATCACAATTTATAGTCTCATCATTATGGTCTACTGTCATATCACAATGCTCTACTATTCTAAGACAAATGTCCATTGTCTTATCAATATCACCATGGTCAATTTTTCCATTATAATGATTCACTTTCTTATCACAGTGTTTCACAGCCTTTCACAAAGCTTCAATATGTTTTCACAATAGTCCAATACCCTATCCTGTGTAAAAAGTTTAATTATTCCATCTAAATGGTCTGCAATCACTGTCTCATCAAAAGATTCTGCTGTCTCATCACAGCAGTTCACTCTCAGATCACAGTGACTGACGCATTGTTCCTTCAGTGATTTATCTCTCATCACTCTCTCATCATGATGATTCAATGTCAAAAAGCAATGGCCCAATCAAAATAATCCAGTTTCATCAGTTTCTATCTGTCTCACCATGATGGACCTCTGTATCATCATGATGATTTGATGTTTCATCACAATGGTTTTCTGTCCAATCACAATGCTCCATTATCCAATAATAATGGTCCAATACCTTATACCCTTTTAAAAAATTAGTTCATTTTCTCATGTCAATGGTCTATTTTTACAGCATAATGGTTTAATTTCCAATCACAGTATCTCCTCAATCACTGTTATATGTTTCATCACAAAAATCAAAGGTTCTACATATAAAGAAATGATCAACTATTTCATTACAATGGTCCACGATAATATAACAAAGGTCTACTGTTCCTTGTCAGTGTTCTAATGTCATATCACAGTGGTCAAAATACTCCTGTGTCCCACTACACTGTTACTCTCTTTTATTGCAGTGATGTATTCTTCTATCACAATAGTTCATTCTCCAACTAAAGTGGCCTACTTTGCCATCACAATAATTTACTGTCTTTTTATAATATTCCACAGTCCCATGACAATGGTATTATTTCCATCACTATGGTGACTGTCTTATCACAATGATCCAATGTTCTAGAAAATTGGCCCACTGATCCAAATCATTGAATCACTGTCCCATCACAATTTCTACTGTCCAAACCATATCAGTATGGTCAAGTGTTCCATCACAATGATTCACTTTCCCATTAAACTATTTCACTGTGTTTTTGAAGATTCAATATATTCCTTCAAGGATATATTATATTCTATGTATTACTAGCCAACTTTCCCATCTAAACTGGTTATGTAATAATATTCCATAAAATACTGTCCCATAAAAATGTCCCACTGTCCCATCACAGTGATTCAATGTCATATCACAGTGACTCACTTCCCATCACAACGATGATGATGAGTGGGACACCCACTCATCACAATAAAATGCTGTCCCAACACTATGATTCACTGTACAATCACAAAGGACCACTGTCACATAATCGACTGTCCCATCACATTTCCAATAGTTCCATCACAATGGTCTTTCATCTCATCCAAATTATGCAATATTTTATCACAATAATGCACAGAATCATCACAGTGTCCTAGCACAGTTTTCCAATGTTTGATAACAATGATCTAATATTCCATGTTCTAAAGGAATAGTCCACTCTCCTATCACGATAATTTTACTTTATGTCACAATGTTGCAATATCCAGACACAATGATTCACTTTCCAACCATAATGTGTCATTGTTACATATCAAAAATACACTGCCTCATCACTAAGATTAAAAGTCATATCCCTTATCACTATGGTCACTTGTCACAACACAATGGTCTTCTGCCCCTTTTCCTCTGAACATGATCCATTATTACACCATAATACTCCCCTCTTCCATTACACTGTAATTCTCTTCCATCACAATGATCTACTGTCACATTTAAATGTCCCACTGTTTCATGACAATGATCCATTATCCTTTTGGTATGGCTATAGTTCCACTATGATGGTATTATTTCCATAAGAGTGGTGCACCATCAGATTACAATGATCAACTATCCCTACCTAATGATAAACTCTTCCATGACAATGTTCAACTGTAATATTATAATGATTCATTGTTCCAGAAAATGGCTCACTCTCCCATTGCAATGTTCTACTTTCCTCTCACAAGAGCTTTTTGTCCAATCCCAACTGTCCACTCTACAATCATGATGATCAAATAGCCTATTAAAATAGCACATTCTCCCTTAGCAAGCAAGGGCTCATTTTTCCTCCACAATGATTCATTGTCTAATCTCAATAGTCCATAATCCCATCAAAATAGACTATTGTCCCATCACAATGGTCCACTCTTTGATCACAAATATCCACTGTCCAATTACAATGACACACTGTCTAATTGCTAAGATCTATTGTCCCTTTCAAAGGTTAATTGATCTTACCCCAATAATGATTGCTAGAGTCCCATCAAAATGGTTCCCTGGCCCATCACAATAATAGATTTTCCAATTGTAATTATCTCCTGTCCTATCAGCTTTATTGTCCTATTCTCTATCACAGTGGTCCACTGTCCAATCAGAATGATTCTCTTTATCATCAAAAGTTTTACTGTTCCATCTCAAACATCCACTGTTTGATCACAATTGTCCAATGTCCTATATTCTATAACAATGGTCAATTTTCTCATCACAATGGTATAAGGTAACATAATAAAGATTCTCCCTTTCATCATGATTTTCACTGTTCCATCATAATGGTTCTCTGTCCCATTCCCTTACAAATTGTTTTAACTGATCCATCATAATGTTACACTGTCTTATCAAAATGATCAATTGTCCTATATGATGATACACACCCACATCACAATGGGACAGTCTCTCAATATAATGTCCCATTGTCCCATCAAAATGATTCAGTGTCACATATGAATGGGTGGCAGTAGCTTCACAGAGGTGCAATTTCCTATCAGAATGGTCTACTACCCATTACAATGATGTCCTATCCCACTACAAAAATCTATTTTCTAATCACAGTGGACCTCTCTCCTACCAAGAGATCCACGGTTACAAACAAAACACTATCCAATCACAAAGGTTCATTATCCAATAAATGTTTCATTCTCCTATCACAATGATTCACTTTCTAATGACGATGGTCCACTCTTCCACCACATTGACCCTATCTCCCATTAGAATGTCACACTGTACCATCACGTTGGTCCACTATTCATTCACAATGATTTGTGTACAGACACAATGGTCTATAGTTCTATTACAATGATCCTCTGCTCCATTAAACTGACCTACAATCAAATTAAAATGTTCTACTGTCCCATCACAATACTCTAATGTCCCATCACAATGATTCACTGTCTTAATCCCCATACCCATGGTGAACCTTCCCTTTAGAATGGCCCTCTTCCCATCACAATTCTCTGCTTGTTTACAATGTCCCACAGTCCCAAAATACTGATTTACTGGCCTATCACAGTTATACACTGTTCAGTTACAATGTCCTACAGTCTTATTCCCTATCATTGTAATCTACTATCCAATGAGAATGACTAACTTCCTTATGACAATATGTTACTCTTCCACTGTTTCATCATGCTGGAACGAAGTCCTACCCTCTATAACAGTGGTTAACCATGCCATCACAATGGTCCGTGATCACATAACAAAGATTCGTACTTCCATCGCAATCTTCCATTGTTACATCTCAGTGGTCCACTGTGTTAGTCCCTCTCACATTCATCCACTGTCCTTAACATAATGTTCTACTCTCTCATCAAAACGGTCCACTCTCACATCAAAATGATTTACAGTCCTATCATAATGATCCACTGTCCCATACCAATGATAAATTCTCCCGTCACAACGGTCCATTGTCTGTCAAAATAGTATTCTGTCCCAACACAATGGCTCACTTTCTCATCACAGTGGTCAACTATCCTCTTACAGTGGTTAACTATCTCATCACAGTGGCTCTCAATCTTATAAACATGTTTAATGTCCCACAAAAATAGGTCATTGTTTCATCACAATGGGACACTCATCTATCACAATAGGCAATCGCTCCATCATAATGTTCATTGTCTAGTAACACTTGTCTACTGTCCCAGCACAAAAATATTTTTCCACCACAATCATCAATGTCTCATCACACTGATCCAAAGTTCCATAACAAATATTGATGATCCATCTCTGTTTTCTGTCTCCAGGCAGTGCTCTATTGTACTCTTTCCTCTCACAAAGTCCTACCACCCCATAACAATGATCCAATTGGTTCCATCGCAATGATTGACTCTACTACCCCAATGCTCTACTGTTCCATAGTAATGGTCAGGTATTCTATCCCCTGTCACATGGTCCACTGACCTATCATGATATTTAAGCACCTCATCAAAATGGTCCACATTCTCTTCATTGATTCACTGTGCCATAACAATGTTCCATTGTCACTTCCCCATAGTACAGTGTCTTATTCCAAATAACAATGGATTACTATTTTTTACCTTTTTTTTTTTTTTTTTGGTCTTTTTGTTATTTTGTCTTTTTTTTTTTTTTTTTTTTTTTCTGGAGCTGAGGACCGAACCCAGGGCCTTGTGCTTGCTAGGCAAGCACTCTACCACTGAGCTAAATCCCCAACCCCGGATTACTATTTTTTATAATGGTTCACTATCTCATAACAATTATCCATTTTCCTATCACAAAACACTTCTGACCCACCACAATTTACTGCCCTTATAGATTTTCATTGTACCATCATATTGGTCCATTCTCCGATCAAAATAGTCCATGGTCAAATTGCAATGATTCCCTGTCCAATAAGAATGGTCTACTCTCCCATCAAATGATCCACTTCCCAATCAGAATGGCTCATTGTCCCATCCCAGTGGTCTACTGTTCATTCACAAAGATATACTTTCAAACCAGACTGGTTTCCTGTCTCATCACTGTCCGATCCCAATGCCTCACTGTTTCATCACAATAGTTCACTGTTTGTAACTATGGTTTACTTCTGGTTCTATCACAATGATCTATTGTCCCATCTGTATCATCTCCTGTTATATCACAAGTGGTCCATTGTCCAGTCACAATATTTACTGTCCAAAAACAATGGGACATACACTCTTCTATCACAACGGTTCATTGATCTATCACTATAGTTCACACTCACATCACAATGATCTATTAATTTTTATAATACTTTCTGACCATAATAATAGTATATTGTGCATTATAATGATTTATTGCCCCATCAAAGTGCTCCAGTGCCCTGTCAAAATGGTCTATCCTTGTTATAGTAGTCAACTCACTCATTCCAGTGATTCACTCTCACATAAGAGTGACTCAATGTTCCCTCACTATGGTATATGGATCACAATGTTCCATTCTGCTATAATAGTGGACCAGTGTTTTATACCCTATCACAATGGTCCACTGTTTCATCACAATGATTATTATCACATAACAATGTTCTACTTTAAAGTATATCACTCCACTATGACATGATACTGGTCTAATATCCTATCCTACCACTTATCACAATTGTCCACTGTCCCATAAAACTATTCAACTATTCCATAACAATAATAAAATGTCCCATTAGAATGTTATACTGTCCTCAACTTTATTACAATGGTCCACTATCACGTGAAAGTTATTCATTGTCAAATCACAATGCTTCTTTGTCTTATCAAATTGTTCATGGTCACATAACAAAGGTTCAGTATCCTCAGGTTTTCATTTTCACATCACAATGGTCTACTGTTTAATTCCCTTGCAAAATGGTCTACTGTTCCATCCGAATGTTTCACTATAATATTAAAATAACCCACTGTCTCATCACACTCATCCATCTACTTTCCCACCATAATGGTCTATTTTCTCATCATAATTATTCTGTATCCAATCACAATGTACAACTATTCCATCAATATGATGTACTTTCTAGTCAAAGTGGCCCACTGTTCATTCCATTGCAATGGTGCTTTCTTCACAGTGATTGAAGTTTCAATCACAGTGGAATACTATCCCATCACAGTGGTGCACTATCCAAACACAATCTTACAACACCAAGGTCCAATCTCTTATTCTCTAACAGTGACCCACTGTATCATCAGTCTGGCACACTCTCCATGTATAATTCTCCACCTTTCCCACAATTGTCTTCCATTCCCTCACACTGGTTCATTGCACCACCACAATGTTCTGCTTTCCCTTAATAATGCTCTCCTTTCCTATCCATTTTCACAATGGTCAGCTTTTCATATGACAATGTTCCACTATCCTATTAGAGTGGTTTACTCTGTATTCTTTATTATCCACTCTCCTTTGATTATGAGTAATCTCACATGACTATATTCCTTTTTTTATTACAGTGGTCCACTGTACTGTTCTATTTCATAATTATCTACAGTCCCACAAAATTATCTACTATTACATTACAAAATTTCACTGTCCAGTCAAAATCATCACATAATAATGGGCTAATTTCCTATACTCTATCACAGTCCTCCATTGTCCCGTCAAAATGATCCATTGAACCATCAACATGCAATGTTCTACTGTCCTATCACAATGATTCAAAGTCCCAACACAAAAAGTCTACTCTCAACACAATCATCCTGGTTCATTGACCTGTTACTATGGTCCACTACCCCATCACAATGTTCTTTGTCCTACCACAACAAGCCATAACAATGGTTCAGTCTCCAATTGCTATATTCTCTTGTTTCATCATGGTGATTCATTCTCCTATTCCTCCTAACACCAATCTACTGCTCCTTCTCAATGATACACTGTACAATCTCAACAATTCACTGTCTTATTATAATGCTCAACTGCCCTATCTACTATCATAATTACCCCTTGTTAAAATGATTCACAGTGTTCTCTGCCTTATCAAAATAGTCTACTGTCTTATTCCTTATCAAAATGGTCCACAGAAACATCACAATTGTCTACTTTTCCATCATAACAATTCACCTGTGACGATTCACAGTCCTCTCATGATAATCCATAATCCCATCACAATATTCCACAATATTCCCCATCACAGTGACTCACTGTTCTATCACAACACCACTCTGTGCCATTGCAATAACCCACTGCTCCATCACAATAGTACAATGTCCTATCCCTATCACTGGCATCCACTGTCCTTTAAAAACGATTCATTTCTCCATCACAATTGTTCTGTTTCCTCTCAAAGACCCACTGTCTCCTGCCTGTCACATATACCAGTGTTCCATGACCCCACCTTCATCATCCACAGTCAGATAACAGTGATTCGCTGTAATATCTCATTGCACAACTTTTGCCTAATAGTATCCTAATGTACATTACCTTTCACAATGGTCTACCATCCAATAAATATGTTTCACTGTCCCATCACAATTTTTTACTGTCCCATCATAAAGTTTCACTGTAAGATAACAGTGTTCCATTGTCCTATTCCCTCTCACAGTAGGTCACTTTCCTATCACAAAATTCTACTGCTCTATCACAAATGTCCCACAGCCCCATCACAATGGTCCACTTCTCCACCTTTGTGGCCCACAGTCCCATCATGATGTCGACTGTCCCATTCAAATTATCTACTGCCCCATTGGAATGATTCTCTGTCTTATAAAAATGGTTCATTGTATATAACAATTAGCCACTGCCTCATAATTCTGCTTTCTCATTTCAATGCTCCACACTCCTTTAATTATATACCAGTCTTATAAGTTATCACTGTAGTTCACTATCCCTGAATAATGCTTCACTACCACTTTACAATGATGCACTGTCCCAGCTCAGTGATCCATGATTCTCTATTTCATCCCAGTGTTTCTCACTCCCTTAATGATTTACACTTTTCTTTCTCAGAGTATGTGATTATCCATAACAGTATGGTACTTTTTCAAAAATAAGGTTCCACTGTCCTATCTCCCAATGTCACATAACAATGTTCTACCAATCCATCACAATTGTTCATTGGCCCTTCATAATATTTAATCGTCATATCAGAGTAGTCCATTCCCTTTTCCTCTACAATGTTCAACTATCCCATCACAGTGGTCCACTGTTCAAAGACAACCCACTATACTTCTTGCACAATAATCCACTGTCCCATAATAATAATCTCTGTTTCATCACTGTGCTCACTTGTCTCATTTCAGTAGTAAACAGTACTATATCTTTTAACAATGGTCTATTGTTCAATAATAGTGATCAATGTTCCATCAAAATGGTTCATTCTTATCACACTGCTTGTTTATCTCACAATAATTATTAGATTTCCCATCATATTATTTTACTGTTTTATCATCTTCCCATGAGATTATTTCACTGTTTCATTGCAACAGTTCAAAGTCCTATCCCCTATAACAATGGTCTGCCCATCACAATGGTTCACAGTCACATAACACAAATCACTCTCCCATTAAAATGATTTGCTTCCAAATTACAATAGTTCTATCTTTCATTACAATGATCTACTCCTTCATAACAAAGTCCATATGTCTTACCATAATAACATACATTCCTATAACAATGTTTCACTTTCCCCTCATTATTGTCCAGTCATCCAGTCCCATCCCATGATCTATTGTCCAATCACAATGTCCCATTATTTCATCAAAAATTTCACAGTCCAATAATAATGGTCCATTATCCCATCACAATGACCACTGTCCTATCAAAATGTCTCACTGTCCCTCAAAATGGTTCAATGTCCCATTACAGTGGTCCACTATCCCATCATTATTGTCTACTGCCATAACACAGTTTTCTACTGTCTCTTCAAAATGATTCACTCTTCCATCACAATGATTGATTGTTCTATCATAATGATTTATTGTTTCATTACAGTGGTCCATTGTCTCATCACAATGCTTCACTGTCCCATCAGAAGGTCCACCATCCCAGCAAAATCATTCACTGTAGCATCTCAACGAATGACTGTCTCAACATAATTGTCCATGAAAACCATAATAATGACCCACTAGTCCATCAGAATCATCCACCAAAATGTTCTACTGTTCTACTAAAATGGATTTATAATCCCAACACAAAGATACACAGAATTATCTACTCATCAGAATTGTCTACTGTCCAATCACAATGGCCCACTGTCCCTTCACTATTGAACACTGTCACATCATAATTTTCCACTGCTGCATCAAAATGATTCACTATTCCATCACAATTCTAACACAATAGTCCATTATCCTATCACAATGGCCCACTGTCTCATCACAATTGTCTACTGTCACAGAACAATGGTACATTGTACTAAACTCTATCACAATCATCCACTGCCCATTCATCATGATTCACTTTTTCATTTCAATGACTCCATGTTCCATCATAAGGATCAATGATCTCATCAGTGTCCTAATCTCCATCACAATGGGACACTATTTAATCACAATGGTCCACTCTCACATAAGAATGTCCTACTCTACCATCACATGGACCACTGTTTTTGAAAATGTTTCTCGGTCACATCTCAATGATCCATTCTCTTATTCTCAAACATAAAATGTATCATACTTGCCTACTGTCCTATCACAAGCTTTCACTGTCCTATTAAATTATACCACTGTTCCATCTCAATAATTCACTGTCTCCTCACATTGATATCCTTTCTCATTACAATGATCCACTGCCCTATCTAAATGTTCCAAAATGACTTATCACAATCTTCAACTGTCCTATCCTAATCACGAATAGTCATATTATGGTGAATCGCTGTAACAGCTCTTTTAACTACTTATCCTTAATAAAACTTCAATGTCCACTCCCTTTCACAATAGTCCACTGTCCCATAACAATGTTGTGCTATATAATCGCAGTGCTTTACTGTCTCATCATAGTGTTTCTCTATCCTAACCTCCCTCACAATAGTCCACGATCCTATCACATAGTTCCAGTCTCCCATGACAAGGACCCACTGACCTATCACAAAGATATATAATATGTCATCACAGTGGTTCACTGTTCTATCCCAATCGTGCACTCTTCCATCACAATGCTTCATTGTCAAATCCAATTAAACTGCTCTCTTCAAAATTGTCCACTGTCCCATACAATAATCCATTTCCCATCAAAATGCTCCACTTTCCCTCAATTATGGTCTACACTAATATCCCCTGTCACGTTGTTCCACTGTCCCAAGCCAGTGTTCCACTACCCTTTACCACAATGATGCACTGCTTCATTAAACTGATCAAATTTATGTTGAAATCACCCATTTTCATGTGACAATGTTCACTATATAGTCATAATAGTACACTGTCTCTTCAAAGTGACCTACTGTCCCATCACAATGGTTCAAAATCCCATGAAAAATATCCACAGTTTTATCATGTTATATTTTCCTATTACTTGTTGCAAAAGGTCAAATGTCCCATCTCAATGATCCACTGTCTTACATCAATGATTTAGTTTCCCATCACAATTGTCCCTGGTTTCATGACAATGTCCCATTCTCCCATAAAATTGACCAATGTCCTATCACTTACCACAGTGCTCCCCTGTTCTTCTATAATGATTCACTCTCACATCTCAATGCTCTACTGTAACATCACACTGTTCCACTGTAAATCATAATAGTCCACAACAAAGTAATAATTATTCACTGTCTCTTATCACAATAATCTAGCATCCCATTAAAATATTCCAATATATAATCACAACTGTCAACTGACACATTATAGTTGTTCTTTCTCCTATGCCTTCATATAATGGCCCACTGTACGTCTATGCTGGTATACTGTCCCATCAGTATGTCCCACCGACCCTTCAAAATGGTCAGTATTCCATAACAATGATCTACTGTACAATTACAATGATCTTCTGACTCATAACTATGCTCTACTTTCCTATCCACAATAACAGGAGTCTATTGTAACATTAAAATGATTCACTGTCTCATTCCTAATCACTTGGGTCTTCTTTTTTATTCCTTGATCCACTGTCCCATTATAATGCTTAACTTTCCCATAAAAATGATTCCATGTTTCATTTCATAGTCTATTCTCTTATCACAATGATCAAAAGTTTTATATCCTATAAAAATAGTTAACTGTCCCATCAAAATGTTCTCTAGACACAAGAAAAGATTCACTTTCTATCACAGTGTTCCACTGTCACATAGTAGTCAACTGTCCTACTCCCTCCCACAGGGGCACACTCACTGATGTATCAAAATTGCCCACTCTTCTATCACAATGTTCCACTGTACCACCACAGTGGTACATTGTCCCAACACAATAGCAGACTGTCAAGGCACCATACTACATTGTTCCTTAGAGTTCTTCAAAGTCCCCTAACAGTGGTGAAAAATCCCATTATAATGTTTTACAATCTGATCACAAAATGATTGACTAATACATCCCAGTGGTTCATTTTCCTATTCTCTCTCAGGACATTCAACTCTCACATACCATTGATACACTCTCCTACCACTATAGGTGAGTGTTCTCGGTCTCCATCAAAATGATCATCTATTGATAAGTGTCTCACTATCCCATCACAGTGGTTCACTGTGCCATCACAATGCTCCACTTTCCCTTAGTAATGCTCCTCTGTGCTATTCCCTATCACAATAACCCATGATTCCACAACAACGTTCTAATCACAGTGATCCACTGTCCCATAAAAATATTCCAGAATCACCTCACATTGGAACACTCTTTGATTTCCTCTTATCGTGTTTACTGTCCCTTCACAAAGAGCCTGTTTAATAACAATGATTAAATGTCCCAACACAATTGTCCACTGTTCCTTCAAAATGCCACACTGTCCCATCAGAATGGTCTACTGTCACATAACAATCTTTTATTATCTCATCATAGTGGTCCAATGTAACATCACAATGATTCTCTATCTCATCAAAATGTTCCACTCTTCCATCACAATTATTTATTTTTCAATAACAATGACCCACTTACCTATCACAGTATTCCACTGTCACATCACAAGAATTATTAAATCCATTATTAAATCATGATTGTTTACTGTTCTGTCACAATTATACACTGCTCCATTACAAAGATCCACTGTTCTACCTCAGTGCTCCACTATCATATCCCAAGTCACGGTGTTCCACTATCCCAACCAAATTTTTCATTATTGCAATACAATATTTCTGCATCCCATCTCTAGGGTCCACTATCCTATTCCTTATCACAGTGATCTTCTGTTCCAACAAAATGGTCCATTGTCTCATCACAATGATTCCTATTCATCTGTTCAAGCCCTATTAACTGTATCACCACAGTGCACCCTTCCCATCACAGTGAAATCTGTCCCATACAATGATTCACTGACCTTTCATAATAATTTATTCCCCATCTCATAATTATGAACCAATATTCTTTCCCCTACTTCAGTGGTCCACTGTCCTGTAACAATGGTCAACAGTCCCATCATAATGTTCTAGTATCCCACCAAAGTGATCTACATTCCCTATTCTGCACATCATGTTGTACAAATGTCCAATCGTAATCTTCAACTGTCCCTTCACTATGGTAAATTTCTTATCACAATGCACTGTTCTGTGGCAGTTTCTAGTATCCCTTTACAAAGTTCCTTTGTACCATTATTTAATGGTATAATACAATCAGACATTGTGATGTGTCTGGTAAAGTTCTAACTAAATTTATTTTTATTGCATACAAAGCTGTTACTGCTGTCTTTTGCAAATATAATACTTTTATGTGAAAATCTATGATGTGAGTAGGACCCTTCCATGTGTTACACATGTATTGTAGTTGGTAGGCTATCTCCCTCCATCTTCTTCCTTCACTGTGTAGAAGAAACTAATGTTTTAAATGTTTCACCTGAAATGATATAAGAACATTCCATGGCAGAGAAAGATTTTGGGCTATTGAATAGATAATTTGTGACTATGGTTATTTTAAAGAAAGAATATTTTTAATAACTTCTACAAAACCTTAACTTCAGAAATCAATGAGAAAACACCATATTTCTAATCATTTATATACTAATTAATGGTATTCTTTAACAAAAGTTAGAAAGATGTTGAAAAAAATTATTGACTAGAACCATTGTTTTTTATTCGAGCAACATGAAGGACAATGAGATAAAAAAAATTTCAAGTGATTCATTTAAATAAAGAGACTTTGAAGCTTTAGGTATGATCGTTATGGTTCCTTAGATACATAACTGGGCTTGAGGGAATAGACAACTCACTGATTGGATATATGTGATGTTTTGCATATATTTTATCTTTTACAAATTGAAAGTTCATGTCTATCCTACCTTGAGATCACCTATTACTATAATTTCCTAGTCTCAAACACTCCCTCTGTGATCCTGTGTCATGTTTGCTTATTTTTCAGGAAATTCAAACACTTGGCTATTATAACACCTTACAGATCATCTGTGCTCTACAATCTTTATGTTCCTATTGCAACTAAGATAGCACAAACTTCACTCATATAAGGGACTAAATTTAATCAATGAATGGTGTGTGGGTCCACAGTCCAAACATTCTCTTGTCTCTCCAAATTTCCTCATGTCTTTCTAGCCACTGAGATACTATGTTAGGATTAATCTAATTATTATTCTCACAGTGACCCCAATAATGTTCTGTAGATAAGCTAGACATCTCTCATTTTAATTTAAGATCCATAAATGATTAAACATCATCAAGGAAGTCATAGATAGGCCAAAAGACATAATGGAGAGAGAGAGAGAGAGAGAGAGAGAGAGAGAGAGAGAGAGAGAGAGAGAAAGAGAGAGAGAGAGAAAGAAAGAGAGAGAGAGAATGTCTAGATTGGAGGTCTTTGTTTGGTTTCTCTCTCAAAGACCAGGATTCCCTGTGAAAGTGGGGGTGGAAAGATTATAGAAGTCAGAGGGGATTGAGGACACCAGGAACACACAACCTGCTGTATCAACTACTGAGAGCTCACAGACACTGAAACAGAAAGCATAGGGCCTGCACCAACTTCTCTGCCTTATGTTATGGTTGTAGACTTGTTGATTTGTGAGACCCATACAGTAGGAGTGGGTATTTCTTCAACTTTTGCTTGCTCTTGAGACTCATTTTCTCCTGTTAGGTTGCCTTGCCTTGCCCAGATATGACAGCTTTCGCCTTGTCTTACTGTATCTTGTTTTGTCCTGTTTGGCTGTCATCTCAAGGCTGGATCTTTTCTGAAGAAGAGAATGGGAGTAGATCTGTGGGAGAAGAGAGGTACAGGGGACCCAGGAGGAGTAGAGGAAAGCAAAATGTAGTCATAATGTACTGTATGTGAAGAGAATCTATATTATTTAAAAAATAACATTTAAGAAATGATATCAAAAAGTACTTAAAGTGCATTAAAGGGCACATGATGACTTGAAACTGTGAAACCCCCTTTCAGATGATGGGAAGAAACTCTTACTGCATGGACAGAACAAATTTGCTCCAAAACTGTCTGGCAGCCCAAACTAGAGCAAGTAATTTTAATTTATTTTAAGCTGAGAGAGTTGAGGAAGCTGTAGAAAAATATGATTGGTGGAACCTGGGGGAATAGCTTTTGCACTTTAAGAGTCCATTAAACAATGCCGACATTCAAGTTGAAACAATAGTTCAAACATATAAGCAAGTGTCAGCTGTTCTAAAACAGTAGGCAAGATAAGGAACAAATATCCCTAAAATATACAGCAAAAATCGAACACATACAAGATAGGTTGTCCTGGAAGTTAATGCTATTGAGAGTGTTCATAGCTATCAAGGAAAAGTCAATACATGGCTTATCATTAAAAAAAAAAAAGTCTCCATATTTACTCTTATGAGTATTTTCTTCCCTTTTCTAAGACAGACTGAAGCACCCACACTTTGATCTTCCTTATTCTTGAACTTTGTGTGGTCTGTGAATTGAATTGTGTCTTGGGCATTCAAGGGCTTTTGGACTAATATCCACTTATCAGTGAATGTATACCATGTGTGTTCTTTTGCGATTGGGTTACCTCACTTGGGATGATATTTTCTAGTTCCAGTCATTGGGCTAAGAATTTCATGAAGTTGTTGTTTTTAATAGCTGAGTAGTATTCCATTGTGTAAATGTACCACATTTTCTGTACCCATTACTCTGTTGAAGGACATCTGGGTTGTTTCCAGCTTCTGGCTATTATAAATATGGCTATTGACAGAGCCCCACAGCTAATCAGCGCCGGGACAAAGATCCCTCGCCGGAGATTGCAAGAC
>CM052700.1:34196681-34259012 GCA_028551405.1 Uromys caudimaculatus
AGCCTGTTTATCTTTCAAGTATAGGAAGGCTACTAATTTGATTGAGTTAATTTTATATCCTGCCACTTTGCTGAAGTTGTTTATCAGCTGCAGCAGTTCTCTGGTGGAGTTTTTTGGGTCACTTAAGTATATGATCATATCATCTGCAAATAGTGATATTTTGATTTCTTCCTTTCCAATTTGTATCCCTTTCACCTCCTTTTGTTGTCTAATTGCTCTAGCTAGAACTTCAATTACTATATTGAATAGATAGGGAGAAAGGGGGCAGCCTTGTCTAGTCCCTGATTTTAGTGGGATTGCTTCAAGTTTCTCTCCATTTAGTTTGATGTTGGCTACTGGTTTGCTGTATATTGCTTTTACTATGTTTAGGTATGGGCCTTGAATTCCTGATCTGTCCAAGACTTTTATCATGAAGGGATGCTGAATTTTGTCAAATGCCTTTTCAGCTTCTAATGAAATGACCATGTAGTTGTTTTCTTTGAGTTTATGTAGTGGATTACATTGATGGATTTCTGGGTATTGAACCATCCCTTCATCCCTGGGATGAAGTCTACTTGATCATGATGAATGATCATTTTTATGTGTTCTTGGATTTGGTTTGCGAGAATTTTATTGAGTATTTTTTGCATCGATATTCATAAGGGAAATTGGTCTGAAGTTTTCTTCTTTTGTTGGGTCTTTGTGAGGTTTTAGTATCAGTGTAATTGTGGCCTCATAGAAGTGATCATTTAAAAACAAATTTGTATATCTAACTACATGGTTAAACAAGATTCTCAACAAAAGAAGTCAGCTTTAGACAAAAAATCATCACCACATACCATACTGAAAGATCTTTCCATAAACTCTAAACACAATAAAGCCAAGTAAATAAACACTGACTGACCTTTTTAAGCCCAGATATTTAAAAATCAAGTGAAACTATATAGAATTCCATGAGCAGGATTTATGGCTTCATAAAATTCAAGATTTCTTTGAAAAAAAAATCACAGCAAACAAAATTTAACCCAAGTAAAATATTATAATTACTTCCAAATCAATATAGAAATAGAAATAAACCATATTATTTGTACAAAGATTGTCAATTTTTAAAATTTCAGTGGGAATAGGGAGAAATACAAAGACAAATAAAAACCATAAAACATATGAAAAACAAAAAAGCCGTAAAAATGAACACAAATATATCAATAACCACAAGTGGAAGAATATAATTACACTCATAGTAAAGGAACAGAAAATTTCAAATGAATATTTTATGAATCCAGAGGGAGATTGCTTATAGGAGATATATATAATAATAAAAGTATTGAGAAATATGTTAACCACAAAATTGAGAGTGCCTGTGTATTAGAGAAAGCAGAATTTGAGGGAAAATTCATAATAGAATAAAACAAGTTACTGAAGCACTGAAAGGCGGCTCAGGGATTGTAAGTACCCATTGTGGTGAACATGATAATCATTTGGAGATTGGAATACCCATGCAAAAGCTTGGATAGTCGTATACACACATCTGTAACTCCCAAGCAGCGGGAGCCATAGGTATGGGAATATCTGGGGTTTTCTGGCTCCTAGTTTGCTTGACAAAGAGGAGTTCCATGTTCCTAGGAAAACTCTGCCTCAAAAGAACAAGACAAAACTAAAAGAGGACAAAACCCAATTCCTAATTATGGTTTCTGTGTGTACCCACATATACACGAGCACAGAGTATAAATGCATACACATTCTCTGCATAAACAATCATGTACACTATATATGTATATCTGTACATTAATCAGTTAATTCAAACAAAACACCTGTGACAGCATTTATTAGAGAAAGCACTGCAAAATAAAAACAATAATAGGATGAAATAAATACAAAATTTGTATCATTTAAAATTTAAACACCAAACTCTTAAAGCATTAATAGACTTAAACACAGAGATTAAAAGAAACATGTAAATGGTTTAACACATCTTTCTGAAAAAAAAATAGTAGTATTTATTAAGGCTAAAATGAATTTGAATCACAAGAGACTTCATCTACACTGTACATAGAAACTACTCTTTTTACTTATTAATGGAAAACTAATATTCTCACAAAAGAAAATATAAAACGACTTTGAGGAAGAAGATATAAAAATAGAAAAAGACCTAGAAAAGTGTAATAATGATTGAGACAGTGCAAAATCAGACATTATTGTACCAATGAGAATGAATAGTTTCAAAATATCAAAAACCTAAGATCTCAAATATTGATGAACATGCTGAAATAGATACTGTTGATTGCTGGCAGGCTCAGTCACTAGACTCTCCAATGGGCTGACAATCAATTAGGCATAGTCAGTTACATTGGGTTATTTTGTGTGAATTACACTTAAGTGTTCTCATGTATGTACTCCAAGACTAAATGTTAAAGAGGCAAAAAAAAAGGGGGGGGGGATAAACAAATTTCTTTCCAATGAGTAAAAGAATAAACAAAATAATCCTGTTATAATCCTGAATAAGAGTTAAACTGAATAAATCACACACAACTGAATCATGATGCATTATGTTTTCTGACAGATAATGAAGGATAAGAAAACATGTGATGATCATACAGCTTTCCGCAAGATCCCTAAGGTTTAAACCACTGACACACATTACTTCACTGACAATAAATTTTTAAAAACTAGTTTGTTAGTCAGGGTCCTCTAGTGGAACTATCGTTATAGTCAATATCATATATTGCTATTAGTTACTTGGAGAAATTATTCTTTATAAAAACTATGACCCTCCAGAGTGTTCCAGAGACTTAGGAGGTGAGAGACTCTCAGGACTCAAAGAGAAATGCCCTACAGTGCAGAAAGGGAGCTTGTAGAGCCCACCTCCAGCAGAAAGACAGGGCATCAAGTGAGGGATGGGGTTGCCGTACCACAGTCAAAACTCTGACTCAGAATTGTTCCTGTCTGAAAGAACTGCAGGGACAAAAATGGAGAAGAGCCTGAGGAAAAAGAGGTTCAGCAACAGGCCTAAAGTGGGATCCAGCTCAATGGAATGTCCCAAGGCCTGATACTACTACCCAGGCTGTGGAGTTCTCACAAAAAGGGATCTATCAGCAGGGCAGTGGTGGCTCATGCCTTTAATCCCAGCACTTGGGAAGCAGAGGCAGGTGGATTTCTGAGTTTGAGGCCAGCCTGGTCTACAGAGTGAGTTCCAGGACAGCCAGAGCTACACAGAGAAACCCTGTCTGGGGGAAAAAAAAAAAAAAAAGGAAAAAGGGGACCTATCATGACTGCTTTCTGAAAGACCCAACAAGCAGCTGAAAGATTCAGATGCAGATATTTGCACCCAACCAATGGACAGAAGCTGCTGACCCCTGTGGCTGAATTAGGGAAAAGCTGGAAGAAGCTGAGGAGAAGGAAGACACTGTAGGAGGACCAGCAGTCTCAATTGAACTGTAGCCCCGAGATCTCTCAGACACTGGACCACCAATGAGGCATCATACACTATATGAGGTCCCCAACACATATACAGCAGAGGGCTATCGTGTCTGGCTTCAGTCAGAGAAGATGTACCTAACCTTCAAGAGTCTAGAGGCCCCAGTGAGTGGTCTGGTGGGGTGGAGGGTTGCGGGGTGGAGACATTCTGGTGGAGACAGCGGTGGGGGAGGAGGTATGGGATGTGGAACAGTCAGAGGGTGGACTGGGGTAGGGGTGGGATAAAATCTGGAGTGTAAAATAAAGATTAAATAAAAATTTAAAAGGTCATGTTTTAGTACTTAAAGAATTTTAGGAGAATAAATAATACACCTCTTAATTTTATGCAGATAAAAGATACATTTATGCATTGATACTATGACATCCAAGCTTAAAGGAGTTATAAAGAAAGCTAACTGCATCCATCAATAAAGAGGAAGTTTTAAGTTTCTGGATTTTCCAAACTCTACCATAACTTTGTTTATTGAATAGAGTTTGATATGTTCTATGCATGGCCCTTTGTGGTGCTAGTTTAAGTGATGAATGGTTCATAGGCTCCCATATGTTGTGTCTTCATTTCTAGATGTATTACCTAATAAGAGTACATGATAAAACTCTAAGTGTTAGTTCAGGAAACTTTGTGACACTCAGGTGACTTGACACAGCACTCATGACCCCATGAGTTATAGAGACTATGATTTAAATATGTCAATGAATTTTAAGGTTAAATTTACCATACTCTGATTTAAATATTGGGAAAAGAGATAAAAAAAATATGATCTAATATTGCTCTACAGTCAAGCAAAAGCATTCCTGTTTGAAGTGACGGGTCCTTCCTCAACAACACACATTAACTTGGGAAAACAAAGATCGGGAAAAGAACACACTTGCCAGACAAAGATAGTTAAAGAAAATAAAAACAAAAACAAACAAAACAGCTTTAACTACTTTCCCAATGATGCTGATAACTAAAGACTGTGGAGTCCTTCTGAAGTGACAATGTCATGAACATGTGAAGAAGAATAGGGACAGAAGCCAGCACTAAAGAGGCACACATATTGGGAACAAATTGAACTTAAAAAGATTGCCTGCAACAGAAGAACAAATGCTTTCTAACATGTTTACCTATATCAATATTACATTCAAATTCTGCTGAAGCAATGAACAAAGAGTAATTATTTCCAAACATGACCACTTGACCTCATTTTGAATTTTTGACACATATTACTTTTCTGACAATAAACTTTTAAAAACTTGTTTGTTTAGTCAAGGTTCTCTAGAAGAATTATAAGTATTTTAATAATCTATATGTATATAGAAAGAAGGATATTTAAATGTCTTATAGGCTATGGTCTAGTTAGTCCAACACTGGCTGTCTATCAACAGAAGTTCCAAGAACCTAGTAGTTGTTCAGTTCAGGAGTCTGGATGTCTCAGCTAGTCTTTAGTATATGATAGAATCCCAAAGAAATGGGCTTTAATGCCAGTGGAAAATGGACATTTTATTGAGTGAGAAAGCAAGCAGGCACAGAGTGCAGGCTTCTGTCTCTCCCGTTCTATAGGTTGCAAACAGAAGATACGACCTAGATTAAAGCTGCATCTTTCCACTTCAAAATATGCACATTAAAAGTAGGTCTTTTCATTTTGAATTATTTAGTTAAGAAAAAGTCTATCACAGCTGTATCCAATCACTTGAGTTTTAGTTCATGTCAGATGTAGTCAAACTGACAAACTAGAATAACCACTCACACCTAGAATCTATCTTTAGGATTAGAAGCTGCTGTGCACATTTTCAAATGTGCAAGCTGATCTTTACAGCTTCATTCTTTGTCTCACAGTTTCATCATTTACTCAACAATATCCCCATGCAGAGGACTAACACTGCTTCCATGTTGTGGAATCAGTTATCTCCATACAGCTTACATGTGTTCTTAGGGTCAAAGTCAGTTCGCTGTTATTATACAGCAAGTAGTTTTGCCAACTGAGCCTTCTCATTGGCCCGTAGGACCATTTTTTAAAATTTATTTGAAGTTAGGGATTGTAGATTAAGGATGAATCATTTGCTTAATATGTGTAAGAACCTGGTTGTGCAAGTGCTGTATAAGAGTAAGTCAGTAAAAATCTCAGCATGGAGAGGGTAGGCAGTATAAAGGTCCGCTTCTAGATGAGTAAACATTCACAGCTGATGGATGCTGGAGACAGTTTTAAATAAGAATTTGGCTCTTGAGCAGGCTATCTGTGGTCCATTAGATGGTCCTATACCCCAAAACATACTAATAGTCCTAACTGCACTCAGTGGGTTTAAAAAGAAAACACAAAATAAGGGAAAATAATAAGGAGCATAAGGAATGAATCAGGAGCAAATGAGGGTTGACGTGATCATAACACTTCATATGTGTGTAGGAAGTTCTCAAAACCTATAATAGATATTCAAAAATTAAAGACAAATACCAAAAGCATGAATTTATTCCTTGTAAATTTGAATTTTCTATTTGAAATATCAAATATATGCTTAAGTCAGAAGATAGATAATAATGTACCACAAGTGTGTAGACCAAAATAATTTGTTTAAGTACTGGGAGTTTTTGACGCCAGTCGTTATGAGTCCTAACATGACTGAAATTATCCAAAAGGATTGCTAGGAACAAACACTGGGGTCGATCACAATATATACAGTATAAACACAATGTCAGAACAACTGAGAAAGGAATTAAACATTAAATGGGCATGGCCATTCAACATGAATGAACACCAAATATGATCTTTAAAATGGAGGTTCTAATGAGAGGGGGAAAAAGAAGGAAAATGCTGGGAGAGGAAATATGTGCTAATAACCACTGCATACTTGCTAAATAAAACAGGGCTTCCCTGTTTCCTCCATTTAACATGAGTTAAAAAAGAAACTGTCTCCTCCACAGACACCTTTGGACCATGAGAAATAGTGATTATCAGTGCAGAACACATGTGGGGAACACCAGTTCTCTCTCCATTGTGCTTGAAAAAATGGTTCTCCTTTTGCTTTTGAATTCCAAGTGATACATCCATCCTCTGGTCCATCATTTTCAACATCACTAGGGTACTTCCCACCAATCATCCACCGAATCTTCCCACTAAAAACTTTAAACACAAGCTTCAAAGTATCATTAAACATACTAGATCTAATCTGATTAGAAAACATCATCCCAAAATCAACCTCCACAATACACATAAATATATCAAAAATACTAACAAACCAAAAAGGACTGGTAAAACTCTACTTTATGCTGATGTAAAATAAGCTAACATGTTATAGCAACCTGAAACTTCATGACTACAACAGCTGGTCCTTTAATGAGTAGAGAAAGAAATTTATGTCAAGTTATAGTAAACTACAGCGAGAAGGAAAGAGCAATAAAAACGTTCAGTCCAAGCAACCAAGTGACAGAAGTATAGACATGGACTGTATGAGCTTGTCAGACTACATTCTGAACCTGAAGAACACAGATCTGTAGGGGAAGACACTTTGTCAAAGGAAAAGGACTCAAATTGTCTTCTAAACTTTGAATGGACCACTGAGACAATATGACATATATTCTTACCTGAGGATAAGTCTGCTTAATTAAAGGTAGCGATTAAATACAGATGGAAGTGGTGGACTTTTTTTCTGTCAGTCTTTAAAAATCATACTTATCTTGCCCACATTCCTTTTTCATTTCCACAGACTGAATGCAGCAGGCTAAGATAGGCTAGGGAAGTGATTTTCAAGTTTAGTGGGCATCAGAATCAGCTAGTCAGGAGCACATAACATAGACTTAGGCACTGGCATTATTTATCATCAGTACCCCTGGGATGAAGCCACTTTAGCACATTAACCAAATTCCCAGGTGTTGCTGATGCATTTTTCCTGAGGTCTGTGATTTGAGTGATAAGCCAGTCATATGGTAAAGAGTCTCGGTCCCTGGATTCCAGTGTAGATAAATATGCCTTGCTGATCATAAGTGTGTGGATGTACTATGTGTGTAAATGTATGTATTCTGGAGTATATTTGTCACAGCATCTAGGATCACCCTAAATGTACAAAGAGTGTTCTGGCATGGGATAAGAATGGAATGTTATTTGATGGAAATATAAAAGAGCATTTTTGAATAAGGAGAAAGAAATAAACGTGATGAACAAGTGTGGTTTTGAGGAATTGGCTAGACGTGAATCAGGAATGAGGGTCCCAGAGTTTTGGGGATGGGTCAGGAGACAGAGTTATTGGAAAATAATTTACATTAGGATATACTGAGATGTAGGCTTGTCAATACATAACATTGATGTAGTGTGTGTGTGTGTGTGTGTGTGTGTGTGTGTGTGTGTGTGTGTGTGTGTTCACACCTGCTATAGCATTCATGCCATAGGTAGGAAGAAAACTTGTGGGAGTCAGTTCTCCTACATTGTGTGTTTCAGCATTAAATTCCAGTTATCAGGCTCAGTAGTAAGTTTCTGTACCTAATCAACATCTCACTGTCCTAAAAGAAAGTCCTTAAACAGTATCATAGGACTTAATTATGAAACAGCTAGCAGGTGGCCATGGGAGATGTTTCTTGATTTATTAGAGTTTAGTATCCTCTCTGTACAAGAATAACACTTTCTGGTAGTATAAGGATAAAGAACAAGCCTTCATGAGAAATAAGCTACTTGATCTTTGCTGTGAACCACAAGTAATCCTCAGCTTTACGACCAAAACTTAAAAGGAGAAAGATTGAAAGATGTTCTGAGGGCAATGCCTAAGACAAACTGTGAGAGCTATGTTGCCTACTATTTATGTTGTACATGAGGCAAACAGAATTGACCACAATATTTCTAAGCCATCATTGATGAGGATGCAGGAGACAGAACAGCTGAAGATGGTATGAATGATAAAAAGCTTGCTTTTAGTGTTTATGTTTTGTTATGTTGAGTCTAAGATAGATAAAAGGAAACCTTTAGAAAATTGGGCTGGTGGGACATTTGAAAACTACAGAATTCCAATTATGGCAAGGACAATAAAAAATAAAACCAATATGGTTGACCTACAGACCTTGAAAAAATTCAGGCTGATAGAATCAAGACATGTGATAGATGTAGTTCTTCCAAGTTTAATTTGTGTTAAATATTTTCCTAGTCACCCTGACTCCACAACAAGGTTATAACAATTGCCAATTCCCCAAGAGACCCAAGAAGAGTTTATTAAACAGATCATGTTGGATTCAGCTATGGTTATACAGTATTTCCCAAATATCCACTTGGACAAGAAAATAGAGAGTGTAAAGGAGGTCTAGACCTGGAGTATTAAACTGTAAGGGTCTTAAGAAGCATCCTTGAAACATTTTCAAGTCCATTATGATAGTTCAGCAGCCACACACTCCATTTAAATCATAGAGTACCATTCTCTCTAAACACACTTGAAGGCCTATTTTGAACTACAATGGCATTTTCTTGGTTTCACTAAGGGAGTTGAATTGATTGAAAACTTGGATACTCTTAAAACACTCAGTGTTGCTCAAGGGTTTCTTTTCCAGGTGGGTGTTCTGTTGATTTTTAGTAGTGAGTTTCTTCTATAGTCAATCTTCCAGATCCTGCCATCTTCAGGTTTCTTATCAAACACTGTAGGTTCAGTAAAAGGTCTCACCAGTTCTAAACTTATGTCAAAAGTACACAGTAAATCCAAGGACTCTCTTGAATATCCAAGATCTCATCTAAGGTTTAGGTTATTAATAGGTCTCAGATATCACACATGTTCTCAGCTTACTAAACAGTGTCAGAATAGATATATTACATGCTCATTAAGATATGAAACCACAAGGAATTGGAACAGATGTTTATAGAAAGGAAATATAGTCTGTGCTCTGAGCTTACTAACAACACAGTTGTAGTAAATTTTATTATTGCCACTTAATAATATACTGGAGTGGAGAAAAGTTTCAGGGGTCAAGAACAATGTCTGCCTTTCCAGAGGATGTGGGTTTGATTTTCAGCACCCAGATGGTAGCTCACAATCACATGTAACACTAGTTTCAGGGGACCCAATATTCTTTGCTGGCCTCAACAAATATCAGGCATGCAGATGTCTAAGAAGCATTGACTGAACACTTGGGAATATTTAAAACACTCACAGTTGCTCAAGGAGATTTTTCTCTAGGAGAGTATGGATGCATTTTTCTCCATTGTCAATCTGTCATTATTCAGGCAAAACATTAATAAATTAAACTAATAATTAAAAATCAACCCTGAGATAGGAATATTGAATGATACATGAGTCAGGATAATATACCTCTACAGAAGAAATAAATGAAAACACGCTTCTCTTTCTTTTCTCCCCCACAACCTGCCTTTGTATCCAAACAACTCGGGAAATAACTGTTTTCTTAGCATCTCTGTGTACTGTGACTCTTTGCACAGGAAAATTTGTAACTGGAGAAATCCAAAGAGTGATGCTAGTTCAATGTACTGGCTTCAGGTTTTCCGTCCTTAGCATAAGAGGTAGAGGTAGGGGATGGGATAAGAACCAGACCCTGTTGTCTATGTTCTGTGACAGAATTCATACATCTTCAGTTACCCTCAGATAACTCCTAACATTAGCAAAATCCAGCAGTCAGCAACCAAGCTGAGGTAAAGAATTTCTGAGTATTCACTGGAATTGATACCATATATAACTATGCTAAACATAATCCTGTTTTCAGAAAGTGAGACTGATGTCCATCCAATGGTGAAATCACCTGGCCGCACAAGCGACTTTATAAGTTTACCTCCTAAGCACTGTTTCTCCCAACTGTAGTCACAAATGACTAATTAAATGAAGTACAATGTGAGCCTTCACCTTCTATCTGACTGGTCCAGAAATGGCTCTGTCGTGTCTAGCTATATTCATTTACAGCTTTACAAATTTGTTGTCAGATTTTTGGAAGAAAGAAGAATAGGGACTATTAATCTTTAATTTATTCTTTATAATAATATTGTTTATTATATCTTTGCTTTAAAGCAATAGCCATACCTTATAGCAATATGCAATTTTTTAAAAAGAAAATGACTTGTATGCAATCATTGTAATGCATGCCATAAGGATATTTTCTTATAAGTATTTGTGTTTGGACTTATTTCTTTTCTGTGTCATCCCTCATGACATTTCTCTGCCTCCTTCTGTTCTGCTATTCCATTTTGCTCTCCTAGTCTAGACTAGGTATCTGTGTATGTCTGATTCTATATATCCTTATAAAATCTTGCATCCCCAGATGAGAGGATTGTGACACCCTTCTTTATTAGTCTAACTGAAGTTGTTTAATATGATAATCTCCAGTTGTGTTCATTATCATCAAATGGCAAAATTTCTTTCTTCCTTGTGGCTTCATATTGTATTCATATATTGTCACTGTATACAAACACACATACATACATGCACACACATACACACACACAAACACATACAAAATGTTATGGTCAAAGTGTTAGTATGACCTGTACATTAGCTATTGTAAACTGTTCTGTAATAAACATTAATATACAAGTATTTCAGTGACACATTGACTTTGAGTTCCTCGGTGAATATTAAGTGGTTTTATAGCTGGGTCTCGTGTTAAATTTTCTAATTTTTATGTTTAAAAATATTTCTCATGTTTGAGCCTTTGTGTAAATACATCTTCTCACAGCTGCCTGCATTTATTCAAGTACTACAGAAATGGAGGACAGAAAGAACACATAAACAGAATTAATCTTCATCCATATCATTACCAGCCATCATCATTATCATCAGGGAGTTGATATTGACTCAAGTATTCATGAGGCTAGACACCATACCTAAAATACACTATAATCATCAGAGAGACAAAATAATATTAAAACATGAGTTAAAGTCCACTTTGAAATTTTTTCTTTCTTTATGTATTTATTTATTTATGCTTATTCTATGTACATTATTGTTTTGCTTGTATGAATGTCTGATTGAGGGTGTCAGATCCCCTAGAATTAGAGTTACAGATAGTTGTTAACTGCCATGTATGTACTGGGAATTGAACCAGGGTCTTCTGGAAGAGCAGCCAGTGCTCTTAACCACTGAGTCATCTCTCCAGCCCAGAATTTATTATCATTAATTTGTAGGTGATTCTCTATGATGTGAGTTGAGGTCACGTTAACACTAGGATTTCTTTTTCTTTTAATTTAATATTTGTTCATAAGTATGTGTATGTGACTTTGTGTGTTTGGCATGTGTAGAGACACTGGTAGTAGCCAAAAGTGGGCATTGGACTCCTTGAAGCTGGAGGTGCAGGCAGTTATGAGACACTGGACATGATAACTGTGAACTAACTAAACTCAGGTTCTCTAGAACAGCAGTTAGTACTCACAACATCAGAACCATCTCTCTAACCAAAACACACAAGTCTTTATGTAACAGAATATTCAAAGAACAGGGATGTAACTCAGTGGTAGAGTGCTTCCTGTCACATCTAGCACACCGAAGGTCCTAAGTTCAATGCCCAGCATCATCACCACAACACAAATCAAATATATCTCCCCATGCACATTGGCGTCCTTCTATATATTATAGATTTTTCATGACTTTGTTAAAATATACTGTTCTGTTTTCAATACCATGATTTAGAAAACATATATGTGCTGTGGTTTAGGTAAGCCAGTCCCAAAGGAACACATGTAAACTTTGTCCTGAGGTTCATAAGATTAGGAAGTGGTAGAATTAGGACTAAGTAAGAAGCCCAAAATCTTTGAAGGCATGACTTTGAAGGGGTTTTGGCAATCCAGAATTCCTTCTCTCTGTTTCTCTGTTTAAAATGTGACCACTCTCTTTGAATCATGCTCTTAGCTTAACAGAGAACCAAAGCAGTAGGAATAACTAGTTTTGAAGATGAACATTCAAAATTATGAGCCAAGACAAATCTTTTCCTTTAAATAAGTTTGTGTCAAGGATTTTGTTATGGTAACAGTGAGCAAATGTAATCAAAGTAACCATATCTGTTTATATGTATAACTTCACCAGTTGTCAACACTCCATATTAACATCAGAAATTCTGACTTTAGAATTAGAACTAACAACAAGCCTTTAGCTACACTGAGTGCCAAAATTCTAGCACATAATTCTCTGACTACCTGCTGAAGGGCTCAGAAGGAACAGCCCACTCATTGCAATAATAAGGATCTGCTAAAGGAGAATGTAAAGATAAAAATAATTGAGATGACAGGTATCAATTGAGAAACAGCAGTCATAAAACCCAGTGAGAGTCTTGTGATTGCCTCAGGACTTCCTGAACATTCCAGTACTTTGAAGAAGAATCACTTCTCAGAGGTATGGCTGCAGACAGTTCAATAGTCTACCTTTCCTCTTCATGATGAGGTTGACTTTCTCACTAACCATCAGTAATTAAGCAATAGTCAGCCTCTTTTGTGCACTTATTTTATAATTAAATATCTGGCATTATTTTTTAAGTTTTTCATTTTAATTTTTATTTCATGTGCATTAATGTTTTGCCTGCATGAATGTCTGTGCAAAGGTGTCAGAAGCTCTAGAAATAGAGTTTCAGACAGTTGTGAGCTGTCACGTGGGTTCCAGTTGAACCTGGATTCTTTGGAAGATCAGCCAATGTTCTCAATTGCTGAGTCATCTCTCTAGCCCCCTGACATGACTCTTATTAGTAGTATGTGAATAAATAATTTAATAGTAGCAAAAGCCTCCTAGACAAGGTACAAGCTGCAGTAGTCTCTTCTGTCTTACAGTGTTCAGTTGCACAGTAGGGCCACATGACAGATATATTACTGTATCTGGGCACTGAAATTCACTGTGCTGAATTTTTGGACAACTTCCATTTATAGAATTCTGAACTGGATCTACAGTCAAACTGAATCAATAATATATGATAACATCTTTCCTATGAGCTACGTTCCATCTCTTTTAAAAATGCCTAACAAATATTAATTTACTTAAATGCTACAAAGAGCCAAGGAAAGAGATTTATTAATCCTTATTTTGAGGATGAAAGGTTTCATGCACCAGAGAAGAGCAATGTCTTGTTCAAAAACATAGATGTCACAAATGGCAGAGCTGTCACTTAAGCAGATGCTGTTTCAGGGGTCCATGGTCTCCACTATAGTACTGAATTTTACAGTAGAGGATTTCAAAGGGAAAGGCATGACCCAGAAAGGAATATTTAAAAACACAACCACCTTGACTCCCACCTTGATCCCCAGCTCAGATATATCCCGCTGGGCATTCTGGAGGGCATTTAAGAATGTTTAATGGGTTAATTTGAAGCCGTTTCAACAAACATATTTTTAGTTTAGGGTGGGCAAACTTTTGTAGGAAGGTCTCTGCTTTAATCAAGTTCATGAAATTAATTACATATATATACACATACACACATGCACGTGCACACACACACACACACACACACACACACATACAAATGTACATATATTAGGATTGAAAGGGGCCTTTGCAGCTAATAGCGCTTTCTGCTTTTTTAGAAGGCAAGGGTTGTGTCCCAAACAACATCATTGTGGCTCTCAACTTTCTGCAATTATAATCCAGAGGAATCGATGCCCTTTCCTGGCCTTCACAGGCACTATAGCACATGGTGCACATACACTCATGCAGGCAAAACACTATACACATAAAACAAAAATAAATCTTCCAAAAATTCTGTATTTCACGCCATTGGAAAATTAAACATTTGGAAGATACTCTGAGTCTAGATTCATTGATAATGCCTAGCACAGACAGACAATATGCAAGCTATATGTTATTTAATTTGCAAAGAAAGGTGTTAGTTAACTTGAAGTGTAAGCACTGCTGATATCTGGACTGAGGCCAAAGCTAACACAATAGGGGGCCATTGAAATCATAGTGAATAAAACTTAGTTTTGCTCTTCAGCATGCAAGAGAATTGAGCAAACATCTCTGAGTCCTTGGGCCACTGAAAGGTCACACAAAGTATATGATTTAATTGGGGAATATGTATGTGGTCACAGCAGTGAATTACTTATATATTAGAATATATAGATACTTACATACAAATAGACATATGATATAGATATAGATGATATATTATATATGTACATATTCATATATATCACCCTTATAAATATTGTGTCTGAGAACATGGTTGCAGGAATTCTGTCTAACTCCAAATGATGCCCATACCTTGGTCATTATATTATCCTATATGATGTGGCTCTGTCCTTGTGTCTTAGTGACAGGAAGAGTCAGAGCACAGTTCTAGACTGAATGAGTTCAAATATCTGTGCTTTTAAATTAATTTTCCTGGTAGGCAATAGATTTGATTTATTATTATCGCACATGTATGCTATGTGTATGTGCTATGTATGTATTGTGTGCTTGTGCAGGGCACATGTACAAGAGAACACATGCAGAATCCAGAGAACACCTTCTGGAATTTGTTCTCTTCTACCTCAACTTACATTCTAGGAGAAAATCTCAGGCCGCCAGGATTGTACAACAAGAGACTTTTCCCTGCTGAGCAGTCTCATTGGTTCTCACATCCAAGTACTGCACATTCTAAGCACATTGTTAAACTCCTATGTTTTTCTATTCTCAACATGTAAAGGTTATACTTAACACATTTTGGTAAAACGTAAACATGTAAAAACTGAGGTAAGTGCTTAATAAATATAAGACCTCTAGATTAGACATAAAGCTCATCACTGGAACACATATACACCTGCCATATACTATTGAATAAATTTTATAGATTTTTTTTGCATACACACACATGCACCCCCTCTCTGTGTATGAAGTGTGTGTGTATGTGTGTGTGTGTGTGTGTGTGTGTGTGTGTGTGTGTGTGTGTGTGTGTGTGTGGTGTGGTGTTTGAAAAGACCAAATGATTTTGGGGGTACAGAACTTTATACTGATCTGATCAATGTTTGAATGTAGCACTTATAAAAAAATCACACTGTTCTTCTCAGATTAAAGCTCTTATAGGAACACAGCAATATTCCATGAATCTTTCCTACACCAGCACTTAGCTTTACTCACAGTGTTGTGTAAATGTTACATAACTATGAAAACACACTCCCCATGGCAGGACAAACACAGCCCTGCATGCACATACAGGGTCTGCAAATGACACTTTCTGTTATATACTCGAGTTACATGTGCTGGATTCTTGCCCAGCTGGTATCTGTGGTGATTTTACACCAAACACACTGGGAATTTTATTCTTGAAAATGGAAAAAAATTATTCATAGTGATCAAGAAAATCAGTAACTTCTAGTAAGATAGGGAGCCTTAAATTGAATCAAACTCTGTCTCAAAGACCAACCCTAATAAATGCTATCATTTTAGTAAAGGATCTTCCTGAAATACTTGCTTCCTCAAGTATGCAATTCTGTCAACATTAACAAGGCTGATGAGCAAAAGGGACCATGAGATACATCCATTTGCAGCCACTATGTATGTTTGATCCTGTCACTTTTAAGCTACAGAAAACTATGGGAGCTACGGACTACCTGTCTCCTGGTACAAAGTGCAAGGAAGGCAATAATTCTGACCCTCACTTGAAGTAGCTACCCCATCCCCATACTGCAGATATCTAAGAAACTTGCTGAGAAAATTCTAGTTTGTCTTTTTGATATCATTTTGATTTTATTTAAGACTCTTAGTCAGACAATGGTATTTACTAATTTGACTTCTCTGGGGGAAAAATCTGCATCCATGATTATTCTTAACTTGAGACAAGATGTATCAGAAAGTAAGGCAATGCCCTCACCTATGAGGATGTCCTGCTAATCAGAAATAAATGTCATTTGAACAAAATTATGATTTTTTACAGAAAATAATGACTGGCATGACAACATGCCATCCAAATTAATATGACACCACTGTTTTTGCAGAAAGACTTTATTTTTGTATAAATATAAAGAATTTCCTAGTGAATGTAGCATAAAACTACATATTCAATGTTCAGACTGCCTAAACCTTTCAGTGTTATATGAAAAATAATCATGTGATCTAACCTTGAATATTTTAATTTAGCATTAGAAATACTTTTATACTTTGCAAGATCCACACTTCTAGGTCAGATTGTTCTAGGTTAGAAGATTCTTTTCTCTGTGGCTTCTCTCTACTATGAACAGGCAGCAGTTGCTGGAACCCTTTTATATTTTGTATGACATAGTCATTGAGGTCTCTGAACAAATATGACTTCTTTCTTATTTAGGAATAAAGAGTTACATAGCTCTGTCCTCTATACACTTAGAAAGTCATCAACATTTTTTTCATCTCACACCTCTCATTCTTAGTGAGATGAGTGTCATTTGAATTTATGAAGAAGACTATTTGCCCTGGGGTCATTTCCCTCAAAACAGAACCTGCCCATACTCTGAACATGCTCTCTACCTAATACTTTGCTTAAATATGCTCCAATTCTACAGAATCCTGGACATACTCTTAAGAAGAGGAATGATGAAGATCAGGAAAACTATACAAGAAACTACATTTCAATACCATCCCCATTTCAGCTGAATGTGCAAACCCTATGGCCAACTGTCACACTGATCAAACAGATGCATTTTCACATAGACAGAGGTATGGGTCTGCTTAAGAAGAGGAAAGGTGGCCAGCTGGAAATGGAACCAAGGCATTGGCATCTGCCACAGCCTAGGATTTTGTTCTTTTGTCTTTTTGTCTGCTTTCCAATCTCTTACAAGTGTACATGCCAGCCAAGCAGGCTGTCAAAAGCCAATGCCAATTCATAAAGGAGTAAAAGAATTTGGACTCAGAAAGAGTGCAAATATATAACCCATGTCCCTGTTTGACACACATTTGGGATATGACACTTAAAATCCAATTTGTAGTATTAGATTATTGCTCAGTGCAATTCACTATGACTTAAGGATTGCTTAGTTTTTAAAACATTATATTGCAAATTCCGAGTGGGAAGGTTTACCCACTCTGAATAGAGTTAGACTTAGAGTGAGATGGTGGTTAGATGATAAACTGAAATGTGCTGAGGCCAAAGAGAACATTTTTCTGGCCTGTAGAGAAATCTGTATAGAATTACAGGAAATGTAGCATTCAAGCGACACAGGCCCAATGTTTCAGCCTTAATTATTTCTAGAATAATAAAATTAAGTGCTTGTTTTAACATCAGTGAGTTCCTGTTTTATAATTTTTTTCCAGAAAACAGTAACCTTTCTTGACTTCTAGAATCAAAAACCAACCACTGAGGCTTTTCCATTTTAAACTCTGGTAGTGATTCCAGGCAATAATAACATTCTCTCAAAGCATCTAGGAGACAGACAATTAATAACAAAATGTTGTCCGTGTAGCTATGAAAAGATATTCAGACTCCTTAACCATTAGTTATAGCTTCTTACCATATGTAGAGATACTGAGACAAATGCAGCTACGAAGGAGGTAAAAGACCTTTTAAGATTTGGCTGTTGGTGATTCTATTTTCAATCACTCTATCACCTAGAGAAAATAAAGTCAGCAGTCTTTAGTTTCAAAGATGAATTGTGCTATGTGGACATAGAAAAATAGCTTATTGTCTATCTTAAGTAGATTGTCTAAGACAATAACATGTGTCTGTTTGACCCAAGAGACAATACCAGAATAGAAAATATAATTTTTAACTATCATTATTAATATGATATATAGTCTTGGTTCTATTTATTTCATTATAAACTAGATGAGCTAAATAATGTCACCAATTCTTTTATCCACACAAAAATGACAAGCACATTGGACAATGAATCTGAAAGTATTAGATAAATTTCAAGCATTGATAGAAACACAGAAAAGCAGTTGACTCATGGGACCCTGGGTAACTTTCAGCATAATCACTAAGAATTTTCAGAGGTGACACTGTTATTATTTAACTTAATACTAAAAGGGGTAGAATCTGAGGGTCTGCCAAACTGATTTCCAGAGTGGTTGTACTAGCTTGCAATCCCACCAACAATGGAGGAGTGTTGCTCTTTCTCTACATCCTCACCAGCATCTGCTGTCACCTGAGTTTTTGATCTTAGCCATTCTGACTGGTGTGAGATGGAATCTCAGATTTGTTTTGATTTGCATCTTCCTGATGAATAAGGATGTTGAACATTTCTTTAGGTGCTTCTCGGCCCTGCGAATTTCCTCAGTTGAGAATTCTCTGTTTAGCTCTGTTCCCCATTTTTTGATAGGGTTATTTGGTTTTCTGGAGTCAAACTTCTTGAGTTCTTTGTATATATTGGATATTAGCCCTCTATCGGACGTAGGATTGGTTAGGATCTCTTCCCAATCTGTTGGTTGCCATTTTGTCCTATTGACAATGTCTTTTGCCTTACAGAAGCTTTACAATTTCATGAGGTCCCATTTGTGGATTCTTGATCTTAGAGCATTAAGTCATTGGTGTTCTGTTCAGGAACTTTTCCCTGGACCCAGCTATAGTACTCCTAGGCATATACCCAGAAGATGCTCCAACATATAATAAAGACACATGCTCCACTATGTTCATAGCAGCCATATTTATAATAGCCAGAAGCTGGAAACAACCCAGATGTCCCTCATCAGAGGAATGGATAAAGAAAATGTGATATATTTACACAATGGAATACTACTCAGCTATTAAAAACAATGACTTAATGAAATTTGCAGGCAAATGAATGGAACTTGAAAATATAATCCTGAGCGAGGTAACTCAGACACAAAAGAACAAACGTGCTATGTACTCACTTATAAGTGGATATTAGCCCAAAAGTTCAGAATACCCAAGTTTCACTTTACAGTAATTGCTGGACTGAGCATGAGGTTCCAGATGGAAGTGTGGGAGAAGGGACTGAAGGAGCTGAGGGAGTTTGTAGTCCCATGGAGGGAGCAACAGTGTCAACTGACCTGACACCCCCCCCCCCCGGTCCTCCTGGAGGCTGGACCACCAACCAAAGAATACACATCGGAGGACCCATGGTTCGGACCACATATGTGGCAGAGGAGGGCCTTGTTGGCCATCAGGAGGAGGAGATGCCCTTGGGCCTGAGGGTGTTAGAGGCCCCAGTAAAGGGGAATGTCAAGGTGGGAATACGGGAGTGGGTGGGCTGGTGGGCGGGAGGTGGAATACCTCATAGAGGCGGGGAAGGTGAGGGGATAGGGGGTTTCCAAAAAGGAGACCTAGAAAGGGGGAAACATTGGAAATGTAAATAAAGTATCAAAAAATAAAAATAAATAAATAAATAAATAAATAACGGGTAGAATCTGTAATAAACATAGGAAAATATGGTATTTTTCTACAAATTCTAAATACTGTATCAGTTAAACTGATTTGTTACTATCATGACCAAAAGATACTTCTGGAAAAAGGAGTTTATTTGGGCTTATGATTCCAGGAGAGTCCATAATGGTAGGCTGGTCTGACAGTAGATAGTTGGAGCACTAATGAAAGATCACATCTCACTTGCACAAAGGATCCAGAGACAGCAAACTGGGAGGCTGAATGAGACTATAAACCCTCAAAGTCCATGTTCAGTGATGAACTTCTTCCAGCAGTTTAAACAACGGTGAATCAAGGGTTCAAATTTGTGTGTCTATGGGGGACACTTATCACTCAGACCATCAAATAGACCTTTAAAACATGTTTGCTCTCTGACTATACCCCACCAGAGCATCTACCATCACACTAGTCTAGACTCCATTCTTTCTCAGATTGAACTGTTTAAAACAAAGAACCTTTTCAGATATACCAAATTAGATTGCTTTAGCCTAGTCTGCTTGTCAGTTATGAAATTGAAAAAATCTGTAATATTTTTGATATTGAAATCCTCAACTTTTCTCTAAGTAATGGATTTAGAGTGGGTAGAGTCCCCTGACTCTCCCACTACACTCTTTACATACAAAGGAAATGGGACCAGTAAGATGAGATTACACGTAATACATTGCAACTGGGAGATGAAAGATAGGTTGATCTGTGAGGGATCAAGTATACAATTTCATCTTCTCCAAAGCCTCAAGCATCGAGATTAGGAAAGCTGCAGAACTGTGTGCTCCTGCTGTTGGACCTGTGCTACTAGCCCACAGACACGAATTCTTTGACAACATGAAGAGAAACAGATGACACTTTCAGAGTTGGGCATTTTATCCCTGAACACATCATAAAACATGTTATGTCACTTAGATGCTCTGCTTTTGTTACACTTTCTGAATATTCTCGAATTCGTTTGGAATTAAAGCTGAATTTTGGAGCATTTGATTATTTTCTTCTTCCATGGAAGAATTCCCTCTTTTTCTAACCCTGTCTGTAAATATTCATCCAAGGCTCTTTTCACCACAAAGTTCTTTTGATTGAGCTATAAACATGCTCACTCCATTTTATAATGATTCTATAGCTTGACCATGGGACACCATGCTGGCTTTGTATTTATTTATTGTATTTATAGAATATCTGATACATGACAAGATATTTTAAAAGCTTGACAAAACAATATACTTTAGAATATGAGCTCCCTGATCCCTGAGTTTGTAGAGACTCTGCAAGGAAATAGGCAAGGTCATTTTCAGAGAAGGAAAATTCTGTAAACAAAATCAGCAAGATGAAAATAATAGATAATGATCTTTTCTAAGGGCTGGGGCAGAGATCTTCTGCAGATGTGCCATGGAAATTTGTATAATTAAGCCAGCAATGATGGAATATCACTTACAGAAACAGAAGGATAGAAAATTTCAGGGAGGAAGACCATCTGGCCTCCAGGTCCACATGTGAGAGTGGGCACTGAGTCCTGGAGCACGGGAAGATATGCCCAGCTGGCTGTTACCAGGGTCTGACAGCAAATGCCAAGGATATGACGACAGAGCTCATCTTGAAACTCAAGTTCACCAGTTTAAAAATACGGGATTTCTTTCAGATGGGGCAAGAACTCACCAGACTCTAATGACTAGAGAGTTTTATGGGAAGCTCTTTGAAAAATTATTTTTCAGTCATTGAAAGTATTTATCACAATAGATATATGTCCTTCTCACAAGGGAAAGATTGGTGTTTTACAATTGCCAGGACATGGATATGCATTTGGTAAAAGACAGTGATGAAAAGAATTTAAATGAAAACATTGAAGTTAAGAAAATGTGTTCTATCTCAATGGATACTCAACATCTCACACGCTGAGATTACATTGTAAGAATACAATTCAGTACTTGCAATACGTATTTGCCCTTTTCCATTTATGCAAAATTCTTAGAAGTCATTAAATGGTCCTGTTGAGGTTGTTCCCAACAACAGTCATTCACGGTAACTTCAAATTTTTCTTAAATGTATTTATTTTCTACATGACTTAAGAATTAACATAATTCTCTATAATTAAACACTATTCAAGTAGGTATATTTCAAGGTATACTACAAACTGAATGTCTATACATCCATATATATACATATTTATAAAAATTTAAGCATATATTAAAGGCAGAAAGGAGTGCTGTGAAATATCTTCTGGTTATTACCTAGTTATAGCATTAGTAACTCAAAGCAGACATGATTACCTATGCAACAAGATCATGTCTTATATTTTAAAATTTTTAGCATGCCCTTAAAATCATGTGACAATATTCCTATCAGCTCTTAAGAAATCATGGTCTAATCACTTTGCTTTATTCAGAAAATCCCGAGTATTTCAGCTCATCAAAGTAAGGCAAGGAGAACAGTTTCCATTGTTGGTTGTGGGTACAGAGATACACACACACACACATACACACACACACACACACACACACACACACAAACACGGGGGGCAGGGTAGCAATCTGGAAAGACTAAATCTGGCCGCAGCTTCTCAATGAGTGGCAGAGCAAAGGCTAAGCAGCTTCTCCAAGGTCTAGAGTGGGTGGCAGGCCTCTGTGGAGTGAGGATGAAGGGACTCTGCTTGGCAAGTGAAGAATTCACCACTTTCTCATCTCACTGCCTCCTCTCTATGAGTACCTTGGGAACCTGTTTCTTTCCTGCTGGAAGTGGCAGCACACTAACAAAGCTGAAAGGAGAATTTATCACTGGAAGGTTCCTCCAGTGACTCCGTAGCCTTGGTTCAAATACTCTGATGATATCTTTCGTGGCAGAAAGCAGACTATGATTAATACCAGTGTCACAGAGTAACATCCTTAATGCAGGGCGGGTGATAAATAAGAGGGGGCTTGGGTTCTGCTTTTATTTTATGTCCTTTATCAAGTAGCGGACTCGACTCACAGAGCTCTAACTTATGTTGAGAAGGAAGAATACTTGCAAAAAACGACTAAGGCGCCCCATAAGGCATCAATGGCATATTTCATCCACTGTAAGTACAGTCATCTGCGTCTTCAACTGCAAAGTTTATTCCTAGGATCGAAAATAATACACATCAATGCAGGTGTGTATGCAGGGAGGGGGTGTTCCTCAGACTCTCCTTTACTTATAGAGTAACTCATGTAGTGTAAAGCTTAATGAATTACTCATGAACTCTCAAAGTGAGGATGATTTTTTCTTTCATTATGAATATTCTGAAAATGTAGCCTAAAGCTGGTACACAGACTCAGCAGTTACAATGGTTTCCAGAGCATGATGCACTGATACTCTGCTTTCTACCCAGGTAACTTAAAGCCTCAGACAAAGGTCAGCCTAGGTATTATACCTATCCATAAGACATGCACTCTGCTAAGCTGTTGAAATTTTGTTGTTTCTCTCTTCATGGGGGCCAAAGGACAGTCACCCGGCCACCTCTAAGTAGCATAGACACTTAAAAATAATTGAGAACTCAGAGGGTATGAATGGTTTTGGAGGTTACATATTTTTAGTTTCTTTAACAAAATGTCATTTTTAAAAAATTCTGGAGCTAGGACATGTTATCAGAATTTACACAGTGTTAAAACTTGCTTATCAGTTCACACAGCACACAGGAGCTGTGACAGTGAGTTAGAAAATACTCCCTAATATCTCATTCTTGGTAGGTCAGTAATGCAGAATAAGTCATTTTATAGGCAGATATTTTGTGGGGCGGTGGGCTATGATAGGCAGCCTGGTCCCTGGTCAAGCACAGGCTTAAAAACCCCAGCGACCCAGCAGGGGGTAACCCTGCAAGGGACAGTAGGCATTTTGCCCCACTCCTGGGCCCCTGACTCTTGTCAAGTAGCTACAGCCCCCTGTAGAGGTCTGTGGCCATCAGTCACATAGGAGCAGCACCCCAAACCCTCCCATATACAGATAAGGTATCCCCAAGCTCTCAGAAAAAGCCAATGGGAAGTTAGTGCTGTCAGACCCTGACCCACCCCAAAACTGTATATAAGAAACTGAGGCTGCAACTGCGGAGATTGAGGTGGAGGCAGCTGCAGCAGCAGAGACAGTGGAGGTGACTCCCCTCCCTGCTCCCACTCTCCCCATTTTGCCTGAACCCTCTCACCTGCCCTTGCCAGAGATCCCCTTGGAAAGCCTCCAACACACAGGTCCACATTAGTTGATGACTTTAAGAGTTTAGATAAGGCCCAGGGTTGGCTGGTCTAAGGTGGCCAGGAGAAAAACACCCAAGCACCCGTCCAAGCCATGCCAACTACAGCACTGAGTGAGCTAGCTGAGCAGTGCTGGAGAGCTTGCCCTGGTCTTGTTGGCATAGGTGAGGTAGCAGGCTGATTAACTCAGCTCTCTCCCAGGCCCAGATCCAGGGGTTTGAGTTGGCCCGCCCTGACATCTGCCCCATCTGTGAGCTGCTGGAGTGCATGAAAGGGCAGATTCAAAGTTGCATATTTCCAGGATATCCTAGAAAAGTCCCCGTGAAGATCCAGAATAGATAGTGTGGTAGAATCCGGAGTCTTTAAAACAGACCAATGACTCACTGCAGTGAACACTTGCAAGTAAAAATATGCTGATAGAGGGATATATTGTGTGACATACTACGGCTTCCACAAAGGACGATGATGATGATGATGATAATGATGATGATGATGATGATGATATCTTATTTTCTTCTCTTTGGGGAAAGGAAGTTTGAAAGGGAAGAGGATGTATATAAAGAGATGGAAATATGAGTGGGATTGGGGTTCATGATGTGACATTCACAAAGAATGAATTAAAAGTTTTTTTTTAAAGTTTAGATAACACACTATCAGTGAGGTTTACCAGGAGGTTCTGATACGTGCTAGAAAGAGAAGTAAGTATCAATTATATTTGCATAGATTAGAAGTAGACATGTATGCTATTTATAAAAGTGCCCTGTTCAAGAAAGATACTCAGTAAAGTGCTGGTTTTCAATTTGGTAAGTTTAAGCATTGGTTGATAGCTGGGTTGCTGACAAATATTCCTAGTTTGCCTTTTTTGGAATGCATTACAGACAGGGTAAATATGTGTCCTATATTATGAGACTTCCTGGCTTACTCTCTGTGGTGGTTCATGTTTCATGTCAACTTGACATGTGTAGAATCACTCAGGAAGGAAACCTCAATGATTAACTTGATTTCCCTTAAATGTGGTTGGAAAACCTACACACTGGGTGGCATCTTTCCTCAGTCAGAGGATTTCAAATGGTATGTAAGTGGAGAGAACAGGCTGAGTACTAGCATGCATGTATGTAATCTCTCTGTTCCTGAGGACAGATACAATGTGACCAATTCCCTATGCTTCTGTACTGTGGGTTCCTTGCTAGGATGAATTATAATGAAGACCTGTAAGCCAAAATAAACCCTCAAGCACTTTGCCATCTCTGTTTAATATGGACAACTGTTACATCAGCCATCAGGGCAGAAGAACCTTTGATTTTAAATAAGCCTCACTGAAGATTAATTTGCAAAACTTCATAGGAGAAATCAAGAGGTGCAACAGTCATCCCAGCGGATAAACACTTTGGAACAAAGTCACAATATAGCTTGTGTAAGCATGGCAGAAAGAAAATCCCGGGCTAGAGATCATGCTGTAGTTTATGTATATGAATTGCCACCTGTAGGGGTGTTAACTCAGAGACAGGATTCTCTCTTTCTCTCTCTCTCTCTGTCTGTCTCTACACACACACACACACACACAGAGCCAGGTCACCTATGCCAACACGACCAGGGCAAGCTCTCCAGCACTGCTTAGCTAGCTCACTCAGTGCTGTACTTGGCATGGCTTGGATGGGTGCTTGGGTATTTTTCTTCTGGCCACCTTAGGTCAGCCATCCCTGGGCTTTATTTAAATTTCCTCTCTCTCTCTCTCTCTCTCTCTCTCTCTCTCTCTCTCTCTCTCTCTCTCTCTCTCTCACACACACACACACACACACACAAAAAAAACTGAGAGAGAGGGAGAGGGAGAGAGAGAGGGAGAGGGAGAGGGAGAGGGAGAGGGAGAGGGAGAGGGAGAGGGGGAGGGAGAGGGAGAGGGAGAGGAGAGGGAGAGGGAGAGGGAGAGGGAGAGGGAGAGGGAGACGGAGACGGAGAGGGAGAGGGAGAGGGAGACGGAGAGGGAGAGGGAGAGGGAGAGGGAGACGGAGACGGAGACGGAGACGGAGAGGGAGAAGGAGGAGAGAGGTTAATAAAATATAAATTAGCAAAGACCTGACATGAAACAGGAAAGAAATAGGCTTTTGGATAATTTTGGATATTATCCAAGTCTATCATTACCCAATGTAGGAATATCTTGCTTTAGTTACTAAATATTTATTTAATAATGTAGTTTGAGCAAAAAATAAAATTGGTGATTTCATGGTCATTTTTTTGTTTTCTACCTGAGATAATTAGTAGTTAAAATATACACCTGCATGAAAGAAAAGTCAGGAACAATATTTTCCAAGTCCCATCTTCCAGGCACAGTTGATGGTAGAATGACTTTTGCAAAGCTTCCTGCAGAAAGAAACCTCAATATGTACTAGGAAGCAAGACTCCTACTAGACTAGAGAACAGCAGTAGTACGCCCTCTGAAGAACACCAGGAACCGGCAGGACAAACCTGAAGAGGGTTCTCCCAAGCACTGAGGGTTCGGCTGCAAAGTAGAGCAGTTGCCACACATGCACTGTACCCCCGTGTTCCATCTCCCACACTGTAAGGACACAAATAAATTCTATTGTCTAACAAGTGTTCTAGGAAACGGTAGAGGAATATCCTGAGAAGGAAGTTCCATGGGACCTTGGGGCTCCACAACAAGTTTCCTGTGAATGATGATAGGCTGAAATTGACATACGAAAATAAATGCAATTATTCCACTTACATTTCTTTCTCTAACTTTCCCTCTAGTAACTACCCCTGTGACCCCATTGCCAGTTTCCTACTCATCTTCTCTTGTTTCTCTCAAGCCACAGGTCACCCTACCTCGAAAACTTCAGATCTAATATTGCCAATTGTTAGCTATGGCTTCATTGATATTTGGTCCTAGGGATGAACCCAGCACGCTGTGCATCAAAGCAAGGTCTCTATCCCAGCTACAACTCCAGACCTTTTTCTTTACTCCATAATGTTCTTTGCTCTCTTGAGAACCTAACATTACAGCTTTTAGTCACTAGCAGATTGCTTGGAAATAGCTTTAATTTTGAGCCCATTACAGGGTAAACACTACAATTCTTTACGATTATATGCTACCATATATTGCTGAAAAGAATTTTAGAGCAACTACTGCAGACATATCGGGTAAACTCTTGAGATGAAGTTAGCTCAATGGTGACAGAAATGAGACTCCTATATAGTATCACCACTGAACTTTCAAGCAAGCTCCCTTGTATGACATTGTGTGATGAGGCTGTGTTTTTCCCCTCAAAATTGTGCTTATTTTTTCCTCTTTCTCTTACTTTTGTTCATCTTTAGTTACTGGGGATGTCACAGAATTAAATTCAGAGGTTTGTTTCACTGTTCCAAGAATTAGGGAGTTTTATTACTTTGGGAAGTTGTCCCATTTTCTCAGAGAAGTTGGCATTAGTTTTGCAATCAATATTGCATGAAGTCATGATGGAATACACACTCACATATGACTATTGCTGGCGTTTCTCACTCAACACATGAGTTAGATGAGTGCTTCTTTATTAACAAGACACATGTTGAAATAAACACACAACTCCTAACCCCTGGAAACTAAGAACTGAGAGAAGTAGCTCAGACAAACCACAATGCTACCTTTGAAGATTGAAGCAATAGTCATATATCATCACATACACATTTTTATTTTGCTAGTGAGGATTTTAGAAAATCAGCTTATTCATACCATATAATATCAGGAAACTTTAAATTCAACTAAATTAAGGCTTAAATTCTATCTCATGACCTCAGTGGAACACTTCTATGGTGCAGATTATAGTGCGTGGCTTCACATGGTATGTAGTTAAGTTAATCTGGCAAAATAGGCATGTCCTTTAAAAGATGAGAAAAAATACAAATATAAAAGAAGTTTGTTTTTTCATATTAAGGACTACGCTGTTTGTCGAGCTCAAAATCAACTTTGTATAGTCAGGTCTTTCCTTCCACTCTGGGGTTCAAACTACCAGTCTTGCACTACGTGTCTCTTTTCCTGCATGAACAGTCTTTTAGGCCCCTGATGTCATGATAATGAGACATACTGGTCAATTAGTGACAAATTCCATGGATGTCTTTGCACAGTATGGTATACCACACAGTAGGAAAGGCACAAAAATTTATTATCTTAAATTATCAGTGTTCTTAAAGGTTCGATAGCCTGGAGTCTATGAAGATGCATCCTCAATGTAGAAGAAAAGTGGGCACTGCACCCTTCCACTTTACCCTAAAATCAGACGCATACCTACTCATAACTCAGAAGTTCTCTCTTTCCTCTCCCTGACCCTTAACTGGCTCTGACATTATTTACAGCCCATCTTTATATGTAGCCTGCAATAGACTGACTGAAGGTCATTGCTCCTGGTTTTGTAGGTACTGAGCCTCTGAAATGACTCCTGACCTACTCATTTCCATGAGTGCAGGCAGAAGCTGGACTCCAACATGGGCCTTTCCCATAGACCATCTTCACATGCTCTCCCCTGTTCCTTCCTCTTGTTCCCATGAGCTTTCTATTCATAAAACATGCAGAGAAACCTGTTACTTGGCTTCTGCTTCTAAAGAACGCTAAGAAAAGTAGAACACTGCAAAAGATGCCTTCCAGACAACTAGTCAGCTCACAAGGCTTTTTAAAAATATATATATAAATAAATTTTATATACTAAATCTCCCTTCCCTTAAATAGACTGTAGGCAATGAAAACAGTGATAAGAATCAGGTAGATTCTGAGATAAATCCTGGTTACAGCAGATACCGTCTTATGTCAATTTCAGCAAGGAATCTAAACCAAAATTTACCCTTTTAATCTATAAACTGGATCAAAATAGTTCCTGCTTCTGATATATACTGCACAATTTTTGTCATGTGTTTAATAGAGCTCACGTCTAACGACATCACTGGAAACAACAATCTCTAATCTTTCTGTTGGTGAAGAAAGAAAGAACACATTGTAGACAGTCCTGTAAAAAAATATTAATACAGATGTTTCATAGAATTTTGTTCTTGTATTGACTGTTTCAGAATATGCTTATGGTTTTTGGAGGTATATAATAATTTGCTAGAAGTCATTCATAATAACACTGTTATGTGGGGTCTTGATATAACCGAGATGGAGGTCAAGACACCAGCATCTGTAGAGAAGTTACTGGAACTTGAATTAATCAGTGAAGAACAAGAGCATCTGAGAGAACCCGGTGTAACCCAAAGTGAGTGCTGGCATACTGTGTATCACAAGGCTCATATGTTTCTTCTTGTTTGTCTGTTTTAGGTTCATAAATGAGACAGAAATTTGCTTTTTTAACACTAAAAGTATGCTACCTAAATTTTGAATAGATTATTTCTCCAAATGTCAGTGTCAATGTGATGGGATTTTGGCAAATTTGTGTTTGATTTAAAAGTGTAACTGCCCAGGAGTGCTAACCCAGGCCCTGAAATAGAGAATGAGAATTCTGCTTAGCTCTAATTTGTTGTCTAAGATCTGAGAAAAACAACAAAGATTATAAATAATTAAGGGATTATCTGTTTCCTAAGGAGGAAAATTATGTGATTAATTATTTGGAAGGATTGGTCACAGGATTTTTAAAAAATATATAGCTGTCAAACTCATCAAGTAACTGAGCTTTCCAGTGAACATACGTTGTTAAGAGTATACAGAAGAGAAGAGACTATTAACTTCATAGGTAGAATTATAATCAGGGACCTCATATAGCCATAAAGGTTATAGTATTGCTATTAGATGAATGCTATGAACTTTTCAATTTTTCATCTGTCTGAGCTTTTGACTACATGTATATATGTATGGGGTTTTAATCAAAGTATGTATCTGAACAACATTGAATCAAGTTTTTGCTCCAGCCATGATAAATTAAGAAATCTCTGTTTTATGTTAAACGAAGTAGTATCTCTAGGCAAGTGGAAACTAACTATAATCATTTAAATTGCTTGTCAATCCTAGATTCCTTTTTCTGTATCACAGACACACTTGACCCCATTAGGATAAAGTCCCGAGTCCATTAGCTATCTCAGAAAGTCCTGTCTCTCCTGTAGATTGATGTCACAGCTTACAAAGGCTCACAGGGAAGCTAGGGTAGGATAGTGCTTGCTTATAATTCTAGAACTTGTGAAAGGGAAGTTAGAGCAGCAATTCAAGGCATAATAAATATCTATATCAAGTACTAAATAGCACAGTGCAGTCAGGCCGTGGAAACCCTGAACAGTCCTTTTTACAACTAACTGGGGAAAGCCATGAGACAGAGTTACAGGAAGTGTCACTTTAACTTTAACATTCCAATTAACCTTGAGAAAACACCTAATATCACAAACACAGTGAGCTTGAAAAACACCCATTTCTTAATTTATGAGTTTTTCTTCCCTCATCCAAATGAGGGGAGACTAAGAAGCAGCCAAATCTTGTTAAAGAATATTACAGAAGCCCTTTCAACCTCCCAAAGTTTATAAATGGCCTTTTTCCCTGCCATCCACTTCACTAACTAAATGCTTTTTTGCACTTTTCACATTTGCTTTGCTTTTCTATGTGATTTTGGCTTTAATAGACTTTAGTGTTTATATTTTATTGTGCATTCTCATCCCAACATAATAGTTCTCCTTCTACTTATTTTTCAAAAAGAGTGTTGGTGTCTCATGTAGCTCAAGCTAGCTTTGAACTCTGTGTAGCCATCATGGATAACTTTAAATAACTCTCCATTGTACTGTCTCTACTTCTCATGCATTGGGTTTTCAGATATGAGTCCCCATACCTGATTCATTATTTTTGGGAAGCAATCTACTCACCAAGTATCATTTCCAAATCTCTTGGTTGCCAATGGGGAAGTTTGTCTGCTCTTGGATGGGTCGAGTGCTAATAAAGTGGGGTTTAGTCCATACTTTTAGGATTTATTTATTTATTTGGATTATTTGTTGGATTGATGGACCAAGTCAATACTCTCCTAAATAGTTCTACCGTTATTTTGATAATTGGGCATAGTTACAAACTGTCCTCTAAATCTATATGGATAGATCAGTAGAAACTGCAGATCTTATCAAAGATGCTTCTTAGGGCAGTAGAAGGGCTAAAGTGAAGAAGGCAGAAACTCACAACAGTCAAACCACAGAGTGTGAGTGTCAGCTACAAAAGAGAGATCTATATTACACTCCAAGGCTCAGGGCCCAACTTAGAAGAGGAGCACAAGGACCGAAGGAAAAAGAGGCCAGGGAGGACCAGCGTAAACAGTGTCTTCTGGATATATCAATACCACTGTACTCACAACGTGACAGTATCTGTGTTTGCGTGCATGAAAATAAGCCAGTCAAGATTCAAGAATGAGTGGGAAAGGGTTAATGAGCCTCCTCAAATAAGGAGTTTTAGACATATGGTGGCTTTGGGGAGATGAAGAGTCAGTTTTCCTTAAGAGTCTGGGCCCTGATAGTTCTAGCGTATCCCAGTTGACGGCTCCACACACGAGTCTGTGGTCAGAACCAATTTGAGGAAATGGATTATTAAACTTATTTGTTTGAAAAGAGGGCATAAAGAAAATTCTGAAATATAATGCACACCAGGAAAAAAAAAAAGTCCACGCCATCAGGTACTATATCTCAACCTATTCTGTTGGTGTACTTTCTTGGAAAGAAAAGAAAAGAAAAGAAAAGAAAAGAAAAGAAAAGAAAAGAAAAGAAAAGAAAAGAAAAGAAAAGAGGACATAAAAGTTTGGAGATTAGGGACATGGAACAGCTCAGGAAAGACTTAAGAGGAAGAGTTGGGAATGAGTACTTTCAAAATACATTGTATAGAATTCATAAAGAATTAATAAAATATTGACTTAAAAGTCCATTGCTTTATTCTTTAGAGGATTATATGACTGACGTCTTGAGCAGGAGAGTGTGGGGTGATTTAGGTTATATCTGTATTGCATTTGGGTGACTGTGAAGCCAGGGAATTTCAATATATCAAAATATTTTGTTTCCAGGACACCCCAATTCAGTTTGGACACTTCTACCCTTCAGCCTCAGTTTTTGTTATTGTAAATGCTTTTATGAGATTATTCTTTACTATGTAACTCAGTCTGGATTCAAATCAGCTGTCTTCCTGCCTCAACCTACCTAGCACTAGAATTAGATTCAGATTTTTCAATTTCACTGCTATCTACACAATTGCTTACTTTTCTTCTCAAACTGCTACAAATTTGTCACCTTTTCTAACAAGCCTCTATTTGAACAAAACTAAGAGGAATATTTTCAACTTTTTTTTTTTCTGTTTAATGTATTACCCATGTTCTTAGAGCTTCACTATCCATGAATAGACAATATTGGTTCTCTCTCTTTCTCTCTTCCCTCTCCACATTTAGCAACACAATTTATAGTGATTAAGTCTGGATCTCTCAGTCAAAGAAAGAAATGCACATACACACATAGTGCATGTATCAACACATGAATAAATCAAATGCCTGCTAGCAATGAACCAATTGTATAGTTTGCATTAGGCTTATGCAGCACCTGTACACTTTGATATGACTTCCAATGTAAAATCAGCCTAATATTATAGAGAATAATATTACTTCTTGTGAATACTTGTGTGATTTTCAAGTAAAGCACTGTATTCCTTGACTCACAGGATTGTTTGTGATGATGGAGCTTGCTCGTCAATTTGACTGGATCTGGAGTCCTCTGAGATGGTGCAGGGTGGGTCTGTAAGAGGATTTTCTGGAAGGACTGAGTTGGAAGACTCTCCCTGAGAGAAGGTTGTACTCTTCCACTGCAGCCCAGATAAGAGGAGGTCCCAGGGGAATGTTGTTGATTTTGGTCTGTCTACCTTTGTCCCTTGCAGATGACTGTATCTACCCTATTCTGTTGCTCTTGCTGCTATGGCCACCATACATTCATTGGAGCACAACTTCTTAGATCTTCCAAGGCAAACTGAAAATTAATGTCTCCCTAGAAATCTTCTAGGCCTTCTTCATAATATTGAGACTATTAAGGCACTCAGCCTCTAAGACTGAGCTCTCTGGTGTGCACACAACCATTGCTGAACCAATTCAAAATTATCACATAACACAAACTAATAAAACTTTAAGATACACATCCAAACTCTTGGTACTCTTTCTCTAAGGAACACTGACTAAATATACTTACTCATCTTTAAGGAATGAAGTTGGAATGGTTTTTCTGATAAAATAGTTTCACATTTATATTCTTCTCTGGCATCTGTGATTGTCACATTATATGTGTGACTATATCTGGCTTATTTCATGGTATATCCTAATATTTATATTCCTGATTTATATACTTTTTGAGCTGATAACATCAACATTTACATAAGACTTTAATGAAAGAAGTGGCCATGTCAAAGAATTTGCAGACTTTTACTGTTTTTTCTATTAAATGAGGTTATAGGTCAATAGCCAAATACAGTGCTTAAAAAAGCAGGGATCATTGCAGAAAAGAAGACAATAGAGTGTAAAAGCCAGAGGTGGTGGATGATTTCTAGGAAACAGTGTCTGCTGCATACAAAAAAGTAGCTGCACATTAGAACTTACAGTTGTGACAGCAAGCACAAGATCTCAGGACAGACCAAACCATAACTAGGAGGAGAGACAGGCACAAAGGCCCACTGGTAGTCAAAAAGTTGGAAATTTATAGCATCTGAGAGAGGCAGAAGCAGTTTTCCTCAGGTATGTAGCCCCTAGTAGGTTAACGGCCCTCCCACGGAAGACCGCAAGTATATATGGATATTACAGATGGGTTGTACTCCATGGGGAGAGGGCCAGAAAGTTGAGTGAGTAGGGAAGTGAAGTAGATCTGAAAGCAAGGAGAAGGTAGGCAAATATGGTCACAACATATTGTATGAAATTCTCAAAGAGATTAAAAAATCAAAACAAACAAACAAACCCAAGCCCTGTGGTCTGTGGTTCTGTCAATGTTTGTTGTTGCTGATATTATTTTATATCTTCACTCACTGAGCAACGGTCCAGGCAATTAAAGATGGATAAAGCCATCATACTGAAACTAGAGTCAAGAATCCAGACAATTCTGTTTAGATCTTCATAGCTTCAAACTTTCTGGTTTTATGAAAAGCAAACATCCATCTAATCTGGAATAAAAATAATGAGCCCTTTTTATCCAAATTCAGATTTTTCTACCTAGGGCCCAGAAGGTGGGTGGGTTTGGATATGATTGATTGATTGATAGTTGATTGATTGTGTGTTCCTTCACATATCTCAGATTTAAATCGCACTAGAAAAACTATGCCCACTTGTAGGCGTCATTCAAAGGTGCTTTGAAATCCGCCCTTTCATTTCAATGGGTAAAGGTGCTTGCTAGGAGCTTCTGATGGCCTGAGTTCAAAACCATGACCCACAGGAAGGAGAGAAGCAACCCCTGTGTATGTCTAGACACACATATAGAAATAATTGGAACTTAAAAATAAAATGCAAAACCAAACAAATCAAGTGAAATAAGTCCTTCCTGTACTCTCTTCTCAGAGCTATTGCCTATGGTGAAAGCAAAAGGGACACTGATCTAGGACCCATGCTGGCTGTCATAGGAGGGTGCCCAGGCCAGTCTGTTTTGGAGCAGCAAGTTTATTTTGGAGGTAAGATCAAAAGGCCATATGAATAAGCTTTCCTTGGAAGACCTGTTAGAGCTGGAGAGGATGACTGCGCATCCTAGTTAATGGAGTCATACACACATAAGCAAAATGAAGGCATGCCTGAGTTTTTCTGAAAACACAAGGAAACTGAAATTTATACACCTATTTTGGCTGAAAATCCAGAGGAGTATTGCCTAATACTCGTGAAATTCTTTCAATTTGTCAGGAATATTTGGCAGCCAGCCCAACCATAGCGGATCCTTCTGTGTCTTAGATCCTATCACCATTAAATTGAAAAGAAGAGAAATGATGTCATAGATGCAGGCATGATGATACAAAATGGGTTGTTATGTTTATATATGCATTATGCATGGCGGGGAGATAGTTCTATGAGGTAGACAAAGTGCTTGCTATACAAGCACAAGAACTAAAGATTAGATCTCCAATACCCTAGTGAAAGCCAGAAGTGATGGAGGCACGTATTTCTAATCCCAGTACCTCCTGGAGGAGCTAAGTAGATCCCTAGAGGTCTCTGGTTATATATCCTAGCTGAAACTAAGACTCCAGCTTTTGCAAGAGACCCTATCTTAAGAAATAAGGTAGAGAAACAATTGAGGAAGATGCCACTGATACATAGATGCATACCCTACTCTCTCTCTCTCTCTCTCTGTCTCTCTCTCTCTCCCTCTCTCTCTCTCTCTCACACACACACACACACACACAATCTCTCTCTCTCAGTCTCTCTCTCTATTTCTCACAAACACACATACCAATGTCAACAAAATGTACAGATGGTTGGCAAAACACATTGAAAATATGAACCTAAAAGTTAAACATGTGAATGATTAATTCATTACTCTCTTTTTTACAACCTAGCATACATCTCAGTCAAAGATACTGGAGTAGATGATGAATGTTTGCAAGATATTCTAGCTCAATAAATCTGATATGGAGAACTTACCAAGGATGGGACTGATGAGAGAGACAAAAACCTGTAAGATGCCAGAGAGTGGAAACTGTATTTGTCCTTATAAGGTATGTTGAGTTTAGATCTTTCATATTTTTGGTCAGGTTCAGCAGCGCAGCTGAACTCATCTATTTCTTCCTCACTCTTTTTTAGGAACAGCACTTCGATTGCACAGCCTCCATTTTATTGTTCCATCTGCCGTGAAAGTGAAACCACCTCATTCTGTTTTTGTGATAATGCACAATGACATTATTCCTAGATAGAAGCTTTGGCATTTGCTTCATTGCACTGTAAAAATCTTCGCATTTCTTTGGAGGGAGGCATGGAGATTTTTTAGGAACTGCCACTGTTCTATCAGGTGGAAATATCCTATTTAGCAACATGTCTTCTCTATTGTATTGTCTTGAGACCTAATTTTTGCATGTGCATGTAGTCTATGTGCATGTTTATGGTCTCAGGCTGATGTATGGGTACATATGTATGTGTGTATGGGTGTAGAGTTCTGAAGTCCAGGTCAGGCACCTTTTCAGCCTACTCTCCATTTTTACTATTGAGGCAGCATCTTTCATTGAACTTCCAGAACCCTGTTCTACTGCCACCCAAGTTCCCACATTGTATCCGTGAGTGCCCAGCCTTTAAAACCATTCTAGGTATTCAAGCTCTGCTCATCACACTTGCATGGTGTACTGGCTGGTTTTGTGTCAACTTGACACAAGCTGGAGTTATCACAGAGAAAGGAGTTTCAATTGAGAAAATGTCTCCATGAGATCCAGCTGTAAGGCAATTTCTCAATTAGTGATCAAGGGAGGAGGGCCCCTTGTGGGTGGTACCATCTGTGAACTGGTAGTCTTGGGGTCTATAAGAAAGCAGGCTGAGCAAGCCAGGAGAAGCAATCCAGTAAGTTACATCCCTCCACGGCCTCTGCATCAGCTCCTGATTCCGGACCTGCTTTAGTTCCAGTCCCGACTTCCTCTGGTGATGAACAGCAGGGTAGTAGTATAAGCTGAATAAACGCTTTCCTCCCCAACTTGCTTTTTGGTCATGATGTTTGTGCAGGAATAGGAACCCTGACTACGACACATGGCAATTGCTTTATCCATTGAGCAATCTCTCCAGCCCCTACAAGATTTTATTGGATATTTTACTTTTAATTTTTAAGACACTCACAATGATGTTTTAGGTCTGATATCGTAAATATGTGTAGTCCTATAGACACACAAAATAACATTTTTTCTTTCAAGTGTTTGTAAAATCCCATGAAATTACTCATTTTCTAAAATGTAATGCCCATAGGGTTACTAACCATGGAATATTGACAACCATATCTGTGGGACAAATAGGACTCGGGAAGAGAGAAATAAATTGAGGTTCTAGAATCTCTTACTTCTCTTTACCTCAGACTGTAAACCTTATTCATTATTCCACAAAGTCACCTGGGTGAGCCTTCAAGCCCAGCCTGTTCACAGCTGACTTCATCCCCTGATACCACTCTCACTTTTAACATCCAGTACAATCTCCTTCCTAAATAGGACACTCTGTGAAGTAAACCCAGCTTTCCTTTCAGCCATCACAGGAAGACAACTCAGAATAATGCAGACAATATCTCGTGTGATAACAGCAGAAGAGAGTGGTATAGTTTATGTCTTCAGTCTGCCCATATTACCTCCTTTCTGTTGACATCATAAGGTTCCATGGCCAAGGCAATTATAGATACAAAAGTTTCAGAGGGTGAGGTCATGACTACTGTGGTGGGAAGCATGACAACCACAGAGTCTTCCTGGTGCCTTGCAAACAGGAAAATGCTGAGCACATCGTGATGAGTTCAGTTAGATCCAAGGGTAGAATTGTTTCAAGATTCCCTGGGCAACTGCCTCACTGTGTCTCCCCATTTGTTCTTCAGTCTGAATTTCATACTCCTCTCTGTCTACCCAGTTATGTTCATGCATCATGTACTGCATAACCTCCTATACAAAGTTCTGTCAAGCACCACGCCGTAACTATAGGATAACATCCACTCAGCCTGCTTCACTTGCTGCCCCATAGCACAGAGACTTTCCATATCCTGCTCACATTAGCTTCTTCCTGATTGCTTTACCCAATCTGCGTGCTTTGAGAGTCAGGATATGGAATCCCCACCTTCTATTTATTTGTAAGCACAAAACACTTGTAGCACAGAACAAAATGCACACATTTTTGAATGAAAGGGACCAGAGGCAGTTAAAATCTTATCGGTTATTTTTGCAGTACATCTGTAAATGCAGTGACCTGTTTTGTAAGATAGGCAGTCAGCTCTGGGCAAGTATTAAGGGAATAAATTAATTTCAAGTCTCCCAAGGAAAACACAGGAGTGACTCAGAGGATCATTATCTCTTCAAGATAACATAGAAAAACATCAGTGACAGAGGCACAACCTGATTTGTTTTTTAAAAAAAAAAAAAAAAAAAAAAAAAACTACACAGACTCTGTAACCTTCTGGGGAGAACAATTAATTAGGCTGGAACAGAGAGAAAATAGAAAGAAATGCAAATATTTGGTCCCTTTGAATAAGAGGAGCAGGTTCAGTGTGCTGTGCAAAGCATACTTGAGGAAGTCTTTGGAGGCATGATTCACCAAAAAAGAAGCAGAAAGCAGGCTATCAGCAGACGTGTTAGTTTTTCTTCTTCACATAATGTTTCCAGGTAGACATTACTTTGCATAGTAAATAAAAAGTTAATTGCAATCAATATATTTAGTTAGATTATGAGAACACCACGAAATATTATTTCCCATTAATGGCCCCTTAGAGGGTCTTTTAAATAACATATTCAAAAAAGAAGAAGAAAATGGGGGAAGTTGTAGAAATATAGGAAAGCAAAGGAATAGTGAGAAAGAAAGGGCTCTGAGAAAGGAAGGTGATGCTTGTCCCTGCTGAGGGTCAAGTCCCTATAATCACAGCATGTGGACGGGATCACAGAGGTAACTGCCATGTGATCCTTACAGTTGTCACCTTGGAAGCAAAGGGTAAATTACAAAGGGAAAATGTTCTCTCTGAAAATGCAGGGTTGCTGCTGTGCACACACTGTGTGTGTTATTGTTTCAGTTCTTAGTAATGGTTTTTGATTTCTCCTTAGAAAGCTCTTCAAAGTGAGAAAAGAATCTATGCTAATTGCAACATTACCATGAAATAATATAATCTCTACAAAAAAGGATTGTCAACCAAAGGAACAGACCAGGTGTGCAACTTCATTTGCACTCCATTGCCCTACTCTGGAAAACACACTCTCTAAATCCTATACAAATACAAAACACCCCGAAGACGTTAGTTTGGGTCACCCAACAGCATGTCGCCCCCTCTTCATACACTGCCCTGCTGGTGAAGCACGTACCTTCCACAGTCGCTCTCTTGGGCTGGATGGTGATGGCTCCTTCTGCAATATCTTCATGCTGATGCAGGGGGTTGATTTTGGAACCCCAGCTGTCTGATCCGACCCAGAGAAAATGGCCCACTTGGTCAGCTCTTTTGGCTGCTGCAAGGATCTGCCTATGGAAAGAAACACAAAAGAAGATGCAGGTATAGAAACTGGATTTTCAAAATCAAGTAGAGCCAAAAAAAACTGTGCCATTTCAAAACATAAGCAATCAAGAACAAAACATATAACGGGGATGTTTATCTTGCAATGTAAAGAGATAGGTAAGCCAATAGCAAAAATGTCAAAGCTCTTTGGGTAAAACAAATTAAAGATGTTAATAGTCAAAAGATAAAAGGAGAGATAAACATGCAATACGTTGAAGACACATATTTACATGTATTAGAAATTGTATGGCCTCAATGGGAGAGGATGTGCTTAATCCTCTGGAAACTTGATGCCCCAGAGAAGAGGGATGCTGGTGGGGATGGGGTAGGGGAGGCTGGGTGGTTGGGGGAGCACTCTCTCAGAGGTGGGGGAGGGGGATGGGGTGAAGAACTCAAAGAGGGAGGACCAGTGGAGGGGCAACTTTTGGAATGTAAATAAACAAAATAATTTAATAAAGATTTAAAAAGATAAATTGTGAAAGCAAAACTAGAAAAAGATTCTAAGTGCTTTTCCAATATTGGCCAAATAAAGTTTTATTTTACTTCATTTTGCACCTTTGTGTTTCAGGTGGAAAGGTGAGATAGTGGTAAGTTTCATTTCCAGAAAGTCCTATGCCAATATAAGCCACTGTTCTCCAGTCATTTATTAAAATAAACAGAATTCTACTTTCAGCATGAAAGTTTGTTTTTTTTGTGTGTTTACAGATGAATAAGGTCTGCAAATATCAAAGGCAACAAGAGAAAAAATATGAAAAAGGAAAACGTATCAGTGAGAAAGTTATCATAATGAGATGTGGGAAAGATGTGGAAAATGAGAGACTTGTGTACACTCACACATACTGTACATGTATCCAACACAGGCATATACACACTTGAATATATACACACACATCCATACCAATGTACTCACATAACTTCACCCGCATATACAAAACACACACACACACACACACACACACACACACACACACACACACACACACACACAAATCCTCAGCAATCAGGGCTTTAAATAATCAGGCACAGATTCAGAAGTAAAAAAAAAAAATAAGGATATGTTTAAAGATGAAATATGAGATAGTGAAACTCAAATCACATTTTCTTCTCCCAGACCAAAAACTGGACTGTTAATTTTTAAATAAAATTATAAGAAATCGTTCCCTACTAGTATGAGCATCCAACAACAGGTAGAGGAAAGGTCGTGCTATGAAGCAGGAGGAAAGGAGCGGGAAGGAATAGTCAAGTCCCAGTGTATTAAGTACTGAACAGTGGGGCTACTTAAAGAAATCAAACAGTTTCTCAAAAATCAAATTGTGCCAGGAGGAAAACAGTATTCTGGATTGTTTCTTTATTGACTGATAGCAAAAGATCTACAAATTTGACAGGCAAGCATCATTTAATAAAATAGCCAATTCTGTACCTACTGCGACCCTCCATCAGTTTCTTTAATTGATTATTTTTTGTATTTACCTTTCAAATGTTATTCCCCCTCCCAGTTTCCCTACTCTGCAACCCCCCATCCCCTTCCCCTCCCCTACCTCTATGAGGGTGCTCCCTCACCTACCCACCCATTTCCCCCTCACTGCCCTAGAATTCCCCTAAGCTGGGGCAGTGAGCCTTCACAGGACCAAGGGGCTCACCTCCCATTCATGCCAGATAAGGCCATCCTCTGCTACATATGCAGCTAGAGCCATGGGTCTCTCCATGTGTACTCTGTGGTTGGTTGTTTATTCCCTGGAAGCTTTACGGGGGGGGGGGGTCTGGTTGGTTGACATTGTTGTTCTTCCTATGGGGTTACAAACCCCTTCAGCTCCTTCAGTCTTTCCTCTAACTCCTCCATTGGGGTCCTCGCACTCAGGCCCATGATTGGCTGTGAGTATCTGCATCTGTATTGGTCAGGCTATGGCACAGCCTCTCAGGGGACAGCTATACTAGGCTCCTGTCAGCAAGTGCTTCTTGGTATCAACAGTAGAGTCTGCAGATGGGGTGGATCCCTAGGTAAGACAGTCTGGATGGCCTTTCCTTCAGTCTTTGCTCTATTCTTTGTCCCTGCCTTTCCTTTAGACAGGAGCAATTCTGGGTTAATATTTTTAAGATGGGTAGGTGGCTCCATCCCTCAACTGGGGGCCCTGCCTAACCTCTGGATATGGTCTCTACAGGTTCTTTCTCCCTTTTGTTGTGTTTTCAGCTAATTTCATCCCCGATGTGTCCTTGGAGCCTCTTGCTTTCCTGGCATCTTGGGCTTTCTAGTGGCAACCCCCGCCCCAATCAGTTAATAAGTCCATGTCTACAGCTATCTAGTGTCTACTCCAAGTCTCCACACGTAAAAGAAGACCTCAGCAGCGTGGAGATGAGGAAGAATAGATACAGGAGAAACTATTAAATAACAAATTTATTTAGTTAAGATGTAAAACGATAACCAAGAGCAAGATAATGGAAAGAATGAAGAACACAAAAAAGAATGTGTCTTTTAAAAATGAAAAAATTCAGTTCCTTTTGAGAAAGGAAGGTTAAGAAAACAAAATCAAATCTTAAAAATAAACAAAGTTGGGGCTGGAGAGATGGCTCAGCGTTTAAGAGCACTGACTGCTCATCCAAAGGTCCTGAGTTCAATTCCCAGCAACCACATGGTGGCTCACATCTATCTGTAATAGGGTCTGATGTCTTCTTCTGGTGTTTGTTTGAAGGCAGCTACAGTGTACTCATAAATAAAAACAAATAAATCTTAAAAAAAAAAAAACACTAAAGTTAAAACAAGTATAAGATTACATACAGTCAACATTTCCTGAACAAATGTGCAGGAAGCTAAACTATTTTAAACTGTGTCTCTTAACTTTTGTTAATAAGATATTTCCAGAGATCATTTCTATACTTTATTATTGCCCATTAACTGAGGAATTGAGAGTATGAATTTGTGAATTAAAAAGTTAAACTGCTATAAAAATAGAGAACAAAACATGTTACAAAAGTAACAACTTTATATCCTATAAAGCAGAGAACTCAGAAAAAAAGGAAATAAAAAATCAGATTATTAGGCATTAATCAGAGAATTTTCACATGTACTCAGTGTACTTGTGATTTCCTTTCCACTGGAAAGTTACGCTGTCATAGGTCATAAAAATAAAGAATTCTCCGACACATAAGTACTCAACATTATTTACTAAATCATTTCTGGGGCAAATACTGTTTTAATAAACATAAGACACAATGTCAATCTGCCAAATATTAATTGTAAAGTCAGAATAAGAAAAGTTATAGGCATCAAACACATACTTTTTTTTTTTCCAGAAAATGATCTATTTATTTTTGATGTGTATACCTGGAAGGGTTTAAATGCACTACATGCATGCAGATGTCCTCAGAGAGCAGAAGAGAGTGTTAGATTTCCTGAAGATGGAGTTACAGGCAGTTGTGAGCTCTGGAATGTGTGTGCAGGGTTCTCTGAAAGAGCAATAAGTGCTCTTAAATAATGTGCCATCTCTCCAGCCCTGAAATATGTTCTTCTTTAGTTAACTCTTTTCTTTTTTTTTTTCAAGATAGGGTTTCTCTGTGTAGCCCTGGCTGTCCTGGAACTCACTCTGTAGACCAGGTTGGCCTCGAACTCAGAAATCCACCTGTCTCTGCCTCCCAAGTGCTGGGATTAAAGGCGTGCACCACCACTGCCTGGCTAGTTTACTCTTTTAAAAGAAGTTATTTAATAATGTATTATATATATATATATATATATATATATGATAAATATATATATATCATGTATACCGCACATATATGCAATATACATACATTACATATATGTGCAATGTATATGATATATATGCATTATAAAAATCTTTTGGGAACAAGAAAGAGAAGTCAGGGAGGGAGAGAGAATACAGGAAGGAGAAATCTTAACAGCATTGAAACCGGTCTGAGTGACCGATGGAATTCTCAGAAACGTGTGTCTAAAAATTTGAGTTTAAGATTATTGACTTAAGAACCTGAGGGAAAGAGGATATGTCTGTAATGTAATGTAATAATGAGAGAATACTAAAACTAATTAAACAATAAACAAAACTAAGTATAATAATATCATATTAACTTTAGGTAAAAAACCAAAACCAAAAACCAAAAACCAAAAAAGTTACATCATAGCACCAAAAGAAAATAAGTGCTTGATTCTGCAGTTAGATGTTTACATACTCATAATAATGTAAACACTAATTTTCATACAATAAATAGAAATGTGGCATAAGGATATGAGGACCTTAGAAGAAATTAAGTGATTTAAATCATCTCAGATATGAATAAGTAGACAGTGCAGGGAATCAATGATTCTAACTGTACAGATCTGCCCATTATGCATGTAAACCCAGAGATGTTTAAAGAGTTGAAATAGCTGCCTAAGAGAACAGAGCTAGAGATTGTGGAGACCAGGAGAGAAAGTCGATACTCTAGACTAGAGTGATTTATGGTGGTTTGTAATTAAATACACAGGGCTGGTGAGGTAGCTCCATGGACAAAGGTACTTGGCACTAAACCCAAGGACTTGAGTTCTATTCTTTGTGTCCACAAACTGGAAAGAGACAACCGACTCCCACACACATTGTCCTTTGATCTCCACAGTCTCATGTATGGATGTGAGTCTGTGCATGCAAACATAATAATGTTAAAACTAGTTAAATATATGTATATGTTATTTGCAAAATAAAATAATGGGACTCTCAATAAAATACACTTAGCTTGTATGTCAAAAGCTATAGTTAAAACAGGAAGGTAATTTTAAAACTATGAATAATTTCTCAATTTCTCTGTTATGAAACTGGCCAATATAGACACGGTTATATAATATATGTGTGTGTGAAATAAGCAGTTTTTTAAATCACAGGAAGGAAGAGAGGACAATTTGTTGCTAAAGAGTTTGGAGAAGTGATGACATCTGATACAGTGGAAAAGTTAGATAGAAGCCAAGACAACAGGATGAGACTAGATACATTTGAACAAATGAGCACTTACTCAAAGTATAGACAGTGATTAAATTTTAATCTGAATCACAAAATATGCATGTAGAACCTGGATAATCTCTATTCTGCAGGAGAAAGCTTGAGCGCATTTACAACTTTCTTGAAAATCTTAAACTGTATTTAATTAGAGGTTGTCTCAGTATGCCAAGGCTCTGTGTTTTATAAGACGTGATTTTAATTATTACTTGTAATCATTTACATTGAGTTTTAATTTTTCCACAGAATTGGGGGAGGTAAAATCTACAGGATCATTTTATTTAAAAAAATAAAGGCAACTCCTTTTCATTTTCTAAGGGATTTACCGTGGGCATGTATTAGTGTTATGTGAAGAGTCAAATTTTGAAGACAGATTTTGTTATTCCTTAAAATCCAAATTATCAATACCCATGACTGATTTAGCAGTTAGCTTTTCTTCAAAATTGAGATATTAATGTCATTTATTGCTATTCTCGAAGTATTTGAAGTTAACATTGCAAGAAATGTCAAGTTTTCCATCTCTGTTTGAAAAAAGAATCAGCATTGTGGGGATTCTGCAATCTTCAAATGGTTCTGCCTTTAAGAATCTATTCTAGAAGAAACATATGCACTGGACTTTTAATCAATGTTCTCAGAAACCAAGATGCTAACATATAAATCTCAATATATAATACTATTCAAAATAGAAATTAACTCCATTATAAAAACAATGTGCATACTTTATGAGGGGTTATATACATATTCTACCTAAAATATAAGTCATACATTATAGGTCAAAAATATTATAATTTTAATCATAAAACTATCTTTAAAAAAATCAACATAGACATGCATTGCAAATGTAGTACATATTTAAATATTTATGTAAATATTTAAAGAAAGCAAAACAAAGATATATAAAATGGTTGAAAAGAATATTAAGAGCATGAAGGTGGAAAGTGGAACCCAAAGACCATTATAATGAAAACAAAGCCTCAAAAGTAATTAAAAAAGAAAAAGGAATAAGATATCTTAAGACTGATACAAACAGCATTCTGTCAGGAGGGAAATGATATATTTAATGGGTATCCAAATCTTTCCCAAGAAGGACATATGTGAAAGAGACTTTGAGATATAAAACAAACACAGGACTCAGTAAAGCAATGTCATTAGTAATAGACCTGTGCAAGAGGTACACAGAACACGGTGGTAGATCTGGAACAACATGTATGTGGACAACTGCATATGTGATGTTAAAATGATAAAAACTGAATTGAGTTTTCACACTATTTTATCCAAATTAGCCCCAGACTTGCAATCCTAGCAATCAATGTATGAGACAGGAGGAGCATAAGTGGCCAACTTGGGTTATAAAGAAAAACCATGAAGTTCAGCAGAAAGGGAGAGGGCAAGGGCAAGGGAGAGAGAAAAGGAGGAGAGGGAGAAGGAGAATGAAAGGGAAAGGAAGCGGGAGAGGGAAAGGGAAAGAGAACAAGCAAATATAAAAAATACTAATCCTAAAGTCTAAGGAGCAAAATAGCTTTCACATACATCATTAAGCACTGAGCTCTGAACTCAGCATTCCAGCCAGCCATTCAATGGTATTGATTGAGCATCAACTATTTTTATAGTAGCAGGAGAAAATACTAAGGATTAAAATACCATTCAGAAGTCTTATGGTCTAATGATGGCAAAAGATAATTGACAGTACAGACTTATCTGACCCATTGAAGAACAACAAGAACGTGAATCCACTAGCATGATCCACAAAATTAAAGTATTATGAGAAAAAAATTTCCAGACGTAATCTAGTCAGAGAAATCTTATTTCAAAATACACCAGAGATGGTTGAAAGAGGTAGGAAGGAAAGAACAGAAACAGCCTCCAGGCTGGCAGTATATGTTCACCATGAAGTTTTCAGAGGGAAATTAGACAAGAAGCCCTCTCATGGGGCATCTTTAAAATCCTTCCGTTTCATTGATGGGAGAACTGAGATGCAAAGAAAATGGGATCTAGCGGAAGAAGCTGTTTCAAGAGAAAGAGGTGCTGATATATGGAATGAATCGTCTCACATTTAAATGCAATACTTTTCCATGTAATGGTCAGGGCACCTTAGCTGTGGTCAAGACCTTCATAGTTGGATGCTGGAGAGATTCAGGACATGTGGAATGGGGAGAGGGAAGGAAGGCTGCTGAAAATCTCCTTGGAAAATCCTAAGAAAAAAGTTATCATGGGCTGAACTCTTCAATTTTACCCCCCCCCCCAAAAAATAATTCACCTTCGAATTCAATGACACCAAATTTTAAGATACAAGATAAAGTTTTAAAACACAACTCTTACATACAAGAGAAGTATAAATTAGCAATCTTCAGATGGTTATATTGATGGTCTTTATAAGGAAAAACAGATCTTTATTCTAGTACTTTCTAGAATCCAACTTACAAAATCTTATATCTAAGCATACTTACAGCATGCAAAATGATGAATTTATGATTAAATTGCAAAAGAAGACATTTAAAATGCTCTGTGCACTGTAGATATAATATATTAGTCTCATATATTTACATATCACTTAATATATTATGTATTATTATTATACATCTCCATATTTATAGTTCAGCACAGATAGTTCTGTACAGGAAGTTTACTATGGCATTATTATTTATAGTGAAATTCTGTGATGAAAAATTTAATGGTCAATCTACAAGGGGAAAGCTGGATAAACTGTAGTACATAGGTAAAATGAAATTATGCATATTGATTTAAACACTGCACAGATCTACAGGCACTGAGAGTCAGGGCTTCTGATGTGAAATGCTAAGGCAAGCTAGGTAAAGAGCAGACACATGTGGTATATCTACAGATTACTGTAGATGGATCAGGAGCATGGTACAGAATGTCTCTAGAATGACATACCAGAGACTGACAAGCTAGGAGTCCTGCCATCCAGAAAGGAGAACTTGTTAGCTAGGACACAGGGTGCAAGGCATTTTATTTGGAGGATTGGACACTGTTAGAAAATAATATTAGCCTTTTCAGTCAGGTAAAATTACTGTTAAATTTTAAAAAGACAAAAATAAAGATTCTGGACTAGGTTGTAGTGTTCAGAAAAGGAATCAGAGGCCATTTTCATTCTAGAAGAGATCTAAAGGTTGGCTTTGTATGGTAAGGTTGCAAATGCAAGAGGTTAGACCAAAAGGGGAAGTTGAAATGACAAGTTTGGAGTGCAAGGAAATGAATGCACAAAGGAATAACTAGCATGTGGCTTAGAATGTGATGGTCCAACAGTTTGTGTCCTGAGTTTAAATGCAGCACAGTAAAGATGGCAGAATAAAATGTCTTTTATACCAACAAACACCATTCTTGGAATAAAAACCTGCAATACTTAAATATGGGTTTAAAAATACAATCTTTTAAAGGTCTAGTGTGTTTTTTCTGCCAATATTTGAATACATTTGATTTTAATCGAAATAAAGCTAAAGACACCAAGGTGCTAATAATACTTCTGTAGCTGCCAAACTGTTTGGGACAAGCAAATATGAAACAATTGACTACCTTGTTATTAGAGCTCTCTTCTGACTCTACTTCTCCTCTCCTCACCAGCATGCTCATCCTTCTGTCTCCTAAACCTGTGGCATGCATTGAAACAAGGTTTACCAATCATCCTTACTTTATATCCTCATCGTTGGCAAAAATCACGACGGCCCTGGAGTTGGGGGTGTCCAAGAGCTGTTTGATAATTCTATCAAAGTCAATGGTCCTGTCTTTGCGCTCTTGGGGAATTCTCACGGACTGGGCAATGCAGAGCCCACCTGTTCAAGAAAAGAAAGCAGAGTTTCAATAAAGTTGCCACAGAGGTATCAACAGAACAGAAGTGTTTGTGTGTGTGTGTGTGTGTGTGTGTGTGTGTGTGTGTGTGTGTGTGTGTGTAGTGGGTGACACTTAGTATGTAACACTATCTTAGGGATAACTGTGCTTCAGGAAGACATAAGACATCATGCTTATTTTTACACTACTTGTGCAAATTACACAGTAAAACGCAACCTCATGCATTTTGAATACTAACACTTCCCAAGCAAGCCATTGGTATTAACTTTGAGGAAGCAGGTAAAGGATGGCAGACAAAGTGTGTGGATGGAAGTCTTTATAATGCATGTTATATAATATATTAAAGTTATAGAGATGGAAGCAGCTAATTTTCATCTTTATGCCTGAGAGTTTTCTGAGCTTTGTATTCTCAGTTCTTTTCCCCAACACTTGACTCTCAAATTTTAAAGACCAGCTCCAAAGAAATAAATTGAAAGTAAAGAAAGCAATAAGAACACTAGCTATTACAAACAAAACTTTGTGAATCACATACAATTGGTTTAACCATTATTTTACATATTTCATGCTATCTTCCTATAAACCATGCAAAGGATTATGGAACTAGTATTCCATTCCATTTGTAATGGAAAGATTAGATAGATTATTTTACTCCATGTTTCTCAGAGTACTCATAATCTCAGTCAATTTTTATGAATGTCAGAGGGAGACATGGGGGAGCAGTCTACTGAACAATTGATAGATTTTATCTTATTCCAACCTTTGCTAAGTCATCACTCCTGAATTTAATATTTTTTCACCTTTAGCACTTTCAGACAGCCAAGTGAGGATAAAAATAAATTGTATATTTATAGTCAAAATTATGAAGACCATCCTAAGGGTAGAAGACTTATCTAGGAACAAGAAAAAATACTTTACTCTTCCTGTCATGCTTTGGGAAGACACCCAAAATGGACTTTGTTACACTCAGAACATGGATGTGTGTATGTGTAAGTGGGGGGGGGAATAAAGAGGTTTCTGGAAAAACAGAAAAGCATGAACTCTTATCCCAAATTAAGACTCCACTAAAATTTCATCTCAGTTGGTTATGTTATTGCTATGATAATCAGCTTTCCAACTTCAGTCCCCAAGAGAATACCTGTGATAAATTTCAATATTCAGATGTCCTCTAAGACCACAATCAGGCTAATCAACCTAGCTGACATTTCTAGAACCATATGTACAACAAAAGTAGACACCCATTTCCCGTGCAACTCAAAGATTCTTTAAGACAAACCATATCTGGGCCTTAAAGAAAAGGGAAATGAAATCTCACAGAAATCATACAAAATATGTTTTCAGAACATAATGAAGAGGAAATCATTAACAAAAGTCATAGGAAGATCCGAATATTTAAAAATTCAACAACGAATTTGTCAGTTTACCCATGGGTCAAATAGGAAGTCTCCAAGTTATCAAACACTTTGAAAAGACTTAAAATAAAACTACTATACATTGAAATTAATGGATAATAGCTGAAATGGTAGTTAAATGGAAAACATATTTATACAAGAAGTTATAAATAACTACAGAGACCACTTATGTTCCCAAAGAGAGAGCACAAATAAACACATGGAAAGCAGAAATATGATAAAAATTAAATCAAAAATCAATAAATTTTGACATAGAGAAACATTAGAGAAAAAACAATACATTCAAATATACACTTGTTGAAAAGTCCAATAAAATTGAAAATTCTTAAGCTAAGAGAGAAATCTCAAACACTGTGTGAGGAATAAAATAGAAATATATTCGGGCCTCCTGTTCATGGATGTGATGGCCATTTATGTCCTTAAACTCAGCAACATTGAGGAAATAGAAGATTCCTTTGAAATATACAAATTATGAATGTTGTGAATTTTGAATGTAAAATTTTCCTCTGAATAATCCCAGATCATCTGCATGATCCCACATAAGTTATAAATACCAATTTGGAAAGTTGTCAATACCTTCAGAAAAGAGATATGGGCTCAAATGGTTTTACTGATCAATTCCAAAAATCCTGTAGGATGATGTGAATCTATCTACATAAGATGCTTCAATAGCCAGGAGGTTAATATTTAACTCATTATATGAGGTCAGAATCATAAAATACTACCAGAATCAGTTCAAACTTGTGCCAAGAATTTTAAGGTATAAGAAGATACTTTATGTAGGTAGGTTGCAGACTGATGTGAATGTCAGACGGTATGGGCAGTCAGTCTGAGCTACTGACACTATTTTAGATGTCATTAAACTTCAATCACCACCTCAGGAAACATCATGGAACCATAGAGTGAAGAGCAGTATGGTCACATGTTGTCATAATCTTAAGAAGATAAAGCTAGCTATTAGTCTGGGTCCCTGGCATGAAGAATTTAATCCCCATGAGTGACAAGAAGAGAAAAAAAAGAAAAAAGAAAAAAGAAGCACTCATCCCAGTCAAAACAGATACAGTAGGAAGGTAGAAAATTCAAGGTTTTTTCACTGCCTAGGAATTCTTTATTCTGCCTCTAAATCCTTGGCCTGTATGAATGTCTAAAACCAGCTTTCCACTGCTATGACAGGAAAAACCACAAGGTTTCAGAGAACAGCTGTTCACTGGCCTTATTTTGCTCTTCCCCCATCATCACTTAGATGGGTTTTAGTTAAGTTTTACAGGTCAACTGTTTGCTAAAGTATCAGTAAGTTTGTGCCAAAGTCTGAAGGCAAATGTCAAAATTAAACATAGAAAGTGAAACAAGATTAATGGGAGGCTAAGTCAGACTTTGCTCTTTGAAGTAAAGATCTAAACTTGACTTCCTTTATTTGGAGTGAGCAGGGGCAGGGCCACATTCAAATTGTTGATTTTTCTCATGATTTCTATTACCAAAGGAAAAATGCTATATCCATTTAGTTAGATTCAGGAGTGCAGAGCTCAACCTTTGATATTGCCTTTAATCTTAGACCGAGAATTGTGTGCAAATTACGTGATTGATCAATCTTATTAGGTGAATGTGTACAAACTATGCTAGATGAGGACTGATTTTCCTTAAGTTTGAATATCAGAAAAATGCTTAAAAGAATGTTTGCACATATCGAAGTAGTTGATCCTGTTTGTCAGATAGCTGAATGGCATGAGAGAAGATATTATCTCTTGGTTAATACTGGAAATTTGTTGGAATCCTCAACTTGTCAAAAGAGTGAAATTGGAAAGAGTTTTTAAGTTTTGAATAAATGGATCAGTAGCTTCTAGAGTACAGACCAGTTTTACCTACACTCACATAAAATTTTCTGCGGAATCTAGTCTAAAAAGAAACATGGACATAAAATGTTAAAAATAAATGAGTATTGTGTGACTTGGTGTTTAGTAATCAGGTTTTAGATCTTAAAAAAAAAACAAAAAAGAAAAGAAAAGAAAAACAAAAAAGAAAAGAAAAACCGGAATCCACAAAGGAAGCTCCTTTGAAGAATAGACCATGGGAACTAACCTTTACAGCAAACAACTTTATTTCCACTATGTAGAAGGATCCCTGCCGACTGTGGCAATGAGACTCGCTGTATTATGAATGTGTGAAGAACCTAGGGAAATGTGGAAAAGGGATGACCTGCATGAGCTCTGAATAACAGTGTTTAATGAGAAATGCTCTGGCTAAGAATTTCAGGAAAAATGGTATCCTTATTTGTATACTTCCTCTTTGTGGAGATGCAATTTTACAATCTGAAGCTGCTTTCTATACTTGATTGGGCAAAGTAAGATAAGCTCAATAATGGAAGTCGGGACCATAGTTGCTAGAATAACTAGACAGAAGCCATGAGCCCTGGCACATAATAATATAGTTTAGCTCCTTAAAGGAGAGGAGTGAGCTGCATGCATATTATTGTACATACACACATATGCTAGTGTTCTATAAAAGGTCTAAATGCAATGATATCTCTCAACTCACATATTCAGCTAGCATCCAGTGGTTGGTTTGGAGAATTCTTTCAACAGCATAAACAGTGTCCCCCTTGACTATAGACAAGAACACCTATGATTTACCCCAGGTTACCATTCAGTGTGAAGAAATAAAAAAATACATAAAATAATGAATGAATAAAAATGCTAGGTGGATATCAAATGGATATGGGAGTCAACATAAATGAGATTCCCCTGAGCAAAGTGAAGTCACTGGCAAGAACAAAATAAATAATGGCATCATTGAACTATATTATTCAATGAGCCAATTTCATGTGGCTACCAGTGCCAGAAAGAGCAAGTGAGTATACAGAAATGAATGAAACTTCCAATAAATCCAAATAGAAAGTACAAATGAAATGTGAGAGAGAGAAAGAGAGAGAGAGAGAGAGAGAGAGAGAGAGAGAGAGAGAGAGAGAGAGAGAGAGAGAGAGAGAGGAGAACCATCAGTGGAACACTGCAATAGTAACTGTTGCCTTTTGGTCACATTGATAAGTGCTAGAGTCTATAGGAAACATTATGATAAATAGAACATTTATGTTATCTAAAAGCATCTACCCCCGAACGCATAAAATGGATATTAACTACCTGGTCATTTAACACATTCCTTCAAAAGTTTCAATACTTTTCCTTTGATCATACAGATATAAACTATTCAGTCTTTGAATGCAGATGCCATGGATTGAATCTATGTGTCCCTTCAAATGTCCTTTACTGACACCTCATGCCCAGACCCACACCATTCATTCCGTTTCCAAGGTGATGCTGATGCTGATGCTGGTCTGGAAACTACACTGGATGAACCTGCTGCAGGCAACATAGAAGTAGATGCTGAGAAATCCTCATTTGTGTGCCTCCACTTGAATTGCAGTTAGCTTTGGGAGGTGGCCGTGTTGTTCCGTACCATAGGACACTCTGTTCCAGCCATAGGACACTCTGAGGATGGTAGCCTCAGAGAAGGAAAGGAATGGATCATTATGCTTTGTTATAGAGTACACAATGATGCAGCAAGAGAACAATGGGGAAGATGTCTGTGGGCTGTGGTCAACATTATCTCAGTGCTGTAATTCCTCCATGTCTGGCAGGCATTATGCAGAAGTGGAGAATGAAATGGTCTGTAAAGTGTCCGGGGGCTGCTGGGGAGAAGACATGGCTACTTTACCACCTTCTCTGCAGGAGAAGGGAAAGCATTGGGATGGAAAGCCAGCTTCCCATCAGGATTCAATTACAGCTGAATGATTAAGCAAATGAGAGCAAACTCCATTTGGCTATGTGATTACCAGAAGGAGTGGTCCACACTCTCAATTGCTGCTCATCCAGTACACACTGGAGCAATTGATAAGTGGGGTTTCATGACTGCAGCATGGAGAAGCTCACCCCTTTTAAACTGAGAACTGCCCACAGGTGAGCCAAATCAAATACCTTAACAGAAGAGAGAAATGGGCTATTATCCTGGTAATGGGGATGAGCAAGGTCATAAAGTGAAAACGTGAACAAAGGAAGAAGATTGGAACAGGAAGGAAGAGAGGGGAGCATGCTGTTTTCATCTGCTCTTGGAAGGCATCAGTTGTGCCTGCTGATGAAGGAAAATCACCTCATTTGCATCAGCTCCATTGGAAAAGGCTTAAAACTCTCTTAGGCAGTGGGTAGATGACTCAAGCATGCAGATGAAGTGTGTTATGTCAGAGATATGCCACTTTCAGTGGGAAAATCTGTGCCTGGTGGTCTACCAACAAAGGGATCCGGAATGTCCCTCCTATACACTCTTGATATTCAGGTATCAGCAGGACTCTTCCTTCATAATGATGACTCAGCCCCAATCTGGGGTCCCACTGAATGCAAATCTGCTTGTCTTTTTGGGTTTTATTCTAGTTAGGTCTACCCCAAGGGACTGAGCTTGCCCACTGTGTGTGTGATGTCACTGCTGCACAAGTGCAAGTTGAAGAGATAGTTGTTAAGCAGCTTAAGAATCTAACTTTTTAATACTATTATTATTATGTTTTAATTTTATAAACATGCTGTGGGCATAGTGTATGCATGTGTACTATGTGTATGTAATGCAGGTGCCATGAAGGCCAGAGACAGCATTGGATCCCCTGATCTGGAGCTACAGGTAGTTGTAACAACAGAAGCTCTGTTTCAGGGCTCTGAAAACTTGATGTGGATCTACTACGAGAACAATACGTGGGCTGCAGAGATGGTCTAGCCATTAAAAGCATGTATAGCTCTTTCAGGGGACCTGGTTTAAATTCCCAGCACTCACTTAACAGCTCACTGTTGTCTATAACATCAGTCTCAGAGGACCTGACAACCTCTTCTGGCTTTCATGGACACTGTGTACATATGTTGTACAGACTGCACATAGGCAAAACACCCATGCATACTAAAAACATCAACCATAAAAAAGTTTAAATAGAGCATCAAGTGCTGTTAACTGCTTAGCCCTATTTCTAGCTCCAAGAATCTAACTTTTGAAAAGTATTTCTTTTTTCTGGCTGTTTTTAATCAAAGAAAGTTGCAACTTTCCAGTAAGTTCCCACTGCTGTGGAAAGGGTATTCACAAGCAGTAGAATTGGGCAGTGCCATCATAAAAATTACAAATGAAACATTAGATCACTGGGACTTGAGAGATGCTTCAGTGGGTAAGAGCTCTGGCTGCTTTTCCTAAGGACCTGGATTCAATTCCCAGTGTCCTTGTGATAACTCACATTGGTCTATAAATCCAGTCTCAGGCTAGCCACTGCCCTCTTCTGGTTGTCACAGGCACTGCATTCATGTGGTTCAAAGGCATACATTCAAGAAAACATCTACAAAATATGAAAATAAGTAAATTCTAAAAGAAAAGAATTAAAAATAATCATGTCACTGACATGACAACCTCATTCTTGCCTCCTCAGTGTCTCAGCTTTGACTGAGAGGATAATTTACAGTGGCTTATGGAGACAAGCTACTGAGATAGTAAGGAGAATCTCAGTCTTTGAAATCAATCTTTGCTTCATTTGGAGCTGAAAGCCAGCCGATTGGTCTTTGTCTGGTAGGATGCAATCTGTAACAGTAAGACACATCAGGAGCCAGAGCACAGGCTTCTTCCAATAAACTCTGTGGCTGTACTAACTGATTATAGATTCACTCTCATCTAAAAGCTGAAGAGGATACAATTTACAGTCAGCAGCTTGGTCCAGAAAGAGCCTCTACTTGAGATGAGGCCTGTTACTTAGCTAAGCCAATTCAATTTAGCAAATGCTGAGAGGATGCAGTGCAAGATTATGTCGGAGTTTTCACCAGAAACAAAATACGTTAGTAAAAGGATCATCTGAATAGAGGGGACTCAGCTCAAGGCCTATGAAGATCAACATTGATCTACATTGGAAGACCGGGTTATAAGTTAATTTTCAAATTCAGATGTCATTCCATATGGCCTTTATTGATAAACATATTCAATAGCCACCCTGTCCTTCAGTGAGGTAGAAGTGTTTTGAAGTTCAGTGCCTTCTTAGATTGCAGGCTAACGCTAGGATTTTCATCTTCTAATAGCTTATGCTAAATCACTAAATATTGTCTTGTTCTCATATCTGATATGGCACAATGATAATTGAAGATATGGGCACAGTGGATCTATTTTGTCTCAAATTAAATATTCAATCCTTGGAAGGACAATCCTTGAGATTTGGGAATTATATAGGACTTATGCCACTCTCAAATCAAAGAAAACATACAAATCTTAGAATATCATGAAGCTTACAAGATTAACAGAGGCCCTCTCTGAGATTGCATAAACAGTAACAGTTTTTAGGAAAGGGATGCTCTCAAATCAATTGATGTGCTTGCAATTTGTGTAGAGAGCTCCAGAGATATATCTTTCCAGAGCTGTCACCCAGATAGGGTATAGTTGTTGTTATTGTTGTTGTTGCTTTAGTTTTGCTTGATTGTTTGTTGAGACATCCATGCTTCTATAGGTAACTCATCACACAAACTCCAGTAAGTAACTCGATGAACTCTGGCTTACTAAATAAACTTGGGTAGAGTCATTTCCTTGGTCTGGCATCAGTGTCCCATCTGGATAAATAATCATTTCTTCATGTTTCTTCAGAAAGGTCATGCAAGAAGGGGTTAAAATGGACATGATATTTAGTTAGAGGAACCAAAGACTGTATGGAAGAGGTTATCTGAGGTTTATACTTTACATCTATGGAGAGGAAGAACTTGGGAGCAAAAGGCCAAGGTCATTGTGAATAAGACTATCCAACTTTTATTTCTCTATAAACTTTGCCAATAGATGTGTGTTTTTGCTTAGAGTGGTGAGGTTTACATTTCTAAGCAATAGCTTGACCCCAGTCACAGTAAAGGTATCAGCTGTGCTTTTGTTCCAGCCTCATTCTGGTAGGAATGACTTCCTGACATTTGAAGGACAAATTTCAGGAATTACTTCAGGGGGGAAAGAAGTTGGGTTCTTTGTTGATTTTGTTTGTTTGTTTGATTGGTTGGCTGTTTTGTTTTGTTTTGCTTTGCTTTGCTTTGAAGTGGGAGAAGAGAAGAGAGGAGATGTATCAGGGTCTTTTCCTTCAGCCATGTGTACATTTTGATCCACGGAGCCATTACTATATTCTTGGCAGCATCAAAACATAAGTAAAAACATAAACACCAACCCTTTAAACTGGTAAGCCAGAAAAAAACAAACAACAATAAAAACAAAACTGAGAACCAGAGACCTTGAGAAGTCATCACTTAGATAAAGAGACAGGCTCAGGGGCTACCCACTTCCTGATATGGGAGCTGATGGGGCACTTTCCTGTGAATGCTGTCCCTAGTCAGTTCTCTGCGCTAAGAAATGTAGACCATCAGCAGTGATCTTTGTCTTCAGTGAATTCTTATCTAAATATAAAGGAGAGAAAATCCTTGAATGTGAAAGATGTCAAAGACAGCACAAAGAAAAAAGACACAGGGGGAACCATGTTCTGCAATGAAGACCAGAAGAATGAAATCAGAGTCACCATCATGCATTTAAGAACTACATCATTAGACAGTAGAAGGACACAGGAGGAAAGGACATGCAAGAAGTAGAGAAAATTTGAGAGATAACGAATTTGGCAACAGAACACATTACTAGGGAGACCTGACTGGGTTGCTGATAGGTCTTAGATGCCAGAGCTGAATCATCTTTGGGAATATCTGTTTTTTAGTCTAGCTTGAAGAAAGGAAAGAAAGAATAAAACAGTAACAGCTGAATTCCCCAAGAATAGTCTCAGCACTGGGGCATAGAGAACATTCCATGGAACGTAGTAGGTTTGATGGTGGTGACGCCAAATAAAGGCTAGTGCTACTAAACTTGTACAGTCAGGGCTGATCTGCATAAGGCTTTATGTGGCAAATCTATGAGAATCTTCCAACTGGCGCCCTGCCAGGGAAACCACACTTCCCATTCCAAGGACTATTTTTACATGTTAGTAACAAGTGAGTGTATCACATTGTTCAGCCAAGCGCCAATGGAAAGCAAGTTCTCATCAAACATGCCAAGGATGTGCAGTACCACAGATTGGCTTGATAAACATCTGCTGCAAACTTTGGGATGTAGACGTTTGAAGGACAGTTGTCTGTAGGAGGAGACTCTGAGTAACAGAGGTGCCAGCAGGTCATGGAGGGAGCTCCAGCAGAGAGGCACCTTTCCTGAGTTGCCACCCATGCTGGAGTAGAGTCTCCAATCAGACAGCTGCCATGTATTCATTCATCTCAGAGGAAGCTGCACAGCTTCTCCTGTGGTCTGTGATGCTGTGTGGAGTCATTTCTCTGGATGTTTTTATATCCACATTTTACCTACTGATTCATTCATTCATCTGGAACATGTTTACTAAACAACTGCTAAGTTTTTGGGCATGGTGTTTTGCTTGGTATGTAGCAGTCAACATGAAAGACAGACATCTCACTCACTTGTACTAACAGGGCAACTATCCTTTAAAAAATTTCTTTCAAAATAGTGATGTCCTATTCAATTGCTCTGAGCCTAGCTTACAACTGCAATCCCAGAGCAGAACATCAAGTTCTCCTGAACAGCTGGTATCCTGGCAGGTCAGGAGTGGGTTAATGAAGAATGCGCTTCCATTCAGGAAGCCTTGCGAAGGCAAGCTGTTCCTTCCTTGAACAAGAAATAAGAAATTGGCGATTTTTTCACAGTCACTGGTTGTTCCTGTGGCTGGATTATTCTCATCAGTCAAAACCAATTGTCATTTGTCTCCAGGTAGCTCCTCTGGAAAGATGTCTCTGTAGCCCAGGACAATACGACACAGGTTAATTTATGAAGCTTTGGCTTGGCTGACATTTCTGAAGTACTTTTTTCTTTCATTTGTCCCCCCCCCTCCATGTATACTAATGTCAATGTGTGTGCATGTACAAATGCAGAAATGAGACAGACATATTCCATGATTCATTTTTAGCCTTAAAATCTAGAGGCTGGAGGCTGGAGAAATGGCTCAGAAGTTAAGAGCACTGGCTGCCCTTACAGAGGACCTGAGTTCAATTCCCAGAACACACATCATGGCTCACAACCATATATACCTCCAGTTCTCTCTTCTGGTCTCCATGGGCAACATACACACATGTGACACTCAGACATACATGCAGGAAAAACATTCATACACATCCCAGAAAAATAGGGCTAATAGGCTATTATGTCAGGGTGAGGGTCAATCTAAAGGGGTTCAAATATACTTCAGAGGTTACTGTGCTCAGCTATAGATGTGATGTTATATCATACTGCCTACCCTCCCTCAATGTTATGGGAAAATGTATGAACTCAGTGTTTAGACCACATGCCACTGATTCTTTCACTATGTTTACTCTCTCCTATAACAACTTTTCATTGATGCAAAGAGTTTTTACACATTTACTTTAATTTCTATTGTTCATTTTTGTGGTATGGATATTGTAACCAGAGCTGCAAGCATTCCTTATACACACCTTCCACCACTGAGCTAACTCTCCAGCCCTGTCAAACACCACCATGTTCCACAAGCATTGGGCTGAAGTGGAGGAACTCATCTTTCTTGTAGATGAGGTGACTTGGGCTTAGAAATCAAACAGATTTATTCAGTCCTCCATAGCCAGGGTCTACCCTAAGGCAAACCTGAGAGATTTTCATCCTCAGTCAAGAACTACAGCCATCCATCTGTGATGAGTGTTTCCATTCATCTGCTGCCCCACAGGCTTTGCTCTGTTCCATCCTGTCCCCATTTTTGTACTCATCAACACAGCAGAATGAGTGCAATATGGCCAGTTCTTGTGTGGTCTTCTAGGCGGCTAAACTCTTCTGAATAGTGAGCCTCTTTCATAACAATCATTTCCTATAGCGATTCGGGGGCAGGCATATTACATCAACCCCTCTACTGTTTTCCTATGCATGTCTTCATAGAAAGAAAATAGAGGTATCATCATCCTTTCAGTAGCAAATGAGAAACAATCTATACTCAGAGCTTTAGGTTTGTTGTATGTGGTTGATGAACTGTCTGAGCATCTGGATTTAATTCCACACAGAAATATTCAGAGTATTACTCACATGCAGTTATGTTAGCAGTGAGGATATGTTTGTTTCAATTTAAAAAGTAGAAAGACAATGCGAATAGCTGTCATTGCACTAGTAAGCACAGCGTGTTTCTCAATAAATTAAATTGATCTTTAAACATTCTATCTCTTCAGTGCCCTTTCCTGCAACTCCCTTTTCTACTTATTGTTTCTGCTATGATCTATCCATGCTGTAGCAAACTATTGGTACAGTTAAGTCTCAACAGTCTACACATATCAAAAAGAGCCATCTTTAGAAGATTTGAACATTTGTCATTGTTAAAGAAATATCACTCTATATCAGTGTGAATGTCACAAACCAAAGAAGTAGAAACAAATGAATCCTGCCTCCAATGGCTTTAGAAATGTATCATCTTCCCCATTTGTCACAGAGCTTAGAGAGCGTGCTTCTCTTCCCGGGAAAGCATGAAATATTTAAAGCCTATGCCAGCCAAAACTTCTATAAGCACAAAGGAGGCCAGTTAGCATCATACACTCCCTCTTTGGACCAATACTCATGATTTTGCATAAATGCTTCCTGAGTGTGATGGGTAATTTTAATTGTTAACTTGATGAGATTTAGAATCACCTTGAAAAAAAAAAAAAGTCTCTTGGCACACCTGTGAGGGGGTTTCTAATTTGGTTAGTTAAGTTGGGAATGGCACCACCCTAACTGTGGGGGTACCATTCTGCTGGCTAACGATCAAGGGTTGAACAAAAAGAAGAAAGCCATCTGGGCACAGACACTTGTCTTTCCCTGATTCACAACTGATAATGCAGTGTGAACTGGAGCCTCATATTCCTGCCACTATGACTCCCCCAAACTGCAGCCAAAGTAAGCACACCCTTCTCTTAAGATGCCTGTTGCTGTGGATTTTGTCAAGGCCATGTGAGAGGTAATGAATACATAGAGTTTCAGGGGATGCACTCAACCGTTGACACAATAAGGCTGAGTTCATTGACATTTCCATGATATAGAAAAACAGTTTCAGGCAGGCTTCTCCATCTCCTGACTCACCGACTCACTCTTAGAGAGATCTCATTTGTGTTCTGATTTTCTTTGGAGAATTTCCATACAAGTATCATCCAGTTTAGGGATCAACATTAAGGTGCTTAGGTTACACTGGAGAATTTGATGGATCTTCTGCAATAATGTACTAATTATCAAAGAAGGTTCTACCTTAAGTGAAAAAGAATGACAAAGCAAACCAACCAACCAACAAACAAAACAAGCCCCCCATCCCAAAAGAAAAAACCCCAGAAAACCTAAACCACTAATTGGGATTATTCACAAACTACAGCTGGATTGACAATACTTGTACAGTGCCAAAACAACCTGTGTCCAGAACTCAGGAAACAGATTCAGCCTCTAACATCTCCCATTCAAAAACATGATTACCCACGCTGGCCATGCAAATACAAGTCTGAACTCTCACAACTGGAGCAACAGACTCGGATGGACTGTGAATTCAAGGGCAGCTTGAACAATCAGCCTTGGTTATGTAATAAGATTAGGTCTCAAAAATTAAAACCAGCAAACAAAAACAAATAAATGTGTTCTTAGTACTGAATTCCATTAAATTAAGAATTGCCACGTAGAATTTACAGATACTTATTTTTGGGACATGTTGATGATGTTTCTCAGGTTTTTATAGCAGAAATGAAACACTTGGGTGTATTTTCAAGAGGACTAACTCTACCTTTGATGACCTTAATGTAAACTTTATCAACTGCTTAAAGCAGTCTTAAAAGGAAGTAGGGAGAGACATGCATAAAGATACATCCTCAGATCCCAGGAAGAGATTTAAATGACTAAAAGGAAGCATAGGACATTTTTAAGGAAATATGTTTTTGAATTACATAGTTTTTGTTGTTGTTGCTTTAGAAAAAGAAACATCAGGAAATTCTGTCCACCTATGCCACTGAATATTCAAAGGTTCTTTATGCCTAGTAAAGACAAGGGGATCATGGTTCATGCATAAAAATGAAGTCAATACTTTTGAAGGCACTAGATCTGGACATGAATTGCTCCTAAGAAGCAGAGTCCCTGGTTAATATCAGTGGAATGAAAGTGTGAGAGAGAAGGAAGGTAGGTAGACATCACGCAATTGCTACCATGCAAATGTTAGAAGTTAAAATAACAGGAACCAATTGGCCAGCAAAGAGGAAAAACATTACCTACTTAATTGGAACGTTAACTGCAAAATACTAAGAAAAAACAAACAAAACAAAACAAAACAAACAACCAAAAACACATAGCCTTGAATCAATGAATATGGATTTTAGTTTGGGTTAAACCAAGCAGGGCCATTACCAATTATGAGCATGCTGATCTGGTGCTAAAAAATTTCCTTCTAAAATGAGAAGGTATATTTTATTTCTCACCCCAAATCTGTAAGTATCCATGTTGGTACATTTCGGCAGTACTGAGAGATCTATGTGACCATCCACTCTAAATTCATTTGCTACATGCCCTTGTGGCCCATAGCTTCGGCTCCTAAACCTACAGCAAAACTAAAATCATATGGGCCTTGATTGTGACTACAAGAAAAAATAGAAACAGAAAATTCTATAAACAACATGGTGAATAGGAGGATGGAAAGGCATAAAGAACCAAAAAGTAGAGCCAAGGTCAGAGCTGCTGTACCAATGGGACATGGACACCCAAGGATATCAAAAAGTAGTAATAGTGTTTGGAGAGTAGAGGCATATGCACCTTGAGCAAGCCCTAGTATGCTCACTCCTAGACCTGGATTTTAAAAGGAGCCCAGGTGTAATTCCATGAAGATAGTACCCTAGAGTGTTTGCCCCATTGCCTATATAGTTTTAAAATGCTTCCTCTTGTTTTAGCAACAGTGTACAAGGTCCCATCCTATCTTCACATAGGATCTCTATTTAGTAAAACCAGACATCAACACTGTAGGTTAATTAGGGGTATTTAGAGGCAGGGCTAGTGAGAGTAGCCAGGTAATAGGAGAGGAAGGAATACTTGGAGAAAGGAGAGAGTCAGACAGGGCAGAGCCATGAGGGCAGAGAGAGGAGGCAGAGAGCAGGGAGAGAGAGAGAGAGAGAGAGAGAGAGAGAGAGAGAGAGAGAGAGAGA
>CM052700.1:34259112-34348863 GCA_028551405.1 Uromys caudimaculatus
GAGAGAGAGAGAGAGAGAGAGAGAACTCACTAGGGAGCCCTGGGGTGGTAGGAAGGGTCCTTTTATCTGCATTGCAAACAGCTTATGCACCTGGAGGCAGTGGAAGGTCATAACATAAGCAACTGCTAGGTCCCTGAGAGCAGGCCAGTAGACTTGCCTGTACACTACCACTCTTGACAGCACCCAAGCAGATGGTTATTTCCGAACAGCAAATGTACTGAGGTGGATAATTTGAACAATCCACTGTGCAGGCTGAAGCTTACTAGGCCGTAGGCCAAGTTCTAAACAAATCACTGACCCCTTTTTGGAAGAGTCATGCAAGGGTTAAATTTGTATTGTTTGTATATTCTTTTGGTTTGGGGGAACTTTCCTCACTTAAATTGAGGTGATTACTTTTAAGCTAAGATATTTATTGCACACAGTAGTGGGTTTCAGGGGAGCATATTCATCTCCTCAAGGCTGCCTTTTTTGTCTTTCTTCCTCACTCACACTAGAAACTTCCTTCTTCACTCAAACTAGCTCAACTTTCATGTCATGCACATCTCTCTGTGATTCTATGTACACACTCTCACACACACACACTTCACCCTAAGGAAAAACACTTGGCATTTGTCTTTCTATATCTGTCTCTTTTATTTACTAGGATGGTCTCAATTATATCTATGTTCCTGAAAATGACATGATTTTACTTTTCTTTAAGGCAAACTACAACTGCACAGTGTACATAAATGTCATGCTTTCTTTATCCATTCATCTGTTGGATGGATATACACAGAACAGAATGGAACAGAAGACAGGATTGTGATGGTGACTTTTGAACTGATGTGGGTTCAAGTAGAGGAGTGCATGAGTATGTTCAAAATAGCATAGGTTTTAAGCTAAAAGCAACCATAAGTCTTGCTTCCCACCCCTAGGAAACCATACTTTAGTATTTAGAATCTTCTTGAAGGCATCTGTGTTAGTACAGTGTTCATAAAGTGGCAGAAAATAATTGAGCCTAATCAATCATTTCAAGTCAATATATTAATGCTAGTGTTTGGTACCAAGTCACCATGTTACTGAGTTTTTCACAAAAAGAAAATGTAAGAAAATATATGAGTAGTTTGAATGAAAAAATGTTCCCCACAAGCTCAGATACATGAGCACTCAGTCTGTATTTGGTGGCACTATTTTGAAACTTTTGGTCCCTTTAGAAAAAATAACCTTGCTGGAGAAAGTACATGACATGGGACAGTTTGGGGGGGTTTACAATATTTCCCCAGTTCCTGTGCCTTCTCTGTGCTTCCTATGTGTAGACACGACTGTGACCAGCTAGCAAGCAAGGTAGTTTTCTCAGCCAGTTTCTCTTACTGGCAGGGAGCAATTTGTGGTTATAAAGAAAGAAGTAATTATTTTATTATTTATCTTTAAAAATAATCTTGTAAGAATCTTCAAAGAATTACAAATCGAAGCTTTTATATAAAAATCAGTCATATTTACTTTAAATCCTCAAAATGTGTTTCTACTCATCAGCAATTCTTAACAAATCCTATCAGGAATCTGAGGGCAAAAATGGATCTACGGAATCAATCATCACCAGTCCAGCCTCAGTGAGAGTGATGTCAGCCAGTGCCACCATTGTTCTTGTTCCCTGACCATAAAGGGTCCCTAGCCTAACTAATAAAAGTGTGTCTTTGTGAACTTCATACTGTTTCCTAAATTTTTTTGCATCAGAGCCAGTAGTAAAAACTTCTCAACCTAGCTTCACTAACAACTTTATTTTTCCAAATGTTTTCTAAAGGTGGTAGTCATGGACAATCTACATCCCTAGGGTTCTTCTCTAGGGTGGTGATAGAATCATTAATCTGCTCCAGTAGTAATGCCTGAAAGAAATCAAGCATTAGTACGGTGAATGCCAGAAATACTGTCCTGTAAGAGACTTGAAGCCCCCTTAAAGTTTCCATATAATTTTTAGATTAAGAGGGATGTGAGGGCAGCAAGTAGAGCAGAACTCCACAACAGCATAAAGTCCTCAGGACACACAGTCCTCAGGGCCATGCCAAACTGAGGCCCACTCATGGGACTGTGGTAACTCTGGCTTGTATTCCAGGAGTTCTAAAGCCATTTGTCTCCTGTGTGGCCCTAGACAGACAAGTTGTTGTGCTTGAAATTTTTGAGTTTGTTTGCATGGACAAATTTGAAATGATCTTGCGAAGAAACAAGAACAATAACAATTCATAAAATATTGTGAAATGGGAGCTTCATAAATTTTAGGCAAAATTGTATTAATCTTTTGGTCGTTCGAATTATTTCTACATTTGCTTTTAATGAAAATAATATATTTTAAAAATAAATTGTACTCTTAGATAACTTGGAATAAGCAATAGCTGAACATACACATGAGAAGCTAGAGTGTTCTTTTACAAATAACTGATAAATGTGTTGAAATGGGAGTATTAAGTGAAAAGCTACAGTCTTATTGTTTACTATGACAACAGGCCAACATAGTTGTATATTTACATTTCCTTTCCATGTCAAAACCATCACACATTTAAAACAAGCAATCTGTTTCTGCTCTGCTCTTCTATCAGGAAATAGTTTAATTGTATGTTTATTAATAGTTCTTATTAGCACACATATGCTGAGTAGGATGATAATTTTCATCAGTTCCACTTGCTTTCTGCCCACTATTATCATGTACTGGATGTCATAATCAGTGTCAAAAATGATTTAACTGTTTTTTGATTTTAAAAAATGGGACCCTGAGTTAAATCATGAGTTTTGTTTTAGAAATGAGCAGAGGGCAGAGCTTCAGAGATGACAAAGTCCACATCATCATTTCATTAGATGCTGAAAAAGTATTTGACAAAATTCAACATCCTTTCATGTTAAAAGTCTTGGGAAAATCAGGAATAAAAGGCCCATACCTAAATATAGTAAACATAATATACAGCAAACCAGTAGCCAACATCAAAATGGTGAGAAACTTGAAGCAATCCCACTAAAATCAGGGACTAGACAAAGCTGCCCACTCTCTCCCTATCTATTCAATATAGTACTTGAAGTTCTAGCTAGAGCAATTTGATAACAAAAGGAGGTCAAAGAGATAAAAACTGTAAAAGAAGAAGTCAAAATATCACGATTTGCAGATAATATGATAGTACACTTAAGTGAAATTTCACCAGAGAACTCCTAAAGCTGATAAACAACTTCAGCAAAGTGGCTGGATATAAAATTTACTCAAAGAAATCTGTAGCCTTCCTCTACTCAAAGGATGAACAGACTGAGAACGAAATTAGGGAAATAGCACCATTCAAAATAGTCACAAATAATACAAAATAACTTGGTGTGACTCGAACCAAGAAAGTGAAAGATCTGTATGAAAAGAACTTCAGGTCTCTGAAGAAAGAAATCAAAGAAGATCTTAGAAGATGGAAAGATCTCCCATGCTCATGGATTGGTAGGATTAATACAGTAACAATAGCCATCTTGCTGAAAGCAATCTACAAATTCAATGCAATCCCCATCAAAATTCCAACTCAACTCTTCATAGAGGTAGAAAGAACAATTTGTAAATTCAATTGGAATAAGAAAAAATCCAGGATAGGGAAAACTATTCTTAACAAAAATAGACCTTCTATGGGAATCACCATCGCTGACCTCAAACTGAATTACAGAGAAATAAAATAGTCATAAAAACTGTATGGTATTGGTAGAGAGACAGGAAAGAAAATCAATAGAATAGAACTGAAGACTCAGAAATGAACCCACACACCTATGGTCACTTGATCTTTGACAAAGGAACTAAAACCATCCAGTAGAAAAAAGACAGCATTTTAAACAAATGGTTCTGGTTCAACTGGAGGTCAGCATGGAGAAAAAGGCAAATCTACCCAATCTTTTCTCCTTGTACAAAGGCCAAGTCCATGTGGATCAAGGACCTCCACATAAAACCAGAAACACTGAAACTTACAGAGGAGAAAGTGGGGAAGAGCCTTGAACACATGGGCATAGGGGAAAATTTCCTGAACAGAAGACTAATGACTTATACTGTAAGATCAAAAATCAGCAAATGGGATCTCATAAAACTGCAAAGCTTCTGTAAGGCAAACGACATTGTCAATAGAACAAAATGGCAACCAACAGATTGGGAAAAAGATCTTTACTAATCCTACATCTGATAGAGGGCTAATATCCAATATATACAAATAACTCAAGAAGTTAGACTCCAGTGAATCCAATAACCCTATTAAAAAAATCAGGCACAGAGCTAAACAAAGAATTTTCAACTGAGGAATATTGAATGGCTGAGAAGCACCTAAAGAAATGTTCAACATCCTTAGTCATCAGGGAAATGCAAATCAAAACAACCCTGTGATTTCACCTCATACCAGTCAGAATAGCTAAGATCAAAAACCTAAGTGACAGCAGATGCTGGTGAGGATGTGGAGAAAGAGGAACACTCCTCCATTGTTGGTGGGATTGCAAGCTGGTACAACCACTCTGGAAATCAGTCTTATGGTTCCTCAGAAAATTAATTAATAGTATTGCCTGAGGACCCAGCTATACCCTTCCTGGGCATATATCCAAAAGATTCTCCAACATATAACAAGGGCATATGCGCCTCCATGTTCATAGTAGCCTTATTTACAATAGCCAGAAACTTGAAAGAACCCAGATGTCCTTCAACAGAGGAATGGATACAGAAAATGTGGTACATTTACACAATGGAGTACCATTCAGCTATTAAAAACAATGAATTCATGAAATTCTTAGGCAAATGGATGGAACTAGAAAATATCATCCTGAGTGAGGTAACCCAATCACAAAAGAACACACATGGTATGCACTCTCTGATAAGTGGATATTAGCCCCAAAGCTCCAAATACTCAAGATACAATTCACAGACCACATGAAGCTCAAGAAGAAGGAAGACCAAAGTGTGGGTGCTTCAGTCCTTCTTAAAAAGGGGAAAAATACTCATGGGAGCAAATAAGGAGACAAAGTATAGAGCACAGACTGAAGGAAAGGCCATCCAGAGACTGCCCCACCTGGGGATCCATCCTGTAAACAGTCACCAAACCCAGACACTATATGGTTGCCAAGTAGTGCTTGCTGAAATGAGCCTGACGTAGCTGTCTCCTGAGAGGCTCTGCCAGAGCCTAACAAATACAAAGATGCATACTTACAGCCAATCATTGGAGTGAACATTGGGTCCCCAATGGAGGAGTTGCAGAAAGGACTGAAGGCGTATGCAATCCCATAGGAAGAACAACAATATCAACCAACCAGACCCCCTAGAGCTCCCAGGGACTAAGCCACTGTCTTAGTCAGGGTTTCTATTCCTGCACAAACATCATGACCAAGATGCAAGTTGGGGAGGAAAGGGTTTATTGAGCTTACACTTCCATGCTGCTGTTCATCACAAAAAGAAGTCAGGACTGGAACTCAAACAGGTCAAGGAGCAGGAGCTGATGCAGAGGCCATGGACGGTTGTAACTTACTGGCTTGCTTCTCCTGGCTTGCTCGGCCTGCTTTCTTATAGAACCCAAGACTACCAGCCCAGGGATGGCACCACCCACAAGGAGCCTTCCCCCCTTGATCACTAATTGAGAAAATGCCTTACCTCTGGATCTCATGGAGGCATTTTCTCAACTGAAACTACTTTCTCTGTGATAACTTCAGCTTGTGTCAAGTTGACACACAAAACTAGCCAGTATAGCCACTAACCAAGGAGTACACTTTGGGGGACCCATGGCTCCAGCTGCATATGTAGCAGAGGATGGCCTTGTCAGGCATCAATGAGAGGAGAGGTCCTTGGTCCTGTGAAGGCTAGATGCCCCAGTGTAGTGGAATTGGAGGGCAGGGAGTTGGGAGTGCATGGGTAGGGGAACACCCTCATAGAATTGGGGGAGGGGGAATGGGATAGGGTGTTTTGGGGTGGGGACCAGAAAGGTGATAAGATTTGAAATGTAAATTAAGAAAATATTCAATTTAAAAAATGGAAAAAAAACCACAACAAGTAGGAACTTTTTTTTTTTTTGCTTTTGCATGAGATACTGTTTTGGAGTTCCTAGATCATAACCAACAATCAGTAATTGCAGTTCCAAGGAACTTTTCTGCCTCTTCTGACTTCCTCAGCTACCAGACATACATGTGATGCACATACATGCAGGCAAAACACCCATACAAATCAAAAACATAAATATCAGAGAGCATAAGTAGGGTGAGAAGTGACTTAAGGGAACCATGCTAACCTGATTTCAAGGTGAATGTTATAAAACAAACTTTATTAGTCCATCAAAAGAAACAGAATGTTCTAAGACTGGGATCTGGGAGGGAACTTAGTCAGAAATGGAAAAGACAGACTTTATTGCATCGTCAATGCTCTACTGAGAATTAATAAAATCTAGACAACAGTAAGAAGATAAAAGGGTTAGCTGGAGAGATGCCCTGCAGTTAAGAATTCTTACTGCTCTTATCGATGACCAGAGTTCAGATCCCAGCACTTAAAGTCAAGTAGTTTGCAACTGTCATTGTCCTGTAGATCTGATGCTCTCTTCTGGGTTTTAGAGGTACTGTACTCATGTACTCTTGGCCACATAAATAAAAATAAGACTACCTGGAGTACAATATCTCAAACCAAACCCTTTCATTGAAGGCAGACAACAATGTTACTTTATTTATTAAAATTGATTGGTCCATTTTGACTTGCAGCTCAGCACTCTGCCATAAGCAACAGCTCTGGGAAAGAGCTTACCTGTGCATCTGCACACACACTTCTATGCCCCCACTTAACCCACACACCTCGTCTTTGAAGCTCAGCACTAAGTAGTTTTGTAATCAGCATCTCATAACTGCATGTGTCTATGATTAGGAGTATTCTTATTTCAACCTGGCTAATTGAACCTGCGGAAATCAGTGTGTTTTCTCATTTTCCCTCAACGCTCATTTTTCTATCATAACGTAATTGAGTTAGTAGGCTTCACTGGGGATGCATTAAGGCTCCCAATGATGTTTTCCCTTCTCTGGAAAAATAGTGACACTGCTGTTCCAATACGTCTGAACTATCACTTTCCAAAGGTATAGACAGCACTTGTAATTAAGACAATGATCTTCCAAAGTGTTTTGATTAAAATATTGTTCAATCAGCTTTTGTGTAACATCGGATTTCTTAGAATTTCAAATTAAAGTGTTGGGTCAGTATCCCCAATTTATTTTCTGTAAAACAAACTGCTGAAGCATTTTACATGTGTTACTAATTCTTTGTGGAACTTTTTAATGCTAGTGGGATACACCTGCAGAGATTTAAAGAACCCGTTAGTGCTTTTGCTCAGGCTATATTTATATAGCTGTTTTTCTGAAGTGATACTCTTGGCGAAAGTATTTCTGTCACACATCACCTCTGCAGTCTCTCTGTCTCTCTCTCTGTCTCTCTCTGTTTCTCTCTCTCCCTCTCTCTCTCTCTCTCTCTCTCTCTCTCTCATGTGTGTGTGCGTGTGTGCGTGTGTGCGTGTGTGTGTGTGTGTGTGTGTGTGTGTGTGTGCCTAGAAGAGGGCATCACATGCCCTGAAACTGGGGTTACAGTTGGTTGTAAGTCACCTAGTGTGGGTACTAGAAACTGATTTTGTAAGAGCAGCAAGTGCTCCTAATTTCTAAATCATCTCTTTTTCACTCATTGGGTGGATTTCCTTTCCTTCTTTCTTCCATCCTTCCTTCCTTCTTTTCTTTCTTTCTTTCTTTCTTTCTTTCTTTCTTTCTTTCTTTCTTTCTTTCTTTCTTTCTTTCTTTCTTTCTTATTGTTGATTGCTTTTGAAACAGGGACTTTCACTCTTTAGCTTAGGATAACCTCTAACATGCAACAGAGCTCAGGGTAGCCTGAAACTCACAACACTTGTGACTCAACCCTTTGGGTGCTGAGATTAGGTGTGCCTGGCCCTACAATTATTTCCAAATATTGGCAACAATAGTAAAGCAGTAAAAATGTTAGTGGTTAGTTTATCACAGTTTTGTACCAATTTAATTATGCACAATATCTAATTATTTTAAATTCCCACTTTAAAAATATGAAAACTACTTTTGCCTTCATTTCAAGGAACAGTTTAAAGAGAATAAACACCTTCCTATTGGCCACATGGTTATGAAGTCACCAGTTTTGACAACCTAAACCATGGTGTCTGTCCTTAGGATCTGTCTTCTCAACCATTACACACAACTTACAACTTGTAAAGTAATATGTAAGAGATATAAGTCAAGGGCATATAATTAGGACCCACTAATAGTGAGATATGGAGTTCTCTCAAGCAATTAATCAGATTTGGGATACAAAGTAATCCTGCAACTAATTTAAAGATAAATGGTAAAAATCTTAGCACTGAACATGGGAGACCTACACCATGGCAAATTGACTTTAGATAGAATAGAACAGACGGATAAAAATGTCACCACTCCATACTTCTTAGCAATGTTACTGAAAGACTTTGTAAACAGATACATTAGCGCAACTCCATCGGTGACCCTCAGTCTTCATGTTTCACAATGTGACTTTAATAAGAGTTTACAAACCTCATTGAAGAGACATTAAAGTTGTTCTTGTTTTGTGTTTTGAAATCAGGGTCTCTGTTATCCATATTTGCCTCACATTTTAACCAATCCTCCTCTCAAGTACTCATGTTATGGACACTAGCCACCATCCTAGCCACATTCTCTCAATTATGTACAATGAATGCTTCCTAATATATACAAAACATAAGTTCTTATTTGTGTTAGACTTTAGAACCTCAAAATACATTCCACAGCAATGGGGAATACAGGATGACCTGAGGCAATGTTCCAGATGATCTCATGAGTTCATAGTCATGGCAAGGCATATACATCAAGGAAAGAAATCAGAAAAGGCATACTACCTTACCTTGCTGTGTTTGAAGATGTATAAGAAATAAGATAAGTCATATTAGCTTCACCTCTAGCTACACCTTAACAGAGTTTGGACTGTAAGATGGTGTGTCAGTATTGTCATAAGCGCCCAAGCTTAAAGTGATATAATATAACCTCACATAGGAAAACTGCATGTGATCTTCGTGTACCACATACTTCCATTCAAGAAATGCTGATCTGATTTCTTTCTTGTCATGCTCTTGAATGCTGGAAGAAGGGAAACCAATGCTCTAACATTTTCTAGATGTATACTATGCTTGTAGATGGAGGGGTGTGTGGGTGGGAGGTGGAATTCCCTCATAGAGCTGGGGGAGGGGGAGGGGATAGGTGGTTTCCAAAGAGGAGACCTAGAAAGGAGGAAACATTGGAAATGTAAATAAAGTATCAAAAAATAAAAAAAAAAAAAAAAAAAAAAGAAACTATGATACAGTATGTCTGGGGTAGAACTTGGCATGCTGTGTCTAACAAGGTCTAATGTAGTCATCAGCACTACTGAGGGTTATTTTTAGCAGAACGAATTTTAAAAGAATATATTAAAAAAAGTGATTCCCTGCCATATTGGAAAAACTTTAATAAAGACAAAACTATTTCATAAAGCGATGAAAATGTTTGACTAAAAATAAATATCTGTAGCAATAAATCTATAAGTACTATCCAATTGCTCAGTGTTTGTGACATAGACATTTTTCAAGGGAAGGCTGTAAATATGCTTCATCTGATGGAGCATTCGTCTAGGAGCCTTGAAGGTCAGGGCTCGTTGTCTAGCCTCACATAAACAAATCTTGATAATATCTTCTGTAATACCAGCCAAGGGGAGCTTGAGAGAGGAGGATCAGGAGTTCAGTGTCATCTTCCACTCCATAGGAAGTTCAAATGAAGCTAGTCTGGACTATATGAAAGCTTATTTCAGAAAACAAAATAAAACTAGACACAGAAAAGTTTAAAAGAAGCAAAATTTCAAAGGAACATATAGGAACAAAGGTTATAGAAACCATGCACTGAGGACCCCTACTTCTATCAAATGTGAGCAAAACCATCTAGCTATGAGACAAGAAGGGCAGAAGCACAAAAGGCACTTACAAAATATTCCTCACAATGTCCCATAAAACACCTATTTTAATCACTGGTAAAAGAGTTCCATTTACATAGACGGTAATGCTAAATTTAAAGAGCAGAATCTGGAGAGTTCTGTTGTGTTCTCCTTTTCAGAGACTATTTTAAAGGCAATGTTATTTCCAGTATTTCAGACTTCTTTTAAGAACGCCCAAGTGCAGGGAAACAGAAAGCCTCATCAATTATATTACCTCTTACCTGCCTGGAAAGGGGAAAGTGTTCGTGTTCATTTCAGAGTAGCAAAGAGAACCATTCCTTACTACTTTTGCTAGGAAGAGAAAGAAAGGAAGGAAGGAGGGAGGAAAGGACTAAGATAGGAAGAAAGAAAGGGGCAAATATCGGCGTGAGAAAGCAATATAAAACAAAATATACATACTTCTTATTTTTCTGCTCAAAGTAAATTTGGTATCGGAAAATTGCCATGTTAAAATCAATAACAAAGTTCCTGACCTGAAGTCCCTGGCTATGGAGAGAAAAGCTTCCTCACAAGCCTGCACAATCCCACAGGACACTATGCTCCTAAACCGTTCTTAACTTCATGGCCTTGACAAAAGTTTGGTGCATGTTAGATTCTGTTTTATTTCAATGTGAAACAAGCTAGACTCATTCTTGATTAGTGATTCATTTGGGAGTGTCAAGTCCACTGTGATTCCTGCCACCCCTTGGCCGGTGGTCCTGGATTGTGTAAGAAAGTGAGCTGATCAAGCTAAGCCACAGAGAGGAAGCCTGTAACTAGCATTTCTCCATGCTCATTGCTTTAGCTTTGGCACATCAGCGTGTTCTTAGTTGCTGACATCATATGTACTGACTTCAATAGATAGACCACGTGGTGCCTCAAGGAAATTCTGTTCAAACATAATTATTTGTACACAATGCCATGAAACCTACACTTCATTTTATATTTATAAACATTTATGCTATAATTTTCTCAGCTTGCATTACATACATGGAACTTCTGGGGTGTCTATCAAATGCTTTATATGATTAGAGGTATTGATGGCTCTGGAAAGATTATTAGGTATTGGTCTTGCAGATGTGCAAGTCCAGAATGCTCACACATGCTATATGTTTTTCTCTCATTGTACACCTACCTAGCTGATCAGCGGGAAAGCCAGTATCTGAACGTGAACCCTGGTAAAAGAGTTTACTATAGTACTCCTATGACAAAGTCTTGTCATAGTTTCCAACAGAAGAAAACTACATTTGAAAAATGAAGAAACTCACATTCCAGCAGCATGGTCCTGCAACTGACCACAGAAACCATGACAGTAGACACTCATATTGGAATTTAGCTACACTGTCTTCTGAGACTCAGGACATTTTATCCTGGGATACTGGCTGCACATGCCACGACTGAATTGAATGTAGAACACAATAATAAAGGGGAAATAATTTCTTGCAAATTTACTGAAAATTTCAAATGTTGCATTTTGATAGATTTCCTATTTAAAATCAATAACTTGTATCAGAACAAAGTAAACATGTTTTTTCTGATCACAGCGTAGATTAGAATTTGATGTAAAACCACAGATCCTTTGTGGGAACTTGCTGCCTGTATTCACATACAGAATACATTGCCAGTTGTTACGGAGAATAGCATTAGCTCTTGCTTTTAGAACCAACAGACAACCCAACATGGTTCCTTGCCTGGTATAGATGGATCCCATAGGAAAGATCTTAACCACAACAGGGCTGGTAGCTGAGAATACCAATTCATTTTGATCTAGTGACTATAAATTGTCTTGTTTTCCCCACCTTAACTCTCCTACTCTCCCACCCCCCTGGCCCCCAGGTATGCTCAGCACCCTCAGACAGTCATAAACTCTTTATAAAGCATTAACAGTATGGAAAATGGCAACTGGGTCTAACAGATTTGTATCTGTGAAACCATGAAGGGCCCTGCTGAGGCTTATGTTTAATTGAAGGGTTGCCTCCTTACTTTGGTTGGCTCCTACCATGTTTTGTGTTCTCTTTGTACAAAGAACTTTCTCTGCTATTCATCTCTTCTGCTCCCTCAGCCCTTCTATTTACTCATCTCTAACAGAAGTAGAGACAATCCTAACATCAGGCTTGACTGGCTCAAGTTTTCAGACTTGTTCCTGACTGACCAATCATGTGTTCGATTCATATATAATCAAGTATGCAGGGAGGAAGAGAGTGATGCCTCTTTCCAATAAAGGTTATTACTGTACTTTCTCTACTTGGACTAGGAGTGAAGTCAGAGGAATTATGGGCTTTGCAGTGAAATTAGCATTATCTCATGTCAACCCAAGGGAATCGGATTCAGGTGTGTTTATATCTTTATTATTTAAAATAAAGTCTGTTTGCTTCAATATTAGGTCTGTGAGGAATACATTTTGTTGTTTTGTTGGTTTTTTCTTTGACTAATCATTATAGTATTTAAGTGTTCACACCTTCCTATTAACTTCAGTTATGAGGAAATCTATGACACAAGTTTTCATTTACATTGGCAAATAAAAGCATTCTTTGGGGTCTACTTCATATTCTTATGGAATAGAACTGGATGTTCTCATGGTCAAAGAGAAACTACAGAAATTACCTCTACTGCCTTTCTCTTGAGACCAAAACAGTAAGAGTTCACTGAAACTTCAATCATCGGGCCACTGAATGGGCAAATGCTTCCGATTAGTGACTCCATTTTTTGAGTGCTACTTACTAGGTTTGGTTAAACTCATTCAGGGTTTTATGAGCTTAGAATTCCCTGCACCCCAAAGGCGGTGCTGGTTCTCAGGTCTTTCCTCCCAATGTGGCTTTAGATTCAGCCTTGCACTTTATTCTAGTTCATAAAATTTCATAATTCACGAACTGGGCTATGTTCTTACTTTTTCATAGTAGGGTAATGAGAGTAATGGTAATGTCACCATATGCATGATTACACCCCGAGCACTGTGGAAGGGCTTAGTGCAAATAGACACTCAGCAAACACTTGTCAGATAGCCGTATGAATCAAGCAAAATGGTGTCCAACCTGTAACCTCTTGGCTTCACCTGGCAGAGGGTAGCTATGAATGCAACACAAACATAAAAATTTTATGTCAGTTAAAACATGAAGAGATCTCATTGTGTAACTTGTTTTGTAACTTGATTGCATATTTCTGATGTGTGAACTTTGCAGATGATAATATTATTTTTTAGTAGTAAAATAAAAGAAAGGAAGAAAGATGGTCTCGAAAAGCTTGGTAAGGTAAAAAGGTAAATATCACTTCTTAAAATGTAGGATGCTATGCAACTAGTTATTTAGTATTATATATATTTATCATTTATGTGAACATTTCCACATCGAAATTACAAAACCATGAATTGTTTTAAATGTTAAAACATATTAAATGTATTTTCATTTATGTATACATTAACTTGGTTAAAGTAGATAAGTGATGTACTCATTTTGGCAGCACATATACTAAACTTGGAAGGATACAGAGAAAATTAGCATGGTCCCTGCTCAAGGATGACATGTAAATTTGTGAATCATTCCATATTTTACAAGATGAACGACCTAAGTGAGGTTGCCTCAATCACACTTGAGAGAGAGGAAAAAGCAATCACAGAGGGCAGAGGGATAGAGGGACCTGGGTGGGAGAGGGGGGAAGGAGAAAAGGGGGACATGATCAGGTGTTGGGGGTAGAGAAAAAAGGAGTGAAGCCCCGAGGGCCAGCAGAAAGAATGGAAACAGACAACCTTGGGAGATAGGAGTTGGGGGGACCTTTTAGAATGTACCAGAGACATGGGAGATGAGAGACGCTGAGGACTCAAAGGTAGGGACCTTGGATGAAATGCCCAACAGTGGAGTGAGGGAACTTGTAGAGTCTATCTCCAGTAGAAAGACAGGACATCAAATGAAGGGATGGGGTTGCCATCCCACAGTCAAAAACACTGACCCAGAATTGTTCCTGTCTAAAAGAACTTCAGGGACAAAAGTGGAGAAGAGCCTGAGGGTAAGGAGATTCAGTGAGAGGCCCAAAGTGGGATCCAGTTCAAGGGAAGGTTACAAGGCCTGACACTATTACTGATGCTATGGTGTGCTTACAGACAGGAGCCTAGCATGACTGCCCTCCAAGAGGCCCAACAAGCAGCTGAAAGAGTCAGATGCAAATGTTTACACTTAACCAATGGACAGAAGCTGGTGAACCCTGTAGTTGAATTTGGAAAGGCTGGAAGAAGCTGAAGAGTAGGGGGACTGAATAGGAAGACCAGCAGTTTCAACTAACCTGAACCCCTGAGATCTCTCAGAAACTGAGCCACCAACCAGTTAGGCAGCATGCACCAGCTGATATGAGGTCTCCAAGACATAAACAGCAGAGGACTGTCTGGTCTGGCCTCTGTGAGAGAAGACCCACCTAACCCTGCAGAGACTTGATGCCCTAGGGAGTGGGAAGATCTGGTAGAGTGGGAGGGGGTGGGGACATCCTCTTGGAGACAGGGAGGAGGAATGGGATGAAGAACAGTTGGAGGACAGACTAGGAGGGAGATACTGACTGGACTATAAAAATAGATTAAAGAATAATAATGTTTAAAAAGTAGATAAGTCATAGATTTCAGGATATATATATATATATATATTATATTTACTTCAACAATAATAGAATTAAACTGGAAGATAAAATAAAAGCTAACACCTATTACTGATGTTTAATAAACTAAAGTTCTGACTTTAGAAGTTGCTTTAATATGCCTTTCATTAACCACATTCTTGCATTTTGAATCTATCTTAATTATAGCTTTCTTGCATTTTATCACAGTTCAAGATATCCTTATTATGGGAGTTAAGCAAACCTCCCATAAAGTAATTATACCAGCATTGACTTAATATAAGAAAATGGTATTTAATATTAGTTCATATAGTCATGGACAAATAGTGTTCTTAGCAATAATAAATTCCTTCACATCTTAGGAAAATTCATCAATTATTACTTATTTTTCTAGTAGCCTAAGGAAAAAAAGACTCAAGATACAGAAAATATGACCTACCACCATGTCTCTTAGCTAGTTGGTATGAAAAATTTAACATATTCCTATTACTGTACTTGGATGCTTATTTTCTGTTTTGTTTAGATTATTCACCAGTTTTCATAGTTTAATAAAGATACTATTGGAACACAGACAACCCAATTAAAACATTTAAAGTATAGAGGAAGAACCATTTCTTATTATGCCCAGAAGTGGCCTGAGACTGAACATTGGAATCTAAACCATTACTTCTTGGTTTGAAATGAGAATTTTGATCAAACTTAATAAAGGACAGTGGTTTTCTGTGAAATCATGAGAACACTGCATAAAAATAAATTTGAAAATGAATGTCACCTGGAAATTAAAGCATGTCACCCTTTCTTAGCTCATGCATTCCTTGTTTTCTTAGATAAATTGTAGGCCTATGTATAGCAACAGAAAACAGAGTTTGAAGTAGAAATTTCTGGTTTCTTTAACACCTCCATTGTGTTGTGAGGCTTTTCTGCAATCTGTCTTATGAGAGGGCCTGTGATGATTTGCTGAAAGGAGACATTTGAGAGGGTACATGATGTATAGAAAGAATATAAATGGAACCCCACAAACAGTAAGAGGACACGCATGTCTTGCTATGTACGCCCTTCAGAATTTTCATTCTTTGCTGATCTTCATTGGTCTTCACTAGTCTTCACGTCATAGAAAAAATGCACCAAAGAACTTCCAGTGGTATTCTGGCTGATTCTGGTTGCTTCCACTGACTTGTTTGGATTCAGTTTTACCATTTCTGCTGGATTATGCTCCACTACTGATTCATGTTTGATTTGACACGAAGAGTGAAATCACCCCAAGGAGCTACTTCTAAACAGGTTCACATGACTCTTTTCCTATTAACACTTTTCTCCTACCTCTAGTCAGTGGGTTAGAAGGGAGGTTGAAGGGGTTAAAAACCCAAATAAAGTAGGTTTTGAAAAATCTAAGCCTACAGGTATCAGGGCCAAATATTTAAGTGATACAACCTATGGCTGAAGCTTAACTCTGGGATAATGTGTAATAAGACACTAGCTATGAGTTGTCATATGTTTTCAAGTTCGTTCATGCAGAGACATTTAAATACTGGCCATGTATAACTGTTAAGTTAGGTGATGGGCAGCAGGTTTTCTTTGTCTAGACTTATCACCAGTGATAATATTATTTTTAAGTTGTTCAAGTCCAAAGCAGCCAACCTTTTTAAAGGCTACTGACTGTAAATTGAGACACAATTGAACTTACACACACACACACACACACACACACACACACACACACCTGCTGCTTAGTATAATAACAGTAACTATAGCTAATATAAGATTATGCCAAACCAGCACGTTTCTATGCCCAAATACATCATGAAAATAATGGTGTAAAAGGAGCAAGAAGTGCAATTCTTATGTAGGATTAACTAGTAAAAAAAGAAAAGATGTGGGGTACAAAACAGATCAGAAATGCAAGGAGACACCACTACAGATCTCAGGACACCACAATAAATCAGTATCATGAATTGGCCTACAAAATAGATCAATTCATTTCAATGTACCAGATGCAAAAAATCTACCAAGAAATAAATAACTTGGATATGTATTTTAAGGAACTCAAATAAATAATTAAATTTTCTAGCACGGCACAATGTTAGGTGCCTGGAATCCCTATATTCGAGAGGATACGGCGGATCACTTAAACACAGAAGTTTAAGATCCTAGTGAGCAACAAAGCAAAACCACAATTCAAAGTCATAACAAGGCTTATGTTTCAGCCCAGTAATAACGGCTTCATTAAACAAATAATACAGATACTGATTTGGGGGAAAAGGAACCCTAAGACTCTGCTGATGGAATATATAAGTCAAAACCCTATGACTTTCAGTATAAAATTTCTGTGAAAAGATAAAAGGAGAACAATCTTATTATCCAGCACTACCACTACAAAGTATATATTCCAAGGATTCTAAATGAACTTAACAGACATACTTGGATGATTAGGCAAAATAGCAAAGATAGAAAAGTAGCAAAAATAGAATCAGTCTAAGTGTTCATCAACAAATGAATGGATAAATAAAATGTATGTGAATATATATATATATATTAGCATATTAGTAATACATAAATAATGAAAATATGTGATTTGCAAGGATATGCAACTGGAGGTTATACTATTTGAAATGTAAGACTCTGAAAGCCAAATATCTTGTGTTCTTTATCATCTGTGTCTCCTAGGTTTATATATCAGTAGATATATAAAACAGAGATATATATACAAACATTAAAGTATAAGTGCAATTGTCTCAGGAATGAATGGGATTAACAGGAGGAGGAGGAGGGAGAAATAATGAGGGGTAAGTATGTCCATAAAACTTGGATGAATATTTCTTTATGAAACTTACCAGTATATACAATGAATACATATCATTAATTCTCTATGGGCAATGGTTACTCACAAAGCACAAAGATATACCAAAAACTGGGCTAGTCACCATTTCAAGGGAAGTGGAGAAGGTGCTCACAAGGGGCCACCTAGAGTGACTATTAACAGTTAAGAGTTGCTGAGAGAGGAGGTGGGGTAGCCACTTAAAAGTAGCACATGCTCCACTCAATAACCTCCTATCCAACGTGATATAAGGACCTCTCATTAAGCTCAGCGGGTCACCCAAAGAATGAGTGGAAAGTAAGAGGGACCCTTTTAGGACCTGATAAAATGGTTGTATTGTAGAACAAGGACAATCTCAAATATTGCCTAAGATGTAGAGTATCAATAAGCCCCCTCCAGGCTGTCTTGATGGTGGTGCCAGTCTGTAATTCCAACTTCTTAGGAGACTGCATCAGAATGATCACAAGTTCAAGCCTTTCCTGGGAAACTTTGTGAGATTTAGTTGCAAAATAAAAAATAAAAGGGCTGTGGGTATAGTTAAATATCGGAGCACTTGTCTCCTATGCTTGAGGTTGCAGGTTTACACACTCTACACACACAAAAAGAAAAAAAAGAAAAGAAAAAGAAAGAAACATGCAGGCAAACAAAACCTTTTCATTTGCTTCCAACAGGGTAGAAGCATGTAATCATCACTTTCTCATAAAAGTAAATAGTCCTTACCATAAAATCTGCTGTGTGCACTCATTTTATTTACTCAAATTAATAAAAACTAATTTCTGCATAAAAGCCTGTGTATAGATATTTATAGTAGCTTTATACAAAATTGCCCCTAACTTGCAAGCAACTGAGAACTCTTCCATTCTAGGAACAGAAAAATAAGCCCTAGTAAATCTAAATGATGAAATAGAACATATTGAAAAAGAACCTCTAATGCATGCTATTAATAAAAGTCTGTCTGAAAAAGTTACTAAGGATATGATGTTTGGAGAGTGAAAAATCTATAGTCATGATCAAAATACCAGTGGTTGCTACATTTGGATAAGAAGGAAGGGTTAAATAGGTCGATAGATTTTATAAGGGCAACGAAATGATTGAGCTCTATAATGGTGGGTGATTATTATTATATGTTGGTCTAAAACTATAGAATATTTACTTCTATCAAAACTTTTAAATACTAGGCTCTAGGTGAATGTGATACAGGAATGTAGACTCCTCCCTTGTTGCACATGTGACACTCTGGTAGGGGATATTGCTACCTATGTAGTAGGCACCTGAAGAGAACAGGGAGGGAGACACTCGGGAAATTTATCAAGCTGGTGTGCAACATTGCTATGAATAAAAAATTGCTGTTATGGCAAATTATTGAAATGATCATTAGTTAAAGGAGAAGGATCTCTCTCACTCAGAGACGTGGTAATTTGCAAACCATCATTTAACACAATTGCTGTCGAACAGTCCTAACTTGCACCTCCTGCTCAGTATGGGCTCATAGTAAGCATCTATCAAGTACTTCTTTGAGGGCAAAAAGAACAACAGAACAACCAAAGGCAACAGCCAAAACAACAACAGTGGCTTAGGCGTTACAAGTATATTACTCTTGGTCCAGTCCCTTTATAGAAATGAGAGTGTACCACCATGGGCCTGAATCATACAGCAGATAAGAGTTTATAATAATGTATTTTATAAAGTAATGCAAAAAAATCTGAGAATATAATTAGAGCTAGAAAATGTAGCAGTAGGGATGCAGAAGGGTGTGGTAACTTGTCCTAGGAGACATGATCAAGTAAAGTCACCTCAGACGGGGCACCAACTTGAGAAAATTCACCCTAGTCTAGCATGGTGTCAACAATCAGTTTACTGGCAAGAAAATATGAAGGTTATGAAAAAATGGATTTTAACACAATGTTTAAGGAGCAAACCCACCTAGTAATCCAAACTTGCCTATCACTGACACTGCTGCTAATGGTACTGTCATGAGCCAACTACAGATATCCTTGCCCACAGTGAAGTTTCAATGCACTAGACTCTGGTGGAGTTCTTCAGTCACTCATACGAACTGCAGCTTAAATGAGAAAGTCATGATTTTGAAACATGCCCAGAGCGGAGTGCCCCGGTGCTGTAAAAATCCTTCAGAAAACTAAGGGGGCCTTTCTGCAAAGCAGTAGTTCTCAAGGTGTGGTTCTACAGGGACAGCAGCAGAAGTATCACACAGGGATCGCCTACAGATGTCAATGGTATCACCAGATACCCTGACAAGGAACTTGGAAGGCCATCCCTTGGAGAAACAGGCAGGTAAATCCTGATTTCGAATGTATCCTGGATTACCTAGAGAGCTCAATTTTAAAAATAAAAGTCAATTCTTTAGCCTCATCCCACATTCAGCACCAGAAATTTTGAGGTGCTTGGGAATGCATTCTCAGGGTTTCATGTGATGCTAATGTAGCATATAGTTTGAGAACTAATCATATAAAAGAATAGGAGGTAATGGGTGAAGGGCCAAGATGGAGTGGTAGGAAAGTTTTCTGACTAAAACCAGTGAAGGTTAAAATCCCTGTAGAAAAGGTAGAAGTGCAGAAGCCCGAGAGTTAGAGCAAGTGATGTATCTAAGGGCAGGAGGAAATAATCTTCCACAAGCTTCAAAATTAAGAGTAGGCAAATGGCAGCGCAGAGACCAGATTTGCTCCTCAGCCAACCTGTCTGCCTGAGCCAGCAGAAAAGTCAACTTCAATCTGTGTGAGTAGAAGGCGCAGACTCTTCATGCATTTACATCACCAGGCTGGCACCCAAAAGGGATCTGGTTTTGCAACCTTTGCAGAATCAGATGAAAGGCTGGCGAGGAGTGCACAGCCCTTTAGAGCAATAGCACTCAGCCAGGGCTGTGTTTTAGGGTCATCTGGGAGATGTATGAAAATAAGATGCAGGAAGTAAACTCAGAACAATTAAGTGGATCTCTGGTGTGTGGGGCCCAGGCAGATTCTGCTAATGTGTGCTTGGTGTTTCTAAGAGGGATTAGTCTAATCCTGTTTGCTTCAAAAAGTCAGAGAGAGAGAGAGAGAGAGAGAGAGAGAGAGAGAGAGAGAGAGAGAGAGAGAGAGAGAGAGAGGAGATGTGGTAAGCACTTGATAATGGTGAGTGAGGGAAATAACCAGCTTCCTTATTTAAACCAGTCCAGAGGGAAAGGTTTTCTCATTGCTGTATTCATTTAGGTGTAGAATGAGTTACAAGTCCAGCCTGCAACAATGGTTGCAAACTTCATTTCTTTGGAAAGCTTATGAGTTCAAGAAGACACAGGTTTTCTGAATCTTCCTTTCCATTAGCACTGGAGTATTTCAAAACGTCTTAAGTTCTGAATTAGTAAGGGGAATGGGAAGGAAAAATGATTCTTATCTAAAGACAAGTAAAGCAATGTTGTCCTGTGGAAGGTTGCTGTGACACCCTCTAAAAACCAGCTTCATATTTACAGAAAGTTAATGTCTAACATCCTGAGCTATTAAAGTGAGACTCTTTGGAGTCTCCACTGAACACCTCTCCTCAGTTCTTCACTAATAATTAAATTAAAATTGTGATATACTGATTTTATACCTGCTTGGGAGTTATGATTTTATTTTCTGAGATATAATATTTCTACTCCACTTTCACCTAAATTAGAGCTAAGGATCATTGTGAGATGGGAGAAGGGCATACAAAGTCTCTACTGTGAGAATAAAGAGCAGCTAGAGCATTTTCTTCTCTTTGCCTGGGCCTATACAAAGAAGCTAAACATAACACATAACACATAAACACAACTCTAAACCCCTGACTCCCAGGTCATTTTCAAAATCATGCTGGGAAAAAACAAAACAAAACAAAAAATAAACAAACAACAACATTAAGTTTTAAGGAGGACTCATGGTAGCCACAGTGGAGTTTTGTTAGTGGAGTTTAGGAAGTTTTCTCTCAAGGGTTGTTATGAGAGTGGAGATTCTCTGTACATGCTTCCATAGTGTCTATTCTTGCCAACCAAGATCTAGCCAGCAGCTGTCCAAACCTGTAAAACTTCTGTGTATGACTTCCACATTTTCTGTTGAGAAATAACATAAACAAAAATTTCATTAAGTGATAAAGAAAAAGTTCATGCTGCTTCATAGATCCAGGAAATCCGAGATGAAGAATCTGGTGAGGGCCTTGTTCCTGGCAGAATTCCAAGGTGGCATAAGCCGTCATCACATAGGGAGTGACAGGAATAGCACATGTTTTGTTATGCACTCTCACCCTTCTGCCTCTTTGTGCTTTTATTCTTTACATCTTATGTCTTTTAGTTACATTTCTTGCTATAATAAAATAATGGACAAGAAGCAGCTTAAGGGATGAAAGGTTGACTACAGCTTACAGTATAAGGAGATACAGTCGCTCCTAAACAAAATAAGCTATGCCTGAAGGAGCTTAAGACAACTGGTCACACTGCAGCCGCAGTAAGGAATCACAGAGTAATGAATGCTGGACCTCAGGTAACATTCTCCTTTGCATTTAGTTAGAATCCTAGGATGCTACCCACATTATGGTAATTATTCTTCTTTCTATTAACATGATATAAATCACAAATATGCCAAAAAATTGTCTTCAGAGATTCTAGTTCCTGCAAAGTTGACAAACAGTACTAACCAAAACATTAAAAAAAAAACTGCTATGACCTATACCTTTAACCCCCTCTCCTTCTCCTTCTTCTTTATTTGTCTTATTATTTATTCTTATTCCTATTCTCTTCTCAAGACACGGATTTCTCTGTGTAACACTCTTGGTTGTCCTAGAATTTGATTTGTGGACCAGACTGGCATCAAACTCATAGAAATCTGCCTGCCTCTGAATCTCTAGTGCTGGGATTAAAAGTATGCACCACCACTGTCTAGCTAAAAGTTTTCTTTGCATGTTTAATTATATGTATGCATTTGTGTGTGTCTGTAAATATGTGAACTTGAGTGTAGGACACATAGAGGCCAAAGGCATCAGATCCCCCAGAGCTGGAATTACAGGTGGCTTTGGGCAGCCACACATGGTATTGAACTCTGATTCTCTGCAAGAACAGTAAGTTCTCTTAACCACTGAAATTATTTTTAAAAGACAGCTAATTACAAATCTCAAATGCACAGTATTAGGATCTGATTCTCTGGAACAACAAACAATGCTATTAGAGAGCTGTCTCAGAAAGCATCATCATTCCATGTGAGAAGTCACCAACTGTCATTACAAATTAAAAGAAATACTGGACAGTGATGATGCTTACCTTTAATCCCAGCACTCTTGGGAAGAGGCAGGCAGATCTCTGAGTTTGAGGCCAGCTTGATCTACAGAGTAAGTTAGAGGATAGCCAAGGCTATACAAAATAATCCTGTCTTGAAACACCAAAATAAGTAAGTAAATGAATAAATGAGAGAGAGAGAGAGAGAGAGAGAGAGAGAGAGAACGACACATGGAGTGTCTCTCCTCAAACAGATGTAAACGTTCCAGTGTCAGTGTAGTGGATGTAAAATAAGTTAGTTATCATTAAATTTAGAATCAAACTTGTTTTATAATACTTGGAAGAAATCCAGCAGTCTATTTAAAAATAGGAACTGCCAGGTTTTTTAAAAATATAATATGATTTTGTCAGTTATTCAATGCCCAGTTTCTGTGTAAATTATTGCTACAATAAATATATTTAGGGAGGTTATACTTAATGTATTTCCCAAATTGTGAGTTGAAAGCTTCTGCTGAGTTGAAAATAAAATGGCATATATTTTACTCAGTTAACATAAACAGAGCAGTCACTTAGTTCTCCCTAGGTAAGGTCTGTAAGGTGAGCAATAACAGTGTTTAAGCTCTGATAGCTCACAGACATTTTCTTGCTGCATATCATTTGTGGGTATGACTCTGGTCATACACAAACAATCCTCTCTCGAATCACCCAGGCTCCATTGCAGAAAGCAGTTTCCATCAGCCTCTGCCCACATGGACAAACGTGCCATTCCCTGATCTGCTTTTATTTCTCAGGACCAGTTCTTGTAATTTTCTGTAGTCGTTTAGGTGATTGCCCAGTGTGCTGTGTTCAAACAGAAGGCTTTCTTCTGCACACTCATAGTTTGCTTTTCTGAAACCTTTAATTTCTAGACAGGAAAAGAGAATTTTCATAGTGTTGGCTTCAATTGCTATTTTAGGTGTGGTTTCCTTCTAGCTGTGGACTCCTTTTTGTTTGTTTGTCGGTTTGTTTGTTTTATCATACTGTAGTATTGAATCTGTTATACATTCATTTGGTAATTTGATTGTGGTGAGGAATATCAGAGGAGTATGGTTTTGTGTGTTATATGTAGGTGTGTACATGTTTGTATTGATATGGATAATACTAACATCATCCCTTTCCCAAGCACCTCTCTATCTCACCTTTTTTTGAAATATAATCTCCCTTGAACTTGAATCCCAAAATTTTTCCTACACTAGGTAGCTGGAAAGGCCTCTGGATCTTCCTATGTGCACCTCTTAGCACCAGGGTTACAAAAACAAGTGCAATCTGGATTATTAAAAATATTTTAAAGATATATTTATTTAGTTAATATATATATGAAAACATTGTCTTCATGCACACCAGAAGAGGGCTTTGGATCCCATTACAGATGTTTGTGAACCACCATGTGGTTGCTGGGAATTGAACTCAGGACATCTGGAAGAGCATCCAGTGCTCTTAACCACTGAGCTACCTCTCTAGTCCCCAAATCTGGATTTTAAGTGGGTACTAGGGATAAGTTTAAGGCCTTAGACTTATTCACAGAACACTTTACCCATTGTGCCACCTCCCAGCCCTTTCTCTTATTTTTTTTTAAATCAACATTTTTTTCTGACTGCATGCTATAGAAACACACTCAGACTTATAAGCTCTCCAGGAGTCAAGATTAGCACATGACTGCAAGCCCAGCGTTTTCCATTCTCTTGAGGGCTCCCAAGGGGGCATCTGATGACTGGATCCCCTTACTGTGACTCTGTTCTGTATTTTCTGGGCATGTAGAAGGATTAAGGATATAATGCTTTCAAAGGACTTGCTCTTTCTCAGCAGGGCCATCTCGGGAAGCTATAAAAAGCAAGGTGATGACATAGCCCCAAACAGAAGATAGCAAGGTCACCTGTCATGCTTTCTACTGAAACTGAACAGTAAAGGGCAGCTCTGACAAGACAAAACAAACCACAGATCAGGTCTCCATGCCTGCTGAAGCTCTTCCTACTCACTTCTCAGCCAGAGAGCACCAAGCACTGCACTGACCACAGAATCTGTACCTTAGTATGTGATGTCTTATGCCTCTATTTGCATTTAAGACATAACTTTTAAATCAGCATCAAGTTCCTTTCTTGGGCTAGAATGTCTGTAGAAGTGGGAAAGGGTACCTTATGTGTAGCACTCTCTAAAAGGGGCAGAGTTAGAGCTGCATGTCTCTAGTGCCAGGATTTGTATTAATCCTCTGTTTGCCACTGATGCGCACTAACAAGGTGTACATGCTAACAATATTTAATGGATGGTTCCTCCTGAGCTATACTTATGGAAACTGAGGAAATAGCATGGTATATGTTAAACTCTGCCTGCCTGTTTTGAGTGATTTATATACATAGACACTTATTTCACACAAAATTGAGTCTAATCCTATGTCTGGACTGACAGCATTTCCCTTTGGATTGTATCCATAGAGAGCTAGATCATTGGAATCAAATAGAGAGTTACCAGGCTGCATCACCTCTACACTTACATGTGGTGAATCTGAATGTGAATCTAATCCTTGAAAAAAAAAGTCGCAATTATCCAATTGACCAATCACTTAAGTAAGCACCACTGATTCAAAATACAAATGTGAGCATTTCCCATTCTGGTCTTCAAGCAGTAGCTCAGGATGGAACAGATGCCAGTAGTTCCAATGAAACAACAATAGTATGCTACTTTTAAAGGCCACAGTCTTATCACATGCATGCTCACCTTGGGGCAGGCAGATAGGAAGCAAGCTGGCTTAGGTGTTTTGACATACTTAATGGCCTTCGTTACGCATCTCAGAAAACCAAGGGACAGGTATGAACAAAGTACATCCTCAGTCTGCTATTAAGTGCTTTTTGCATAGATTCAATCTTTGTACCAATCCATGACTCACACAGCACTGTGCTCTGCCACCAGGAGGTCACTTATTTAGTGTCTGATACGGTCAGAATTTGAGCTTCTAACATACTGATGCTTCTGATATATTTGGAGAGAGTACACACTTATAGATCCCAGAGTACAGAATGTCAGATGACATCCTTGCTCTGATAGACTCCACACAGAAAATTAGGATTCGTTTCTAGTATCAGTTCTTCACTTGTTTGTGTGTATGTATGTGAGTGTGCACACATGTATACACATGTCTATGTGGGTATAGGTACACATGTTAGTGGATGTGTACATGTGTATATGTGTATGAGATGACCAGGGGCCAATCTCAGATGTTCTTCCTCATAAACGGTACAGTCTGTTTTCCTGAGAAACGATCTCCCCCGACTCCAGGCTTGGCTATTTGGCGAGGCTAGAAAACTAGGGGGTTCTAGAGAGCAATCTGTCTCAGTCTATAGGCACTGGCATTACAATTAGACATGATCCTGCTTAGAATTTTAAATATAGGTTCTGGGATTTAAACTCAGGCACTCCTGCTCTCGTGACAGACACTTTACTGGCTGGATCATCTCCCTAGCTTCACAGGCTCAGGTCTTCAGAATTTCTTAGGGATTTTTCACAATAGTGAGGCGCACATTCTATGACTTTTGAAAATCAGTGGCTGTTGAGAGACACGTTGGTGTGGTGCTAGGATACCTCCATTAATGTCCTTCTACCCATCAAATGACACCTGTAGCTCTTCCCTATAATGTGTCTTCAAAGCTTCTACATGAAAAACTTAACATTCTCCAAAAATAGAAAAATCCATCCCAGAGCCAAAGCAGGATTTAGAATGCCAATAATCTACTGTGTGGCTTACAGGCCAGATGCTCTAACAGATAGTAGGCTTAAAAATCTACTTTGCACTCATTTAATATGAGTACCTGTGAGGCTGTGACCACAAGCAGCTCATTTGTACTGTGATGGTCCCATCTGGCTCCAGACTACCATCAGACCTAAGACAGTGTGTTCACTTTGAACAAGTTATCAGACACACACACTGTGTCAGCTCCTGTTGCAACAAGGTCTTAAGGACCCAGATTTCCCATGCTCTGCTCCGGTGGCCACATTCTCTTTCCTTCCTTGAGTGCTCTTTAGCATCTGTCTGCAGGTACCCATCCTATCTTTGCTTAATTACTGGCTGCTGTTTGCTTGCAGGCTCTTCATTTTTAGGGTGATGGTTTTTAATTTTAGTGTAAAGCTTAATTTGTTTACCTAATGAACATACCATGATCCTTGCAACGTAAATTTAAGTTCTTCCTTTAACCCTATCCTTATGCATATGTGGGAAGCCCTAAGAGAATTATTACATATAGAAAGAAGAGGGAAGGAAAGGGATGTTTGATGGGGATCTTGGAGGAGATGAAAGAGGACAGTGCAGTTTGTAAATTTATGGAATTCTCAAGGAATAAATACAGGTATTATTGAAATTAGACTTAAGCTTCAATGAAAACGAAAACATCCAATGAAACACAGTTATACAGGGGTTAAGTTGTGGGCTTTTGAGTTAAAGTATGTATACTTGGTATAAATGACTAATAGATATTCTTCTATAACTGGACAGCTTCAACTGAAAAAAATAATAATGTTTGGTATAAAGAGTAATTCATTAAAAAACTTTATGCGTACGTGTGTGTGTGTGTGTGTGTGTGTGTGTGTGTGTGTGTGTGTGTGTGTGTTCCAGTGCCTTCAAAGCTCCAGAATAAGGTCCTCTAGAGCTTTAGTATAGAGCGTTGTGAGCCTTCAGTATGTGTACTGGGACCAAGACTCCAGTTCTCTCCAAGAGGAACAAGTGCTTTTCATAGCTCAGCCATCTTTCCATCCCCTGTTGCTCACTTTAAAGGCTGGGGATAAAGACACAATAAAGATGCCTAGCATAATGTACAGTGAAGAGGGTTCCATCACTCTGAACTTCTAGGTGAAAAGTAAAGAGTGGAAATTAAAAAAAGAAAAAAAAAGAAACAAAAAACCTCCTTTGAAGTTTCTTAGGGCCAATGACTCAGACAAAGAGCAGAGAAAAAATTAAAGTGTTTACAAATCTTTTTCATTCAGAATGGTGGTCTCTCAAAGAGTTAATACTCATCAAATGTGTACCTCATCCACAGAGCTGTGATCATCTGATCCATATTCACAGTCACACTGTACTGTAGCAATTATTTTCATTGGTCATAAATTATAGATAAAATTTGCTTAATCATGCTAGGTTTCTATTCAGAATCGGTTGTATCCAAATATATCACTGTGTGTGCTAGATGTGAGCCTTTGGACTCATTGCTCAATCTTTATGTTTGGAGGAGACAGAAAAGGAAACTAAGTTGAAGGAAAACCTGTGTCTGAAATCTATCATTCCTGTGAGAAACTAGCGCCTGAATGTGTTTGGTGTGCCGTTAGCCAGTTTTAATGACTATTCAGAAAGATCAACTCTGTGTATGAAATATTACTTTGCTTTTTATCAAAATGAGTGGTGAAAATATCCCCCATAGAGTATCTTTATGGATGCTGTTGGGTGATATAATTGATGTTGACAAAGGTGTAATAAAATGCCCGACGTTTAGGAAATATCCCCTGGAAAACACATTTACTAGAGAATCTCTCACCTGACTTACCCTTGCTTGAAAGGCTTCCTCCCTAGGATCCCCCAGAGGATAGTTTGAAGGGAATATGGGTTTCTTTGCCTTATTCTGTACTATGAACCTGAAAATGGATAGAGTAAAAAGGTTCTCACAAAAACACATGTTCACACTCATGAGTCTCTGCTGATGCAAATTTTCTCCATCTGAGGAGAAATTCATCCTATCAATTTCACCCTTTGCAAGCCATCTCTTGACACAAGACTTCTTAATTGTCCCCAAGTACGCTCCTTCTCTGACATATTCCTTGAAGTGCTAATCAGAAAACTTACCATACTCCTTCTAGCTTACAGAATGATTTCTCCTCCCTGACAAAATCCCCAGCAAGTACCACCACATCACACTCACCTTCACGTCTACATTTTCCGCATTTACTGGGAAATGCTAGGTCCTGTTTCCACATCCTGAAGTTTGCTTGGTGTGTATGAGCATGTGGCTATTGTGTGTTTCTGATATGTCTACAGTTTCACAGAGGTGAAACAGCTATTATCTCCACTTGATGTGGTTCCTTTATCAAAACATCCAGGAGCTATTGCCCCAAGCATACTACCACAAAAGCACACAGATATTCTAATCAGTATCCATTTTTGCTCTTCTTTGGTTATAAGAGAGGCATGTTATATTTCTTTCTTAAATGTTTCTTTCGATGCACTACAAAATGAATCTTTCTTGACTCATTCACTTACCACTTCACACATGGGGACATAGTCCAGAATCTGTGTTAAGCAAGGAAATACCCTCTTTCCTTCTAGCAAAGGAGACTATAATTCATGAACAAAAAAGAGAATTTGCTGGCGTTGAAAGTCTTATGAGAAAGGTGGGCTGAGAGCTGAGGGATTGTAGGCAACACAGATGTGAGGTTCTAGGGAAAAATAACCCAAGGAAAGAGAAGAGTCATTCCGGGTGTGAGACATATAAATGTGTATTAAGGGATAGTGGTATACAAGAAGGATACTGTTGCATTATCGTCATGAAAGGATAAGCAAAGAGTTAAGGGATCAAACATTGGTCAGAAGGCAGCAGACAGATACAGTCAGTGCTCAGTTGGAGGTGTGTGTCTTCTCCATGTGTTGATGGAGCGGTTGAAGAACAGGAGTAGCCTCGTGTGATATGGAGCTTTATGTAATGACCTGTATAGCTTTGTCCAAGAACAAACCACACTGTATGGGTCTTCCTGAACTGTATAGACTGGAACACCACAGGGAACTACTGTAGTAAACCAGTGCCTTTTATTATTAGCTTGTATACATGGTAGAATCTAGAAAATGCCCAAAGTACTAGTAGGGAATCTAACACTTCTCATGAATATTGTCTTTGAGGAAAGAATTATTTATCACTGCTAGAAACATCTCTCTACTAGATTCTCCCCATTACCTGTCTAGTATACTTGTGTGTGGCTTACACAACTTAAATAAGTAGGATTGTACTGCATGCAAAGTTTCTGGGTAATTGTTTTCCTAATTTGCACTATCAAACAGGGAACATTTCTGGACAAGCCTTTGCAACCTGTCAGCTTTCTGTCACAGTCAAATTGCCTTATTAAGGCATCGAGTTGATTCCGCAAAAGAAGAATCCAGAGAAACTGTACACCTTCTGAGATTCAAGTGAGTGTCACAAGTCTGGAGACCAGAGATGGAGTGTAAACTAAATGTGCTTATAAAATGTGAGCACTCAGCCCTTCAAGTTAAAAAGGCGGTAATGTCACCATGTAGCCTTCACTTTACAGATAAGAAAATGAAGTTCAAATATGAGGGTTCTAATAACAACAGATGGGATCCTCACCCTCCCTTTGACGAGTTCCACTCTGTTTGGTCTTCAGGGGAGACCAAATTCATTTCTACTTAATCATGGAATGTCTGTAAAGGTAAGTGAGAAAAGTCAGTTGTTTGGTGTATTAAATCGAATCCTTACTCTTCCCTCAACCCCAATCTAGCCAAGGGTTTATCAGATAATTTTACATAAGTTTATCACATACAAAACAAAGCCAGCTTTGAAAATTAAATCATTCACCAAAGTGACCAAATAAATAATAGTAGCAGCTTTTCAAGAGCAGGTGCTGAGTGGCTTTGTGTCCTTCAGAAATTACCATGGGTAGCCCTCCAAACCACTCTGTGAGAAAAGTATTCTTTTGCAGGGAAAGAAAAAAAGAACATCCAAAGCAAAATCCTAGATTCACAGAAAGGTTAAGCTACTTATATAAAGTCTGAGTGTTAATAGTAAACTCTGACATTATCTGATAAGTATGACTCTGAGGCAAGGACGGGGGACCTACAGAACCAAACTAGCCTACCAAGAAAGTGGAACTGAGTCACAACTGTGCTCTCTTCTTCCTGTTTGTGCATCTACCATTGGGCTGCAGTGATGGTGTGACTCATATGGTTAGTACACTCCCAATGTATTTACTCTCTTCCCTGCTGTGGTTTCACGATATCCCCACTAAAGTTTCTGTGTTGGAAATTGAATCACTGAATGATGACATCAACTGTAAATGGAGGCAACACATTAGGAAGGTCATTGAAGTTAGATTAGGTCCTAAAGGTGGGGTTCCCAAAGTAGAAATGGTGTCTTTATATAAAGCAGAAGAGAGACCTGGGATAACATGCTTATTCTGCCTATCCATGGGATGCTGCCTTGCTATGAGATAGCAGAAAGTTGTTTACTAGATGTGGAGCAGATTTGGGTAACAAGCCTGTGGGCTTTCTAGCTTCCATAATTGGGAATCACATAAACTTCTATTCTTTGTACATTTCCTAATCTTTCATATTCTGCTACAGTAACAGAGAGGCATGATGCTACACATACACAGATACACATACATACAAGATAGATGATAGATGATAGATGTATTCTAGTGCCTGATCTCATTAACAAGAGTGACTTTTGGTTGTACAGCATAGGCCACTATTCTAGTACAATTAGCAGTTAAAGTTCTGTGCCTTTCTGAAACTATATAAAAATCATTCTCATATTTGATATATAATATATGGAGTCCATCACCAAATAAAAATGGGGATCCTTTGGTATAACAAACAAAATTTTAAAGGTGAATCAGCAGGTGGAAGCAGCAGAACAGATAGTTAAGCAGGGAATATGCTGTAGGTGTATGTGATTTGTGAGGTTGGACAGATCACAAGACCATGGAGCAGTTCCTACTATTGACATAGACTCTGTGCCAAAAGAGGAGCATGCCATTCAACCTCCTGTTTGCAGTTGTAGGTGACCTTCTAGTGTAGAGAACAGGCAAGGAGACCATCCAGGAGGTGTTCACCACACTCAGAGCCCTGTTCTTTTCTCTCTGCTATACTAACTCTCCTTGTATCATCTGTACGGTTTTTGCTTGTTTGTTTCAGTTATGTGTTTGTGTGAGTATGAGCCACAGATGTGAGTGCTAGGAACTGAATTAAGGTCCTCTGCCAAAGCAGTAGGTGCTCTTACCTGCAGAGCTACCTCTCAGCGCTTGCCTGCATAGTTTTCAAGTCATGCTTATGAGTCATCAGTGGTTGGATTATGTAAATGCTGACCAAGTCCAGTTTTTCAATTCTGTTTCAGTCAACTATTCCACAAAGGGTAATGAAAGACCTCTTGTGATTCCATGAATATCTACTTTAGAATAGAAATGAAGCAAGAATTTTAAAAACAGTTCTTAAGAGTCCTTGAACAATAGGTCCAGAGAAGGTCGAGCAACCTCTGCTTTTCATTCTTTGGTCTAGTCTGGTATACAAAAGGCTTTTATCTATCTATCTATCTATCTATCTATCTATCTATCTATCTATCTATCTATTTGTTTGTTAAAGATGTGAAAGATGAAGCAGAGAGTAGATTTACTGTATCCATATTCTCTATCTAAATATCACTTTAAATAATTCAAACAAAACAACTTGTTCTCTGGTAAATGGAGTTGATTCATCACTTGGGTGTTGCGCTTCCAGAAATACATGTAGAATAGTAATAACAGATAATATGCTCTCTGCACTAGATCGCACACAAACTTCAAAGGCTGCAGCATTTGTAAGCACATTAAATTCTGGCGAGCAGGGGGTGTTTGTAGAAGCCACTGTATAAATATGAAATGTCACAGGGTTAGGCACAAGAACTGAATTTATTGAATGGGTTGAAATATTTTTAAAAGTGAATCAGATAGTGGCTGCCATCTGACCCAGACCTCAGTGGCCTAAAATGGCTTTCTAACAAGTACACAATAAAAATTCAGTGGCCATAATCATCCAATACAGGACATGAGTGCAATTATCTGCTATCTACTTTATTATAATGATAGAAACCCTGATTCAAATGACTGGCATATGGGATTTGAGTGGCATTTAGTAACTTTCCATGTTTTTTTTATGTGAGTTTTATTGTATGCTCATGCTATCTCTATAAAAAGATAATGTCATAGTGATGCTGAAACTCTGAAAATAACTAATAAGTAATTAAGGTCACTCATTTGAGAGAATAATTATCTGGACTTACAGCCTAGTGCACTTCTCTCAGTCAATAAAACTCTTGTGTTTTCACGTTTGTTGTTGTTCTTTGTATTGCAGTTTTCTTCCTTTACTTTTCTTTTTGTTTCATTGGAAGGAATCTATATCCTGCTGATTATTCATACTCTCAATTACCCCTTGATGACATAGCAAGCCTGCCTGGGTCCTCTCTGAATATTCTCTGTGAAACTGGTGACATGATACTTACCCTATGTCTGTCTGCCAATTGCCTATTGAATAGGATTGAACCCCCATGCCAAATTTTAGAATTTGACACCACGCACCAACCAAAGCAACCTCTGCTCTTCACTCCGTTTTCCCAGGCTCTGCACCCTGATCATCACCCCATGTTTTCCCTTTGCAAGCTACTCTCTTTGGTTTCTCCTAGTTATAGCCAAGAGCCTTACACAAAGTATTCAGAAATGAGCTAGAATTCCTCCCAAGATTAAGTATATTCAAATAAGGGTGTCAAAAATTCTTAGTTGTTTGTCTCTTAAAATAAACTTGTATAAATGTTTATATTTTTATATAAAAGCCTACTCATCAATACATATTTTTCTGTTTTGTAATCTTATAAGAACTTTGTAGTTTTTAATATGGGAAATATAGAATCTTCTTTTATTCAATATATCCCAAACATGATTTCCCTCTCTCCACTCCTCTTAGCCCCTCCCCCATATCCCCTCTCCCCACATCCCCTCCCCCCACATCCCCTCCCCCAGACCTACTCCCATTCTGTTTCCTCTTCAGAAAACATTAAACCTCTAAGAGACAGCAGATAAACAGGACAAAACAAGATACAATAAGACCAGGTGAAAGCCCTCATATCAAGGTTGGACAAGGCAATTCTATAGGAGGAAAAGAGTCTCAATATCAGGCAAAAGAGTCATGGATACACCTGCTTCTACTGCTAGTCCTACAAAAAAAACATGAAGCCAACAGCCATAACATACAGTTTTAAACTAATTTTTATATATATTACCTACATAGGAAAAGAAATCTGATTCCCTGTAATGATCATTAGGTCACTGTTGGTTACAGGAAATGCTGTAATCCTTCAGAGATAAATTCTAAGAAGGGCAGAATCTTCTGACTTTTTTTCTAGTTTCTTGAGATATATATATATATATATATATATATATATATGTTTAGCTCATCGTAATTTTTCTTTTATGCTCTCATTACAACTCCCCTTATTCAATATCTTACTCTAAATGTGCTATTCTACATTATCTGTTCACTACTTCCATTGCAAACTTATCTAACTAAACATTTGGTGACAAAGAGCGAAGACTATGCTTTCCAGCCTTGCGAAGCTGAGAGGTCTGAGCAAAGTACACTGGTGATCTCTAACCATGCTGTGTCCTCAAAAATGAAGAAGACCCCTATTCCCTTTCAGTTTATCCATCTGCTTGCCTTTTTTGGTAAGAGCAATGCCCTTGAGGTGTGAAGTCAGCTGGGTCCTTAGGGACTTGCAGGTACAGCCACATAGACATTAGTAGGACAGAGAGTAAATGCTCTCAAAACTGTGAACTATTTTTGGTCTTTCCATCACATGTGCCTATATCTATATTGTCACACCATAAATTGTTAATTCCCTATTACTTTCCATATTCTTTTCAAGGAGCAAATTCAGGAAGAAACTCCATTGAAATGTGGTGATTTATCTATGTCAACAGTTTTCATTTGGTGATTAAATCTGCCCTTCAGTCAAGCCCTTTATAATTTCACATCCAACTTCATTTTCCTGATAAGAATTAGTTTCTGTGTTACAAAATCATATTCACTGTGTTTGACTGATACATCAGAGTATTGAAGTAATGCTTTTCAAAATGATCTCGACTCGTATTCCTGACACAAGGTAAGTGCCAAACCATGGAATTATCTTGCTCAGGATAATAATTAAACATCATCCATTTTTTCTCCCTTAACTACACACCTACCAACATGAAAAAAGTTATAAAAGGTAAGTAAAGCACTATTAAAAAGACAAAGAGACTTGTATCTGTATCACACACATTTGTGAGCATATCGCATGTATGATGTGGAGTCTTTTAGGTTTAGTTTTTCAAAGATGGGGAACTATTTGGAAGAAGTCCATCCTGAGACATGATGAACTGGTTAATCTTTTGAGTGGAATCATGGAATCTTTTTACAATCTCAAGAAAGTACAGAAGCCTCCTCATTCCAAAGAATACATCCATGACCACACACTTGAACACACATGACCACACACTTGAACACACATGACCACACACTTGAACACACATGAACACACACATGTGCATGCAGATGCACATACAACATTTTGTTCAGTTATGTCACTTTCACAGACTACATGTAAATTCAAGAGTAAAAATATAGACTTGCAAATGAACTTCTGGTATGAAAATCAGAGACAGGATTGTGATGCCACACAAGGCATCACATGTGTAAGGTCTGTCACTCCAGTGTCCCATTCTCCATAGTGTCCAACGGTGTCAATTGCCATAAGTCGCCTACTTTGGGCACAGGAGGAGAACAGCCTTACATATGAAAGAAACAAGTCAAGGTGAAGACAGGCAAAGCCTAACATGAGAGCACACTCAGCACTGATAAAGAGACACTCTTCCTTAGAACAGCTCAGATTGAATGGGCTTTTCTAAATTTTGTAACTGAAAAGGAAGCATTAGACTTGATAAAACTATAAATACCTATTTCCAAATCTCTGACGGTATAATTTATTTATCTTCTCCTGGACTCTCAGTATACTTGGTTTAATATACTATCCAATCGTCATTTAACAACTGCAAGCACAATAAAGGTAGACACAGAGACAACAGTGGCTATTTATATAGTATCTTATAGAGTGACTTACAGATGCATGTCTGAATGACAGAGAGGGCTTTACCACTGGACATAGACCTCCGTAGAACGTGCAAGATTCATTATAATTTACAGCTAATATTTTTAATATGGAGCCAGAATTTAAAATGACTTAATCATACCATATATTATTTGAGCTGGAAAGATGACTCAGCTGATAAAGGAGCTTGTCAGCAAACATAGCTGAGTTAAATTCCCAGGAACCTTGTGGTAAAAGCAGATAGCTTACTTCTGCAAGCTAGCATCTGATGTTTATACTTGCAATAAGGTACACACACACACACACACACACACACACACACACACAAACACACACCAAAAATAAATAAAATATAATCAAAAATTAAAAGCCTCATATAGGTAATTATCTTTTCCTATTCTTTTTTGTTAATTTGAGAAATAATATGCATGTCACTAACTAAACAGTTTTCTAATGAGGTTCAGTAACTTTCCCACATGTGTTAACTTCTAATTTAAGCTAAGACTAAAGCTAAGAATCTATTCCGTCATTAAGTCAATCCATGCAAACATTCTTCAAGTTTATTAGCATTTACTGTCCGAAATGCAACTGAGAAATGACATTCTCATAAGGAGGGGAAAGAAACCTGTTCCCCTCCTTCTGCGTGAAGGTTTATTTTACTTGAGATGTATCTAAAATAAAGCTATGCTTCTGTTTATATGACTGCAGACGTGTATTGCCAAAGGACCTTGGCACCTTCTGAAAAATATACTGTTGAACAATATCCTAAGTGTCTGAGCATCACAGAGTAATCTAAAAAAAGCTTTGAATATAAAATGTGCTACTGCTCTAGGGAACATGAAGTTACCATTTTGTACATGAGATCCCTGATCTTGTAAAATACTACACAGTGCATAGTGGGCTGGTTGTATCCTTAGAGAACTTTGTTCACATCAAGGGTTTGAAAAGACAGTCTCATCTACTTTCCCCAAAGCATAATTCTTTTAAAATGTATGGTTTTGATTCTGATCACATGTATTGGAATACAAAGGTAAAATTCCATTTTATAAAACATAGATATGCAATTGTTTAAGCAGTATAACTTGATAAGAGCTTTTTAATCTTATTACATTACTTGATGCCTTTTTAGAAAATTTATTCATGTGTCTGGGTACATTTCTGGTCTCTGTATTCTCTTTAACTGAACACTTTTTCTATTTCTATCTCAATGTGATACCCTAGATTATTCTAGTTTTATATGTCTTAAAAGTGCCCATTGTTAAGCTTATAGTCCTGGCATTTTTGAAAAGACTGGGTTAATGGCTGTTAAGTCATGTATGTTTCCACACACTTTACAATCAGCTTTGCAACATTTACCCAATAAAATCCTGCTGGGAGTTTAAGAACTACATTAAGCCCACAGATCAATTTTCGTATTGTTTGCATTGCAAGGTCTACCAGGAGCTTTATTAGATGTATTCATATTTCATTCAGACCCACAAGGCTCAAAAAACACTACCCAAAACCAACTTAAGTCCTCACAGGGAATTAGGTCTGTACGAACTTGTCAACAGGGTGCAGTCAGGTGTTCTTGTTCACCTGAAGGAGTACATAGATCTAATAGTTCTCCAAGTGCTATCTGTCAACGTTAATGACAGCTGAGGTGAAATGAGACAAGATCCCATTGTGGACTCATTGTACTATAATAGATCTTATGTGAGCCCTAGCAAAGCTCTTTATTTTAATGATGAAAATAACTATGCTGGATATAATTGTATTCTGCTGAAGCAGGTCCCCCCCCCCAAACCAGACTTAACCATGGTCCTCTAATTTCAGTGAATACTCTGTAAGAATGTCTGTTCTAGTTTAATGTCTGTGGCTGTGATAAAATATATTCACAAAAAGCAACTCAGGGCATGAAGGGTTATTTTAGATAAAAATTCTAGATTACAGTTTATTGCTGCAAGGAAGTCAAAACAAAAACTTGAAGCAGTGAAACATATTCACAAGCAAGAGCAGAGCGAGGATGAAAGCATGTATGGCTTCTTGTGCTCATCACCCACCCTCCTATACACTTACATAGTCAATGACCCAAACCAAGGTGATGGGGCCACCCATAATTGAAGAGTCTTTCCATATACATTAGTTATCCTGTGTAAGGGTATGGGCATGTGGATGGAGGCCAGAGACAATTAGCAGAAATCTGTCCATTCCATCATTCTATCTCTATCTTTTGGACATCAGACAAAGCTCAGGCATTTTGAATTTCCTTTCTCTAAAACACACACACATACACACACACACACACACACACACACACACACACACACACACTCCCCATTATCAAGTAACTGCCTGTCTGCTTAGAGAGAGCATGTCTTTCTCTTTTTTATACAAGATTTTGTTTAATTTTATGTTTATGAGTGCTTTGTCTTCATGCACTCCAGAAAAGGGAATCCGTTTCTAAACTTTTGGCTTCCAAAATACCACAAGGTGTCTCTAGTGTGTGTCTAGTGTACTCTTTGAGGAGGTTTGAATTCAAGTCTGCATTGTTGGTGCTCAGTCCAAGGTCTGTGGCACTTTTGCCATAGAGATTCACCATGTCTGGATTGTTATCAAGCTGTGAAAGCATTAACTTCTGGTCTGGGGTAATGAGCCACCATGTGGGTGTTGGAAATTGAACTAAGAATGTTGGGAAAAGCAGCCAGTGGTCTTAACTGATGGGCCATCTCTTCAGCCCTGACTTTCTTATTCTCTCCTCTATCTTCTCCTGGGGGCAGCTCCTTTGATTTCCAGTTTGTATGGTCTTTTGTTCCTACTTGTATGTTGTAATGAACCATCCTTAAGCTATGAAATGAATAAGTAAGCAAACAAAACAGCAATATGAAAACAGAAGATTCGGACTGAAGGGACAGCTCAGGGTTAAGAGCACTGGCTGCTATTGCAGAGGACCCAGGTTTGGTGCCCAGAACCCATATGTTGGCTCACAACTTCTTCTGAGTTTTTGTGGGCATCATGCACGCATGTGATCCACGTACAGACCTGCAGGCAAAATACTCCTACACATAAAATAGCGAAACCTTTTTTAAAAAAGACTGATAAAAGAAAAACAAAAATAAAAACAAATAGTGTCAGTTGAGGATGTGACCCATCTGGAAAGATCCTACTTGGAACCCACCAGGGAAGGACTAGGAATGTAGTTTAGAACGTAGACTGCTTGATGTGCAGCTCAGTCTCCATGTGGGTCCCCCAACAGCTGGAGCAGGGGCTATCCTAATGCTCAGTCACCATGAGGATTCCCCAAGAACTGGAGCAGGGGTTACCCTAAAGCTGTTGCCTGTCTGTGGAATCTGCTCCCCTAAATAGACTGCCTTGTCTGGCTTCAATGGGAGAGGATGAGCCTAGGCCTGCAGATATTTGATGTGCCAGGATGAAGAGGTGATACCCAGAAGTTCCAAACTCTCAGAGGAGAAGGGAAGGGACAGTGGGGGGGGGGGTGCAGTGATCTAGATGTAAAGTGAATAAAATAAATAAATTAATGGAAAAAAAAACAATCAAAGACAGTTCTGTTATACTCACCGACTAACCATATCTAGACAATCTCTTACTACAACTCTCTTTTCAGAAAATTTTAGGTAGTATAAAGTTGATAATTAAAACTGACCATCACAGACTCTATATTATGAGCTCTTTGTACCCTGGAAAATAAATGACATGTACAATTTCTCTGGCACATTTAGCTCTAGCCAGTAAGGCAGCCATTATAAGTTGACATTTTCATTGACCCTTGCCCAAGCACAATGATACATCCTACAAGAATTCAGACAAGAAGATTTTGCAGAAAGGGGTGTCTGTACATAATGAATTGGTTGTAGGAACCAATAATTGCTCACTTTGCTGAGAGAAGAAATGCTTCCATCTTGTTCTATAAAAACTATTAAAATCTCGATGCCTTAGTTACTTTTCAATTGCTTTGATGAGACACAATAACCAAGGAAACTTTTTTTTTTTAATGTTTGGATAGTTTTGGCTTATCTATATTTTATATATATATCTATATATATATATATATATGTACATATATATATGTAATTTTTAAAATTTTTGATACTTTATTTGCATTTCAAATGTTTTCTCCTTTCCAGGACTCCCCTTTGGAACCCCCCTAACCCATCCGCCCTCTCCTGCCTCTATGAGGATATTCTCCCACCCACCACCCACTCCCATCTTCCCTCCCTGGCATTCCCCTATACTGGGGCATCTAACACCCTCAGGCCCAAGGGTCTCTCCTCCCACTGATGGCCAACAAGGCCCTCCTCTGCCACATATGTGGCCAATACCATGTGTCCCTCCATGTGTATTCTTTGGTTGGTGGTTCAGTCTCTGGGAGCACCAGGAGTCAGAACACTTGACACTGTTGTTCCCTTCATGGGACTGCAAACTCCCTCAGCTCCTTCAGTCCCTTCTCCCACTCCTCCATCTGGGACCCCACGCTCAGTCCAATGGTTGCTGTGAATTGAAGCTTGGGTATTCCAAACTTTTGGGCTAATATCCACTTATTAGTGAGTACATACCATGTTCTTTCTTTTGTAACTGAGTTACCTCACTCAGGATGATATTTTCAAGTTCCATCCATTTGCCTAAGAATTTCATGAAGTCATTGTTTTTAATAGCTGAGTAGTATTCCATTGTGTAAATGTACCACATTTTCTGTATCCATTCTTCTGTTAAGGGACATCTGAGTTGTTTCCAGCTTCTGGCTATTATAAATATGGTTGCAATGGACAGAGTGGAGCATGTGTCCTTATTACATGTTGGAGCATCTTCTGGATATATGCCCAGGAGTGGTATAGCTGGGTCCTCAAGTAGTATTATGTCCATTTTTCTGAGAGTCTGCCAAACTGATTTCTAGAGTGATTGTACCAGCTTGCAATCCCACCAGCAATGAAGGAGTGTTCCTCTTTCTCCACATCCTCACCAGCATCTACTGTCACCTGAGATTTTGATCTTAGCCATTCTGACTGGTACAAGGTGGAATCTCAGGGTTGCTTTGATTTATGTTTCCCTGATGACTAAGGATGTTGAACATTTCTTTAGGTGCTTCTCAGCCCTTTGAGTTTCCTCAGTTGAGAATTCTCTGTTTAGCTCTGTTCCCCATTTTTTGATAGGGTTATTTGGTTCTCTGGAGTCTAACTTCTTGAGTTCTTTGTATATATTGGATATTAGCCCTCTATCAGATGTAGGATTGGTAAAGATCTTTTCCCAATCTGTTGGTTGGTGTTTTGTCCTATTGAGAGTGTCCTTTGCCTTACAGAAACTTTGCAATTTTATGAGGTCCCATTTGTCTATTCTTGATCTTAGAGCATAAGACTTTGGTGTTCTGTTCAAGAACTTTCCCCCTGTGCCCATGTGTTCGAGACTTTTCCCCACTTTCTCTTCTGTTAGATTCAGTGTATCTGGTTTTATGTGGAGGTCTTTGATCCACTTGGACTTGAGCTTTATACAGGGAGATAGGAATGCATCAATTTGCATTCTTCTACATGTTGACTGTCAGTTTAACCAGCACCATTTGTTGAAAATGCTGTCTTTTTTCCATTCAATGATTTTAGCTCTTTTATCAAAGATCAAGTGACTATAAGTGTGTGGGTTCATTTCTGGGTCTTCAATTCTATTCCATTGATCTACCTGCCTGTAACTGTACCAATACCATGCAGTTTTTATCACTACTGCTCTGTAGTACATCTTGAGGTCAGGGATGCTGATTCCCCCAGAAGTTCTTTTATTATTGAGAATAGTTTTTGCTATCCTGGGTTTTTTTGTTAGTCCAAATGAATTTGAGAATTTTTAAAAAGCATTTATTTCAAGATTCATAGTTACAGAGGAATAGAGTCTATGACCAGAACAGAGTGGAGCATGACAGCAGGCAGGCAGGCAGGCATGACACTCAACTTTAGCTGAGAGTATAAATCTTGATCCACCAGCACAAAGCAGAGAGAGCTAAATGGGAATGGTATGTGGTCTTGAAACCTCAAATCACATACTCAGTGACATCCCTTTGTCAAAAAGGCCACATTTCCTAATCCTTTCCACACTGTCCCACCAAGTGTCCACCAAGTATTCATATATATTAGCTTTTGGGGCCATTCTTATTCAAACCAGCACATCCAGTGAATAAAATGCATTGATTTCAGCATGAGATAAGGAGAGTCAGGTGTAGATATGGTCTCTGCATGCCAGGGTTACTGTGAATCTTGCTAAATGTTGGCAGAACATGCAGTATTCAACCAACGAACATGTACACCTGTGCATAAATAGAAACCTGGAATAGTGCCCTGGAAAGCTGTGTAGAAAACCCACATGCCTTGCTTGGCAATTCTAGAGAACCCACCAGACACCAGTTCCCATTTTTCATGCTGATAGAAGATTGGAACCATTTTAGAAATTTACAGTCAATCTCTCTTCTCAATTTCACAATTCACTAGCTCACACAAAGTGTACAGGCTGCTGGTTAGCAAGGATGTTACCATGTGGTGGGTAACTGAAAAACTTTGAATGAATTTATTTAATGAATAGAAAATGCTCTTTTGTTTAAGTTGGATTTTGCCTAGTTAAACTAAGGTCAAAGTTTATGAAACTTTTTGTTTGTTTTCAGACATGGTATCAGGTATTCCAGCTGGGCCTCTGCTCATTATATAGCTGAAGATGTCTTCAAACTTCAAGTTTTTATCCTCCATATGAATGTGGGGATGTAGTACTGTTTCTGGTCCATGGGGTGCTGAGAATGAAACTCAGGGCTAGTGCATGCTAGGCAAGCTTTACCAGCAAAGCTATGCCTCCATACCTGACACTGTCTTCTTATACCATACTATGAGATAATTCCCAATTTAAAATTTAAAGATAAATTTCTCTATGAAAAATGAGAAATGACAATGTCAAATATTAAATGCTGATGTACAAAGTGTTCAAGCAACATGTGAACCACTACGATCATTAACTATGATGAAAATGAGCGGGAGGAACATTGATACTGATGCTGGTGATTATGATAGTGATGGTAATGATAATAATGATGATGGAGATTAATGAATCTTCTCTAATATTCCCTGTAGACACCATTATTTTCAACCTATATAGTGGTGAAAATCAAATGCTGTGTATAAATTTAAGTCATAGAATATATTGTATATTAAACAATTTCAAAGTCAACCTTAAACAAGAAGGTGTTCATTTTAAAGTGAGCTTTGGACAAAGGAAGCTTTATTTAATTAATTCAGTACTATACTGGTTGCTTATTATAACCCAGGCACTGGACTTAGAACCTGTGGCTTTCATGGAAGAGATTGAATAAATGAATAAATAATCAGGAGAGCAATTGAAATTTTGTTTTTTAAATGATGGGTCAAAATGAGGGAGTTGATGAGTTAGCTCCCAAGAATATACATGTTAGAAGAAGAGAACAGACTCTCACATGTTGTTTTGTGAACTCCATAGTTATGAGAGAGAGAAAGAGAGAGGGAGGGAGACAGAGAGAGAGAGAGAGAGAGAGAGAGAGAGAGAGAGAGAGATACCTGACAAGTATTTCAAGATGGAGGTATGGGTGAGGCATAAAGTGCTGACCAGCCGGATTATCTAGATAAACTAATATTTAACCACATTTTATTAACTATAAAATCCTTCCTGTTTTAATATGTTTGAATAACTGTAGACATCTTAAAAACCAGTTTTAGAGACCACAAGCTGTAAATTAATAGATTGAATTACTCCCAACAGAACTGTTTAGTTGGTGTACTTTGAAACAAGATGGATTTAGACTAAAAGAAGGAATAAAGATTCACATATCTATATAGTTTAAGACAATGCAAGTTGTGTTCATGCAGGACTTCCCTGCCTCCGTGGTCATAATTCACTAGACAGAAAGAACAACTGTCCTGTGTAGGAAAGCCTTGTTCCCATTGGTTTCAAGGCCACTCCAATTTAAGATGGATGGGTGTGGTATACTGTACAGTCTTCACATCCCTTCATCATCCTCCCTGCTTCTCCATGACTTGGGTTGATGACTTCTGCCTTAAATCCATGGGTTCATGGTACATTTCAGCATAACCAGGAGGAATGGAAAAGACGATGTTGCTTGGGCTCTGAGACCCTGCCTAGCATGATTCCTGCTTTCATATGTTCACAGTCCTTCTTTCCAGAGGTCTCACTGGCACAGCGCATAGGTTTCAAGTCCCCACTACAGAGATTTGCTAGAACAAAGTGAAATCAAGCCAGCAGCAGCAACAACAACAACAACAGATACACACACACACACACACACATACACACACACACACACACACACACACACAGGAGAGAGAGAGAGAAAGAGAGAGAGAGAGAGAGAGAGAGAGAGAGAGAGAGAGAGAGAGAGAGAGAGAGAGAGAGAGAGAAGGAGGACGAGGAGGAGGAGGAGGAGGAGGACGAGGACGGGGAGGACGAGGAGGACGAGGACGACGAGGACGAGGACGACGAGGACAAGGACAAGGAGGACGAGGAGGAGGACGAGGAGGATGAGGAGGAGGACGAGGACGAGGAGGACAAGGAGGACGAGGAGGAGGACGAGGAAAAGGAGGAGGAGGAGGACGAGGACGAGGAGGACGAGGAGGAAGGGAGGGAGGGAGGGAGAGAGAGAGAGAGAGAGAGAGAGAGAGAGAGAGAGAGAGAGAGAGAGAGAGAGAGAGAGAGAGAGAGGGAGAGGCTAAAAGGCTATTGCTGCTCTGTATTAATGCACGTTGCATGGGACTCCACTGGGGAATCTGTTTCCATTGGACATTATCTCCAGTAGGACAAAGAGAGTTAAGTGATAAAATGACAGGGTATTTTCATTCCTGCAGTACTTTTTAAAAGTCCAGTGGGATGACTGCAACCGAAAGACACAAAAGACATGGTCAAAACTATTGTGGAAGAACTGCAGAGCTAATGTGTGCATTGAAGTCTCCAGAGAGGACCCTGGAAGCTAAGAGAAGCAGGAAGCCTTTGTACCCATGCTTCTCATCCTTGCATCAGTTTGCAGAAAACCGGCTAAACAATCAATGTGTTTTAAGACTAATCTGGAATCTTCCTCAATATAAAATTTGTTCCCATTCTCTAGAGCCTAGCTCCTGAATTTGTCCTCCAAAAACACAGCTGAGGTAACTTGAGGACAGTTGGGAGGCGCCTGTGGGATCTGCAAGCAGAAGAAAGAAAGAAATGATATCAAATTCCAGATATTAATATGTTAATCTGAGGAAGGTCCAGGTTCTGCTTCTAATCACATCACACAAATCCAAGTAAGCCATACTCCAGAGCACGGTTCAGTAAGTTGTCACTTATTGGGCACTGCCTCATTTTATGTAGATAAACTTTTAATGCAATGACCATTGTTATGTTACTTGTAGTGGGTATGGAATTGTTCATTGCGGTATTACTCATAGTGAATGTAATTACAAAATGGACATGTGGTCTTTCAACATAACAGATTTTTGTTGTTTTTGTTCTCCCTGCCCACTGAACAAAATATCGAGTTAATGAAACCTTGACGTTAGTTACGATAGCTGATACAATCTGATACTCTCTGTGTAGATCCATAACTTATTCGACTCAAAGGCCTTTCTATAGTCATCTCCCTAAACTTCTATACAACTGCACCATCATTTCTTCCCATCATCCTAGCAGAGGATTTGTCAGTGATATTTAATCACTGAAAAGATCGTAATTAACCCAAATGGCCATTCAGCGGAACCTGCTACTGATCAAGGAGACTTTTTAGCCTTCTCACAACCTTATCTTGGAAAGCTGAAATAAGAAGATTAAACAAATTGGGCTTTCTCTTGTTAAAATATAATGTTGTAAGTTCAATTATAAAGTTTCTCAGAATTCTAAACTAGGACACATATATATTCTGCTCTCTATTTTAAGAACACATAATCACATTTGAAGTTAAAAAATCCCTTTCAGGGCATAGTCCAAAACCAAATTTGGTAAAAGCTTTACATTTATTCAACACTACAACTATTTTAATGTTACTCTTCATGTGATTTTGAAAATAAAAAAGCATCTGTACTCCAAGATCAGCTAGGCATTCCTGTCTACGCTCAAGAAGTATTCCTATTTTCAAGCTTCTTAGGATTCACAGAATGAAACACTTGGAATAAATGTGAAAATGATATTTTATTCTATTTTTTTGAGACAGGGTTTCTCTGTGTAGCCCTGGCTGTCCTGGATCTCACTCTGCAGACCAGGCTGGCCTGGAACTCAGAAATCCGCCTGCCTCTGCCTCCCAAGTGCTGGGATTAAAGGCGTGCGCCAATGATATTTTAAAAAGCACTGGGTCCCTCTCAACAGAGCCTAAGGTATAATAAGAACTATGTTCCTTTTCAGACAGGTAACTGCCATCTGCCAATAAATGCAGCTGCTACATCATGTGAGTGGATTAGTGAAAGCAATCTCATGAAGCACCATACATTGCTTTGAACTTTTCTGGGTCCTAAACATTGAACAGCCATCCATTGCAAACCATAAGAGTGCTTCCTCCTCTGTCTCATCGAGGTGACTAAAAGTTCACAAGATGCTGATTGACTTAAACCCTGATGACAAACAGCTGACCTGAAGAAATATTTCCCCATTTGTAAATGGTATAATGTCTCCCCTCATTGTCTGCTACCATGTGTTATTACCATTTTCATCTAGGTTTTCCTCACAGATTCTGGTCCATAAAGGAGTGTATCATGGGGCACGGAGAAAGGGTGGGGAAATGCTCAAAGTGTCTCCTAATGCTTTTATTATATCCTAATTCTCATCATGAAAATATTGGTTCACCTGGAAAGTTTCATCTATGTCTTTATTTAATCCAGAGGCAATCCTGTCAATTTGAATATATATATATGTATGTATATATATATATATATATATATATGTATATATGATATATGATCTCATTTTTTTTCACAGACAATCCACCCACATATAAAGAGCACACATATTACATACACAGGTGAGCAATGTCACTGGAGTTGCACAGATGTGCCTCTTTGCCTGTTACATTCCTTCCCATTGTTTGTAAAAACTCCTGTACCAAAGACATCTCAGATGCAGCTCCTTCATAAAACCTGCATCTGTTAAACAGTTTCCTGACTTTTAGTCACTAATCCTAATGTCCCACTCATCATGCAGTTTGGTCGCCCCAAAAGGCCAGGTTTTATAACACAGGCATCACTAACAAGCACAGCACAAACTGAGAACTGAAAATGCAGTTAAACTAAAGGCCACTGGAGAGTTGGAATTAAGAAGATCTAGAGCAGATTGTCTAGATTAATCGGCATGATTATTCTTCCCATTTAAGGATTTTGACAATTATTTAAATATTTAATTTCTTAGTATTCTCATCAGTATATCAAAGGGAAGTTTTATCTATTTCACTAGAATAGTTTAATGTTGTAAAATTAAGTAATTCAGTGTTTGTAGGTTCTTCAATTGGTCTCTTCCACATAGCAAATTAGTAAAAATGTCAGCTGTTATCATGTTCCTTATGGTTGTTGTCATGATTTGCATTTGCACAAACACAAGCTCATCAGAATCCCTCAGTTTTGTTTTCCTACAATGCTGATGAGTGATTCCATAGATTTGCAAATGTTAACCAAATACTATGATAATGAGCTTCATGGCCACCAATTTATTTAGCTTTAAAGGTGACCCATAAGACAGCATTTCTATTTGATGATATATGCACACATACATATATGTAAACATACATTCATACGTATATACCTACATGTGTGTGAACATAAAAGTATATGTACATGTATGTAAACACACACACACACATATATTACAATTTTATAAATGATTTCAGATAAAAACACTTGAGAATGCCATTGGTTCATATGTCAGAGATGTTGAGATCAAATTGCCAAAATTATATTAAATTTTTTATTTTAAAGATTGCATTGTTTGATTATGATTTGCTTCTTCTAAAACATAAGTTGAAATTTATTTGTCATTGGGATGATTGTGAAAGATGGATCCCTTAAATGCAGTCATTTCTCTGGAAGGATAATGTTTTTATTATGTAATTGATTTTTTTGTTTGTTTTTTTGTTTGTTTTAGTGTAAATTCTCATCCTGGGGGGACAGGACACCTTACCATGAGGGCAGGGTGGTTTTAAAGCAAAGATATCCTATGTATCTGCTCTTCTATTCAATTTACTTGTCCTTTCCAGCAGGCCTGAATGAATCATGGCTGCTCAGGCTTAGACCTTACCGCCTATAGTGCCAAACTTTACAAAACATCTAATTTATACATGACTACTGAGAAAAGTATTCTCTTATAGCAACAGAAAACATGCTAAGATACATGCTCACCTCTCATGACAAATACATTCTTTGATTGGGCATTGTTTATCCAAATAATATTTGTATGTCTTTCATTGGACAACAATAAACTTCCACAGTTAAGGAATCTACATTTTCTTTTCTTTTCTATTTCTTTTTTTTTTTTTTTTTTGGATATTTTATTTACTTACATTTCAAATGTTATTCCCTTTCTTGGTTTTCCCCCCTCCTGGAAACCCTCTATAGCATCCCCCTTCCCCCTGCTTCTATGAAGTTGTTCCCACACCCACTCATCCACTCCTGCCTCCCTGCCCTGGTATTCCTCTACACTGGGGCATTGAGCCTTCACAGAACCAAGGAGAGCCTCCCATTGATGCCTGATAAGGCCATCCTCTGTTACATATGTGGCTGGAGCCATGGGTCCCTCCATGTATACTGTTTAGATGGTAGTTTAGTCCCTGGGAGCTCTGGGGGGGGGGGGGTTCTGGTTGTTTGATAGTGTTGTTCTTCTTATGGGGTTGCAAACCACTTCAGCTCCTTCAGTCCTTTCTCTAACTCCTCCATTGGGGACCTCATGCTCAGTCCAATGGTTGGCTGCGAGCATCAGCCTCTGTATTTGTCAGGCTCTGGCAGAGCTTCTCAGGAGACAGCTATATCAGGCTCCTGTCAGCAAGCACTTCTTGGCATCCTCAATAGTGTCTGGGTTTGGTGTATGTATGAGATGGATTCCCAGGTGGAGCAGTTTCTAGATGGCCTTTTCTTCATCTTCATTTTCAAATTCCATTTCAGTAAAGGCCTACTTCAGTGTCTAGGGTTTACTACTAGAAATTTCTGAATGGGGTGCGTGACAAACTTTTTTGATAGTAATGCAAAACAGAATTCTCCTCTCCTTATACAGATGTCTCTTCTTTCTTTTTTTTTTTTTTTTTTTTTTTAGTTTTTTGAAACAGGGTTTCTCTGTATAGCCCTGGCTATCCTGGAACTCACTCTGTAGACCAGGCTGGCCTTGAACTCAGAAATCTGCCTGCCTCTGCCTCCCAAGTGCTGGGATTAAAGGCGTGCGCCACCACTGCCCGGTTCTTATTTCTATACTATCACACACACACACACACACACACACACACATACACACGGAGGCATGCACACACCATAGATTGAACTCAAAGCATATTGTATGTGTAGCTTTTCATTGCTCCTTTGGGTAGGGGAATGGATAGGTGGGTGTGACTGCTGTTTGTCTCAGTCCAATTGAAGTGGGAGCAGCCTATGTCACTATTCTCTCCCCTCCTCCAGATTCATAAATATACTGAAAAACTTTTAATGCAATAGCTGCTTCTCAAAATTACACTCACATTTACAACTCTGCTTCACTCCATTATTTCTTCCCTGAGGCATGCTTAATGCTGTCTGAAAAAAAAAAAAGACCTTAACACATCAAATGTTAAGCCTTTCCAGATCATTGTCACTTCACAAATGCTATGCTGGGGAGGAGGGGGTCCTTTCTTATACAAATAAACTTGTTTCAGTGCTTCTTTAAGCCACTGGCCCATATCCAACTTCTAATCTGTGTCTAAGTCCCCTGAACTTCTGCATGGCTTTCACTGGCTTCAGAGAAATGTTAGCCATTTGCAAAAAAAGAATCCAGTTTCTAGCAGATGCCTCACTCAGACCTGAGCACCTATGCAAAGACCCAAAAGCCTAGATCATGAGAATTCAAGGATCATTGTATCTAATGTGTACACAGACACAAATAGAATTAAAAATAAAGCAATCTTTAAAAGGTGGGGCCTGTGTAGAAGAAGTAGGTCCATGGTGGTTTGCTATTAGAGGTAGATCTTGTCCCAAGACTGATGTATGCCCTCTCTCTCCTACCTCCCTACCATGATTTCTAGTGTGATATTCTTCTCCCACGATATTTCTCCCAGGCTATCAGTCCCAACAGCAGCATATCCCGCCTTGGATCAAAGCAGTGAGTCAAAATAAACGTTTTTATCTTTTGAGTTGTCTCTGGAGGTGTGTGGCAGAGAAGCACAGCATTGAGTAACACAGGACAGGTTATTGGAAGTGTAGCAATCTATGGCCTTGCTTCCTTCTGAGATAGATACCACCCAACAGTAACCGTCTCCATACCACTCTATTATAGTTTTTAAAGTCTTTCCGAGTCTTGTCTATAACGTTTTATTTGTCTCTCTTCTAGCATGATATTAAATGTTATTTATTTTGCAATTAATTAAATCAACATGTGCAGTTAATTTCCTTAGTACAGAGAGTTCAAAGAGAAGATGAGAGATCACTGGTCTATGATGTCTGTAAACAGAATGCTATAAACATCTGTTTATCAATAAACAGTTACTATGGGTTGTGTAAGCAAAACTGGGGAAGAATAGTCACTTTTCTATCTTCTCTCCCCCCCCTTTGTGTGTGTGTGTGTATGTGTATCTTAAGTGTATATCCCCTCAAAATCCACTTGCCAATCATTCTTGAAGAACATTCAGAATGTCTCAACATTTCAGGCTTGTGTCACTCTTAGACTTTGGAATTATCAAAGTCATTATGAAGCTCCTATCTCCTCCTCCCCCATTCTCTTTCCTCTCGCCTCTCTCTATTTGTCTTAGATTACTGTTCTTGCAACCACAGGTCCTTATGCCTCATTACCAGCAGTAGTGACCTCACCCATAATTTGCTTCTAGTGCGACCCAATGCATGGCCCTAATACTGCTCTGTTTGGATCTTTAAACTGACTGCAACAAAAACAAAAATTAGCTCTCATGTTTTGAAGTCTTGTGCATCTTTTTTACAAAAGTATGCTATATTTATTTTATCTCAATAAATTAACAACTACCACATGGAACAGTATTCTTATTTTTATTTTCAGGTAAAAACATAAAGCAAAGGGAGGGTGTTTTATTTAACATTATATTGAAGGAGATGAGTATAAGTTAAAATTCTAGTTCTGTATAAACTGAACCTGTCTGTCTATGGAAAAACATGGTAAATGAACTTGAATAAAGTCTTGATGTCAGAGTAGAGCCTGTTCCAGGAGGGAACATTACTGTCTGTTATCATTCTAACAATATTAGAGAATTTAAATTATTCTAGAATAAAGGTATTGTTCTTCATTTTCTCACTGCTGGAGCCATAGATCCCTTGCAATTTCCCGTGGATACTTATACACAATAAAATTATATATGCCAAAGGCGACAAAAAGAAATAATATCTAGTGAAAAGCATAATTAATATGGCATTAAAGTAAAACTTGTACAGTTAAGGAAAATGAATGTTGCCAGAGGTACTTTAATTAGTATTTTGATAATTTAAATAAATTCATAGCCAGATACTGCAGGTGAAAGCATTTTTTTCTTCTAAGCTTTGGTTCTTCTTTAACCTCAAGTAAGTCAACAAAATCAAAATACCCATCAGAATGACCTTCAGATATACTTAATGGTAAGTGAAGTTTATTTATGGGACAAATTAAAGCATGGTACTCTTAGACTTTGTATAACTTGGTCTTGAAGCAAATGTTTTCAATAAAATAATAAAAGTTCTCAAAATAGAATTTTATTGTCATGCAAATCCCCTAAGAGCAGACTATGGAGTACAGCACAGCATGATGACTTTCAGAATAGGAAAGTAGACAAATGGGGGAAGCATAATGAAGAACAGAGGAGAAAGCTGCTTTAGTTTTATATAATTTCAAGGAGAAATGCCTATTGTTGGAAGATACACTGGATGGTGACTGTTGAGTTCCACAAGAGCGTAACCCCCTTCACTTCCAGTGCATACAGATAGATCTTCTGAATTGCTTCTAGGCAGATGAATAGAGCAAGGCCCATTAAATATCATGTCTACATTTGTGTTTTAATGCAGAAACTTCATCTAAGTAGACTGAAACAAGGAAGATTTCTGTTGAAGCTTGAAGAATTAATACTAATGAATAATGATGGAGAATCGTGAGCACTTCTAGGGAACATGGTTCTTCTCATCTACAGGCAATAAGAAACCACAGCCTCATAGGAACAGCAAAGAATATCTGCAGGCAACTTGAACATGTACAAAAGTTTGAGTTATCCCCTGTCAGAACCTACACGATGAAACTACATATCCCTAAATATAATAACAACCCCCCAAATTACACATAGTATGAAATACAATTAATAAAACACTAAATAAGACTCCAACAGTAAAGTGAATGTGGTATGGTATTACGTACTGGAGGAGGCTTGACTGTGTATCTTGATGAGAAATTCTGATCTCTTGTAATGATAAGATGATAAATACCTGTAGTTTTCAGTTGCTGAATAAGTGGAGGCTCATTACAGAGCAATAAAAAAAAAACACATTGGGGAATTATTCAGTCAGTAAAGTATTTGATTTGAACTTAGGTCTCCAGTACCCATGTGAAATTTAGACATAGTGGCATGTACCAGGACTCAAGGGACAGAGGACAGAGAAAGGTAAATCCTTGAGGATTGTTGGCCAGCTAATCTGGATGAAAAGTATGCTCTAGGTTCAGTGAGAAGCACTGTTTCAAAAGAGAAGTGGAGAGCAATAAAGACACTGGATATTGTCCTCTGGCTGCACATTGATAAACACAGGTGAGTGTGTCTGCACATACATATGCATATATCAAGCAAACATTTTGTCATAACAAAATTTAAAACTAGAAAACAAATTTCAAAAAGAAAAAAATATGGGATTCCTAAGTGTGCAAATAAGTGGGTCTTGGAATCAATATTTTGTGTGTGTGTGTGTGTGTGTGTGTGTGTGTGTGTGTGTGTTTGGGACTCTTTTTCTTCTGTTTGTTTTATCTTAGTCTGAAGTGTTAGTTTTATTATTATTCATCTGAAGCCTGTTTGTTTTCTTATGAGAGACAAAATGGGAGTGGATCTAGATGGGACTGGAAGTGTTGAGGGACTGGGAGAAGTAGGGGGAGGGGTCAACCTTAATCAGAATATATTATATGGAAAAAAATCTATTTCAACACATGGGAAAATGCAAATTAATTAATTAAAAAGCAAACAATTTTTTCTTTGAAACTTGAGTTCTTTGGTATCCTAGGACCTTAGGACTTATTATACTGTAGAAATACAGGAAAGCTCAACTCAATCAGAGAAGATCTTTTTAAATCAGAATTTGGAATGAAGTTTCCAAAAAGCACTATATAAACTTTCTAAACTGCTCACAGCAGATTCGGTTAATCTCATGGGTAGGCCATGGAGCAGTGATTTCAAGTGGATCAGAACATGAGCTTGACTCAGTTCAGCATTTGCAGACTAGGGTTTGAATTGCAAAGATTCTAAATCTCCCTTGGAATCATTTGATGGGGAATTAACAAGATGTAATTGTGTGAAACAGGCAAAAAGTTACTTCTTGAAAATAATCTTAAATTCACTTATTGAATAGGAAAAGTGTAATATCTTATAAAATTATTACCTTGGTCACTCAGAGGTGGAAACTGATAATCAATTCACTTAAAATATAAAACATACCACATCTGATTTTGGCCTTTGGGGTAGAATCTATCTTTAACTTATTAGACTATCAGAAAAGTGGATGTTTGAAAATATATAATAAAGCAAACACTTCTTACACTGCTGCTTGGAATCCTCAGAGGAGGGGTGAATTGAAACTGCCCGGGTCTCCTAAACATTTATTTCTTTTATTTTAAGAATGTAATATGGCTTTTTCATTTCTCCCCTTCCCTTTCCTCCCTCTACACCCACCCCTACTTCCCTCCTTCCTCCCTTTTACATTCATGTCCTATTTTTCATTACTTACTTATATAAACATATATTACTTACATAAATATAGTCTGTTCAGTCTATATAATGTTACCTGTATATCTGTTTTCAGAGTTGACTGTTAGTATTTGATAACTAATTGGTAAGCTCTTCTCTGAGAAAGACAATGTCTTTTACTCTCAGCATTCCATAACTGGATGCCTGTTCTTCTTTTTGTAGGATTGAAGCCTTGTAGCCTTTCTTTATCCACTTTAACACATCTATTGTTGTCTTTGTTCAGATCATGAAATAGTATTTGATTATATTTAATAGTGTAACATTTTATAATATATTCTTATGTGTGACATGTTTCATCTATTTAATATTACTTTTATGTATGTTTTCAGAATTGGCCATTTGGTATTGGATAACCAACAAATGTGAACTTTTAGAACTGTTTTACCAAACAATTGCCAAGTCAACTGAGAGGCCCTTACAACTGTCTTCCTACATCATCAGCAACTAATACTGCCATAGTGAACTTGGCAAGATTGATATTTAAGTTTTATCAATAAACCCTCATGATATTGATATTTTATTTTGTAGATGCCTAATATCATTTTAGTGCTTAAACATTTGTCCAGATTTCAGTTTTGTAACACCAGATGTATTTTCTTTAAACTACTCTTGGATGTAATAACTAGAGCTTCTTAGATGATACTAACAGAGCAAGAAGACAAACATGTGAGTGGTGCACTTACAAGCATATATAATTATTCTCACATAATCATCTGTATCTATAATAAACCAAATATGAGCATAGTAATATGCCCTTCACTAATCCATTACAATAGAGATCAATAGCCACCCTTCATAGCCTCTGTACAGCTTACTCTTTCAACACTCCCTACAGGAAGACAAATTTCTGTTTTGTTTTGCTTTTGATAGGGTCTCCTTTTATATCATAGAGTAGCTGCAAGCTCATAATCCTCCGACCTCAGTCTTCTGATTGGTGCTATCAAAGGGATTGACTATTATACAGAATTGTGTATGCATAATAGTTTTCTTATACCTATGTGTACATCAATTGTTATGTGTAATGACTCTTCTATATATTGAATAAATACTTATAAGCTTGACACTAAAAGACCTCAGCAACCCTAAATACATGAAAGATGTATAATTTTATTGGTTCTATATATTATAATTGGAAAAAATATCAAAGTTACAGTGTTTAAGAGATAAATAAATGCATAGATATATGGATGAATAACGGCAACAGAAATCAAAATGAAAATACAGAATAATATATTAATGATTTAGATCCGCTTTTTTCCAACCTTTCTAATGTTGTGAGCCTTTAGTACATGTCCTCCTGTTGTAACCCCCTACCATAAAATTATTTTAATTTCTGCTTCATAGTGCAGTTTTGCTACTCCTATAAATTGTAATGTAAATATCTGATATACAGATATGATATATGAGATTCCTGTGAAAGGGGCATTCAATCCCCAGAGTGGTCGCAACCCATTGGTTGAGAATTGCTGATATGGATGTAGAAAAATTTGATAATTAATGTAGATAGTTCAGTAGCTAGAAAAAGAATTCTCTTCATACTGTATGGAATAATTAACCTAAGAAAGATTAAAGATTTTTAAAAGGAATACAAAAAACCAGTGTGACCTTACACAAATGCTTAATGATGAAAACAAGACATAACTCATGCCACTAATAATCCAATACAACTTAATCAATAGCATAAATATCATTAATTTCTTTTAATGGTCAAAGTAACAAGTACGATATCTATAGATCAAGGGTAGTTATGAAAAACAAGATTTCCCTACAACTCACAGATACATATTTACATTATTACAAAGTTATGAACAAATATGAAAATTATTTTTAAAAAAATCATGGCTTACGAGTCACCAATTAGAAAAGGAACAATTTGAGATGCCTAATAAACACCTAAAATATGGTCAGCTTTTCCAATGTTCTGGAAAATATTCTAAAATTGATATATTGCTACGTTGCAGAGTAAATGGAAATAATATATTTTTACTGGAAAATTTACTTTTTCCTTTAACTTTTATTTATTGTTCGATTCTAATTCAGAAGGCATATGTGTCATGTGTATGTGTGTGTGTATGTGTGTGTGTGTGTTAAATGAGATAATCAACATTGTGTTTTAAAACATAATTTAATAAAATATGGGCACATACTTCATAAGACACCAATTAAAATAAATTAACAGTGTGTAAACATGAAATTACAATCAGCAAATAGGTATAACTTGTGCTATTTAGGAGAGTCAGTAAAAGTTGTTCATGGGAATTTAAAATTATGTGATAAATAACTTTAATATGCTTATAGTTTAATTACAGTTGCACTTCTAGGAAGTTGAACTGAAGAATTACTTTGGGAGCCTGGAGATTTTGCTTTAGAACTGTCAATAAGTGTTAGTCATATTCCAGTTACTGTAAATACACAATAGTGTGAAACTTTGTTATTTACCAAAACTGGGCTAAACATAATGATGTAAAATCATCAAAAGAAATGAAAACTGTTGAACAACAAGGATATAGAAAATAATTCTATTGGTCCAAGTCACAAAGAAAATGTGAAGGTTAAAATATGGAATTTGTTTTATTTTAAATACACATATATACATATAAACACAGGTCTTTGTACCCTTAAGTAACAATCTGTTATCATCTTTTGACTTATCTATGAGTTTGATATTTTAACAGATTTAAGATACAATTATTATAATAGTTATGAAGCATACTTTACAATAAAATATTTTCAACTTATATAATTTTTTCTCATGAAATTTGAAAGATTCTATAATCTATAATATGTATGTTATTTTGTAATGAGCATATGTGTTTACAGAAAACAGTAAAAATGTGAACTAAGGACTATGGGGAAATTTCCTTCTTTGGCAATTTTATTTTACAATACAATTTTAGTGAAATAAAAAAAGCACAGCAACCTTGGTGGTTTATTTTCTGAAGACTTGAAGTTTGAGTAATAATTTTTTTTCTTTGAAAGTCTGGAGTTAGAATCTAAACTAGAATCAAAAATAGATTTCTATTATTAAAGTTGGAGAAGACAGGCGGGAAGTCACTAGGAGGAAGAACAATTTTGTGTCCTGCCAGGTGAATGAGAATTAGGTCAAACTGCACACATCCAATTAAGAATATCACTACACACAAAATTAGAGCTTGTCTGAATAGTATCAGAGGACTCCCCTATGGACATTTCAAATTCTTCATTGTCGTATTACTTCTCTGTCAACCTAGATACCTTAATCTCACATCTCAAGTTTAGATTTTCTTCCTTTCCTCAAGAAAAACAGTTTTGTCTTTTTACTTTTTCATTTCTTTCTACTTCAATTTCTCCAATAGTTAAGCAGAGGAAAGACATTATCTGGTATATTTATAACACAACCCCTATATTTATGGTTCAGGGAACATTGCAAAAGAGGGGCCAGAAATATTATAAGGATCTGAGAACCAATACACCTGTTGCCAGCTACTGTCTTCTAGAAGACATGGCAGGGGTGCTACACCCATGAAATCTCAACAACATAACTATACATGACAATTCACCTACCACTTGAATAAGGATTTAATTTATTTTAAAGATATAAAAAATTGTAAAATACATTAAGACATCTCTACTCTAAAGGTGCACATACACAAACACATCCATTTATATATCTGCTTTTTGTCTTTTCATCAGTTACCAAGTAAGTTACGGTATGAATATAGATCTGTAAGTTATAACTAACAGATCTATATTCATACCCACATATGGTAATCATGCAAAAATATCTTTGAAACTCCTGCATGTGGATATTTTGGAAAGTTATGCAGGGGTTTTGTTGTTGTTCTTATTTGTATTTCTGAACAACACTAACACATGCAAAAATTTAAAAAGTGTCTTTTCTGTGGAAAATTCACATTCCTTTGCTTTCCTATCTACCACTAAATTCAGAGACCGCAGTCATGAAACCACCTGTTCAGTCCCTCACATTCCTAGTGAAGAGACAGGCGGAGCAGAAGGAGGTGGCTTCCAAAGACATTTTCAAAAGTAAAAAAAAAAAAAAAGACCAGGGAGGGAATAAATTTACTTCATTATGTTAAAAAAGGATCCAAAATTGTCAAAGCCTCCCCCATGGAGACCAAGGAAATAACAACTCCTTGCTTAAATGATGAATATTTGACAATTCCTACTCTGTGTTCTGGCATGAGCTTTCTTTGCCAGCAAGACATTTCCAAAGAGAGACAGCAGGATGGGGAATCCCCAAATGACATCAAACATTTCCTTGATTGGAAACTTGAGATTTATCCAACTTCTAAAAGTGAGACACTGTTAACAGGAAGATAGAATGCCTGGATTTGAGTTATTACTCACTTGGAAATTGTCAAGTGATGACTCCTCCAATGTCACTTTGTACATAGTTCTTTCTTAATACTCATGAGTGACTCAGTTGACAATGAAAGGCAATCATTTTCAGTTTCACTTTTGACTTGTGAACAAACAGAGCCACACATAAGCTATAGGATTTCCCACAAGTCATAATGTAAATGCTAGAATCAAGACACAAATTTAATTTAGAATATGGAGATATCTAGTCTTCGGACTGTGTGAAGCAACTTTGCAGTATCAACAGTGTTGTATTACTTGATCTGGTCCTAAATTTTCTAAATCAGACCTCCAAAAGATCATTTTTAGGAGAAAATTTAAACATATATGGTTACAATTTTAGGAGTGTGATGCTTGTAGGCAACTGTACTGGCTGGATTTGTGTGTCAACTTGACACAAGCTGGAATTATCATAGAGAAAGGAGCCTTCCTTGAGGAAATGCCTACATGAGATCCAGCTGTAAGGCATTTTCTCAAATAATGATCAAGGGTGGGAGAGTCCATTGTGGGTAGTGCCATCCTTGGGCAAGTAGTCTTAGATTTTATAAGAAAGCAAGCTGAGCAAGCCAGGGGGAAGCAATACAGTAAATAACATCTCACCATGGCTTCTGTATCAGCTCATGCTTCCTGACATGCTTGAGTTCCAGTCCTGACTTTTTTGGTGATGAACAGCAGCATGGAGGTGTAAGCTGAATAAACCCTTTCCTCCCCAACTTGCTTCTTGGTCATGATGTTTTGTGCAGGAATAGAAACACTGACTAAGGCAGCAACCAAGACTGTTCTTCCTTTTTGAGCCATTTACTATTAATCTTGGAGTTAAGTTATTAAATTACTTAATAAACCTCTTATTTCAATATACTTTGAAAATTATTGTTAATATAAAGGAGGTTAAATAGGGTTTGATAATATTTTTAAGTGAGCCCTTTAAGTCTTTCTATAGCCAAACCTCATAATAATCCTAGAGTGAATAAAGAAGCCATAGATCTGAACTCTACAATACTCCTAAAAAACAATTGAAGGCCTTGGCATATCTATAGCACATAATTAAGAAAGGAAAAACCCAACTCAGCACTGATTCTTCCAAGGACCAGCTAAACATGTTCTCTTCTTCATGCATTTTCCAGACCTGGCAGCCTGTCTTCATGCTACAACTCAGGGGATCTGTGAGATCTGTGAAATGTGGCTAAGGATGAAACATTTGCTCAAAGCTTAAATGCTCAGAGGTGTGACTGATTAAGTGCAATACTTGTACCCTTGTGTTGCAATCTGTTACTGTTTCTATACAATGTACATTCAGATGCAAGGAGTGAGTGAAGCCCTGCAGATATAGAGAAACTACTTCAAAGTTCCACCCTCCAGAGACACACAATACAGGAGCAACACAAAGAGGAAAAACAAGAGAACATACTTCAAGAGGTCTGGAATGAAAAGCAAAAGTATTTTCTTTTATTGTAGCCAAGTCTCTACACCAAGAGTATTATTGGATCATAAACAAGTGGTTTAATAAACATGTGTGGAAGTCTGAGTCTGAGCTATAAAGAGTTTTTGTCCAATTATCAGAACCTTACTTGACTGACTCTGTTCTCATTTCCTTTAGGTAGATACAGTAACCTATACACCCATTGTTTGCCTTATGAATAACTAAGGACAAGGAGGTATTATGAAGTCCTGTTCATGTATTCCCAGTGTGGTATTCCAGTATAGTAGCCTTTCTTCCCTATTCCTTTGCTTAAGTCTAATCAACTCATGAATATGCAACACAATCATTAATACTGAATGAAGATTTTAAGGGAAATATGTATTTAATCACAATAATTTAGCTATGTTCTTCCACATGTCTACCCAACTATACAGGGTCAATCCAACACGGAATCTGCTCTGAGATCATTTATGGTTCCTTATGTAATTGCGTGAAAGCACAATTTCTTGCTACTTCCTCTTGGGAACTCTTTTTCTTTGTGCACTTTCTCAGAGTTATCACCACAAAATGTCCTGATCATACATTTTTCTCAGAGCCAGGTTCCAAGAGAATTCCACCACAGCATCCTACATCAATATTTATAAGCATGTTTGTTAATGACCACGTCTATGACTGTGGTTTAGTTTCATTTTTCCTGTCTTTACAACATTAAAAACCTGAAGTACATCATTCCCCACAGCCTTTCTACCTCTGAAGATACTGGCAAATAAGAACAGCATGAGAACACAGTTCTCCCACCACAGCAAGTTCTAGATACATCGTCACACAGCAAAAGCAAGATTTGGATCTAAAATCATTTCTCATGATGATAATAGAGGATTTTGAAAAAGATATAAATAACTCCCTGAAAGAAATACAGGAGAACACAGGGAAGAAGCCCTCAAAGAGGAAACAAAAATTCCTTAAAGAATTATAGAAAAACACAACCAAACAGGTGAAGGAATTGAACAAAACCATCCAGGATCTAAAAATGAAAACAGAAACAATAAAGAAATCACAAAGGGTGACAAGCCAGGAGTTAGAAAACCTAGGAAAGAGATCAGGAGTCATGGATGTAAGCATTACCAACAAAATACAAGAGATAGAAGAGAGGATCTCAGGTGCAGAAGATACCATAGAAAACATTGACACAACAGTGAAAGAAAATGGAAAATGGAAAAAGCTCCTAACCCAAAACATCCAGGAAATCCAGGACACAATGAGAAGACCAAACCTTAGGATAATAGGTATAGAGGAGAGAGAAGATTCCCAACTTAAAGGGCCAGTAAATATCTTCAACAGAATTATAGAAGAAAACTTTCCTAACCTAAAGAAAGAGATGCCCATGAACATACTAGAAGACCTGAACCACAAAAGAAATTCCTCCTGTCTCATAGTAATCAAAATACCAAATGCACTAAACAAAGAGAGAATATTAAAAGTCAAGTAAATGTCAAGTAACGTATAAAGGCAGACCTATCAGAATTACACCAGACTTATCACTAGAGACTATGAAAGATCCTGGGCAGGTGTCATACAGACCCCAAGAAAACACAAATGCCAGCCCAGTCTACCATACCCAGGAAAACTCTCAATTACTATAGACATAGAAAACAAGATATTCCATGCCAAAACAAAATTTACACAATATCTTTCTATAGATCCAGCCCTACAAAGGATAATAGATGGAAAACACCAACACAAGGAAGGAAACTACACCCTCGAAAAAGCAAGAAAGTAATCTTTCATCAAATCCAAAAAGATAGCCATACAAACATAATACCACTTCTAACAACAAAAATAACAAGAAGTAACAATTACTTTTCCTTAATAACTCTTAATATCAATGGACTCAATTCCCCAATAAAAAACCATAGACTAACAGACTGGATATGTAAACAGGACCCAGCATTTTGCTGCATACAGGAAATACACCTCACTTATAAAGACAGACACTATCTCAGAGTTAAAGGTTGGAAAACAATTTTCCAAGCAAATGGTCCCAAGAAACAAGCTGGAGTAGCCATTCTAGTATCAAATAAAATCAACTTTCAACCAAAAGTTATCAAAAAAGATAACGAATAACACTTCATACTAATCAAATAAAAATACTTAAGGGGTAGCTTCAGCAAGTGTTGTAGGTATCTAATGAATCTCAGCATAATCAGCTTGGGAAACACAACGGAATGTTGCTCTTTGCTCAGAGTGAAGCTAACACGTCTTCAAGGGAGAACATTGGAGGTATTTGCATTTTATGTTCACATTAGGGAAGTGATTCCTGTATATTTTAGAAGACTAGTATTTATTTTTTCTGAATTTATTCAGGAGTTGTCAATTTATTTCTAGTTGAGTATGATAGTAGTAAGGTTTTCAAAACCTACTGAAAACAAGTAACATTAAATTGTGATTTATGAGATTAGGTTGTGTGCTATTTTGACTGAAGTCAACTTTTCTTTGTCATTTCAAAGGAGAAAAAAGGAATGGCCTATGAAATTGTAAGAGTTGATCTGCCTGAAATAATTTCCAATTGCATAATGTTTGACAAAGTGATTTAATTTATTTTAATCATATTTATAATGTGAAATATAAGATGATGATAATATTGGCTTCTAAAGTTTTAGCCAAAAAGTAGCATTTTAATTATTATAGAAATGTCTATAAGTAATTTCATAATTTATTAGTTCTACATTTAATTTTGACATGTTTCTAATAATTCACCATTTTATATAATACTATGATAGATATCCCACAGTACATACATATTTTTGTCAACATAAATTCCTAGAAATAAGTTTACTAGATAAAATTTTATGCATAATTAAAAAAAAAAAGAACATCATGACTATTGCCAATGCCTTAACAGAAATTTAGGGCAATACTGTTTAAATCCAATCCTCTTATCTGGATGATTAGAACAATATCTATTTTGTTTTCTTTAAAAGTACTCTCTACAAATGTTATTTCTAACCCATTGGTCATTGATCTGAAGGAGTTCATACTACCTTGAGTATTTGACTTGGTGTTCTATGAGAGCTTGTGGGAAAACAGAGAAAAAGGGTGGTAAAAACAAAAAAACCTCCAACTGATTAATTTTGAATCAAAATCATGTTCCAACAGCAGGTGACAGCTAGTGGAATGCCACTAACAGCTCTCTTACCTCTAATAACTATTCACTGGGCACGTTACATTCCAGGAGCAGTCCTTAATGGTGGTTAACATTAATAATTACTTAGCAAGTTTTGTTTCTTCTCTAGTTTCAGATATAACAAAAACTGAAATCAGAGAGATTTGGTTAGCACTTCAATGTCAGTGTCTAGGAATGAGTGAGAATCAAAGTACAAAATCAACCTCTACAGCCCTTGTATTTTACACATAGCCAATTGCTCAGATTTGCCAGGCAAGGAAATAGATTTAGTTATACAAAGTGTATATGCTGAGATAACATATAGTCTAGACTGATTGGCTTCACTGAAGAAAATAGTCGTATTCATGTCATCAAATTGGGTATGGCTAGGAACGATAGTGTCTCTTGAGGAGAGTTAATGTAGGTGAGAGATAAATTCTTTATCAGATAAATATCAGAGAAAAGCAAGTGTGGCTGTGAAGGTTACCCATATATAATTGAGAAATGGAAACTATGCTTATAGCATCTGTCAGGGCCAGACATACAGCAAGCATGGGATATATGGAGTATTGTTTACCTTTGAAGAAACTGTTTTTAATGTACTGCCAGATATAACATAACCACGCAGGTGGTGATGGTTATTAGATGAACATATGAGTAATAAAATCATAGCTTAAAGTTTAGAAAGGTTTGCTTTCATTCCTCTCACCATTACCAAATTAAATTTCGGTGTCTTTTGCTAGACACCAAAGTCTTTTCTCTTCATCTTATCATAAGACCAGTAATCTAGAGCACTCTGGGCATTATTTCTCACCAAAATTTGCAATTATATATTTGTGTGATCATTCCATTAATGTTCACATTTAAAGTTCTGAAGAGGCAGAACTCTTTCTATTTTGGTTTTGATTATCACTGCTATTCAAAACTGTCAAATGCCTGACTCATAACACTAAAATATTTATTAGATGGGCAGATGGGTGAATATGGAAAGAATGATTAGAGAATGATTGCACAAGTGGTGGAAGAGAGATGAAGAAAGGAAGTCAGAGTAATAGGACAGGAGTAGAGGGAGAGAGGGAAGGAAGGAAGTAGGAGGGGAAGGGTTGGGAGGGGAAGGAAGAGGAGACCGTGAAAAGAAGATCAACTGGGGATCTGAATATGATACACCAGTGAGCTATGTCCATTTCTGTTCCATTAAACAGAAAAGGAACAAAAATTTTGAAGAAGATCTAAATTTTATTAGCCAAAAATGAAAGCATTGATGAAGACCCAGGGAAACAATGGAAGCAGAAAAAATGCTTGGGAAAAGATGCACCTCATGGAAGTAGTGGCTCGAGTCTACATGAACTGAGTAAACCTGAAAACTGCACTGGAGATTTTAGAGTTTTGTCCAGGCTCGTTGTAAACACTCGGAGGTCTATGTAAGTCTGTAACAGTTTGTCTACTATTAGAAATGCTTATTGAGCTGGAAAGATAGCTCAGTGGTGAAGTAGTGAGAGTACCTGCTGCTCTTGTAGAGGATCCAAATCAAGTTCCCAGCACCCACATTGTGAAAGCTCACAAATTGCTTATAACTACAGTTTCAAGGGATGATACCCTCTTTTGGCCTCTATGAGCATCTGTATTCATGCGATATATACATATCTATATGAAAAAAAATTAAATTTAAAAGGGCTTTGCACTAGTTAACTGGAAAAGAACTCCATCTTTCTTTCATGTGTGGATGCACATGGAGCTAAAAAGACCACAGAATATAACGATAAGTAGAAGATGGGAAAGGTAAAAATGTATTAATTTTAGTAGACACCCTTAGTGTCCAATACAGTAGAAGGGTCAGGAAGGAGCTGGTTCCCTTGCATTCCTAATAATCTGTGCTATTAAATCCAAAGAGATGTCTGAAGTGATAATTTAAGTTCTTTGCCTTTTATAGCTATTCCTTGTTGACATCCACAAGGAAGAACTACTCCTTTGGAGTACTGATTTTTTCTTTCTTTCTGAGAATAGGGAAAGCTAATTTTGAATACTGAGAATTCTTTTTTAAAGTGTGCATTTGAATTTCAGTCTCCCAAATGCATTCTATCTAAAGAAACTTAAAAGATAGTCCCTTTGCTTTGTAACTGGTAAGATTCAGTGTACAGCTTTTGTTTTTGGAGTCTTCATGACAATAAAGCCAATACCAAATCCAGCTTCCTTGATGTCTAGTTCTCATCTGGTTTGCATCAGAACCATGCAGTATGCTTATTCCAAGTGCATATTTGATGGCTCTAATTAGAAAGAATCTGATTTGAAATTCTGATAGCAATGCCCACAAATTTTGCAAATTACTTGGCATTTCTGAATGTCTGTCTATCACTGTATACATTGCTGCACCCTATCAGCGTACACAGAGTTGTCTTTCTCTATTTGGCATTTTGAAGACTTGGTTAAATCAGATATAACCACATCAAAATAGAGGGAATTTTAGTCGAGAGAGAGAGAGAGAGAGAGAGAGTGAGAGAGAGAGAGAGAGAGAGAGACAGAGAGAGACAGAGAGAGACAGAGACAGAGAGAGACAGAGAGAGACAGAGAGAGAGAGAGAGAGAGCCCTCACCTGGCCAATTCACACATATAGACAACTGTCTCCATCACTTTATTGTTCTTCTCACACATATAGACAACTGTCTCCATTAGTTTATTGTTCTGCTTGTTTAATTACACACCTAGGGTTTCCAAGGAGAGGCCATAGAAGGCTTCTAATTGTGACCGTTGCTCTTAAGTTGAGCTTGAAGGTAGAGATAGATATTTCTTTTATTCAACATTTTTTGAACACTGTATTTATGGAGTGAGCAAGATCTTAAATTAGAATAAAACTTCCATTATACCCCCATCTGTGCTGCTGGTGGCATTTCTCTTCTTGACTTGAGCCTTAAAACACATTCTTTCAGAAACACCTGGTTGTATACTTCCATATCCCTGTACTCTGTAGGTTTTATCACATTAAAAGATAATATTGAGGCTGTACTTTAAGGATAATGAGTGTCTCAAAGATACCTCATGTCTTTCCTGAATACTAAATGTAGCACAAGGCTTTATTAAGAAGACAGTAGGAAAGCCTTGGAAAGTCCACTGACAACGGCTTTGGAGCCATGGCATCTAATATATGGGAACTGAGTAATTCCTCCCTCTTTTCAAACTCATAATAAATCACCAAATGCTGTCAGTAAAGGCTCTGTGTGAAGCACATTAGCTAAGAATTCTTAGCTTAGCACCCAAGCTACCACCAGTTAATTACCTTAAAGAACATGACAACAGTTGAAGGTAAAGTATGTGATCTGACTGTGAGTAGCTTTAAGCTAGGCATATGGGTAGACAGAAAAGCAATGTTCTTGAGAATTTCTAAAGATGTCTTAAATATTCATTCTGGAGCTAAGAAGACAGTTTAGTTTGTAACATACTTGTAAGCACAAGGAACTGATGTCAATCCTGGTACCCAGGTAAAACTCCAGAGCACATTGATACTCTCAGCACAGGGGAGAATGAGATATGAGGATCTATGGGCTCACTGGCAGAGCCATCTGGCCTAATTAGTGAGTTCCACCTAAGCAGAGACTGCATCAAAGAGCAGTAGAGACTTTCTGAAGATGACACAAGGTTGTTCTCTGGCCTTTACACACACACACACGGACACACACACACACACAGTCACGCACTTTCATTATTTCAAAGTAGTAATGACTTAGTAAACTAGACTTGTCTATCTTATCTGCATATTCCATTTTTTGCTCTTTGTTCCCTGTTTGTACTTGAAATTGTAAATTCTCATCTCACCTTCCAAGTTCAAACCAATACCACTGTATAGTCATGGAATAATGCAAATTTGAAACTCATACACACCATTTAGACTTTTCTGTTCTTCATGCACTTCATCTCATGTGCATCTGTATTGTTCATACATTTCTTGTAATGTTTGTTTGTTTGTTTGTTTTGAGATTGAGTCTGACTGTGGTGTCTAGTCAGGCCCAAAATTCTTGGATTCAACTGATCCTCCTACCTCAGCTTTCTGAATATTTGCAAGCACAGGTGAATACCATGGTCTCCTCTTTAATCATTAAAACAGGTGTTTGTTTTTATTTTAATTTTGCTTGTATGTTGATTTGTGTACATGAATGCAGTGTCCATAGATGCCAGATTCTAATTCTTGGGATTTATAGTGACAAGCAGTTTTGAGCTGCCTGATGTGAGGGCTGGAAACCAAGCACATGTCTTCTACTGGAGTATTAGATGCTTATAACCACTGAACAATCCCTCCAGCTCTCCCTCCTCCTAATCTTAAACCCTTACTCTGCATGGCTTCCATATGCTTTGGTCAGTACACTAATTCTTAGTGACTTCTTCCTTTTTTCTTTCCCATTAGTTACAAATGCTAAAATGTAACCTCAACTTTAACCTGATTTTGGATTTTTGAACTGTGACACCTGTTCTTAGCTGTCCCTCAAAATGTCTGACCTTCTAGAAATTAGTCCTCTGCTCAACCAGAGTACACAGTACCCCTGCATGGTCGTCCTCTGTGGTTTTCTTCTCTTACCATCTGCTCATTCAAATGCAGCTTGATTTTCTGATGTTTTTGCCTACTCATTCCTGATAATACAACAAGTAACTGAACAAAGATCCTGAATGGAGCCAAAAATTTTCTTTTCTAGCACGTAAATCACTTGATCTCATATCTATCATACCCACCTGGAGAAACTCCATCCTGATTCTAGATGAATGTCTACCACATTTACTCTAATCCCCATATGCCTAGGTCTTATAAAAGACAGCATGGCAGTGCCTAGTGACGCCATACTTTTATAACAAACTCGTTTTCTTAAGCATCAGATGTATCTGTTACCCTTTCTTTGTTTTCAGAATCCCTGAAAGACCCACAATGACAGAATTTGTTGTAAAAGATGGCTCATGAGTGAGTTTTGTCTTGTTTCTCCCCTTCTACCTGTACTGTCTGTCCCAGCACTGGATATAGAGAAGATGCTTCAGATATTTTTCTCTAACAGATGAGAAAAATGAAGCTGGGGAAAGGTAAACAATTTGACTGAGGTCTTGTGATATCTGAGAAGACAAGCAATACTGGTTCAAACATCTTCCTATTTAGATAAGCAACTTTGGGCCACATTTTCAAAGATAAAAACATGGATAAATAGCTCTGTTGCTTAGAGACTTGTTGTGTGTCAGAACACATGGTATAGAATACATGCAGATCAAGGCCGGTTACCCCACAATGGCAGGAAATAGACTCACCCATTAAAGGGCATTTTTAAAGACCTGCTTTTTCTAACAAGACACTATTTCTTAACAATCCATTCCGCGATGGACCCATTTTTGGAAGTTTGCAAGCAACCTCATAATTTCCACTACCTCTCAAAATGTCTCCAGAGATAAACCAAACCTTCAACATATATTATATCAAACTAAAAAAGATACCAGTCTATTCCATCCTGCCTCAGTCTCAATGTCCTGAGGTCATAGCCTGTGTGTTTTCATCACTAGCCATTACCAAGGACTTTGATGAACTCAGGAAATTCTAGAGCTGAACGTAGTTTTCCCTATTTCAGAATTATCTCCATTCAAAGGAATAGCTTGAAAGCATGCATGGATGCATAGATGAGCCCTCTGAAGATGGATCAGATGGGGCTGAGAATTTCACACACATGCATGCACACACACACACGCATGTGCACACACACATGCACGCACACACCATCATTAGGAATGTTCACGGATGAATAGGCTAATATCAAGAAGGCATCAAGTGCCTTCTTATTTCACCTTGCCATGCTTGCTTTTAAGAAAGCTGTACTAAATATAGAAGGCCCAGCAAATCTCAATGACCTACTTAATAACATTTCCTCTTTGTGCTTCCAACATTTATAAAAAAAACCAGCTTGAGTAGCTAAGGTCTTCTTTCATGACCCTAAATCCAGATACATATTTTTAGATACATTTCTGAGTAGATGAAACAAAATGCACATAATTTAGAGCAACAAATTTTAGTACTTTGGCTCCTTTTTATTTCCAAACATTTAAATATCTCCTGTATCAGTATTCTTAATTTGCAGTTACTTATCATGTTGCTTTGACAACATACCTGAAAAAAAAAGCAGTTTAGGGGTGATTTTTTTCTGTCTCACACTTTGAAGATGTAGCCCATGATTATAGGACAACATGTTGGTAGGAGTTTTATGCTGCTGGTTACAAGGTATGCATCCAGAATCAGAATCATGAACACTGGCATTAATTTTCTTTTTACATTTTATTCAACATAGGACTCTGGCCCAGAGGGTAATGTAACCATGGTTAGGGTAGGTTTTTCTTCCTCCAACAACCTTCTAGAAACCTCTATGTAGATGACACTGCTGCTTGTTTCTGTCCTTATTATAAACACTGTTAGGTTGACCATGAAGACCAACTACTCCTACACACATTTAGTCAAAGGCTGAATGAGTGATAGAACAATCTCCTATTTAATGTAGTCATGTTGATTTTGGAAGACACTGGTGTGTGGAATTTGATCTTAGATGTCTTTGCTTCTAAGTTTCATTGTAGCAAATATCAACCAAAAGTGAATTTCTGGTCTTAAAATACTCGCTGATTCAGGTTTATCTTGTAGCTGGGACAAGGATTTTCAGAAGAAACAAGGTAAGTAGCAGCAAATGAAAATCAAGAGTGCAAACAGATGGGATAGGAAGGGGATGAGAGAAAAGGTATCACAGAAATCTTTGTGTTCCATAGGAGTGAATGGCTATATGAAAAAAAAAAAAAAAACCCTGGGAAATGTGAAAAAGCACAAATGCGCGGGAACTTGCCTTTAGATCAATTTAATTCATAAATTCTAGAAATCTGAATCTCAGACATAGGAAGATTTACATTGTTCTCTGTGTTTCCAACATTCAGATAAAGTAAAAAAAACACTTCTCTGATATTTACAGCTGTTAAAAATGGACTTTCAAAAGCCTTTACAGATTTCATCCTATACAAATAACAACAACAACAACAACAATAATAATAATAATAATAATAATAAACGATAATGATGATATACCTAGAAAAAACATATTCCCTGCATTGCATTTTTCATCTTTTAGTTTCTTTTCATTTCACATGGTAGTTTTCTTATTTTCTATATAAAGAATGCCTGCTTCATCACACACACACACACACACACACACACACACACACACATATATATATATATATATATCTCATGCCCCTATATTTAAATACAGATTTTTCCCTATATCTCCTGCACTGAAGCATCCTTGACTTAAAGCTAGCTGATGAGAAATATGGACACACCAGCACATGTGACAGGCCTGAGGGCTGCCCTCCCTTTCCCCTTTTATCAGCTCGTGCTTTAAAACTGTTATAATTGCTCTGTCATGAGGTGGGGCCCAGAGCTACCAACACCTCTGAAATTTCTCAGATGCTTTCTTTCCTGTTGCTGTCCTCACAAGGGCTCAGCACATATAAAGATAGCCTCTTCTGTCTTGCACCCCAGGAACAGCACAGTTATTTATTTCCTGTTACCATTGTTGGAACTGTCATCTGTCCCAGAGAACAAAAAAGATCACTGCTGTGAGGCCAGGAACTTTTACAGTATTAAGTTGGAGAATTATTACATTGAGTGACTTTGATTTCCTTTCTCGCAAAAGTTTTTTTTTTTTTAAAGTTTTTTTCTTTTACTGAAAATAGACTCTCTTTTCTCATAAAATGTATCCTGATTATAGTTTTCCTTTACTCCTCCCAATTTCCCCCCATTTCTCCCTTTGTTTCTCATTAGAAAAAAAGAAAAAGAAAAGCAGGCTTCTTAGAGATAACCAGCAAACATGCCAAAATAAAATATAACAAACTGAAGCAAAACCTTTCATACCAAAGTTGGACCGGGTCAACCAACAGGAGGAAAAGAGGCCTAAGAGCAGGTAAAAGACCAGATACCCACTTGTTCTCACAGTCAGGAGTCCCATAAAAATACCTAAGCTAATAACTACAATATACATGCAAAGGACCTTATGTAGACCCCTGAAGCCCCTGTGCTTGCTTATTCAGTCTCTGTGAGCTCAAATGTATCTTGCTTAGTTAATCTTGAAAGATCTGACCTCCATCTACTCTGACTATTATAATTTTCTTCCTCCTCTTCCATAGGATTTCCTGAGCTCTGATGGTAGAGACATCATTTTATTTATCATTTATTTGTTGGAGACATCTAATGTAGACTTCCTCTCTGCATAATATCTAGCTGTGGGTCTCTGCATCTCTTCCCATCAGCTGCTAGCAGAAGCCTCTCTAATGATAACTGAATAAAACACTCATCTATGAGGATAGCAGAATGCTATTAGGTAAAGTTTTATTGACTTTTCCTCTTACTCTAGATCTCTAAGTTATCTAGTCTCTGGTTTTTGGTTATCAAAGTTCTGCTGCATAATGGCTTTCTTCTCATGGAGTGGGCCTTCAGTCAAATCAGATATTGGTTGGTTATTCCCAAAAGTTCTATGCCACCCTTGTCCTTAAAAATTTTGCAGACAGGGCAGAGTATAGATCAAAGGTTTGGCTGGGTTGATGTCTATGTTCTTTTTTCAGTAGTCTACAGAGTGCCTTCTTGCACCAAAGAGAAGTGAACAACAGCTCAATAGAACTCAAGACAGTCTCTTCACGGGAAGTCTTGCCTAACTATAAGAGATGGCCAGGTGAGGCTCCATACCTCCCATTACTAGGATTCTTCGTTCTGATCACCTTCATAGATTCCAGATAGTTTGCCCTGTACTAGATTTTCATGCCATCCTCCAAATACCCACAATCCCAACCATTTCTCCCTATAGTCTCTCCTTCCATTCCATCTTTTCAAACCTGATCCCTCACATTTTATTCCCACCCATTCCTTCCCTACCTGTAAAATCTATTCTATTTCTCCTTCCAGGGGAAACTATGCACCTCATTTGACGCCTCCTTATCACCTAACCTCTTCTGGTGTGTGGACTGTGGCTTTATTATAATTTACTTAACAACTAATATACACACAAAGTGAGTATTTATCATGTTTTGTCTTTCTGGATCTAGGTTAACCCGCTTAGGATGATTTTTTCTAGTTCATTCCATTTGTTTGCAACGTTCACAATGCCATTTTTTTTTCAAAAAGCAGAGTAATACTTTATTGTGTAAATGTATCACATTTTCTTTATTCATTCTTCTGTTGAGGGAAAACTAGATATTTTTCCAGCTTCTGGTTATTATGACTATAGCCTCAATGAACAGGGATGAGAAGTGTCCATGTGGTAGAATGGAGAATCTTTTGGGTATACGCCCAAGAGTGGTATAGCTGGGTCTTAAGGTAGATTGATTCCCCACTCTCTAAAAACCACTATATTGATTTCCATAGTGGCTGTACAAATTTGTACTCCCACCACAAATGAAGGAGTGTCCCTCTTGTTCCATATCCTTAACATGAGCTGTCACTTGTGTTATTGATATTAGCCATTCTGACATGTGTAAGATAGAATCTCAAAGTCATTTTGGTTTGCACTTCCCTAATGCTAAGGTTGTTGAACCTTTCTTTAAGTGATTCTCAGCCATTTAAGATTCTTCTATTGAGAATTTTCTGTTTATATCTGTGTCCCATTTTTATTTTATTAATTGTTTTTGTTTGCTTTTTTGATATCTATTTTCTTGAGTCCTTAATATATTTTGGGTATTAGTCCCTTATCAGACGTGGAGTTGGTAAAAATGTTTTCCCACTCTACAGCCTGCTGATTTGTCCTATTGATGGTGTCTTTTGCCTTATAGAAGCTTGTCTGTTTTATGACATCTCATTTATTTAATGGTGATCTTAGAGCCTTCATTATCAATGTTCTGTTCAGAAAGTCTTCTCATGTGCCAATGCATCTAAGGCTTTTTCCCACTTTCTTTTCTATCAGGTTCAGTGTGTCTAATTTTAGATTAAAGTCTTCGATCCAGTTTGATTAGAGTTTTGTTCAGAGCGATAGATATGGATCTATCTGAATTTTTCTACATTCAGATAACCTGTTTCATCAGGACAGCATATTGGAGATGCTGTGTTTTTTCAAGTGTGTATTTCTGGCTTGCTTATCAAAAATCAGGTGTCTATATGTGTTTTTCTTTATGCGTGGGTCTTCAATTCAATTTCATTGATAGACATATCTGTTTTAATGCCAATGCCATATGTTTTATTATTATTATTATTATTATTATTATTATTATTATTATTATTATTATTATTATAGCTCTGTAGTACAAGTTGAAATCAGGAGTGGTGATATTTCCAGAAGTTCTTTCATTGTTCATGATTGTTTTAGTCATCCTGTGTATTTTGTTTTTATATATGAAGTTGAGAATTCTTCTTTCAAGGTTTGTAAATAATCATGTCAGAATTTTGAAGGGAAATGCATTGAATCTGTAGATTGTTTTGGTACAATAGCCATTTTCACTGTTAATCCAACTGATCCACAAGCATTAGATATCTTTCCATCTTCTGATGTATATTTCCGTCTTCAATGATTTCCTCAAAGAATTCAAGTTTTTAACATACAAGTCTTTCACTCTAGGAAAAGTTTAACCATCAGCAAAGTAATGATAATTCTGACATAATCTGCCTATGCAGCACACTGGTTTAATTCATGCTTAGTTACTAATAAACTGGGAACTGGTAAACCACAGTTTAGGGCTCACTTTTAAGTTCATCTGAGAGGAGTGTTTTCACCTCTCTCTAAACAGGTAAAGAATTTAATTTATGTATGTGTGTGTCTGTTTGTAAATGCCGCTATGTGTGGGTGCCCATTGAGGCTACTAGATGGCATCAGATCCCTTAGAGCTGGAGCTTCAGCTGGCTGTGAGTTATTGAATATGAGTGCTGAGAACAGAATTCCAGTCCCAAGAGCAGCAAGCACTCTTAAGCACCGAGTCATCCTTCCAGCATCCTTCTAAAGATTACCACTTTCTTTCCTTGGCCACATCCTTGTATGTCAGATACTTCAGTAGAAATCAGATAGAGAAACCAAAAGGTAATGAAACTTAGATACATTAATTGCAGGCTACAAACTTAACAGATTTAAGTTTTATTACATTTTGTTTGTTTTCTATCCAACTTCTAATGAAATACTCAACATACAAGGCTGTGTACAGAGAAAGGAAATGGGGAAGGAAGATGAATCACAGTACTTCATTTCTTGTCACCAACCATACCAATAAGCACCGTGCCAAGAATTCTTCTTCCTCTTGATGACATTACTCAAGAGGGAGTTATAACCAGGAAACTCATATAAGGTCATAAAGAAGTAAAATACACTGAATACAAAGAAATCTAATACACTGAAGTATCTGGGGATACTTTTTGAAGTAACTCAATGACACATATTGAATTCCCAGTAATGCCTTCTTTGATGACAGTGTTTAATAAATAAAAACTAAGTACTTTACTAGTGAGTCTACCCTCAATGTCATTAAAACTAAACAGTATCAATATACACTCCTCTTCTGAAATCTTTATGAAAATTAACTTCATTGCCTTGTATTCTTTCTTGTCTTGATTTGCCATTTGTTCTCCCAAACATTGTGTTAGCATATTCATAATGAACCAGAAATAATGCTGAAAAACTTGTACACTTTTCAATGGTGACCAATTCTTCAAAGATATGGCATCTCAGAGAAATATTTAAATCAGCCTGAGAACAATTTCTGAAGGAAACATGCTGTAAGCACATTAAAAACATATGAAAAAATCTGATCACCACACTCTGAGAATGGTTTTGAATGAATCTGACAATCATTGAACCAAGATTACTGTTGAAGACTGACTTTCTGTTAACTGCTGCCACTAGGAATTCATGGAACTTAATTGACTGAACTAAGAAGCTGAAAAGAAATCCCATCCAAAGTTGTTCTCCAGGTTATGAACTCAAGACATGAAATGCACAAGGTGGTGTGACATTACATCCAAAGCTCCAATCATAACTCAAGACCCTCCAGACCTTAACTGTTATTTGAGATTGTCACATTTAGTAAGCTTCTCCAAACCAAGAGTGAATCATGCAATTGTTAACAATGTGATGTCACTTTTGAAAGTACCCATTTGAAGTTTGGGAACAGTAATCTTAATCTACCAGGATCAGAGAGAAACTAACATTATCAGCCATCTAAAACCCTAATACTCATGTCTTCATCTTCAGTATTTGTAACAGTCACCCTTCTGCACTGCCATCCTCTTTGTACTTATTTTTAGAGATGATGCTTAAGTAAATTGCCCATAAAACAAGATGGCTATTAATTATTTACTTATCTGAGGTCAAACCTTTTGGGTTTTCATTTAATTACTTATTTACAGTGAAAAACAGCTCAGAAAACCAACAGCACATTAACCAAGAACATGAATTTTGCATTTTTCCTCTCACGAAGCTATTTTTAATTTTAGTGATCACAAACACATAGGCTTAAAAAGCTCTCTCTATAGTGAATACAATTCTTGTTCCAGTGTTTTTTATTCTGTTAAGAAACAATGCTGTGTCTGGCAATACCAAGGTTATAAATCTTCTCCAACAGAGGATATAGAGAATATTTCTAATGCTGTGCCAAGTTCCTTTTCTGGTCTCTGTCATTGTGATTTAGCCCCAGAACTCATTTCTGCTCTGTTCACTAAGTAGCCTCTATCCTTCCCAATGAAATAGACTTAATGTTCTAGGAAGTACTGACTTAACCTGCAACCTGATCTGATTGGAAAATATTACCCTTTCCTCTTTGCCAAAGATGGCCTGGACCATGCTGGGTTTAGCCTACTGGTTCCAAAATAAGTGTGTGACCAAAGGTATTGGTTAAACAATTGGCAAGAATCCTAACAATTATAGTGAATTGTTAGTAGTAAACTGTAGTAGATTTTTAGCAAAGTGTATCAGACTTTTAGCTGTGACACGAAAAGAAGATCTCTTTGCTCCTATAAATTAGACATTGGTGAATAGAATTACTTCTACCATAAATTTTTATCATGCCTAGACTTCTTACAATCATTGTCTTCCTGTCCAAGGATCAATATGTCCCATGGCAGAGCAGTACCAATTGGCACAGAGCTTGAGGTCTGGTTACTAGGCTGATATCTGTCCGTACCTGATCCTGCATTAAAAGCTGAAGCCATGTGTTTCTTAGTTGCTTAATTGAGTTTAAATTTACACTTCTTTTAGTCACAACTTGAAGACTTTGGAATAATCTCATCTTGAAAATATTATCACATGGTCCTCTAGACAGCAAAACCTTTTCTCCCTCACAAGGTTTAACCTTAACACAGAATCAGGTTGCCTCATCTATCAGGTTGTTCATGATTGATTTGTATGCATATAACAAGTAGAATGCAAATGTACATTGATAGTAATAGTATTAATATATGGAAATATGTATTTGCTATGTATCAAAGTAAGAACTGTTTATAGTATATGATATCCAATATATTAAGAATATTAGCAATTTTTAAATGTAGATCCAAGGTGAGCATGGGAATACACAACGATCTTGGGTAGTACAGTGATATTATGTCCCAACAAACAGAAGAAACAAAACAGGAAAAAAGGAAGAAAGAGAGAGGGACAAAGACTGAATAAAAAGAGAAAAAAATGAGGGAGGGTGGGAGGGAGGACTTAGACATAAAATCAAATACAGTGTGAAAGATGTCAGTGTGAATTATCTTTGAAGCTGCCAGTGGGCCTCTAAGCAACCGTGGCTCAAGGCCAGATTATGAAAATGGCAATTAATTCCAAAGCTCAACTTCCCACACAGGTGGGAGGGCAGTTTCCCATACCTCTTCAGAAGGCTTAGGGGCTGCATTTAAGATAGGCAATTATATCTTTGATAAAGCAAAAATAAGAAATGTTATTTCTCAGCGCAAAAGAAACTTCACCTGACACATGCTGCTTTATAATATTCTGTGCTTTGACTGTGATGTGAGAAACTGAAGGTTGCAATAGCAAAAGCTATGTGAATTTTCCCCTAAATGCAGCATTTAGTGAGAGAAGATGACAGATGACAGGAGGGAAACCCTTAGTACAATAGAGAACAAGAGACCCTGAAAATTGCCTTTATTTCAGACAACATGACTTTAGATTTTCTTAGCTAGTCAGAAAACACAACTGGAGAATGTAGAGTACCAAGAATCTCAATCTTCTGAGAAGGGTACAAATGGCATTCTAAAATTTTACAATGTAGAATTAAGTGATTATAAAATGTAATAAAAGAGAGTTTAAAAGCTGTCTCTGATAGGCCTCTCTTATCAATAAAATAAATTTTATTCCAAAACATTTCCTTTAGTTCTCAAATATACAGAATTTACATTTGAACTATAGCAGTATCTAAAAAGTCTCTAGTCCAGGGAAATGAACCTGGGTCATCTGCAAGAGCATCTTGAACTCTTATCTTCTAAGCCATCTCTCTATCCCCATGCATCAAAGCATATTTAAATGCCTGCTTCCTGTCCTAAGAAATCAGTTGTGTATTATATCAAATGACATAAATTTTTTTGCCGTGTTACCTATCTACATGATCTTGAGGAAATACATTGAGCTCATAGGTATAATGTTCCCATGATGCATCTAGGAGGATAAATACTTCCTGCTTCTGAAGGGACATGTGGTCTGCTGTATTAGAGCAAATTTCATTGGCAATATATTTATGCAATGTTTGTTGTATCCCAATAATTCAAGAATCTGAAGCTGTGTCCATTACTATAATGTCTTGTCTCTAAGTCAGCAATAGCATTCAACTGGTATCTCCTACAGAGAATGTGATTACACAGAATCAGAAAGAACTGGGTGACTGATCAAGGGGAAAATGATACCATCTTTCACAGCAATATTTTGGGTCTTAGTTTTAACCTATTGTTTTCTTTCAACAGCATAAAACCTTTCCTCCGCTATGTGCACATTATATGATAATTCAGAATAACTCAAAGGTAACACCTGGCAGCGTATAATAATAGCATAATCAACCACATAATTTATTGCAGATTTCCAAACTAAATACATTCCTCTTTCCTACATAGTTCTCATAACACCATTCCCTCGGATAGCATTTTATAAATGTCACGTGACACCATTAACATATGCATCATCCTGGGGCATGTGGGGGAATTCTTTATTAAAATACAGATTATTAGTTTTCCCACTCATTTTGAAGAAAAGAATGAAATGTGGTTAAGTTTCCCCTGAGCTCTGCAGAGCTCTGAGCTCAGTTTTTGGATACTGGAATATGAGAAGAAGTAGTCCAAGCTGGTGTTTCACACACTGAGATCTTAAGACTACCAGATACCATTTGTATTATCAGGGAATTTGCAGAAAATACAAATTCCCAAGCCTCATCTTAGACAAGGAAAATCAAAGTCTTTGGTTGATCCTGTGGGCTGAGCCTTGTAAGAAACAGTAACTTGTGCTCAAGGTGGAGCCCTACTTCCATTGCTGAAGGGCCTTGCCATGTCAAGTGTGGGTCAAGTAACAGTTAAGGCCTTACCTGGGAACCTGTTTAAGAATCATTACTTTGGTTTTCATTCTGTTCCAAATGAAAGATTTCACATTTTAAGAAGATGTCCATATTATTTTTGTACGTTATAATCAGAGAAAGCCTGGGCTAGGATAGTGTTTTCCAAAATTTCCATCTAAACAAATATATAACCTCTGCAAATTGATGAAGAGTGTCTGGGATGATATTACAAATTAAATGTGTAATATAACCCTCATGTGACAATGTCATCATGCAGGATAAACATGCATGGCTTTAAGAGCAGCTCCTGGGTGGCACTTAACCTTTGAATTCTGCTTTGTAGAATGGTGTTTTCACCATCTTGTGTGATACTTGGGACCCAAATAACCAAGAAGGCTGTTCAGTGCAGCATATAGGACATTTACCAACTTTCTTCGCCAGTCTTCACTAAATACCAATAGATATCTTTCCATTTGACAATTATAAATATTTACAGAAATTTCCAAATGTCACCTGAAAGGGTGAAACCTTCTGATTTCCTGATGAAGGTCACTGGTCTAAAATAAAGTAATCACAGTCAAGATTCATGGAAGTACATACTCCTCAACAGTTTAGCTGCTTGAGACAATAACCATGTGGGTCTTATCTTACATCTGGACTCAAGCCAGGGGAAAAGAATATTAAAACATTAGAAATACAAGGCAAGAGAGAATTCTTCCAAGAAGTATTATATTAGAAGGGGAAAGCATAACGTTTAGTTAAGGATGGATGGTTCTGTAAGATGGCAGATTTGAGGTTTCATAGGCTCACACCATTCCAAGTTTGCTCTCTCTGTTTCCTGCTGGTGGTTCTATATGTGAGTTCTCAGCTCTTTCAGTCATCATTCTTCTCTGTCAATGCTGATGATGGACTCACATCTCTCTGGATATGTAAACCCAAGTAAACCCTTCTATAAGTTGTCTTGGTCAGGGCATTTTATCACAACGATTAGAAATGTAGCTAAAGAAGATACAAAGGGATTTCACCACTGGCATATTGGAGCATAACTGAAAGCAAGCAAGCCTCATTCCGACGAGCTAAAGAGTGAAGAGGGAAACAACCCATCAGAGATTTTGAAAGTTATGCATGAGTTTGTGAAGTCAGAAATGGTGGTTGATAAAGGAACAAATAGTCCACATTAAAGAGACTTAATAACAGATGTGGATCAAACAAATGCATGGACTGTGGAAGAAGCCACTATCGAGGGAGAAACTGGAATTGCTGGAGAGAGAAATCAGGGTCACCTGCCACTCAGATCAAGAGAATAGAAGCAGAGATGATTCTTGAGAAGCAAGGGGCACCTCTACCACTGCCTCTGAAAAACGAGGATGACAGTGCAATTGTATGTATTATGTGATGTAAATATTTATATTATTATATCTGCACATTAGAGGAGGGAGGTTCAGGAGACCATACATAAAAGTAGGTGACAGTTAACCACAGTGTCCACTATCACCTGGAAAATGTTTACAGAATTCAGGAAACAGTTGCAGTTACAGGATGGAGGAAGAGGCAAATTAAGTCAGTTTATTATTATGTACTAGAAGGAAAAGAATATACACACTGGGTCTGATGCTTATCAAATAGTATGGATCTAGATAAATATTTTTTCAAGGACTTCCCAAGCTCCCCCTTGAATTTTTTATTGTGATATTGATGGGGACCTGCTGATAAAGGTATTTCTAGGACCCTAGCCCTCACCTTATTAGAACTTTTTAACAGAATGTTGCATGAAGATGCTTGAGAACTACTGCCCTATAGGGGTGTGTTTAATTTATCCAATTCCAGAATCATCCAGGCTCTTATATAAATGTCTAGCTTTACCTGGATCTATTGAGTTGAAAAAAAATAAACATTGTCATTCTAGAACTTCAGAAATCTAAGGCACATGGAGACTCCTGACTACAATTCCCACATTCAAGAAGCCGAAGCAGGGAGATCACAAATTTAAGACCAAGTTAGCCTTAATTGTAAAAAAAAACCCTCAGGATTAGTCTGGGCTACAAAGTAGAATATTATATTTAGAAATAAAACATGAAAAGCCTACAAGATTGTGAAGACAAATACAATTTAAAAATATGGACTCGAAATAAAGACATGACAGAATCTGATAAAATATAGTCACATTTAGATATGAGTTTTCAAGTGAATCAGATTATAGGGTGAATGGGGTTATTGGAAACCAGAACCATGTCTGGAGGAATTTCTACCAAAGATGGTTAATTAATAGACCAATAATTACAGAGTTACTACTGTGTGTTGTATGGGACTTTGATTATCTAGTAATAAGGGATAATCAGAAAACTAGTAAGACACAGACTAGACTTCAGAATTCGGAAGAGATGGACCCAATCCCTGATAGCAGAGTAGAGTGATAAATCTCAAAATGAGAAGGGATCCACTCAGGACATACGGACTGCCCATGATATAGTAAATATAGCAAATAGTCCCATCACCATCCTTGTGAACTGAAGCAAAATTCACCCCGATAGCTTTTCTTTGTTCATGACCAACACTGTGGAAAGTTATAGACTCTGGCTAGTGAGATAGCTCAGTGAGTAAAGGCAGCCGTCTCTCACATTTGTCTTGTGAGGTTCAAAATGAACCCCACAGATGACAAAGAAATTGCCAATCCGTTAAAAAAAGTGCCAAAAACTTACTGATAATTTTGTCAGTACTGCTTCCAAGGATAAATATATACTATAAAGCTAATAAACACACTGTGCAAACATAGCCTGTTTTCACAGATAAACTCATTGATACATATGTATGACGCTATAAACAATAGAAGAAACTAGTCTAAGCTGCTATTCTACAGAAATGAGATCAGGTTCAGGCCAGTTCTGACTAGTGAATTTATTGATTTCTGAGTAAAAAAGAAACCAATTTCTCCCCAGACAGCATCTGTAGGATACTTTCTTGTTCCTGGCAGGAGGAATTGGTGGGAGCACATGTCCCCATGGGAATCTATCAACTGACTGTAATGTGCTAACTAAGTTTCCATCCATATGGTTTACTGTCTGATTGGTGACTTCAGCATGGAGAAAACACCAAACAAACAAAAACAGCAATAAGTTGCTAGCAGGAAGGGCAACTACAAAATGGTAAGGAGCTTGAAAATGATGGTCCTAGAGCCATGTCCCACACCAGGAAGCAGGACTTACGTAATCAAAGCACCTTGTTAGTTGAACTGAATTGTCCACAGACCACAGAATGAATTCTTCTGTAAGTGCTAGAGAAGTCATGGATAACTGTCTGAACTCACTTCCAAACTGGGTCAAGCAAGAGACCTGAAAGTCTTCTCTGACTTTAAAAATAGGAAACAAACCCAGGAAGTCGATGTATCTAAAATCAAGCACATCTGTTTTAAAATCTGTTTCAGAATCTTTATTTTTGACTAAGACAATATCCTTTTGGCTCAGCACCATAACAAACAAGGCATGCTGAAAATAACTGTTGAATTGCTCTGAGTTTGTCAAGGAATAAGAGACCTTACTAATATGAAATGAATGCCACACTATGGCTTTATTCTGCTCAGGATTGATTGCAAAGCTGGACATTCTAAACCAAATCATTGAGAAAGCATAGACAACTTGGCTGGAGGAGATAGCTCAGCTGTTAAAGTATTTTCCTCATAAGAGTAAGTATTTACGTTCAGATCCACATCATTCATATAAAAGGCAGGCACAGAGGGGTGTCTAAAACTTCAGAGCTGAGAATGAAGAGGGCTGGAAGCAGACAGATCCCCAGAGCTTTTGACCAGATAGCCTAGGCAATCAGTTAGCTCTAGGTTCAATGAGTGTCCCTATCTCACAAAGTAAGATACAGAGTGAATACAAAGGACACCAATATAAACCACTTGCCTCCAAATGCATGTGGACACATGTATAAACACACATACACACACATACACACACACACACACACACACACACACACTCACACAAGCATGACAAAACTATGTATAATGGCTCTTATCTGTAACCTTAGTACTTAAGAGGCAGAGCCATGAGGAATGCTACAAGTTTGAGGTCAGTTTGGGCTACATACTGAGTTCTAAGCCATCGTGATGTACATAGATTTTTAAGGTAAGAAAGGAGGAAGAGAAGAAGAGAAGAAAAGGAAGAATAAAAAGAGAAGATATGAAGGCAGAAGGGGCACGGCCAATGTAAATAAAAGGATTCATTCATTATCCAACAACCTCCTTTGTAAAATAAATTTATGTGACTATGATACACGTACACATTCATAAATATGTGTATTATGCATAACTGTTATACATTGATATATATGTATTTAACAAACACATCCCCTAAAGATAATTTATGGCTTCCATTCTGCTGCTGTGGGAGGCAATCATCAAGCCCCCCCAGTTGAGTCAGGAGCCACAGGAAGATTCTCTGGAGCAGAAATGGCTTGGACTTGGATGTTACTTCCTAGCACCCGGAGCACTCAGCCAAGAAGGAGGGCTTCTCTATGCTCGTGCTTCCAGATAAAAGCAAATGGCCATGAAGTACAGACAGCAAGCGGTGGACTGATAGATAGGCAGCACATCAAAGCCAAGGCTGTTAAGCAGCAGGTGGGTCACTGCTGGGTGCAGCAATGCTGATCTACTCCTACTGAGTGTTGGGACCACATGAGGAAAGGAGGCTCAGTCCCTTCATCCCAAGGTAGGAGATAATTACCCCAGAAAAACAGGTAGAAGCACACTAGTGAGAAATGAAATGTGTGCTTGCTGCTGAAACTACTATCTTCTTGTCTCCCACTGCCCCTCTCCACACTCAAGCAGGTCCCAGATCTGTTCTTTACCCATCACTCCCCTTCTCTTCCACTTGAATGGAATGGCCATTGACTTTTCTCTGTAAATGGACAGCTAGTGAGTGAATACTTTTTGATTTTGAGGGCCAGATATCTCTTTATTATGCATTCATTTGAATAAGCCTCTGAATTTATAAAAAAAAAATAGTATTGGCTTAAGTGTCATAAAAAGGTAAGTTCTGAGTTGGATTTAGTCTGAAGACTATACTTTGACATTATTTATAACAGATATCCAGATATGTATTGAGGATTTTACTTTATTTGTATGTGTTTGTGTGCATGGATGTATGTCTATGCTTGTTCCTACATGCAAAAGTAGAGGCCAGAAATATGTGTTGTTTATCTCGTCTATCTCAACCTTATTATATTTATTTAAGTATGTATGCATGTATGTATATATATATGCATACACACACACATATATATATACATACATGTGTATATATATGTGTGTGTGTGTGTGTGTGTGTGTGTGTGTGTATGTGTGTGTGCATATGTATGAATTTGTTGTTGTGACTTGGGTGAGTAGGTACTTGCCAGAGCACAAGCGTAAAGGACAGTGTAAAGGACAGAGGAGGACTTTCAGAAGTTGACTCTCCCCTTTCATCATGAAGATACTATGGATTAGACTCAGGACATCAGGTTTGGAGGCACATGTCTTTACCCACTGATCCATCTCATGGGCCTAATGACTATTTCTATTGAGACAGAATTTCTGACTGAACCCAGAACTTGATATATTTACTAGAGTGAATGGCTATTAAGTTCCAGGACCTGCTTATCTCTAACCCCCAGTGATGGGATTCCAGATGCGAGCTCTTCCATAAATCTGACCATTAAAAGAGTGCTAGGATTCCAGACTCATTTCCTCATTTTTCCACAGCAGGCCTTTATGAACTAGGCAATTTCCTCAACCCATAATTTGTCAATTCCTGACCTAAATGTTCAGAGTAAAACTTGAATTATATACCACCATTTGTCACTTACCTACTCAGAAAGCCCAGCAGACATGTATTCCATTTTCTATTCTCACCTCATAGGGCCCCTGTTCTCTACACCCCTACTTCCCAAGTGTAACACTATGTTCAAAAGAAGTGAACCCTTGTCAGTTGCATACTCTTCCTCTGCCAAGTCCCATTAGTAATTTGACCTCTCTAGATTTATCTTTGGTCTGTGGCCTAAAAGAACTCTTTAGTTTGATTCCTGTTACTTACTGATATCCTTGGGTATCCGGCATCAATAATTGCTACATATTAAGAACCTAGCAATACATATATTCTAACACCTGCTTTCAGTAAGCTTATAAATCCTAGGAATACAAACATCCAATGTCAATGCAAAGTTCTAAATGGAATCAGGGTGGTGAGATAAGAAGCCTTTGTCTATACATTAGTCATCCTTTATACAAAATTTAGTTTTCCACTTTTGAACATGATAGCCTAAAGTGGAAAATTCCCAACCAAATAGTCCACATACTCAAGGTCACATTTTTTCTGAGGAGTCTAATGAAGGCTCCTATTATTACATTCATCCCACCGAGGACGTCACTCTTTTGCCTGTGATTTCCACACTGTATATGCCAACTGCCATGTTTGATAACAATAGGTACAATTAGTGGGATTTAGAATCACCATGAGAAAAAACTAAGAACATTTGTGAGGATGCTCCTGAAGTAGATCAACTGCAGTTAAAAGACCCACTCTAAGTGCAGCTGGCACCTTATTTAGGGTGGGGCCTTGTCCTGATTGCCTAAAATGGAGAAAGCTGATGAAATAGCTCTGTGGGTAAAACATGAGGACAGAATTTGGATCTTCAACACCTCCTTTAAAGCCAGGCTTGCCAGAGCATCTGTAACTCCAGCACTGTGGAGGAAATGTAGGAGTCAGTCACATTCTGGAGGATCCCTGGCCAGAAAGACAGGTTAAAAAAAGAAAGAAAGAAAGAAAGAAAGCCAAAAAAATACTAGTGAGCTCCAGGTCATAGAGAGAACCTATCTTGAAACAGAGTGGAGAGTGGTGGAGGAAGAGAGCTGACACCAACCTCTGGCCTCCACACACACAAACCTACGTAAGTTCACTCACACACAAGTGTGCACACACATGGATGTTCCAACTACACACAGGCAAAGAAACATTGATAGAGATCTCAGAACTTTCATTCATCCCTCTGCGCTTTATGAGTGTGCATGCAGTGTGACCAGATGCCTCAAGTTCCTGCCACCATGCCCTCTCTTCTATGACTGACCAATGGTTCCCTTAGTTTGACAAAATGAACTCTTTCATTCTGAGGTTGTTATTGCCAGGTGTTTTTAGCACAACAACTGGAAAAGCAACTAACTCATGGCCATGTGCACTCCGGCACTTAATGGCCATCTTGACTCTCATACTGGTCACTGTGCTACTCTAAAACTTATATGTGAATGCACTTAACATACTGTTGATACCAAATACAAGCCTTGTGACAATAGCAATTTTAGTACTGTACAATGTTCTACTTGTTGCGTGTAGTGGCTGTCAACTTGACTATATCTGGAATGAACTACAACCCAGAATCGGAAGGCTCACCCATGATCCTGATCTCGAGGCTGGGAGATACAAGTTTCTGACCTGGATTTTGGCATGGAGATCTTGAGGCATAATGCCTATGAATCTCAGGAGTCTAAGGCAAGTTCCAGATTCAGGCGTGGTGGTACATACCTTTAATCTGGGCCACACCTTCTGCTGGAGACCTACATAAGGACATTGGAAGGAGGAAGATTCTCTCTTACTCACCTGCTTGCCTTGTAGGACTGAGCAACTGCTAGATCCTTGGACTTCCATTCACAGCTGCTGCTGACCATTGTTGGGGAGTTGGCCTATAGACTATAAGTCATCAACAAATTCCCTTACTACATATAGACCCCCCATAGGTTCTGTGACTCTAGAGAGCCCTGACTAATACAATGCTAAATTACTGTTAGGGTACTCCTGCTACTGAGATTCATCAGTTAAATGTTATCATAGGTACATGTGTAAGAAACCTAGAAGTTGCAGGGCTTGGTACCACCCATGTTTTTGAGTATAGACTGGGGATTTTTGAAAATACCCTGTTCATAAAGAAACCACTTGTGTGCATATGACATTTTTGTTTTGGTTTGATAGCACATTTTATTAATAACTAGAAATACTAAATGTAAGGGTTTGTGTGTTTATGCATGTGAGCACATTCATTAATGTGTTCTCTTCTAGACATATTTAATCCATTCACTTGATGACTACAGACAGTTTATATTTATATAATGTCAATTGTTAGCCAGAAATTCAGAATTCATATCAAAAGGCAAAGCAGAAATAAAGTCATAAAGTATTATAGAAGAAGGGATCTTGTACCAAATAAGCTAAGGAAAGTGACCATAGGGTCAAAAGAAAGGTCCCTGAGGTACACAGTAACCAGCATGGATACTGAACAGAAGGAAAGGTGGGCTTACAAAAGGGAGGGGGTGACAGTGATGGGGTTAGGGGATTGGTGGAAGTGTAAGCAGAAAGGGAGATATCATTTGAAGTGTAAACAAATTAAATGATTAATTAAAAAAAGGAAAAAAAAAACCCAAAGAGATAGACTGATATCACCATTGGATGCATGAAGAGATATTAGTTAACCAGCAAAATTTTGAGTCTCTGAGGAGATGTTTATTTTTATCTGTAACTGCCTGGACTTCCTGGTTTTAGAAAACAAGCAAGATTGACACCAGGGTAATCAGTACAGGCAATTTTTTCCTGGCATTAGACTTTAAACAGGATGCACTACCTGAATTATTACACAAGGGAAAATGAAATATTCATGCATGGCAATTTTTAAATCAACCCTAGAAAAAGCAAATCTTCAAAGTATAGCCTGTCCTTGAATGGCTTAGAGGGAAAAAGAGAAAGAAAATAACTGTTTGCATCTGCCAAGGACTCAGAACTGATAGTTTTTATTGGTGCAGAGCAGTGTAAGATTCAAAGCAAAATACAACGTGGAATCTGGTCTAATATGGAGTCTGATGCCTGGAGTCTCCAAATTGTCCGTGGCTATAGGGAGGTTTGAAGAGATACTGAATGTTTAAAGATTCAGCCCAGGGTGGCTGGAGAGATGGCTCAATGTGAACAATACCTGCTCCTCTTCTAAAGGATCCCAAGTGTGATTCCCAGTACCCATAGCTGGCAGCTAGCAACAGCTTGTAACTGCTGCCCAAAGGGATCCAGTGCCCTCTTCTGATCACTGGAGGTACTGCATTCACATGCACGTCCCGTCAGATAGAAACACATAGAAACGTATTTTAAAAATAATAAAAATAAATATGATAAAAAAGATTTATCTTGAGACTGAGAGATGGCTTAGTGAGTAAAGTGCTTGTTATGCAGACACGAGAACCCGAGGACATAAAACCACACAGGGTGACAAGTGTCTACTTGTAATGTTAGGGCTTATATAATAAGAGAGGAGGTGGATAAGATATAATCCTCGGAATATTATTCTCCAGATAAAATTTGACATACAAAATAGTGAACAGCAGGAGATTATGTCTCAAAGAAGGTGATGGATGAATATGAGCATTAGAAGCTTCCTCACCTCTATATGTATGCAATATTACACACACACAGGTGGTGGCAGGCTCAGTGGAGTGGTCAAACAGGTTTCTGCGCCCATTCACGGAGATTCTGACTTGGCAGGTAACTCATGAAGACAGAGAACGAGCATCTCTCAGAGGATCTCAAAATATCCTGATGTTCTAAGATCAACATCTTGAAAATTACTTCAATAATAGAATACTAAGCTTGCATACTGAAAAGAAGCTTTTAAACAGGCTCACCATCACTGATTAGCTGTTGAATAGACTTAGAAATCTAATTAAAATGCCTAAATGGCTTTACAGTAGAGTCTACTTGAAAAGTAAGATAACCAGGCCCATAAGGATTATGTTGGCTTGGTTATAGACTGCCTCAGGCTGTACTTTGGGCTCTATAAACAGATTATGGTTATGACTTTTTGGTCAGAATGGGCGGAATAACCAAAGCTACAGACTGATGTTCTTTCTGAACTCATCTTAGAGGTGATACAAGAGAACAGCTCTATCTCCTTCAAACCTGCTCAAAAAGCAATGAGGTCTATTTCAGAAGAGGTGAGGATCCTACTGTAAAAGATAACCCTTCATCTCATTCCCCATGTGACACTACATAGCAATTAAACCTGTGGTGGTGCCTAAGGAGGGAATGGAGTTTAAAACTCAGACTCAGATCTCACTGAACTCTTACGCTCGTCAGGTCACTCTGAGATCATGCTTCTGCTTTGTTACCTACAGAATGCTCGAAAGACTACCAAGAAAAATAACACAAAATGTGATTGCACAGAAAGAGGTGGGATTTAAAGGGCTCTACCACTAGCTGAGGAGTGAATGGCAGTTAATGGTGAGGGCAGAAAAGACAGCCAGTTTTTGTTGGAGTTGTGACCCCTAATACATTGCCCATGCTTCAGTGAATGCCCATATGGTTATCACTAATAAAACAAAGTACAATGTATAACAAAAAGAGACATGAAATTGGAAGGGTGGATTGTTAGCATACTTTAAAGAGAACTGGAGGGGAAAATGAGAGATACATATAACCATAATGTATTGCATACATGTATGGAATTCTCAAAGGATCAATAAAAATAACTTTTGAGATTACATTGCAATGTGTAACGATAATTAGTGTGTGACTGATACATCAAACGTGTCAAATAAAAGTTATGTTTTAACATCTTTACTAATTATTAACAGTATGGTTACATATCAGGTATGCAGTGAGTCACAATACTTAGAAACAAAAGACCAGGATGAGAAGGGATGAAGAAGAGAGATACCAAGTCAGAATCAGGTGATCAGATATGTAACATAAGAGAAAAATACTATGGTAGAGTTTCTGAAATCAATAGTATTTGAATATATAAGTATTTGTTAATGGACGTGAGAGATAGCTCAGCAACCACATGGTAGATAACAATGATTTCTAAAGACCAGGTTTTACAGGACTCTCTTCTGACCTCCCTTGGTTTGAGGTACACGTATAATACAGATACATACATGAAGGTAAAACATTCTTAAACATAGAATAAAAATAAATATATAAATGAGCCTACTAGAGTTCAGGTGATGGTCTCCTCTACAGTCAGTGAAATGATGATATAATTGTAAATTATTTACATATAAAAATATTGTTGAGAATTCTGGGGATAAAAGAAAAGTGTTCAAAAATTAAGGGATAAAAAGAACAAATAAAGGTGTAGAGAGAATAGGAAATAATTACTTAATGAATAGCTCCTGTACACAATAATGCTAACAGTATTTATCATTGAACAGTGGAGTGATAGGTGTGTGTATGTGTGTGTATTACATATATACATATAAACAAACACATACCTACACATACACACAGACACACACACAGACACACACACAGACACACACACAGACACACACACACACACACACACACACACACACACTAATTCAAGGGTTTTGAGACGAGACCTCACCATGTGACCATGACTGGTCTAGAATTCACAGAGATCTGCCTGCATCTGGTTCCAGAGAGCTGGAGATTAAATGTGTATGCTACCATACCTGGAGAAAATAATTTAATTTAAACAAATATTAAACAAGTTTAATTAAAATATACTTCATAGGAAGTTCTTTTAAAAAACTGAGATTAAAAACAAGGACCAAGTGGTAAGTAAATGATAGATAGCTAACACATACAAGGAAGTTGGACATTATCAGAGTTGTCATTGTTTTCTTTTTTTTTTTTTTTTTTTTTTTTTT
>CM052700.1:34349363-34469473 GCA_028551405.1 Uromys caudimaculatus
GCTTTTCTGCGTTGCTGGGAGAGAGGATTTTTCTCCCGGAGCTGCTTGTCTATGGAATCCTAGTGTCCCAGGCAGAAGTTTCCTGCCACAGCCGCCCACTTTTGGGATCCAGGGGGGTTTCTAGGCCCGCCTACCTCGGTTCCTGTGTCTCGCGGGTTCGGGGCAGTACCTGGTGAGCTGTGGGGCGTGTCTTTGGCCCTCTCCTGGGTCTTGAGATCTCCTGAGAGGGATTACCTGTGGGGCCCTGTGGCCCAAGCTGAGGTTTCCGGCCGTCGCTGGAAGCTGCTGGCCGTCAGTCTCTGTGGCCCGCAGAAAGCGGGCAGAGTCAGTGAGCTCTGGGGGTGCGTTGCCCCCTGCTATGGGCTTTTCTGCGTTGCTGGGAGAGAGGATTTTTCTCCCGGAGATGCTTGTCTATGGAATCCTAGTGTTCCAGGCAGAAGTTTCCTGCCACAGCCGCCTGCTTTTGGGATCCCGAGTTGTCATTGTTTTCTACGTAGTCCCATTTTCTCTTATTGAGGTCTGCTACATTCCCCACTATGCCGTCTTTATTCTCTACTTTTCTTTTGTTCTCTCACCCAAAGTTTCTGCCTTTCTCTTTGATTGCCCTCCCATGTCACAAGGCAAATTATTAAAACAAAAAACCCCACACATTTGATGTTATATTTTTTAGTGACATTTTCTCTCAGAACCACATTTGTAAACATTTCAGGCTGACATTAATATTTACTGAGAAGTTACTTTTTGCCAAACCTGTGAATTATGAGAAGAGTATTCTATGTAGCATCTGTTTGCTTATCACTGTTAAATATCAGGCCCTGGGTATTATGTCACAAATGATGTTTTTTGTATACAAGTAGAGTAAAATTACTTATATCTTAATTATGAATCTTTTCCCTCTTAGTGTCTTTGATGTCAATAACTATGATGTACAAATATATATTAGTTTTGTATGGAAAGCATTCATATCTGATAAAATGTAACCTAGAATAAAAGAAACCAGATCTCTTGGAACAAGCAAGGGACAAGATTATGTATGTTTAATGTGGTTTATATTGGTCAGCTTTCAGATGTTTTACTAAATACTTAGGATAAACCAACACAGAAAGAGGAAAGGTTTATTTTGACTCATAGTTTCTAAGGTCTTGTTCCATCATTGGTTGACACTATTACTTTAGGACCTATGATTAGAAAGTACACCATTGCACGAGAACAGAATGGAGCTTCCTACTTAGTACATGAAAGCCAGAATGTAAAAAGCAAGAAAGAGGAGGTGCTGTGGTCCCATGATACCTTTTAAAGGTTCACTAATAATGACATACCTTTTCTATCTATAAGAATTTTCCTCCTAAAGTTTACCATTTATCTGTATCCCAATGGTCTGATATCCAAGCCCTCAGCAGCCTCCAAAGAAGACTTTAGCAAACCTTAAGAGGTTAACAATTAATTTTAGTGGTCAAACTACATCAGTTATCCAGCCATGCTATTCTGTCTGATTCCAACATGCTGTAGCAGTACACACTTTACACTCTTCCAAAATGCCCTGAAAGATCTGAACCATTGTGTTCATGTTTCTAACATGTCCCCGTGGGCTTACATCTAAGATATAATGCAAAATAGAGGCACAAAAAATCTTCTACATCAAATTGTCCCTGGATTCATAAACTGGTCTATCTCCCCCATGGAGCCCTATGGAAAAATTGGCACTGGATGGATCTCCAAAGGCATTATGTTTACCACCTCCTTCATTACAGGTGATATTGGGAAAGTGTTTTCATTGTTCAGAAGAGATTTTTAAAGACTAATTAATCATTCCTGCTTAAGAATTTGCTAGAAGCTGGGCAGTGGTGGTGCACGCCTTTAATCACAGCACTTGGGAGGCAGAGACAGGTGGATTTCTGAGTTCGAGGCCAGCCTGGTCTACAGAGTGAGTTCCAGGACAGCCAGGGCTATACAGATAAACCCTGTCTTGAAGAACCAAATAAAAAAGAAAAAAAAAAAAAAAGAATTTGGTAGAAAAAGGTGATCATTCAAAACCCAGTACCATTTCAGAACATTGTATCTTAGAACACAAAGAAAAGAGACTTGACCTTCTAGAGGTATTGTATTATTAACTGTATTTTCCCTAGCACTTCATTCATTTAAAACCAGAGAGCAAAAGGTAAAAATAAATAAATGTAAAACAGAGAAAAATAAAGGACTTCTGTTTAAGCAATAAAGATTTTAAAACATTCACAACCTGAGGGAGAAAAATTTGCATTCTTCAAAGTAGCTAATTACAGGGCAATTGATGTTACAAACTACTTGGATACTGGAACAAAGGGCTTGAGGCTACCTTAAGGTTAAAAAATATTACCATGCTATTTCATTTAAATAATTATGTTTTCATAATCAGGAAATTCTGAGGAACAATTCTTTTTTATTTCTTATACAGTCCACTAAACCTCAATGCCTCAAGTATGTAAGAATGAAGACAAATGAATATGAAAACAGAATCCAACGCAGAAAATGGACATGAAAGGACAATACCTCATTACTTTTGGCTTTTAGTAGTCTTCTGCCCTGACGCCAAAAATAAACAATATACAATATTACTCATAATTGGATTTTCTGCACTTATTTGCATTATGATAAAATGGTGCATCATGTTTTGTATGATCTAATGTTATTTCAATAATGTTTTGAAAATATTTTAAGAGTTAGGAAGAATGGTATTACTTGTCTTGGAAATGACTAGTAGAGCTATAAAATACAGTTTTGCTTGCTGGAGTGGCTAATCATTGTGGTCAAATTGACATACCTTAGAAGATAGACCCTCAATTCAGGAATTGCCTCCATCAGCTCTGCCTGGGGCAAGGTCAGTTCAGCATTTTCTTGAGTATAAATTTATGTAAAAGGGTGTAGTCCATTGTAGGTTATACCATCCCTGGGCAGACTGGCCTGGGTGGTATATGAAAGACTTAAAAGTAAGTTAGAGGAATCAAGACAGCAAGCAGTGCTCCTTTGAGATATCTGCTTCCTCTGCTACTTATAATTCCTGCCTTGGTTTCCCTGGATGATGATCCATAGCCTAAAAGCCAAATAAACTCTTCCTTCCTCAAATTCATTTCGGTTGTGGAGTTTTAACTGAATAACAGAGGATCAATCTATGACACTTTCTTAGCCAGGGTTCATTTTTTAGTAGCATGAGAATCTGTAACACTAACAGATAATCAGGCAGCTAAGGACAGAAAATGTCATCCAGATATGTAAACCCCAAGAAATAATTTTGGAGTGTCAGATTCCTTGAAAGGGATCATTTAAGATTGAAAAAAAATTTTCAAGGATGGGAGAGTGGCATAACTGGAAGACTAAAATAAACATGGAAAATAAATGTGAAAACACAGCATTATTAATTATGGCCCCATATGCCCTGTCATATAAAAGGCCAGTGGTCATGGCAAGAAGAGAAGGGCTTCAGGGTAATCATGCATGCACTCACTGATAAGTGGATATTAGCTCAAAAGATTTGAATTCCCAAGATTCAATTCATAGACCATATGAAGCTTAAGAAGAAGGAAGTCCAAAATGTGGATGCTCCAGTGCTTTTTAGAAGAGTGAACAAAAACTCACAGGAGGAAATAAGGAGACAAAGTGTGGAGCAGAGACTGAAGGAAAGGCCATCCAGAGACTGCCCCACCTGGGGTTCCAACCCACATACAGCCACCAAACCCAGACACTATTGTGGATGCTGGGAAGTGCTTGCTAATGGAAGCTTGATATGGCTGTCTCTTGAAAGGCTCTGCCAGAGCCTGACAAATACAGAGGCAGAAGCTCACAGCCAACCATTGGACTGAGTTTGGGGGTCCCTGATGGAGGAGTTGGAGAATGGACTGAAGGAGCTGAGGGAGTTTGCAGTCCCATGGAGGGAGCAATAGTGTCAACAGGCCAGACCTCCCAGAGCTCCCGGGGAGTGGACAACCAACCAAAGAATACACATGGAGGGACCCATGGTGCTGGCCACATATGTGGCAGAGGAGGGCCTTGTTGGCCATCAGGGGTAGGAGAGGCCCTTGGGCCTGATGTTGTTAGAGGCCCCAGTAAAGGAGAATATCAAGGTGGGAATAAGGGACTGGGTGGGCGGGTGGGTAGAAGGTAGAATACCCTCATAGAAAGGGGGGGAGGGGATAGGGGGTTCCAAAGAGGAGCTCTAGAAAGGGGGAAACATTGGAAATGTAAATAAAGTATCAAAAAATGAAAATAAAAATAAAAATAAAAACAGAAAAGAAAAGACATCACATTCAAGATCCGCTTCAATATGGATAGAAATGACTCTGTGAAATGTTCCTTACCATCTCTTATGCTCTGAAATTTTATAAGCTAAACTTTTGGATTCTTATTTATTATCATAAGCCTGTACTTACTTAGAGGATACATCCATGACCTGGACTTCAGAAAAGCTGAGTGATACTCATTTGCCACCTTATTGACAAGTAATCCCCCAAAGTAAATAAATATCTTTGATAACATTTCTTTTCTCTTGTATATTTATTAAACTATTTCATATTTAGGCATATTTTTAACTCTCTAAGGTATTTGGACTCTTTGGTTAATTTTCCTACATGTAAAAAATGATAACAGTTTTGATGACACTACAAAATGGGGATGATGTAATGTCTTCTTACTGATCACATTTCTTTGAAGACCTTTTGCTATCCCAGGAGTCCTACCTTAAGTCTTCAAATTTTAGAGATTCAAACATTTCACTATCTTCACAAAATAATATTCTTACTATTCAATATACTTCAGATCATAAATTGAGATGATAATTCAGCAAGTATTTATTTTAAATTACTTAGAAGTAATTCCATGTTAAGGTCACTATCTTTTTTATTAATTTATTTTGGTGAATTTACTTTTATTTTTAATTATTTGTATAGGATGTCTCTGTGAATGAAGGTATCCAAAGAGTCTAGAATGGTGAATTATATTCCCTGAAGCAGGAGTTAAAGGCAGTCCAGAGCCACCAGATGTGGTTGAACATGATTTTGGGTCTTCTTGTAGAGTGGCACATGCTTTTTACCCCTCAGACATCACTTTAAACCCTGTAATTCTGATCTAAGTATACTCTTTGGAGTACGAAATGATAGCTCTTTATACTATTTTTTCAAGGGAAGAATATATATGGATCAACCAACTATATTACTATATTGTGAATGATATTAAAATGTTCAAATACAACTAATTCAAAGGCTCTGAAAAACTCTAGGGTATATTGGCTTCTTTCTACCTTAGAGTAACTTTGACTTATTGACTTTCTTATCTAAGTTGTACAAAGCAATCCGTTCTACATGAAGTCAATATTTATAGTGATTTAAACCTTCTGAGTTTATATTTCACAATTAATGCAGTCTTCAAAATATGCTAAAGTTTATTAGCAGGGATTAATGCATAACAAATAATATTTACATTTTGCCAATGAGAATAAAATAAGTAATATCATTTAATGCCTCATACTGAAGTCCCACTTTTGTTTATGTTTATGAAATACAAAGTGAGATTTGGCTATGCCTCCTCAAATTCTGGCCTTTTGCTTCTATTGCTACCTGTAATATATTTGTCATATGCAAAAATGACACTTTTGTTGGAACTTGCAGAAATTCAAAGTGATACTGCATCATTATGTGACATGTTTTATAATGCGATTGTCCACTTATTCCACTAAGTTGAAATCTGATGCAATGTCAGATAAATAGTACAATAAAAATATCAGTTACAAGCAATTATAAAAATTTAGATATTGAACATGAGTCTTTTCTAAAATTAAAACTAGTCATTCTTCACTCTATATGATGTAAGAGCTATGGATTAGTAGAAGATGTTGAATTATTTCAAACAGTCCATACTTCAAGCATTTATTTCACAAAATAGAAATAACTGTGATAACAGACAATTTTGTTTTCAATCTGTTAATACTGTGGTTTTGGTTGGTGAGGAATTCATTTATTTAGACCACATTTGTTGTTCTTGTTGTTTGCTTGTTTTAGCTTTTGATTTAATACTTCCGTTTGTCACACATAAATGTTATATCAGATACAGAGAGAGGAGTAAAATTATTCTCAGATTACAGTGATTAATAAAGTTGATACAATTGTGGAATTTATTCCTTGAAGGCTTTGCCAGATTTTTTTCTTTCTGTTGAAGACTGCTATCCTGCATACTCAACCTTATATTCATCAGACTCTATGAATGAATCTTCCTAGGATGACATAAAATTCTACCAGCATCTCCCATGCATAAACATGAAAAGGAACTATAAGTTGAAGTTTACACAAAAGCAGTCACACCTGTATTCAGAATTTAGTGTAATTAAATCATAAGTTTGACCTTCTTGGTTTTAAAGAGTTGGGGTGTTGTTGGTATAGAGAATTAGTAGCTATTCATCATTCATCCCTGTGTTTGCCATAACATCCTGTTTACTATCATGTGAGTCCTTTAGAAATATATTAATGTAATAGGCCACTAGCCTCTACAAATCTTCAAACTATGAATATACTAAAATAGCATTCACAACCAATAGCTAAGCTTCCTCTTCTTTCTTGTAATCTACTTACTCAATGTTTCCACCAATGCATTTTTAAAATGCTTTGATTTATGCCTATTATCTGTGATGTAATTATCAAACATATTCATGAAACTCATTCTACATTGCACACATATTTTGGGGCAACTTGAACCCATGCTCCTAGGTCATGGTCACTCATATTTGGACCCATAATAAACTATATTCTTGTCTTCTTGAATTGAGAATTATATTTTATATTGATAAGACGGGACTGATAAACTATGCATAACTCTTGCTCCTTCATTTATTTATTTCTCTATACATAGAAACATACATAGGACTCATACCAACATCCAGTCTATGTCACTAGAAACCTATATCTTACACTTCCTAGTGTAGAAATCTGGTCTCTTTACTTTCCACAGTTACTCTACACCTTAAGTAAAGTATTAAGGCAGAAAAAATACATTGAAGTAGAGCTGACTCCGTATAGTCTGTTGGAGCTGTCAGGAGCCATGAACATTCCCTTTAACTTTAGTTCTGTGTGAAAAAACTCAGCAGTTCACTGTACTAATTACAAAACTTTGATAATGAGCTGTGTGCTCCCATGTGTATAACAAAACGTCAAAACCAAGTTTTATGACCTGAATTATATTGAACATATTGCTCTTTTGACCTATGACATTGGGTCATATCAAATGAAAAGGTTAATGTGGAGGTAATATTTGATAATGCAAGGTAATATAAAACAGAATGAAAGTCTAATGAATCAGGAAGAGATAGGGAAAATATGCCACTGAAGACCAGAGGAAATGTCTCAGTTGATTGTTATCCCATGTAAAGGGTTACAGGCTTTGCCTGAAGAATAGTTGTAGGAAATATAGAAATGTGTTCTGTTCTAGACTCTCTGTTGCAATGATAGGGTTTTATCCTTGACAGAGCAGAGAGAAAAATACTTTAAGAAGCGTTGCATTCACTTTCATTGACAGTTACACTTAATCAAAATATTAAATCCATTAAAGAATTATTTGCTAATGAGAAAGAGAATTAATAATAAATAAGAGAAAAAGCAAGAAACAAATGAGCAAAGAATGATGCTGTTTTCAAACCTAACACAATTCAGATACTCTGAGTAAGATCTAAGACAAGTATTTTTTAGTAGACCAAGAATATCACCCCTGAAGTAAAAATGTCTGCTTAAAGTATTTTCATCTTCAATGGGATTTAATCAAACTTGAGCTCTTCATTAAGCAAGAGCCAATTATAGAAGATAAGAAAGTGTCATTCATAAATCCTAAGAGCCTACATTAAGATAAGTAGTTTAATAAGTACAAGTATTAAAAACACATTATATGATGATTTTCAAGTCTGCAAAACAAAAGCATTGTTTCCTTCTTCCTCCTCACCTTCATTCATTTTCCATTCCTCTTTCCAGTAATGTTTCCTACATGTGTTTGTTTAAGCAAGTACAAATAACACATCAGCAATATGGGGTTCAAAATAGCTAATGCTCAGGAGAAATAATACCAGCATATAGCCTAAGTAGAAACTGTTGTCTGCAACTGATGGAAACAGTTACAGAGATCCACAGCCATCCATCAGGCAGAGCTTGGGAAACCCTACAGAAGAGTGGGAGGAAGTAGTGTAGTAGCCAGAGTGGAGATGTATATATCACAAGAAAACTTACAGAGTCAACTATCCTGGGCCAATAGGGGATCACAGAGTTTGAACTGACAACCAGAGAATGTGGATGGAACCCATGTAGGCCCTCTGCACATATGTAACAGTTCTGTCCCTGGGTCTTCATGTGGAACTCCTAACACCAGCAGCTGTTGCCTGCCCTTGGGACCTGTTTTTCTAGCTGGACTGCCTTGTCTAGCTACAATAGAAGAAGATGCACCTAACCTAACTAAAGTTGGTATGGTAAGGTTGATTCATATCCACGAGAGGCCTCCCCTTTTTGAAGACTAAGGAAAGAGGAATGGATGGGGGGAGTGTTGGTGGGGAGAACACTCGAAGGAGAAGAGGGAGGGGAAACTACAGTTGGGATGTAAAGTAAATATATAAATTAATTTATAAAAAGAAAGAAAGAAAATGCTATTTTCCATTATAGAAAAACAGAAGCTTTCTGTTTTTTTTTTTTTCAGCAAAAAAGCAAGCAAGCAAGCAAACAAACAAATATGTTACTTTTACTTTGATATTTCAACTTCCAGTAATTCTAAAATCCATACCCTTTGAGGGGTGAGTTTTAGCAAGAAATTATTAAGTATACAGAAATGAAAATGAGGTATTTAATATTTTGCTGAAATACAAAAGCAAAATAAAATTGTGGTCAGAATATAAGAAGTTTCATTTACAGGTTCATACTTTTTCCAATACTAACTCCCAAAAGTTGAAGAATTGGTACGAATTTGACTTGTAGATATTGAGAAGTAAAAGAGGAAGGAAACAGGACAAGCCAAGAGAAGTATTTAGGGAATTTTGGGATCCAGGTTTAAAGAGTTACTTGTAATTCTTAGGGACTTACATTTTACAGAGAGTAAAAATTGAAAGGACTAATGTGGGGCCTTGACCCCAGAGCCCTACAGTTCTTCAGTTCTTCTGAGGCAGACAAGCCTAGGACTCGTTTAGTTATTTCAACTCTGGTTGGCTTGGGCTTTTTCTTGAGAAGGACCTTCATGAACAGGGAGCTTCATTTGTATCAATGAGCTCACAAAACTTACCTCACACAGTGGAGTAAGTGACCTCTCTTTAGTAACTAACATCTTTGTAATTCATTGCTTATTGTCTGTTTCATCTGAAAATGTTCTAGAATATATCTGTGAACTAGAGTGAGGAGGGCAACCTATCCTGAATTGGTTTTCAGTTCACGTGCAGCAAGTCAAACTGTTTCTGTGAGTGAAAATTAAGGGGGAATCCTTTTTTTACCATCTTAAATCTATGCATAATTGAAAATGTGTATGAGTCAAATGAGATGTATCCTGTGATGCAACATAACTCAAGTTTATCAATCAAAACAGAAAAGAAATGACAATATGCCCCTTAGTAACCAACTTCTCCTCTGTTTGGAATCCATAAATGGAAGCCCTAGACAATCACAATAACCATTTCCCTAAACAAACCTAATTCAAGGAGTCCACTGTTTGCATGTTTTTGTGATTTTCAGCCTCTGTTATCTATATTATCTATATTACCACTTTGCCACAGAATGCAGTTCCTGGTCAGTTTGTAATCTTCAATTCTGACCAAGATGCCAGGAACCTGAAAACATCAGTATCCTCTGGCCACATCCCTTCACATGAAGGCAAGCTTCTCTTCTGTAGAGAGTTGCGAATCATAGGAATTTAAGTAACATAAATAAGATTTATTTGGATATTCATCATAAATGATAGAACAATGGTTGAGTTATCTGGCTGTGGTAATATTTGAGAATCTACAGAATGTTAGAGAGGGTAGTTATCAGAGGATGAAGGGCAAACAAGATATAATTTACCCAAGAACATGAACAACAAACTGAATTTCTGCATGTAAAAGGATGGAAATAGGTTCATAGATATCACTCTCTGCAAAACTCAACTATAACTAGATCAAAAATCTCAACCTAAAACCAAACACACTGAACCTTATAGAAAGGAAAGTGAGGAATAGCCTTGAACACATTGAAACAGGAGATAGATTTCTGTACATAACACTGAGAGCACTGTCACTAAGATCAAAAATTAATAAATAGAACCTCAAGAAACAGCCTGAGTTGTTTGGGAATTTCCATGAGACACCCTTGGGACTCTGGCCAAAAACTTAATTCAATGCAAACAAATCCTGCTGCAGGAAGCCTCCTTTGGTGACAAGAGATTGAGATTGATTCCAATTTTTAGAAGACCTTATTAAGATACCCCTAATATAATTTCCATATCATCACTCAAATTCCCCTCTATCCCCAAATTCTCTTACTCTACCCTAACTTCCCTTCCATCCATAAAATGAATTATATTTCCCCTTCCAGAGAGATCCATGCAATTTCTTTGACTTGTATGTGACTCTACTTTTAGAGGCCATAGTCATAGACCAAAGGGACATAGTGATGGCAAGATATTAAGGAAAAACACAGTTACAATTCTATCATCCCCTATTTCTACAACCTGAGACAATGTCCTGAGACCCAGTGTTCACTGGTAAATGAACGAAAGTTATGATGTACCTAACCTTATGAGATTTTTCTAAAGACAATAATATAACATTTATTTATTATATACATGTACATATCTCTTACTATTATTACAGCACAGCACTGTTTATCTTTATCTTTTTCTGAGCAATTGTTTTCTTAATGAGGATAGTTTCATAGATCATAGTATCTGTGTCCATGAGATGTTTAGTATTTGGCTATTAAACAGTATTTTGTGTATATATATATATATATATATATATATATATATATATATATATATATATGTGTGTGTGTGTGTGTGTGTGTGTGTGTGTGTGTGTGTGTATATAATATGTTACTCTATGTCATCCTTAAAAGGAACTATCAGTTTTATGTAGAATCACAAACACAGTGCTGTTAACATGCATCCAAACTAAATGTGTTTTAGTTCTGTACAAAACCAGAAATTTGTCTTAAAGTGCTAGGAGAATGGTTCATTTGGTAGAGTGCTTGCCTTATATGCATGATGCCTAGGTTTTTATTTACAATTCTGCATGAACCATACATAATAATCCAGCACTCAGGAGTAGAGGAAGGAAGGTCAGGAGTTAATGGTCATTCTGATAACACAGCAAATTCAAGGCTAGTCTTGGGTACTTGAAACTCTGACTCAATCCAAAACCCTTAAAAATAAATGTTATACCTATTGGCATAGTGCTCAGTGATTCCATTTTTGGACAAACATATACTATTTTGCTATACAATATGTGAAGACTGCCCATCACTTCTCGTGCAAGTCCTGGAGACTGTAAACTCCAGCAGATGTGATCATTGTTTGAAAGTTCCTCATGAGAATAGAGTAGTCTACTGCTCAAACAAGATAAGATGATAAGTAAGGATATAGGAAAATAGCTCCAAAAATCATCTTGTTTAGCACCTTTCCTTTAGGAGGATTATAATTAACCTTTAAAAGCTAGGAGATATGAGGATCTATCTATTTTACATGAGAATTTGAAGTATCTACCATATCATTTTGCTAATCACCCTTCTCACAATTTAGCTCTTAGATTTGTTATTGAATAAAATAAAATAACAGAGATCTGCCATTTAAAAACCTATGCTTCTTTAGCAAGTCCACTGAGTGTTTAACCATTTGTGCTAAAGACCTATTATTTTGGAAGCCCTATTGCTGAAAGAATATATACAGAACCTGAACACACTGACAGTTTTAAATATCAACATGAAAGAAATACTCTTCCTCACAGAAGTTCTAAAAGACACAAGATTCTGTCTAAAATGTACTCTAAACTGACTTTTACACAGCGAGTCAGTGTCCCAGGAATCAGCAATCTGTTTTCATTCCATTGCTGATGCCTTATTTTCCTAAGGGAAGCTGTAGACTGCTTTAAACTGTGAAACTTCCTTGACTGCACATAACCCTGGCCCAACAGCATTTGATGCCCTTGGCATTTCCTTCTTGCTGGTCTCTAGTGAAGAAGTGCTGCTCTATTTTATGAATCAGAATTGTCATACCATAGTGTCTCACAGTGCAAACACTCAGACTGCCACACAAGTTGTATATCTAGTGTTTATTGAGCTCTGTGCTTATAAAGAGCTAACATTGACATCTTAGCAAGTACAATCTCATGAGGAAGACAGATAATCAAAAATTTGCATAAATAACAAAGAAGCTATAAGTATAGTATATTCTAAAGTAGCAATATATAACTCTATGAAATTACTCTGTATAATAAATTGTCTCTAAATAAAGATAAACTGGAGCCTAAACACCATGTACATTAGACTACGATCTCATTTTTATATTGAGGCATTAAAGGCCATCATGTTAAAATTAGGTCATTAGCACTGAGCTTCCAGCTACATTATAAGCCCTACACCTAAGGCTCAGAGAAAACCTTGGAAGTAGGGGTAAAAAGATTATAAGAGACATATGGTTATGGAATCTGCTAAGAGCCAAGTATTCTTTATAGGATAGGGATGATGTCCCCATTAAATGAAAACATTATAGTAGCCTAAACAAGACCTGAACATGACAATAACAATTGACATGCCAGTAAGGATGGGAAATCTCTAAATGAACAATGATAGGCAAGTGACTTTTGAGAGAGTGAAAAATCAATCTTGCCCAGGGATGAGCCCTCCAAATGGTTATCATCATACCAAGTGGTGAACTCTAAAAGCACATGTATAAATACATAAATATATGTATGTGTGTATACATATATACATATATATGTGTGTATGTATGTTTATATACTATATATATCATTTTAATATGCATACAGACTCATAAATATATAAATACAACATACTGATTTCATTAATGTTTTTTATATATTATTTAATTATTTTATATATTATACATAACACATATTATTATATTTAATAACATGTTTTATATAAAATAATATATAACATGTAACATGATATATATTTTATAACATATATGTGATATATATACATATATATTGTATATATATATCTACAGCAAATGTCATCAGTAGGTTGTATTTATATAAATATGTTCTCATGTAACATAAATAAAGAAAAAGAACAACCTAGAACTAATGCGAAAAAGTAGAAGTACTTGGAGGTAGATACCAAGATGATCAAAGTATATTATATACATGTATAAAATGCCATAATAATACCCATTATATTGTATAATTAATAAATGATAATAATTTTAAGAATAACTCACTAAGGTAGATTCAATTAAGATTGGAATCTTTATAAAAAGTGGGAAAAGTGCACAGACAGAGATATACACAGAAGATGATATAAAGACGAGTAGGCCCTCTACAAAGCAAAGAAGGGGACTTAGATTCTTCATTCACAACAAAAGTGACCTCACAGGTAACTCCTATGACACTCTCATACAGATGTCTACGAAATGAATCCAAAATGCAGTCTTCAGGATTTCAACTACCAAGGAATGAATCTAGAAGACACTCTAAGGGTCATTTCCAGAACCACTGAATTATAGGTATTGTGATGAAACACGATCGTCTGTTCTGAACAAGTTTTCCAGGTGATTATGAGGCAGAGTATAGATCCTGTTTAAGTTTGATGCTACCAATGGCTCTTTTCCTACATGACTTTCACACCCTTAGAGAAACTACTGTGTCTTATTCATAAGAACATCAGTGTTTAGAAAGGGCTGTCATAATTGCTTAATTTTGGCAAAAGGATATTCATGTGACTATTTTTCTGGCCTCACCATTGACTCAAGGACTTTATCTACCAAATTGATTTCATACATAGATGGATCTTATGTCCTCTCTCTAAGGAATACAAATGATGAAACTAATGTAGCACTTTATGCTATTCATTATTCATATATTGCTACCCTTTTCAGTTTTTTCTCTACAAGAATCTCTCAATGACACAATCTTCTCTGTGCTTCTTCCAATCACCCACCTCCATAACATTCCATGTGCTTTCTGCCATGTCTTGTAATGGAAGGATTCATATGAGTAATGTTTTTACAAGGAAACTTCATGACTGAACCACTGAACTGATGCTAGGGAGAACCCCTGGCTATATAGCGCCTCACATCATTGGTGATTAGAAAGACAAATAGTAGGAGCCATTGCTCTGTGAGTATGTATAAGTAGTCATTGTTAATAAAGGGATAATTGGTAGACAAAATGGATCCTCTGTATTAGAGGAGGGAAGCCAGGGAAACTTCTGATACTGCTTTACTTTCATGCCCAGAATGAAGTAAGAAGTCCATTTAGATAGTGCTCTTATACAGAAAATAACTCTTATAGGTAGGAAAGAGAGATTTGTTTGAATCAAACCTTAGGTAAAGATACTGAATGGTTAATGTAGACAGCATGAGAGGATCTAGAATATATCCAAAGAATGTAAACCAGATATGGTCTATTTATGAGAGATTTCCTAGAATGGATTAACTAAGATGGGTAGATTCACTGTAGATGAGGATGGCACCATTTTATGCACGATCAGACTGAGTAAAAGGACACTAGGTTGAGCACCAGTGTTCCTGTGTTTTCACTTCCTGAGTGCAAGATGCATTGTTACCAATCCCCTGAAGCCCTACTGCCACGCCTCTTCCACTCACCTGGGCTTGATCTTAAAATAATGATCTGGAATAAACCTTCCCCTCCTTATGCTGCTGTCGTTGGATGTTTAGTCACAGATACCAGAAATGGAACCAGTCAGATGGATAATCACAGACAACTGATGTGTATAATGTGACCTAAATGTAGGCTAAAGATGGTGTGTACAAGTCAGACATTGTGGTTTTGTGGTGAATTTATAAAGTCTATGCATGTATATGCGCATTTGCAAAATGCATATATATGAAAAGGAATATGATTACAATTCTGTTTTTATTCTTTACCAGCTTTGCTTCCCATGAGCAGTGTATATGTGTAAAAACTAAACCTATGTCCAGAGTATGGTAATCCCATCATGGAAAATTTGCCACAACCTAGGAAATACCTTAATATGGAGGATGCTCTATAGCCTCAGGTTTACATTAATTCTCTATTCTGAGTGTAACTGTGTACACATTGCATGAGATATTTGTACCATGTTAAAAGGTTTAACAGTTGATAGAACTGCTTGGGAAAGATTAGGAGGTGTGTCCTTGTTGGACAAATGTATCACTAGGAGTGGGTTTTAAAACCTCAAAACCCAGTGACATGTCACATTACCTTCCTTTGCCTCATGGTTGTGAAGCAAATGTAAACTCTCAGATATTGCCAAAGCACTGTAGCTGCTTTTCTGCTGCCATGTTCCCTGCTGTAATAATCATGGACTCACCCTTTGGATTTGTAAGCAAACCCAACTAATCTCTTTGTGTATATGTTGCAATGGCTGTGATATGTGTCTGTAGCAATAAAAGTGACTAAGGCATCTAGCAATACAAATTTCTTACAAAATGACTCTTACCCAACCACAACATCACTGTGAAAAGGCATAAGTAAGGATGTGTGGAAAACTAATGTGGGTCACATGACTAGGAAAAGCCACGCACCTTTACAGCATCCTGATGGTTAGGATAGCCTGTCATAGAGCCCAAAGAAATGGATCAGTTTCAAAATTAAATGTTTAGCTAGTGTGGCCAAAGCAAATTACATTTACCAGAAATTGTTTTTCTTGTGTAGCAATAAGGAAAGGCTGCTACAGTTGTTTTACTTAGAGAACCAATGAGAAAATAGTTGATTGACTGGAAACAAAATCAGGTTTTTTAAAATCTCAGTATAAATGAACACTGAGTATTAAATTATAAGTATCCATACTCTCTGTGATATTAAAACAGTATTCTAGCTCTTATCCTTTCAGTCAAGATATGATCTTGCATCCCATTCAGCTAGGCAAAGCTTACCTCATCTCATAATAACCAAAATGTACAAAGGTATCCTGATTTACAAGTCTTTTCAGGCCAACACAAATAGTTCAAATTTTATTCATTCCCTAAAATCAGATAAGTATCAGGGCAACACAACTTTTATTATTAATAAATAAGCAAACAGAAATCCTTTGACAATATTTAATAGTGATGACTTCTCTACTGCCCAGGGACCGATTCAAGCAGAATTATTTTCTCTGATGGATGTCACTGCCATCAAGTAACATCTGTTTGTTAATAAGCATCTGCCTTGAAATTGGCTGAGATAATGCAGGGATTTGGGTAAACATGGTTCAGGGGTTAGAAATAGACTGTGTGTCCATATTTCTGGGCTTGAGTCCCAAGTTTGTCATTGACACTTCAAGCTGCCATGGAATGGAAGTGAGTTGATATGAGACCCAAACAATCGCCCACTGAGGGTGAAGATGGTGGCAAAATGGGAGAAGGAAAGTTCAACCAGTTTGGCATCTCACCAAGACCAACTAAGCTTGCTCTTGTATTATTTGCTCATTCACTAATTGGAGAGAAGGAATTCTGTGGTTTATGAACTACAGCATGATCTATTATTCAAAATGCTTTCAAAATGGATATGTTATTTTTCCATCCAAAACCTATAAAAATGTTATTAGCACGAGAGTAGGACAAAGTGTTTATGTGTCAGTCTTCCACATTCCAGAAACTCTTAGCATCACTAAAGCTCAGATGAGGCAGGTCTCCATAAAGGAAATTCAAGTATTCTGGAATACACAAGTTTTTTGCCTTGAGTATGAAGACCCATTGATTATAAAGTTATATAAATCTCTTCCCCTGCCCCATTTTCTCTCAATATGTGATTGACATTGATAACACAACAGAACCAGTGAACTGTCAATATATCATGTTTTGAAAAATTAAATAAAAACATTTGTGTTAGTGGATCTAGTTTTGGGCTTTGACACTAAGCAGTAAAGTAAAGCAATATTTCAAAATACTGGAGAAATTGAAATTACTGTTTAAACAAAATTTGATTTGCAATTACAAAGGAAACATTCAATAATAATGAAAATTAATTGACAGTAACAAGTAAATAATACAATTATCCATACAGCAATAAAAATTTCAAAGCCAGATGATAAAACTAAAATTTTGATTATTTACATAGTGCTATACAAAGAATTGATAATAGAGGCATATCATAGTTATTATAGTAGACAGTGTTTACCAATAAACTGGTAAATGACTTTAAGTAAAATTTCCTAATGATACTTGTGAAAACTTGTATTTTTTCACCAATGTTAAGCCATATCTATGTAAGGAAATCCTTGTATTTTAACAAACTATGTAGAACAAGCTTCCTACTTACACTGCACCTTCGTTATTTAATATATGCATTAACTTTGATGTTACTGCAAAACTTTCTTCTCTAGTTTCTCTGGGAAACATAATTATTGGCCAAAACATAAAATTATTTTAAAAGATATTTATTTATTTGTTTGTTTTTTAGTATGTGTGTGTGTGTGTATGTGTGTGTGTGTGTGTGTGTGTGTGTGTGTGTGTGTGTGTGTGTGTGTGTATGTGTGTAGGTGTGTGTGTGTTTACTAAATGTGTTGGGATGCCCACAGATGCCAGTAGATGACATTGGCTTCTTCAGAGCTGTAGTTTCAGGAAATTGTAAGCTATCCAGTGTGGGTACTAGAGTCTGAACTTAGGTCTTCTGATAGAGCAGAATATACTCTTAACTTCCAAGCCTTCTCTTCAGGCTCAATACATAGAATTGATACAAGGAATACATAGCTCTGATGTAAGGAATTAGCTATTCTGATAATTTCATTGGCATACTTTCTATGAGGACTTATAGGGAAGCCACGTCATATGGTGTGTCCAAGATGACTTGAACACAGAACTAAAGTTAGACTAAAGTCTTAGAAATTTCATCGCAATGGTTCTAAAAGCATTCTAAAACGTTTGTTCAAGACAAAAATATTTGAGCGAAATTTTCCCACACAAAGGAATTCTTTCTTGGAAAACCTGAAGACATCTCTGTCTTAAGCTCTTTGAATACAACTTCTTCTATGCACAACAACGCTCCCATATCTTCAAATGACAGACACTCTCACTTCCTTCATCTCTCTCTTCAAATAGTTAAATATTTTATATATCTGTCTTTTGCCCATTATGTTTCAGAGTAGCAGTCAATTGGGTAAAGAACAAAAATGAGAAAGAGAAAGAATATGGGGAAAGGATAAAAGAATAGTACGGGAGGGAAGGGAGGCTGGCTAGATGGCTCAGTAGGTAAGTGCAAATACTGCTCTTGCAGGCTCAGTTCCCACCATCCACAGTACAACAGTTGCCTCACAATAGCTAGTAATTCCAGCTACAGGAATCTGATCCATGCTTCTGGACTCTGTGGGCACTGGACTCACTCATGTGTACTAGTACACACATATACACACAGTTTAAAATTTAAAAAGAAAAGAAAAGAATTTATAGCCTTGGACATTAGAAATAATATAAGGTAAGGTAGACTTAAACAAACTTCCTCAAATTAGTCATCCCAGCCACCACAAAGTACTCTGAAGTCACCACTTCTCTCATGTTTAGGAGGAACTTCCTTGAGTCTATTATGCATTCTGTCAAATTTCCCATATCCCATTCTCGATAAACTTACCCTATCCAATCTTCACCCACGTTCTTTCACTCAAGGGTCTTTTTCAAAGTCGCTGATAATCTCCAGGACACAAACTATTGTGATCCACTCTTGCACTTGCTAAAGTTTGAACTTCAACTCATAATTCCTGATTCTTAAGAACACTATTTCTTTGGATTCTGTTTAGTTCATGTTGCTGGATCTGACACAAATTCTAGACTTTGAAATATTTTTGTTGGCTGTGTCCCTGAGCACCCTCCAGGCTGAAGTGATCACATGCCATCTCCCAAAATTATATAGCACTGACATACTGACAGAGCTCAAATTCTGATCTCCATTGCAGAGAGATGATGCCACTATATTTTTATGCCCAACTGCCTGTACAGTAATGGCATCTGGATATATTTCAGACATGGGAAGTTGTACATATTTTTAATATGCATAGAACTTAGATTTCGAGTTAGCTACATCTGGTCCTCAATTACCCTCTTAACCCTTAGGAAAGAATAATGAATATGCTTATCTGCTGATGCTTGGTGTTAGAGGAAAGAAAAATGAGGAAGATGATAGGAAAATTAATTAATGAGCATTAAATATGTATTCACTTCCTGGGTAGCAATTCCTGACTTCTATAAAACTAAAATGAAGTTCGATCAATTTTTCTTTATATCTAATCCTATTAATTTGGGCATGGGGAGAATAACAGTAATAAAGTTAGAGTCATCTTACCTGCCATCTCTATATTACATTTTTGGCCTTAAACAATACAAAATCTAAAAGCAATCTTAAACCAGATGATATTGCTGGGAAAATATATTTCATCAGCAGTTCAGTGTTCTCTTGTTTCCTATGTTAACATATAATCCTTATAAGCAAGGAGAAAATATTCGCTTTTGATCTCCCAACTCAACAGAACCAACTTCTTCCTAATTTTATGCTTCAAAGCTCTTATCAGTTGCCTTTCCATTTTTTTCTTCATCGTTCTCCCATTTAAAAAGAATCTATGAAAGTCTGGTTTGTGTATTGAAATATAAAACAAACTCTTTAATCTATGAGAAGAATTAGTTTAAGATTCATTTTAGAAACATAATTACACCAGATCTTGCTTTAACAAGCATTGACAGGAAGAAAATCACTAACACCACAATTCTAAATCTAGGGTTAAAACTGTATAAATTTTTTAGCCATTATAAATTTACAGCTCAAATAACCTGAAGACATAGGTAATATGCACTTTCCTATCTAGACAGCACCTAATATAACATGAGACAAATAAAAAGCCCAGTAAAGGAGTGAGATCCATGGCAGGGTTTGTAAGAGAAGTCAATTAATTTCATGGATTATCTATCTATTTATTTATTTATTTATTTATTTATTTATGAAACAAAATGTTGAACCCCAGACCTTCTGGGCTAAACAAATACTCTACTACCACTCTACATACAACAGGCATTTTTATTTTAGTCTGAAACAGTATTTCACTAAGCTGTTCCACATAGCCTTGAAGTAATTAGTTTAGGCTAATCTCAGATTAAATATCATCATGTTTCAGCCTTCTATGACCTGGGATTACAGACTTGATCTACTATACCCAGAAATTCAAATATTTGGAGTATTATCATTTTTCTCCATGAACAAATACATATTTAGTAACTAATATTTCCATTGGCTCTTACAAGGTCTTGCAGGCCATACATATTTTTGTATCCAAACAATGACTAGATTACATATTTTGCCTCACCTATATGGATCAGTGACAGGAACATGAGACTGAGCTGGGGGGGGAGGGGGCATTAGGAAATATCACTAAGGCAAGAGGTTTTCAGGCCACTGAGCTTGGGAAGGGGTTGTTCCATTCAGAGGATACTCCTTGGGTAAAAGCCCAGGGGGAAACAACATATGGTGCGAGGAAACTGTCTTCTTTTGGGAAATTCTGGGGCAAAAGCAAGTAACTGAATGGTCAAAAGAATGGGAGGATAGAAGGTGAGATGATGGATACAGTGCTGGCCCTTCAGACCTTCCTATGCTTGTCTACATAAATAATACTCTGGGTGCAGAGACCCATAGCCAGACACAGCAAGATATTCTGCTGAGGAGGCAGGGAGCATGGGAGGGAGACACTGAGACAAGGAAAGAGAGGAGGAGGAGGAGGTGTGGGGTGGGGAAAGAGAGAGAGAGAGAGAGAGAGAGAGAGAGAGAGAGAGAGAGAGAGAGAGAGAGAGAGAGAAGGAGGGAGAGTATAAATTGCAGGTCCTCATCTGGCCCCTCCTCTTGGAGATCAGGTAACTCTATAGAGGAGCTGGAGGGAAGATTGTAGGACTTAGAGGGATTGTAAAGCACCAGGAAAACAAGGCCCATTGAATCAACTAAGCAGGGCTCACATGGGCTCACATAGGCCCCCAGAGACTGCAATGTTAATGAGTAATTGTTAAGGGTGTTAGCTTGGTGTTTCTGTGGGACTGCTAACTGTGGAATCTGGTGTATCCCTGACTCTTTTGCCTGCTCTTTCACTCCTACTGTGCCATGCCTAGCCTTGAGATAAAAGATTTTGCCTTGTCTTATTGTCTGTTTTGTCTTGTTTGACTGTCATCTGTTGGAGCTCAGGAGGAAAGAGAGGGGTAATGGATCTGAGAGAGGGAGGAGCTGGGAGGAGTGAAGGGAAAGAGAAACTGGTCAGGATGTATTCTATGAGAGAAGAATCTATTTTCAAGTAAAAAAAAAAAAAAAAAAAAAAGAACTCTGCCTGTCATAGAGCTTTAGTTCTGTATTACCAGACTTTATGGTGATTCAAATCATGGAAAAGCAAATATTGTGTTAAGCTCTCCCCTTTTCCACCATTAATGTTTCTCCAAGCAGAACTATTAATGGCAAGCTCTATAAATCTAGTTCTACTACAAACTCTCTTCCTTTCATGTTCTTCATTCAGAGATACCACCATGAGGAAACTTTCATTCCTATCCCAGCATGCCATACTCCTCTGTCATTTTTATTTCTCAACTAGTTTCACTTCTTCTTGTATCCACAAATTTGTCTTTGTGACAACATAGAAAATCAGGAAAAATTCCTCATTTCTTCATGTCTATATTTCACAGGTAATTTCTTTATGTTCATGATAAAGAACCTGTAGATGGAGGACAACTGTGGTAAGCTCCAGTATAAGAAAGCAAGAGTGTAAAAAATAGCATAACCTTTTTGCAAACTTTTAAAAGAATGAAAACCAGTCCTATCACATAAAAATGCCTTTCTTGATTCTCATATTTAAATGAGCATTAATTTACTGTGGAACTTTTCAGTACTGATGACAACTCACCCTCATATTTCTGCACACATGAAGTCATGTGATATGGTAGAGCTATTGAGATCATTTGATTGAAATAACAGTCTTAATAAGTATAGTCATGGATGTAAAGCTAGGAACATCACATTTCTCACCTGCTTAGAAAGCTGGTGGTTTGAGCAATTGTCTATAAACCTTTAAGATAAAATGATTTGTTTTGAACAGTGGTTAAAGGAAAAGAAAGGGAAAAACAACTTCTATTCTTAAAATTTCTCACTGCTTACAGCATTTCATCTAATTTTAAGTCTTCTTCTCCAGGTGTGCATTGGAACGACAGAGAAAGATTTATCACGTTTTGTTCCACAGATCCATCCTTTCTTTTCTGTCAGTTGTCTTTACTAATCAAGTTCCAGTACTAATCTTGAATTGTTCATTAGTTCAGAAGAATGACTTTAGAGAATGGTCAATTGTCTCAAACTCCATTGGCCAAGGTGCAAGTACACAGGCATCATTAGCCTGCTTTCTCAAAAGAAGCTGAGTTTAGCGTACAGAATTGAAGGACTGTACGGAGCTGGATGTAATTTGTTCCTCATTCAGCCCTTCCTGTGTTACTGTCTGGATTCACAAAAGTAGACTCTTGCCATTTCAGTAAAACTGGACCTTACAACTTTCAATAATTCCTTGAGCTGCCTCATATTGTTTCTAAGAATTCCTTTCTTTTATACATTTTAAATTTTTTTGCTGAAGATTGTGAAATCTGTATATATTGTCTGCATTATTTATGAAGTAAAATATTTTGAACCATTGAAACAGTCAATGAGGACTTAATAAAAATAAAAAATGAAAGAAAGGTATCATGAAGACTATAGAAATTGGTCAGTGGGTAAAGTACTTGATATTTAAGCATGAATGTGCGAATTTGAGCTCCCAAGACCAATGGAAAGCCAAATATAGAAATGTACATTGTTCAATAACAGTCACTCCTATAAGGATATGGAGGGCAAAAGCAGAAGTGATCCTAGAAGCCTCCAGGTCAGCTACTCCGGTGTACACAGCTGTGAACAACAAAATGATGGCAAGCACTGACATTGGCTGGTGCCCTCTATTTTCCACACATATGCCTGCAGTCACACATATGAACGTGCATAGATAGACATATACATATAAATTAAATTAATAGGTCATGCAGATAGAAGTAACTTAGTATAATAGCGATCTGCCCTTCTCGGGCCTGATAAGCTTATGATTTAAAGGTGTGTCATTATTTCACTGAGAAGTAGCTTGTGCATGTTACACCTAGGTGATCAGCTTCAAGGTTGAGGCTGTTTCTTTGTACACTGAGCTGTAACGAAGTTTTTATTTTTCCTATAATAGGTATGGGAATGAGTTTTCTATTTAAAGAGAGTGGACACAAGCCAAGTAGCAAATAATAATCACTGGCCAAGAGCTAGTCAAACTCAGCCTCAGATGGCTCAGTAGAAGCATCCTGACGATTGATCCAGTTGCTACCCACAGCAATTTATCTAATGTGAATGCGGTAACCTAAGGTTGAGTGAATTTTTACAGAGGAAATAAGCTCAATACAAATCTTACCTACACTGTATGTGAAGATGGACATTATTTTTTTAAATAACATGAAGAGTGCAATTTGGAAAATACTGAAATCTAAAGAAAATTGGCAAAGATGTTTATTACCAGGGCCTCATCTCATAGTTACAATCTGACAATGTCCATTCCATTTACGTTCATATCTTATAATACAATTTAACTATAGTGGTCTTTCATATTTTACTACCAATAACAGCCTCCCATCAGCAACTTCTGTTCACCTTCCCAACAAGAGATTTCATGTAGAAACAAATATTTCAGTGCTACGTGTAGAATTTAGAGGTACAATAACTCCCAAGCATGTGCAAGGTTCTGGGTTCAAACTCCAACCAGCACCCCACACACACACACACACACATAGAGGGAGAGGGAGAGGAAGAGGGAGAAAGAGAGAGATACAGAGACAGAGAGACAGAGGCAGAGAGAATATTTTGGGGTTAGAATCTTAATATTTAACTCAGTTACACACAAACTTTAAACATATATAATAATGGACTCTTGAACTTGATTTGATGTAATTCTTTAAAATACAACAACAAGAACACAGAATTTTATTAACTAACATTGTTGACCTCTGGTTTTCCTCTCCTGTTTAGATTTAGTTATGTTTACTTTGTTTAAAATACAATGAGTATAAATGGCATTGTGTGTTCAGTTGTACATCAGTCTTTTACTGCCCAAGGTTTGGAAAATTTCAAAGAAAGAAGATTGGAAAGAAAATAAGATCAGGTAGATGGAGAAGGAGAGCGGTGATATGCAGACTTCTGGACAGGATATGGTTACCAAAAAGATCAACTCAATGTGACTGTGATTAAGCCAGGCAAAATTCCACATGGCAGGAGAGACCCTGGATGTAGGAAGAGAAAGGCTCCTTTGAAGGGACTAGGAATGATGGAATTTCAGTGTACATGGTGAAAATCTCTCCTGCCTGTCATCCCCACAAGCTCCAATCTTTAATAAATGGAGACAACCCTGTTTCATTCTTTCTTCATTGTTCATTATGTTTCCAGATTCCACTCTTTCTCCTCAGTGCTTACACATTTCAGACACTTTAGGCAAACCTTGGATTTAACTGTGAAGTACTCAGCTGTTACCATTCCCTGTGGTATGAATTCATGGGATAAAAATTGCATGGGGAGGGCTTCTGCTGGAACATTCTTCCTCAGTGAGTTGGCTGTAAAGCATGGTGGGATTTTTCCCATTTCTCAGCAGGTGGTGAATATTTCCATATATGTGTTCTATTGATGTTCTTGTATTTGCTTTTGAAATTTAAAATAATTTCTTAAGACAGAAAAAGTTGCAGAATGTATGTAGGTGGGGTTCTTATGACTTCATGTCCACCAGAGGAGTTATTACAGATAATTACTGGTGAAGGAGGCAAAGCCACTCTATTTTAGGTCTTGGAGGCTGTTGGCTTGCTTATACTATATGGATGGCCACATATCCATGTGAATATTAAAATCTCTAATTGGATTCAGTGAGTTACTGATAGAAATTAGGAAAAAGAGGCCGTTTGGTTAGAAGGGAAGCAGGATGAAGGGGTTTGGGGATATTGGGAGATGATGGATGGAGGTAAATCTGACCAAGATATATTATACAGATGTACAACACTTTTCAAAGAATAGAAAGTTGTCCTTTTTCTTTTCTTTTCATCCATTTTATAAATTCACCTGTTTGCTAAAGAGAGGTTAAAGAAAAAGGCATGGAGTTGCATGGGTGCGGAAGTGGTGAGGATTTGGAAGGAGATGGAAAGAAGAAACCATGATTAGAATATATTGAATAAAAAATATTTTCAATAAATTTTCAACTAAAATAATTGTAATAAAAATTAAAAACATACATTCAGACCCCTAGACAGTAACTGACCACCATTCTAGTTGCTATATGAACTACTCATTGACAAATGCTGAACACAGGACTTCAGGAGAACAGCATCCAGGTTCCTCATAGGAACTAGGCATTGCTATCTACCTCCAAAGTTGCTATTTTGCAATACTAGGAGTAGTATCTATAGCTTTACATATTCTAGGTAAGTCTAAGAGCTGAACTCCATCCTGTCCTTGATTTTAAAATCCTATTCACATCTAGAAAGGCCACTGACACTTTATAGAAAGAACATTTTAATAATTCTTCTCTTGCACTTGAGCCAAATACGTATGTCTTTTTTTGCAAGATAAGAGCTTTATGATGATGACAGTGACTTCAGTAGTTTTCTCTTACATGTAAGCAGCTATCCTGTAATGTGTACACAGGCTTCTCAGGGGCATGAGACAATCTTAATACAGAGGAACAAAGACTATAATGCTATCTCAAGAGGATCTATGGAAATCGTGTTTCCATTAATGCTAACTCTAAATTACAGCTGTAATGGAAAGCACTGTCCAATAGTGATTGAACTTAAGGGCAAGATATTTAATTCACTCAACTAAAACAGAAACGAACAATGCCAGTAAGGAACCATAGAACATGGAGGTAAATCTAAGTAAGCCACAGTGGTGTGTGTCCAGGAAAGCTACTGTCACTGTTGGAGTCTTGACTGCACATAACTTTCTTGGGGGTGCTAATACATCCCACATTTGTAGAATTTTCCACACTATTCCAAAGATGTAACAACAGGGTTACATTGGCCAAATGAAAAGAAAACAGAGCCCTTTGTGTAAATCTCAAGAAACCTGACTTACATGCATTAAGTTGTTGAAATACAAAATAAATATAGAAGTCAATGAAGCCAGTAAACAGATATGCTGTAAGCAATCAACCATTATTTAACATATCTTTAACTGGGCTGCCAGTACAATAGAACTGGCCAATTGGCTAATTTCACTGTCTATTTCTTGTGTCTGTTTTAATGGCTACTGCATTTGCTGTGAGAGACAGTTCAGACCTCCCTCACCACACTTATCTGTTGCAGTTGTATATCATCTCAAAGCTTCTGGAAGCAGCAACCAAAATAACAATCTGCCACAGCCTCTGACCGCCAAGTCTTGATCACAGCAAGGAAGTTACATGAAAATCAGTGTTCCTGAGTAAGCTCTGCTCTCCCTCGACTCCAATGGTGGTAAGTGCCATTGTAGCTAATTCACTTTCCAGATGAGATACTTAAATCTAAGCAAAGTGGAGGACATTTTGCTTGCCCTGCACTTATCATATGGTACTAGACATTCAAGTAATTCTTAGAACTCTGAAGCTTTTAGCTGTACAATCTGGTTATCAGTACAAGTTGTTCTATATGCTTCTCCGAAGTTTATAAAGAAACTGCTATTCTAATATACTCTTTTCCTTGCTGATATGCATCTCCTGCTGAATGCATCTATTCTGTCAAGCCTTCTGAAATTCAGAACTGGGATTCTCTCACGATGAGTTTTTTGTAAGTATTGAGAATAAGGACTTCCTGATCTTAAGGATCACACTCAAATTTATTAGAGAGAGGGGTAAACATCTTATTGTAAATTTATTGGTTTCAAAGTTGCAACAGGATAGTCTTGCTCAGGAAGTTACCACAGGGCTTCCCCTCCCTCCTCAGCTGCCAAGACATTCTACTGCTCAACAGAATTCTCCATAGTTAATCTACTCCTCTATTTAAAACCAAAGATGCTTTCCCTGTTATGTTTTTCTCTCCATATAAAACTCTCATATTCTTCCCTTTCTCAGTTTCCACTTGAGGAGGTCATTGGAGGCAAGTATGCAGCAGAGCAAGACTTCCCACTACCATCAGATCTTTTCAGTCCCCTACTCCTGACCCAAAACTTTCAGGTGCTGTGAAGGGGGTGGGAAGGGGTAGGGAGTTGCTAGATATGTGTGTTCCCTGCTTCTTTCTTTGTGTTAGAGTATCAGTCTGTTATCAACTATTTCCAGATCCTATGCCAGAAGAGGCAGTCCAACTGCTTTGAGGAGCTCATCCTTAGGAAATGGAATGGTTTATTTATATCTGGGAATTTTCTGAACCCAGAGACACGAGTTTTCTCAGTAAATACTGATGCCTTCACAATTCAGAAGCTCTATATGCTGGTTCCCAATAAGTTATATAAGTTGAGTTAGAGCCAGAAACTGAAGCTTGGGGCTCAAATATCTGTTTCTTTTCAGAAATGGTAAATATGTTGAATGGAAGACTTGGAATTACATTCATCATGGGTCTTAGAGTTTTCAAAACAGTGGTTTATCTCTTACAGCACTGAGCATTTCAAACATTGCCAATGGTGTTTGGGGTTCAGTCATGCTTCTTTCTTCCTAGAATGCCCTGTACTGCTTCCCTTGGGGCAACATTGTCTGATCAGCTTCAATTGTCATTTGGGGATTAGTTAAACATCCACCTTCACCCAGACACCTCATTTGGAACATCTCTCAGGTTATTTTCATTGCTTTCCTTCCTCATATTTGTTTTTTTTAAAAAACCAGGGTTATTTGTGTGTCACGAGTATAATTTTGAAACACTACTTGTAAATAGAGACATCCTGATGTCTCATCATAAGAGATCATAAGACACAGGGTTTCAGGAAGTCAATTTGTGAGAAGAGAATGAAGGTCACATTAGCAAATCAGAATTAGAAACAGTTCCACTGCATCAATTGGAACCTGTGACCATACTGGTATTGTTAACATGTTAAAAAAAAAAAAAAAAAGAATGAATCACAAAAGATATCGCAGTGGGTAAAAAGTGCTTGCGAAAACACCTGGTACCTGAGTTGGGTCCTTAGTGTGGTTGAAGGAGTAAACTGACTGCTAACAATTGCCTTCTGCCCTCCATGCACACACACACACACACACATACACACACACACACACACACACACACACACACACATCAATCAAACAAAAATAAATAAAAATATACATAATAATAAAATATTTAAGAATCCTATTCTGTGTTGGGCACAATTTTGTATAAACAATATTGTAAGTCAGATACAATATGCTATCTTTTACAAACTTCATTTCTAATGAGAGAGGAAAGCTAGGGATATGGAAATGAAGAAAGCTATGAAATTCTGTAACAGAGGTACCCACAGGATGTTAAGAAACCCAGAAGAGAGACAGCCCTTCATTACCTGTGTTAATGAAGGTTGAAGACAAACAAAATATGAACATGCCTAAATTAAGCAGAGAAATTATTTAAATGATGTTGGACAATTCACTGAGACACTAGGGAGGTTAGAGAACCAAAATCAGAACATTAGTAGACTCGGAGAGAAGCCAGGCTGCCAGAATCAAAGCCCTAAATAAATAAAACAAAGCCATATCAGCAGGCTGGCTTGATGCTATTGTACGTTCTGTTGGAACAGGAAGCCAGAGGTTGAGTGAATGGAGCCAACTTATGCTAGAATCAACATCTACTGGTACAAATTGATATAGCTGCTCTGGCCAATGCTGGTGCCAATAAAATGGGCTTTCCTCTATTCGTAGCTGTGTCTTGAACCTTAATTCATTTAGAGTGGTTATGTGTGGTTCGCAGAGCATAAAGTAACTTGTGGCTAGGAACATGAATACTGGGCATTGCTAGCTTTGCCATAATATGCAGGAAGCTCCCTTCTGAAAACTTTGGCAAGGGGTCATTCGTCATTAGCATATTCATGTAGATTTATAAAGATAGGGCTGTAAACACATCCCTGTCTACAACACGATCCTTAGGCTGAGCAGATGGCTGTTCAAGCATGAGAACGGAAGTTCAGATTCCCTACACCCACACACAATGAAGGATACTTATAGCTCTTATATTTTTGGTTGTGAGCCTTGCCTTTACTGGTTGAGCCATCTCTATGGCCCATGGATGCTTATATCTCAATCTAGAATTAGTTTGCTCTTATAGTTTCTTTTCTATGTAAAAAGGTTATATTTTTCAATATTTGCAAAGATTATTTCTCTTGTGAGGTACTTAATGGTTGTATGTTAAATGTAGATATTAGGACAGGCACTGTGGTATAGACATTTAATTTCAGCACCCAAGAGACATACTCTGTGAGTTTGAGGCAAATCTTACCTACATAAGGTGTTCCAGAGCTATATAGTACGATTCTGTCTAAACAAAACATAAAATGTGAATATTAGATACTTAATGATGTAAAGACACACAATCATGATTTTTGTGACATTTTTCCACTGTAATAATTGGTTTCCAATGGTAATATCGAGAGGGAACCTGTGACAAAGCAGAGAAAACTGATCTAGGTATAAATTTGTGGGGATTTAGACAAAAATATTATAGGTTTGTAAGGGATTTCTTTGTTTTTCCTTGAAATGCAAGATAAATAGGTAAGTATAATTCTTCCCTCTCATCTTCTTAGTAAATCTTCATAGTAAATACCAAATGTATGCCTTCTACACACTAGGACTCATGCTAGATGGCAGGGACACGGGTTTGACATTGACTTTTCCCTGCTGATCAGAAATACAGTCAATGACTAGAGTGCTTCATCCAGGAAGGACTAGGAAGAAAGTGCTATAAATTCCCATAATGATGGAGAGGACGGGGGGGGGGGGTTGGAAAGCACTTGCTGTGCAAGCACTAGGACCCGGGTTGTATTCTCAGTATCTAAGTGAGAAGTGAAGATGGCGGCAAGGGCTTGCAATCATAGCACTGAGGATGAGGAGGTGGACACAGGAGGAAGCAGAGCTCACGCCCAGTCTACCCGTCTGATCAGAGAAAGCTTCAATTCTTAGTGAAAGAACCTGTCTCAAAACAAAGTGTATTTCTCCACAAGAAACACACAAATACAGACACACACTTAAATGTGCTACCCACTACAGAGTCATAAATACATGTATCAAAATCCATAAGTAGCCATTCCACATTCCCAAGGGTTAAATTCCAGAAAACTGAGTAGTAGCTAAATTGAATGTTTAGCTCTGCACTTATGACCTCAGGAAGAACATTACAGAGAATATACAGAAGGTAAAAAAGATAAATTCAGAGAAGATCTAGAATTTAACTAAATAATAATACTTTATATTTACATTTTAAATTTTACTAATTATACTATCTTTGTTTTGTTTTGTTTTTTGAAACAGGGTTTCTCTATGTAGCCCTGGCTGTCCTGGAACTCACTCTGTAGACCAGGCTGGCCTCGAACTCAGAAATCCACCTGCCTCTGCCTCCCAAGTGCTGGGATTGAAGGCGTGCGCCACCACTGCCTGGCTTTTACTAATTATACTTTCATCATTTCTCCCCATCTCTGTCCTCTCTCCAGTCATTCCCTTGACCTCTCCCTCTATCCCCTCCCATATTTTCCCCCTTATTCCCTTTTAAATTCATGCCTCTTTTTTGTTCATTATTACAGCTGTATATATACAAATATAAATGCATACATTAGCATAACCCACAGAGTCTGCTTACTGTAAATTACATAAACACAATTTCAGCATTGAGCCCTTGGTGCTGGATACAATTAGGAGGCATGTCCCTGGGGACACTACCTTCCTCTTTCAGCAGCCATCTGTTGTTTCATGTTCTTGCTCTACTGGTCAGGCCATGTGAAGATTCCTCGTTTCACATAAGCATGGTCACTTCTGCTGAAAATAGCTAATTTATAATATTAAATGAAGTAACAGTAGCCAGTAAGTACCATGAAATGCCAAAAAGATAGTTCTAGCATGATATTTTTTAGGTTTTAAAAAGTTTAAAAATGAGTTGACTTGGTGTCGTTAAGATACTGTTAATTCTGGTGTCTTGTATGATAATCATATCACAAAGAAGTATCTTTGAATTGTCCTAGAAAGGGTCGACAAGTCTATCAGAGTCCAGCACAGAATATTCTCTTACAATTCCTGAATCCAAAGGATGGATCTGGGACTGGCTACTGCTACCAACTATCATAAACATTAACTTTGTTTTTTCATGGAGGAAATAGATTCTTTAAATGCAACCTAAATCTTTTAGGTTATCACGTTTGCCTGGATTTTTTTTTTTTTTTAGCATAATGGGAATGAATTTTATCTTGTTCTCTGCAATTTTAGGTAAAAACAACATTTGTTGACACTGTATGAGTAACCACTACAGGGCCCTTTATACAAATGTGACTATTTTACAAATATCAAAATGAGAAAATCATGTTAAAGTTCTTTTTAAATCTCAGCATGGTGTAGTATCTATACTTATGTAAGTCTTCCAGAACCGTGCCTGAGAGAAAGGTTGTTGGCAGTTACTTTGGCAGTATAAAAGTAAAGATACCTATCTTCCATGTGAAAAAGCCCCTGTTGGTGCTCCAGAAATGGCTTAGTGGTTAAGAGAACTGGCTGCTCTACTAAAGGGCCAATATTTTATTCCCAGCCCCCATATTGCAGCTCACAACTCTCTGTAATTCTAGTCTTCAAAGATCTGATTCCCTGATCTAGCCTTCTAAGGCACCAGATACATGTGTGTTTAGCATACATACCTGCTGGCAAAACCACTATACACATATAAATACATTTAAATACATAAACAAACAAACAAACAATAAATAGTAATTTAAAGGCACCTGTTTAAATGTGGCGTTTGTCTCCAATAACGTATCTTCATCTGCTTTACCAAGGAGTGATACTAGGGAGATCAACCTTGCTTTGCCACTGTGAGCACTGGAGATATGCCTTCCTGCTAGAGTACCCTCTGCTTTAGGATTAAGGATCTCTTAAGTTTTGAGGTTAAAATATTCTAAAATGGAAAATGTATTTATAAAGAAGAATGACAATCTTCAGAATTAAACTGTTTAAAAGCAATGGAAGTTAGTTTTTCCAGATTGAAGCCAGTACATTTAAAATGTAATAAATCCGTCATACTAATGCATGCATGTGACATATTGTGTCTTTGTGTATGTGTTTATGATTCTAGCTCATTTATTTTTTCTCTTCTTTATATAGTAAAAATGTAGTAAGATAAATAACTCTACTGTCAACACTATTTGCAATTATGACTGAAATCAGACTATTCTAGTTATTTTCAAAACTTTAAATTCAAATAATAAATATTTATAGGGAATCAAAGTGGTACACTAATAATTAGGTATTTCAAGGTATTAACTGCTTCCCGATACAGCATCTCATTCATTATACAACCATGATGAAGCAGGCTTTATAACTCTCATTCTCTCTATGTTAAAACTGAGGACTGAAATGGTGAATCATGTATCAAATGTTTACAGTACTGAAGTAAGAGTGTTCATCACTCATTCCCAGGTCTTTTTGACATGATATGAGTGGCTCGCTCATTTCTTTGACATAACACTTTATGTGTACACATAAGTGTCTTAGGTCCTTTTTACAAATCATGTCTTAAGAGTCAGGAGATGAAAAATAAAATGAATATTTGATGTTAGTCTAGAAAATTTCTACAAATTCTCTTACAAGTATGCTTCTCAAAATTACTCTTCAAAATGAGAATATATGGCAGTTTCATGTAATCATAGAACTAAGATAGAGAGAGAAACCTCTGATGATACATAGATAACTAGACTCTAGACTCTCAGGGATTGCCAAGTTCTAGGTTAAGAAAGCGACTTTTCCTTAATAAATGAAGTGCAGTGCAATCAAGAAAGACACCCATTGTAAACCTTGAAGACATACACACATAGAGGGAGAGAGAAAGAGAGAGAGACAGAGAGAGAGACATACAGAGAGACAGAGAGACAAAAAGACAGAAACAGAGACAGCAGGACAGAAGGACAGAAAGAGAGTGACAAAGAGACAAAGAGACAGAGAGGCAGAGATAAAGACAGACAAAAACAGAGACAAAGATGGATAGATAACCCTCAAATGTGTGTTTACATATTTAAATGCACATATGTGTATGCACATCACACAAAAGTGAACGCATATACACACAAAGAAAAAAAAGTCCCTCATAAGAAAGAAATGATACTTAACCTCATTTCCCCTATATCAAGTGGATGGACTTAGCCCACATTTTATAAACAGTAAACTCTTTCTCTATCTCTGCTGTTTTTCTCCTTGTATATCAGAGAAGGGTATCCATGAATCACATGAGCATACTCACAGTTATTAATTACTCTGACGTAGCACAGGTGGCTTATAACCATTATCTGAATGTTATAATAGGGAGAACTAAACACTGACATGTCATCTAAATCTCCCATGTTTTCTCCTATGTCTGCATGAGCCATTTATTTTTTAATTCTCATTCCAGGGAGCATGGTCTCACGTTAAAAGATTTTATTTAAAATGACTGTCTCTGACAAGGCCTTGCTTCTGAACTGACCATCTCAACATGTGGTTACCTAAATGTATAATCTTTAATGTGCACACAGTATTACAAAGGTCATTCCTTTTGGCATTACGTAACAAACTCTAATGCCATATTTTGAGGATCCAACCAAAGACACCAGGAATAGCACCTATATAATTTTCTCACTGAAACCTGTCAACAGAACATTTATCTTGCCTCCAAAGCAAGAAAGCTTAGTTTTCCTAAATATTCAACATGATGGTTACCATAAAAATGCTGAGATTTTATGGGAGATTGGTGAGCATTTTCTCTGCTTTATCCAATACAAAGTTCAATGTTAAATTCGGGACTTTTTGTAGCAATTAAATATTTCAAGATGGTGGCCAGGTTTTATTTCTGAGATGCTATTTTACATGTAATTTCTCTTGACCTTGTCTAATTTACTTATTTTCAGCCAGATAGTTCAGACATTTCTTTATGTCAACTAAAGTTTGATCAAAGCAAGACTGGAAGATAGGGAAAGGAATAAAAATAGCCATTACAATGACTAGGTATCTCTTTGGGGAGTCATGAAACCTGCTGCTAATGAGTTCAACATATTACAGGACAGAGTTAAAGTTTTCTGACAGATCAGAAGGTTTCTAACTGAATTACACTGGACATTTCCCTTCTTAGGACCACAGCAGTGAATGAGAGACACATGTTCTCTAGTAAGAGTCTTGGGAATGTGATCAGAGCTAGAAATACCGAGCAAAACCAACACAACAATGGAGGTTTGCACCTCTGCTTGAACCTGGAAATGATATTTAAGATGACACCTGCTAGTGATTTATTAGTGTCAGCCAGGGATACTTATAAATAGGAGTATCTATCTCAGTCAGATGGCAAAAGGTAAGAAGGACTCAGATGGCCAAAAACACCTAAAATCATACCATGTGTTAATGCTGTGAGTTAAAAAAAAAAAAAAAAAAGATTCTCCTAACTCTTCCGTAGGAATCCCTTTGGTTGGCCGTAAGTATCTGCATATGTCTCAGTTGGCTTCTAGTAGAACCTCTCAGAGGACAGTCATGTTAGGTTCCTGTCTGCAAGCACAACATAGCATCAGTAGCAGTGCCAGGGTTTAGTGTCTGCCATGGGATCCCAAGTTGGGCCAATCACTGGGTGTTCTTTACTTCAGTCTCTGCTCCATTTTTGTTCCTGCATTTCTTTTAGACAGAAACAATTCTGAGCCAAAAATTTTGAAGGTGATTTATTGACCTCATCCCTCCACTGGGGGCCCTGTCTTTCTACTGGAGGTAAACTGAAGGGAATGGCAATCTTAAAGGAACATCAACAGTGTCAACTAGCCCTGGGAGCTCCCAGAGACTAAGCCACCAACCAAATAGAATATGTAGGCTAGCCAAAGGATCTCCACCCCCGCACATATGTAGCTGAGGACTGCCTAATCTGGCATCAGTGGGAGAGGAGGCACCTAATTCTGTAGAGACTTGATGCCCCAGGGAAGGGAAATGCCATGATGAGGTGGTAGGGGAGCATCCTCTCAGAGGTGAAGGGGATGGAGGATGGGGTGAAGAACTCTAGGAGCTGGGACCAGGAGAGGGCAAAAAATAAAGCATGTAATGATCAAAAAATAAAATTAAATTAAAAAAAATGAGATTCTCAAAGAAGCTTTTGTTCACAGTCACGGGCAGATCTATCAGCCACATCCATTGGGTATGTCTATAGTGAAGGGTGATGTTCAAGGCCCTGTCATTGTGATAAATAGCACCTTTCCTCATGAAACAGCCCTTCTGCTATTTGGTTTGATTGTTAATTCACTATGCCAAACAGTGACCATTTTGGTTGAATAAAATTCTTATAAATAAAATGGACTGTTTTACCTTAGCATAATAACTTCATAGGACCAGGCAGGATGTGGACAAGTAGAATTCTAGCATTTAAAAGGAAGAGATAAGGAGATCAGAAGTTCATCCTTAGCTAAATAGTGAGTTCAATGATAACCTGGGCTATATAAGACCCTGTCAAAGGGGGGTGGGTAAGAAGAAAGAAAAAAACAACATAAAACAACCACAAAGGAATTCCCAAATTCATTATATGTATGTAATACACACACACACACACACACACACACACACACACACACACACACACACACACACATATATTACAAGATAGCTGGACAACTACCAAAGCCCTTTCCTTCAAATTTGAGCTGAATAAATAAACTTAAAGAAAACTGTTCTAAGTAAATGCTGCTAAATAAAGTTGACTCTCTGAAAGGAATTTCAAGTTTCAGCTCTATGTGCCTAAACACATTCTACCGAGGCAGTTTCATTTGTTTGGGCCAGGTCATTCAGAAGCATCAGATGCACTTAAAAATCAGGATGGTTGTGAATTGTAGCATAGTTATCCTGCGCTTTATGGCTAATGTCCACTTATAAGTGAGTAGATACCCTATGTGCCTTTCTGGGTCTGGGTAACCTCACTCAGGACGATATTTTCAAGTTTTACCTGTTTGTCTGCAAATTGCATTGCTGTCTTAATTTTTAATAGCTAAGTAGTGTTCCATTGTATAAACATACTGTATTTTCTTTATTCCATTGTATATATGCGCTGCATCTACTCGTTGGTTGAGGGACACCTAAGTTGTTACATTTCTGGCTATTATGATAAAGAAGTTATGAGCATAGTTGAGCAAGTGTCCTTGTGGTATAGTGGAGCATATCTTGAGAATATTCCCAGGAGTTGTATAGCTGGGTCTTGAGGTAGAGCTATTCATGCTACAATCCACAGACCCACAGAAACTAAGTAATAAGGAGGGCCCAAGGGACGGTGCTTGAATAATACTCAGAAGAAGAAGTAAAATAACGATCACAGGTAGATGGAGGGTGATAACTTGGTGGGTGAGGAGTGAGAAGGGAAAATGGGGTAGGGACTAGGTGGGAGGGGCAAGGGGACTGGGGGACAGAAAGTAAACTGGTAGAGTGAGACCTGGAGACCTGAGATAGGGAGGCTCTGGAATATCTATAACAGTGACCCTATCTGAAACTCCTAGCAGCTGTGGCTAAGAAACCTGAACTGACCACCTCCTATAGCCAGGCAGGACTTCCAATCAAGGAAGGGGGACATCAACCTACCCACAAAACTTTAACCCCAAATTCATCTGGTCAGGGATAAAGATGAAGCAGAGATTGAGAGGATGAACAGCCAATGACTGACCCAACTTGAGACCCATCCTATGGGAGAGAGCTAACCCCTGACACGATTAATGATACTCTGCTATCCAAAAGACAGGGTCTCAAGATAACTGTCTTCTGAGAGGCTTCATCCAGCAGCTCATGGAAACAGATGCAGAGATCCACAGCCAAATATTAGGCTGTGCTCGCGTAAGTCATATGGAATAGTGGGAAGTAGGATTGGGGGAGCCAGAGAGTTTAAGGGCACCACAAGAACATCTACAGAGTTCAACACATTTGTACCCATGGGGCCTCACAGATACTGAACTAACAGCGAATACCATACAGGGCCTGGATCTAGGCCCCCTACACATGCGCAGCATGATCTCCATGTGGTCACCCCAACAAGTGGAGTGGGAGGCTGACTATGATTCTGTTGCCTCCTTTTGTATCCATTTTCCCTAGCTGGATCCCTTTGTCTGGTCTCAGTGGCAGAAAGGAGAAAGGAGGCTGTGATTGGGATGTAAAGTAAGCAAATAAATAAATTAAGGAAAAATGAAACAAACAAAACAAAATCAGATGGACCTGTGGTGATGTTTATATAATTCTAAACAGTTTTTCCCATTAGGGGAGGTACTAAGAGGAAACACATTATGGATGGACAAAGGCAGTCACAGTTTTCACTATCTATGATCTGATTAACGTTCTCTTCCATATCTCTTAGGCAGAAGCTAGTAGTGTTCATTCTATTTAATTGTTGGTACCAAGGGGTGGTAATTTCACACCTTTAAAAAATCTCTCCCAAAATAACATGTTGTAGATGAAAACCTGAAGATGGTGTCACAGGACATAGGGAATGTGAGATCAAGGGCATGATGGTGATTATGTTTACTATTCACCTAATATTATCTCAAGAAAACTCTGCAAGACACAGATGTTTTGTTTGTTTGTTTGGTTGGTTGGTTGGTTGGTTGGTTTGGTTTAGTTTTAAGAAAGTAAGGTTGAAAATATAATCACTTCCTACCTGCCTCTTTGGAAATCTGTGTGAAGGACTCCACACCTTTCTCTCCATAGCTTCCTTCAGATGCAAGAGTAGACACATAATTCCAGCCCAAGGCCTTTACAATGTCTACCATGGCCTGGGCTTGAAAGGAATCAGGTGGAACCACTCGAGAGAAGAAGTCATAGCGCCGGTCATCACTGAGTTCAGGAGCCGTGGACGCATAACTAATCTGAGGGATCTGAAATGAAATGATAGGAAAACACCATGTGAGAGAACAGCAGGATAGTGGAACAAAGTCACACAGGATTAGCCACTCAAAAGCAGCACACAGGGTGGACTTTCTGCCCAGTGACCACCCTACAAATCCACACCACCTAAATGCACACAGAAAGGGACAGTTTCTGTTGTATCTTTTTGTTCTATTTTCTCTCCTTAAGAAATAGAAATGAGTACCACAGGGGAAGGTTATGGTAAACATCATTGCTGGTTAAATGTGGGGGCATCATAACCAATACCAAATATTGTAACTGATATAAAACCAATGCAGCCCAACTTCCTTGTATCTAGAGAACAGAGTAGTCAACAGAGGTTATGGTTCCTCATGGACATCATGAGGTGTTAGCAAAGAGACCTGCGGACCTGCAAGGACACATCAGAGTAAGTTCCATGTAGCGATTCATTTGCCAAAGAACACTGACGTAAGGGTACTCAGTAGCACACTTATCCCAGATAAGGGTGGTCCCCAGTACAAGCCTTTTCAACCTGTGGATCATAACCTTCTTCTGGGTCACATATCAGATATTCTGCATATTACATATTTGCATTATAATGCATAAGAGTAGCAAAGTTACAGTTATGAAATAGCAACAAAATAATTCTATGGTTAGAGGTCGCCACAACAGGAGGAACTGTACTAAAGAGCCACAGCATTAGGAAGGTTGAGAACATTGCTTCAGAAATTCTTACACTTTGAAAGGTCTTCTCCAAAGTTTCATACTTTCTCCTTAGGTCCTGGGAGACAGTTTTCAGTCCTGTTGTGTGCTGTGCAAGTATTGATGGTTCCATTATTTTCCCATTAGCATGATATCTGTTTCTCTTAGATGAGATTAAACTATTTAGTTGTTTTAAGGAGCTCTAGACCTTATACCTATGAAGACCAAACTAGAGAACCCTAGAGGAAGTTAAGTATCTAATCAGTCCTCCTTTCTTTTCTGGTGTAAAAAGAATGTTTTGGGATTAGTTGAAATTTAGTTACTTGAGTGATTTTGAGGCAATGATACTAAGCTAAATGAAATTGAATACCTGTAACACATATATTATATGTATGACAACTACATACACACACACACACGTTCACATTCACACATAGTCTCAAACACCCTAAGGAAAGCCACTATTGATTACAAGCATGGCTTGGGACCTGATATCCAGATCCCTGTGTTAGTTAACCTCAGCAGTGTACTCCACCCAAATTGTTCTCTCTCTGATTTCAGGAAAGTAGTAATTTCTAGAAATAACCTATCATTAGCAGTATAAGTAGTTATGTACAGTAGTAAGGTAGTGACAAGATTTTGTTTGAAAATTTCTTTATCATGTTATTTTCTCAGATATAATTTTTGATCTTTGCATAAACTGAACCAATAGTTTATCTATTTTGCCACAAACATGCCAAAGTCAAACTCGCTTTGATTTTCAGGGTCCAGAAAATTCTATTTGATATTGACAGATACTGGTTTTCCATGTTATTTTTTTCTGTTGAAGCATAGTTATTACTATTATAAAGATCAGTCCTCCACCAACCTTTCAAATTATAGATTAACTTCATGCAGCCTGAGAGAATTCAAAGGTTCTCTGTTTCCCTACCGATGCTTCAGGTCTGTACCTCAGCCATTGGCAAGAAGGCCCTCTGCCTCAAATTCAAAGCACAAACCAGTGTTAGAAAGTCTTGGAGTCTTCTGCTGAGATCTTCACCCGAATAATTGAAAACAGAGCATTCAAGAGGCACTGGGAGTTAAGGGAATAAAATTGGAATATCAAGTACCAGGATAAGAACTTCAATCATTTGCTAACTAGTACTTGGACATCAATGATTTAGCTGTATCAACTGCTCCCACGAGGCAGGAATGTGCATTGTTCAACACAATACCAGGAGAGAGTGGGCATTTCATGTCCTTGGGAATAATTATGAAAATACAGAATAATATATTTCTGTAACTGTAAGGCTATCTGTTCTTCACATTTGACATTTTGTGTTGGTTTGAGTGTGAAATATCTTACATAGACTTATGCATTTTTAATACTTAGTCTCCAGTCAGTGCCACAGTTTGGAGAGGTTCTGGAACATTTAGGGCATTGATCCTTGCAGAAGGAACTGCATCAGTGGAGGTGAGTTTTGAAATTTTATAACCTGGCTCTACTTGCTTTTATCTCCACTGACTGCCTAGCTGGCCTCTTGGCCTTTTCACTATGACAGATTCCAATCCCCTCCAGAGCTCTAGTCCTAAATAAACTTTTACCCTCCAAAGTGGCCCTGTATCAGAGCACACAATCAAACTAACTAAAAGAACTAATGTATTTCCCTAAGTTCTCTGCAGCTAAGGTTAGCTTTCGTCTCTGTGCCCTCAGGCAAGTTAACAGTTTTATATGTATTGCAATGATGACAGCCTTAGAAGCAACATCTTTTATATCTTAAACTCATTATAATATACAAACCATGTTCTAATAGTTTCATCAGCAATTCCTCATCCAGCCACTGTGAAGTGTCTACACTATGATATACTAGATTATACTCTGTGTTACTATATTTTTATTAGTTTATTTTATAGAAATATTAGGTTTTGAGCTGCAGAACTCAATATAACCTCAGAATACATAGCTATAGAATTATATTCCTACTGAAGCCTGAAAATGGGCTGTGAAAACAACTAAACTCTTAATTATGATAATTTATAAAATTTTACTAAGATAATTAATAATAAGCATAAAAAACAAGGCCAGTAGATGATCAGAGTCTCAATGGATTTCTGTCCCTAGCATTGACTCTGTCATCACTAAAAGTCAGTTTGCATCTCATTCTGAAAGAATTGTTCAAACAAATTGTTTAAACATATTGATGGTGCTCATTCTAACACCTTAACAATCTGGGCTGTGTATGTGCTTATAGTTTGGAGACTTTAACTATTGAGGAAAGAAAAATCTTCATTTATAAAGCTTCAGGGAGAAACGGGGAGTGGGGAGTTGGACTTGACAGGATTTTCCTTACAAGAAATGAAAAAATACAAGGCAAGGAGGTTATGACATTTTCATTAACGTTGATTTGATGATGCACAGATATTGTTCCTGCCCAAATCCCTCCCCATTTCTAAAAGAGTGCTAGTAAAGATAAACCTAGTCTACTACCAACTTTTCATTTATGTAGATGTTGAGAAACATCACAATTATAAAATACCACAATGGAAAAGCATTCTTTAATATATGTACCAATAAGTTATGAAAATCATGGTGAAACAGACTCCTTTTCTTATTACCACCTATCTTTTGAAAACAATTGCTTTCTTAGGTCCATCCATTTCAGGTACATAGGAAGTAACTCCTGCATTAAGATTCAAGTTTCAATTCAGCCCCATGAACACCTCCTCTTCACGATTTTACTTATGTCTATAGCAGGCATATAATGATCCTAGGAGAGGGAATTAAAGATCAAATGGATTTCACGTCTGAGATCAAAATGCATTGCAAAGAGATAACCCTCTTGGTAATAGTGATGAAAGAAGAGAGGGATTTCCGTAGCCTGGGAAACACGGTCCTGCGTATCTACACAATGATGAGACCCCATGCTCAGCCGCATGCCGTGCAGCAGATCATCAGGTTTATGAAGTGGTTGTTTTGAGAATACTTCTACTGTTTAATCGCAGAGGGAAAAATGCGTCTTACTATATTATTCTTTTCTCATGATAAAAATATGCCTATCACTGAAGGATAATTTAGTTAATAATAAGTATAAAGTATGATAAGAAACGACCACAACCTACTTTGCGTGGAAAGAAATGTGGGATGAGATTTTGCTCTGGCTTAGTAAATTAACGATATATTATTGAAAAGTGCAAAGAATGACAAGTTTTCTTAAATCCTTTTAATACTTTTGTCGTTGCATTTGACTATATACACATATAATAAAATATGAATTTAATTTTTTTCCTCCTTACCTTGCATTTTTCTCTCCCTCCATCCTCCTCTTTCTCTTCCTGTATGTGTGAGTTCTCATAATTTTCTCTACATTTAGCCTCTCCTCATATTGCTAAATACTTAAATCTTCACTATCATTCAAACCCAAAATCAAGTCCTCGGAGATGATTGAATCATTGTGCTCATCTATCAGGTTTCACTAGAAATATTCAAGGGTGTGCCTTCAAAGCGACAAAATACTCATGGCTTTTGGTGAAATCCCTTCACGTTATTTCAGATTGATCAATGAGGTAGAACAAACTCTCAAATGGTTCACTTGTTGCCCCAATACCTCTCATTAAACAATTAGTCACAGTTTGCTTCCAGGGAAGACTGATGTTCCTTCTCATATGCTAAATTCTTTTTAATGTATTACTATTGGGGAGGAGGGTTGGGCACACATGCCAGAGCACATATGTGGAGAGCAGAAGTTAACTGGGTGAAATGGGTAGTCTGCTTCCACCTTTACATGAGCTATGGGGGTTGAATCCAAATCAGCAGGCTTGGGTGTCATGTCCCATTCCTGTGAGCCATCTCAGTGATCCACATATATTAAATTCAGAAGTAATCATTTCATATTTGGGATATGTCTTTTACATCATATTTTTAGCTTTCAAGTCTTGGGCCAACACTTAAATTTGTTAGCTTTTATGAGCTTGGAGTGTATTAAAACTGTATTAATTCTTGTGTGTTTCTGATTTTAAAAATACCTTGAGTAATCATATCTGTTTAGTTTTGGATATGAACTTTAAAAAACTTTTTAACAATTTACCAAAAGTATCCATTAAGATTTGATGAGAATTGTAATATAGCTATATATTATAGTAGAACTTAGATTTTACAACACTATGTCTTCTCTTATGGAAAAGTAAATATTATTATTTTAATTCAAATTTATTAAATATATTTTTCATATAAAACAGTTAAATTGAGGTTACCCTACACAAGATATAATGTTCTTCTCCGAAGCTATTAGTTGACAAAAAGAGAGCTAAGTGCCAGATATGGGATAACTCCATGTGGTCACTTAAATGAGAATGCCCTCCATACATTCATATATTTGAATACTTGGTTCACAGTTGATGGAACTATTTGGAGAGGATTAGAAGGTGTAGGCTTATTGTAGGAAGTATGTCCTGAGGGAAAGGTTGGCCTTGAGGTTTTAAAATCCCATGCCATTCTCAGTTAGCTCTCTTTCTCTGCTATACACTTGTGGATCCGATGTGAGCTTTCTACTACTGCTTACGAATCATGGCCATCCTGCCTGCTGCCATGCTGCCTACCATGTTGATCATGGACTCATCCTCTGAAACTGTAAACCCTCATTATAAAACGCTTTCTTCTCTAAATTGTCTTCTTCATAGTTTTGTTTTGTTTTTGTGTGTTTTGTTTTTTTTTGTGTGTGTATGTGTGTGTTGTTTGTTGTTGTTGCTGGTCTTGTTTTTTGTTTTTGGGTTTTTCATTTGTGTGCGTGGCTCTTTTTTTTTTCGTTGTGGCAATAGAAAAGTAACTAAGATACTCTAATCTCCTAAACAATGTGGCCTTTTGTCATTGCTTTTAGTGGCCCACACAAACTTAATGGTAAGAACTTTGTATTGAACACTATCTTCTTTGTTCATAGGACATGGAAAAAATCAAGTTGGTACTGACTCAACATCTTTTCTGCTACCTACCTTTCAGAATGCAAGAAGGCACTACTCAGGCTGCCAGAGGAACAAAGTCATCAAACCTCTGGCCCAGCTACTGTGAGTTACAACAAGGACTGATGTAGCAAGATGTGCCCATGGATGCAACAGTGGCAATGATTTTAATAGATGTAGACATTTTGTTTCTGCAGAAAGTTGTACTTTGTACATCAGGACACAAAGCCATTATTCCTGAGTCCTCAGGCTCCAGTGAGGACAATTACTACTTTTATTTTAGGAATATTAATGTATCATTAAAGAAGCATATCAAAGTGTCTTCTAAATTCATATCTTTCTACTCATTGATTCTTGTAGCGCTCAGACCTTATCAGAGAAGTGTTTTCTTTTTTATACATAAAATCACAAATGGTCAAAGAGCAGATAGTAAGTCTCCATCAAGTACTCAAACATAAAATGTGCCTTTCTATAAATATTAGGTGGCCCCTGTTAAGACTCAGTGATTATTGTAAAAGAGAGTGAGGAAAGTTGATAAGATCAAATGGTCATGGAGGAACAGGTGGAAACGGTGCCTTCTGGACGTGAGAGGATACCTGCACTCACAAACTCGTAAGAGCTTTGTTTCACTCCAGAGACTTTCATGAGATCAAGCCAGTCAACATTCCGAAATGGAAGGGGAAAGGACTTACAAATCTCTAGCCCTAGCTGAAGAGCTATTCACAATTGATGACTTTTGGGAGAAAACCAGTTGTATGGGTATGACCTCTAGGAGGTCAATCAAGCCCTAGTTATATGGTAAAAAATACATAAGTAATGTACAACAAATACTGGAGTTGGTGGACTATAAAAATGTAAACATAAAGTTGAAGTGAGATAGGGATATGAAGGATAGAAGTGGAAGATGTTAGGAAGATTATATGTTGAATATAATTAAAGAACTTTGTACTAGTTGGTTTTGTGTGTCAATTTGACACAAGCTGGAGTTATCACAGAGAAGGGGGCTTCTGGTGAGGAAATGCCTCCATGAGATCCACCTCTATGGCATTTTCTCAATTGGTGATCAAGGGGGGAGGGCCCATTGTGGGTGATGCCATCCCTGGGCTGGTTGTCTTGGGTTATATAAGAAAGCAAGCTAAGCAAGCCAGGAAAAGCAGGCTAGCAAGACACATCCCTCCATAGCCTCTGCATCAGCTCCTGCTTCCTGACCTGCTTGAGTTCCAGTCCTGACCTTCTCTGGTGATGAACAACAACATGGAAGCATAAGCTGAATAAACCCTTTCCTCCCCAACTTGCTTCTTGGTCATGATGTTTGTGCAGGAATAGAAACCTTGACTAAGACAACATTGTACACCAATTTGAACTTTTCAAAGAATGAATAAAAATATATTGTTAAATTTTCATTTACTTCCATTATTTACTCTTAGTAAAATCATATAATTGTCTCCATGTAGGCATTTCACATTGCTTATTAACTTTCTTTCAAAATAATTATTTTCAATGCTGTATGTATGAGGTAAAATTAATATTCTTATCTATCCTGCTTGACTATAAAAATATATTAATTTTTCTTATTTGCTTGTATCCTTGTTAAAACTGTTATTAATTTGTATAGTTTTCAATTTGTTTTCCTGAGATTTTTCAAGAAAGCTAGTTACATTATAATTTATTGTTTTCTTTTTCTTAATTTGCTTTTGGGAGAATTATGTTAAATGTGTTTGTGTAGAAATGCTCATTTCAATGTGCAGGTGTCCAGTGAGTCCTGAGGAAGGCATAAGATCCCCTGGAGCTGAACTTACAGGTGGTTCTGAGCTACCTTACATGGGGGCATGAAATAAAGAGCTTTCTTTCTTTGATCTTGGTGACAAGTTCATCCATCCTGTTGCTGGCAAGGCTGCACTCATATACTGATATTACAACTAGCTTCTTTGGGCTTCAAATATAGGCTGAATATCAATGGTTCACTAGGTATCTTTCTGGCCATCAATATCTGATTAGAACTGCTGAGACATCCATTCTAGTGGACTGAGCAACTACTATGCTTTTGTTTTCTCTGGGATGGTGGTATGGTGACAGGCTTTATTGTATTATCCTGATCATATTATGTAAGAAAATTTCATAAAAAAAAACAGGTTTTAATACATATTCATTCTACTGATTCTTTCCCCTACAAATGCATGACTAATAGATATTTTCATACTTGGTACTTACAGATGAAAGTTCTCTATAAATGTATTAGAACTACTTTTTTGGCTTAATGTTGAGCAACATTGTACATCATTTTTGGAGACTGGTCATTTGTATGCATTCATGAGGGAATGATCTAATCAAATCTTTATCCATTTTTCTACTCGTCATGTGTCTTGATACTACAGTGTGAAATTTTGCATGTACTGGGGCCTGCACTCTAGTATGAATTAGATATGAACTCTCATGCATTGCACCCATATGCATGTATTATAATAGGTATTATCACTTGGTTCCAAGATGGAGGCTTACTTGTGGAATAGTCTAGAAGTTTTAGACATGCTTTACCTAGTAGGTGTAGGGCCACAGGACTGCAGATATGGAGCTTATGTGCTGCAATCCAGACCTCTCTCTATGGCCTTATCTTATCTTGGAACGAGGAGAAACCATAAGCTAAAATAAATTACTCCTCTCTTTTGTGGTTTGAGTGAGAAATGTCCTCCAGAGGCTCAGATATTTAAACTGTTTCAAGAGATTAGGGAACTTTGGGCATGTGGAGACTTGGTAGAAGAAATGCATCACTAGAGACAGTTTGGGGAGTTTATAACCTTATTCGGCTTCCAGTTCCTCTCTCTGCTTCTTGTGTGTGGTTAAAATATTATGTCTTAGCTTTTTCCTTCAGCTTCTTGGAACCATACACCTGTACCATCACTACCACAGGGCTAAAATAAACTACAAATAATTCACTGTAAGTGATAGCCATTTTAAATTAGAGTATTTAGATTTGTTTAATGTAGATACTTTTAATTTCTTCTGAATCTTTATATAAAGTTAATTCCAGTTATTCAAGATGCAGCAATGACACTAAAGGAAAGGATTCCTTTTTTATTATATTACCTTCCCTTTCTTTCACCAAATTTAACAAATTCATCCATTGCTTTCTGTTTTCACAAAGCTTGACTATTATTTTTTATAAATGTATTCTTAGAGACTCCTTATTACAGTTATGTATACATTAATTTTATCTTTACAGGAAAGAGATCTATGATCAAGATAAGCTGATGGGACTTTCAATCTTTAGTGATCTGAATATATGCCTGATAGTTATTCATATTCTGTGCCACATTGGTAACTAAGATTATGTTTTCATATTAGCTACTTTCTGTTTTAACATTTTCAATTTCTTAGTACTATTTGACTGAATAAAATAATGTCTCCTCTAACCATTACGTCTTCTACTATATCAATAAAACAACTGTGTATATATTGACCTAATATAATAGGGAATGTATAAATATTAATCAGTGAATCATTTGCATAGACTATATTCTTGTGATTTATTTAAGCATACATTACTGTAAAATTCTTACAGGTTGTAGTTTTATTTGCATTATTTTTAATTATTTGTATGGTGTGCATCTGTGTGGAGATATTTGAACATAAATTCAAGGACCCATGGAGAGAAGAAGTGTTAGATCCTCTAAAGCTAAGTTACAGGCCTTGTGAGCCTCAACATGGGTGTAAAGATAATCCCTTCGGTGGTTTATAAAATGGGCCATTCTTATGTAAGTAACACACAGTTCCTGTTTGAAGGAAGCTTAGTCTTCTCTGCTGTGAAATCTTGAGGTCACTGGAGGTGTTAATTCTCAATCTGATAAACTGGCAATAAACTGAATTATGAAAAACGGTGTATATTTGTTTCTACATGTATCTATGTGTCACACACAGATATGATTCAAGACTTTACAAGGAATTTTTTTTTCTTCCTCTTGAGCTAAGTTACTTCAAGATGACATCTTCTGGATATATCAGGACAGTAACACATATGAACTCACAGTACAAAACCTGTGTATCCCTATGCCAAACCAAGTCCCAGTTGGAGAGGGGAATTTGGCATGATGTTACACCATTAGATGTGGTGTTATCAGCAATTATTAGTTACTGGAAGAGGAAGAATCAGTTTTTGCTACAGTTGTAGCTCCAGGTATGTCATTCATGTTCTGCTGGAAGATCACACATTCAAACATGCTTGTGCAGCACAAATTGGTCTTGAAGCAGGGAGAAATTGAGTGAGTAAAGAAACGGCAAGACCTGGAAAGAATTGCAGCCTGGGTCCTTTGGGGAAAAATGACACTAATTATGGAATGAAAAACTAGTTTTATGTAATAAAGGGTTGACAAAACCTTCATGCTTTAAAACTATCTCATAAAATTTATCTTGAAATGAGCTTTTGTGGTGATTTTTAAACAATATGTAAATGAACCGGGAACAAAAGCAGCAGAAAAGAGGCACATTTCTCAATGTATCAGGTACAATATTTCTCAAATCCATACCTTTCACTTAAGACAAAAATCCCAGTTAGTATTTTCTTTAATTTCATTGTTTATATTTGAATATACATGTATAGTTCAGCAAATCCCACTTGAATGATGAAGCAAAGCCCCCAGAGTATACCTTTCAGAATAATTAAATTGGACATTTGTTTTTAATGTTTTATTTAAAATTTGGTTTTAAATTTATTTCTTTTATTTTAGTTGCAAGAGTGTTTTGCCCACACACATGTATGATTCTGTGTATGTGTGTGTGTGTACGTGTTTGTGTGTGTGTATGTGTGTGTGTTTTCATATATATGTACCATGTGGGTACTTGGTGCTCACAGTTGATGTCAGATCCCTAAAACTCAGGATTTGGAGTTTAAAAAAGTCAGTAGTCACCATGTGCATTCTAAGAAATAAACCCCTATCTTATGCAGGAATCAGGGCACATACATGCTGAACCATTTCTCCGGTCCTAAAATTGAACATTGAAATAACACAACATACATTCATTAATGAACACTTTCAAAACACTAGTATTCCTAGCTCACAGATATAAGTGATTGGAGAACTTGAATTATTTTGATATTGAATAATAATGGAAAGATAAAGGAACTCCAATTAGTGTCACATCACCTCTAGGAGGTGCATTAAATTCAGGCCCAAGTTCCATTATTTGCTCTGGGAAACAATAACTTATTGGAAGGTTAGTTTGTGTCCCCTTCCTCCCGGAACCGTTTTGCTTTGTGGCATCAAATTTCACAATTCTAATTAAACAATGATGTACATTACAATCTGTTTATTATTCTCCCTCTTTCTTCACAGTACTTAACCTCGTGAAGGGCAAGGTTCCTGTGTATCACCCCTTTATCACTGGACAGCATCCTACTGGGACAGAATTGGAACATGGTCAATCTTTCTTGAATGAATTAGCCAGATAATAAATTGACAGAAAAATGCTGAGAGAACAAGACCCATTGGTATGTTCCACATTCACATGGTTTGTGTGGCCAGTGGGTTGTAAAGCACCAGTAGTTACTGCTTTCTCAAGGGCAGGCAAGGGATGGCCAGTGACAAGGACTAGAAAAAATTCGTATCCCTCTTTCTTCATCATGGATACTTTCTTTGAGACATTTTTCCTTCTCATCAGAATATAAAACAAATAAAACTGACTTGTGAATTAAGTTAAAGAGCAAAGAGATAAAGTGAACTGTTTAATAGCCTCCTTGCACTGGCTCCCACTCAAGTCTTTGTTTTACATATGGAGAGCAAGCAAGAGCTTTGATACCTGCCTGTTGCCCCTATCTCCACTCAGTCTAGTGTTTCATTGGTTTTGTTTTTAGATAGGTCTACTGTTAGAAGCCATCTAAGAAAGGTTATGGCTAGAAAGTAAGTTTTCTGGAGATGAGCCACCATTTTGCATGGCTGCGGTGGGTGCATTCTGAGATTCAGGATCGTCACAGACTTCATCTCAGGATTGCTTCTTTTTCCTGATGTGCCTTTCCTGCCACTATTACATAGTCTATGATCCTTGGGCATCAGCCCACCATATTAGACAGATGTCCTGCAGAATCAATATGAAAATATACCTTCATGCAGTAATGTTGCATAGATGAATTGATGATTTCATAATTCTTGATCATGATTTTATAGAACTCCTAAATTGATATAAGTAATCTCAAGCCCCCTATAGAATAAAAGCTGCAACTATAACTCTGTAAACCATCAGGTTTCATGGGCTAATTGCTTTAATAAAAGAAAGCAGGCTTGGAACAAATTTATAATCAAGTAAAGCATTTCTTGTAGGTTAAGAATGAGGCCACTGTCTGGTAACTAAATGTCATAAACTGGGAACAGGTAATATATTGTAGATGCAATGACAGCAAATACATGATTGACAAGTATATCTATACAAAATTTCAACATAATATAATATAAGGCAGATCAGATGATCTGTCTCTTGACAAAACCATGCTAACTTATGACATAAAAATTATTGCTTTAAACTTCTAATGAAGTGATGAAGCTAGTAACAGATAATGAATGTTTAGTAAGGTACTAGTCTTAATGAAAAGCCATGTAAACAATTCTGCAGGAACTCCTAAAACCTTACCAATCTATGACATGAACTCCTGCCTTAAACTTACTCTGAACTTTTGGAATGTAAAAGTGCTTAAAAACCCATGTGATCAGTTATCTTGAAAAGTTATAAAAACTAAAAACAAAAATAAAGTGTTGATTTAGCCCTTCTCCCTTCATCCAGCATGTATCTCTGTGTGTACTTGACTTCCTTTCATTCATTCTTCCTTTTTTATTCTTTTCTCTCTGGCTCACTAAGAGTTAAGCAAATCCAAGACTCTTACTTGGCCAGGGAGAGGCCTAACTCAAAGAGAAAAGAACCCAAGTACCTAAACTGTTTTCCCCCTAATTTCCTGCTGTGTTGTGGATATCCCAGGGGCTTTTTGTATTCTGCTAATTCTGCCCTCCTGTGAGGGACTTCAGACAAGGAGTGAGTTACACCTGTGACTTCTTGTGAACCAATCCCTTAATGAATAAAGGAGCCAATCACTGGGTGTGTAGGAGGGACTTCCGGTCAGAGAGGAGAAGAGAGAAGGAAGAGGAGAGAGAGGGTCCTTTTGGAGTGGCGACAACAGATAAGTAAGATGTAGCTGCTAGAGTCTCCTGGCATCATGGCGGATCCACAAGGATTTGCCACCAGAGGAATCAGATTTTGATAAGGCTTTTAAGATTAGGCTTTAGTTGTTGCACCCAGAGATTGAATTACTATTGTTTCTGAGATAGGTTTGTGTTGCGTTTTCCTTCATGCAGTGGCTTATCTGGGTTCCAGAAAGAAAGGTACAACAGCAAAGTGTGGGTCTGCCTGATGTGCACCACAGAGGCTATGAGGGTATTGAAGCATGGGACTGGCATGGTAGTAACCTGCCAGTGGGAACCTAGCAAGCTAGGTGGAGAGATCATGGAGTCTGAGTCAGAGCTCCATGAGATAAAAGCAGGTTGGCCATTGCTCACCAGTGCATAGCTGGCTAGCCCACTGGGGCTGAGAGAACCAGGGCATAGTGTAGGAACATGCTATATATTCCTTCTTTTTTAATATTTCCCACAACACTGCTGCTATCAGCAGGAGTAAAATTGCCAGAAGCCATCATCTTTGGCCCAGAATAGCAAGAAAGAGTTAAATTGCCAATAGTTAGCAGCTTTGACCCAAGTTACTGACACTATACTCCTCACAGCCTCACTGGGTATCTAACTGTTGGGGCAGTGCCCTGACATTTTTGTCTATCCTGCTTTCTTCTTAGCACCTAAGAAACAGGGCAATCAGACACAAAGAGAAAATATGGTATTTGGCATTTTGGGTCCCCAGTTCAAGCTAAATGTTTTTAATTTATGATAATATTGTTACTCTAAAGTCAAAATTAGAAAGAAATTGAAGATGGAATAAATTTTGCATTCTAGAGAAATAACTGTCACATATAACATATACTAAATCAAATATTATGGGTGTGTGATATAGTTCCATTTTGAAGTGTTGATAACACTGAGCCCTTTCAAATGTAATTCTATCCCACAATTTCTACATAATCAACAACTACTGGACACTGATCTCAGCTTTGAAACATACCCCTACAAACATTATCTTATACTCAATATCTGATAAAATAGCTCAAGTTTCATGTCCAGACCAGATGTGCTTCTGATTATATTGGTACACAGTTTGAAAATCAGAATCCTCACCATTACTCCAGCACAAACTTAATTTTTACCAAAACACACTGCAAAGTATTTATATCAAGGAAATTACAGTTGCATTTATCCAAAATACAATGGAGAGTGGCAGTTTTGAATTTTGGTTCCTGCACATTGACCTTTTTTCTCTGACAGTATATCCTTCCTCTTAACATAATAAGGGTCAGTCATCTAGGGAACATCTTATTTCTGGATATTTGAATAAGGATCCTTTGTTCCTCGGGACTCATAGCCAGGGAAGGCAATACAAAAAAAGAATACTTATTCCAGAGGGCAATTTTCACAAACGTTGTAAAAGGCAATTTTTGTAAGTATCATGTGAAATTAAGATAATGCTCCAGTGTACCTGTAGAGATATTAATGAACTCCCAGTGGGGCATTATTAAGTTCACAGTCAGCAGTAATTTTGCTCTTCCTTCTTATTAAGCTTTATTGATATGGATCCCCCCAAAAGAGAAAATGGTTGAATAATCCTTTCAGGCTTATTCCTTGAAGTATCACTCCTTTCATTTTATAATTATGTCCTCCACAGATGCCATCTTTTCTCATATTAGGATAGCTGGGCAACTATCCTGAGTCTTAGCAGCATTTTTGCTCAACTTCTGAAAGATCATTACAACTTTTCATTTAGTTCTAACTCTGTAATTTTACACAACTTCACTCACAATAGATATTGCCAGATTTTCCAACTCCATTTCCACACAATGTTTATTTCTTCAGTTTTATGTCATCAATGAGCTTCAGTATTTTCTTAATGTATATTTATTCTCCTGAGGCCCAAGAAGTTTTCTGGAGGTAGGAGCTGCAATGTATGTTAGGCTACAGAACACGTTTAAAAGTATGATAATTGTTTCTTTTATGATTTTCTAAGTCCATAGATGAAAGAATGGGATATGAGTATCAGCAACAATAGCTGTGGTTTTATCAAGCTAAACACACTACCCAGGACCATTTCATATTTACAAAAGAGGTCAACTAAATGATTCCAAGATTCATTTCAGGATAAAATGATACAAAGTGGAAATTATACACCCCCCACTCACACACCCCACTGTGTTTCTTGCTGAGACAAGCTCTACAGTTAAGCTTCTGTAGAGGCTCTCTATGGAGTGAAATGGGCTCTAAAGACTTCTGTAGGTTATAGCATGTCTATAGCTTACACAGTATTCAGTATAAGCACCTGAAGGTCCTTTTCTTTCCAGTGTTGTACTACCAACATTGTGGGCATTATGGAGATATGCAAGATAAGGAAGAAATTATATACTGTAAACAGAATTCCTATTTGTCCTTAGATAACCATAATACAAAGAAACAAAACCAATTCAAAGCAATAATTTATTTTTATGCTTTTTATATTAGCCATGACTATACCCTTGATCCCTTTCAGCTTTCAAGACCTGAATAAAAATCTTGTGCACTAGACACTGAATGTGGAATATTGAGACTGTCACTAGCAATATCAATGTCAAATAATCAGAGTTTCTTAATCTCATTTCCACTCTTATGTGTGGACAGAGGATCTCCCCACTGTAAAGTAGGGCACTTCCTAACCTGTACCTTCAAGATGTTAGTAGCATATCCACCAGTTATCACAAGTGAAATGTGTCTAGGGACTGAGGAAGCAAATCAGTAATAGAGGGCATGCATACCACACTCTAGTTTGAGCCACATACTTTAAGGAGTTGGGTAAGGTAACCACAGGAAAATGCAAAATACTCCATTGTGGGTAGAGTATGAGAGGATACAAGTGAGCAACATGATCTCATTTCAAAATCACCAGCTGAAGTCCACAAACCAGAGCCATTGCACAATTTCAATCATGGCACCAAAATCACAAACTATAAGTGAAAAATAAACTGTTTTAATGTCTTATATTTTTGTTTTTTCTGTGATTACTTCCCAACACTCTAGCTGTGTTTCTTAGCTCCCCTTTGTCATCTGGTCACTCAGAGGAATGACTACAGCACTTCCTTAGGATACATCTAGGGATGTTTGAAAATGAAGAGGCAATATCCAGATGAGAAAGACACATATGCATTCACCCTTATATTATCATTTATTTAAAGATGGTTTACTTGGTAGAGTTACTAATTCACTAATTCCTCCCCTTTTTAAATAAATTGCTTTCTTATTGGTCCATTTTTCCCTCTGAAGTGATCATAGGGAACAAAATCTCTTGTCTAGTAATAGAAGAATGGTTAGTCATAAGATTCTGTGGAAAATAATCCCTTGTGACTTAGTTCCCATAATATGATACTGTATCACTGTGGTGGCAAATTTTGGTTTAACCAACAAATATTATAGCACAGTAATTGTGAGATCTAGACAAGTCCATGAGCTCCTGTGACATAAAGAATGCATCAGTAATACCACAAGAGCTGCCCTATGCTGGATGGGTGATAGAAAACACAGCATTCATAGAAATATTTGACTCAATCTCTTCTCCCCCCCAGAATACTTATGTTCATTTACTGGTTGTTGTTCTTCAGAAACATCTCAGCAGGAAACATTGACCTAAACAGAATACAAAGGGTCACTGAGACTCAAATAAATATTGAATGTTGGGAATTTTCAAAAGATGCAGGAGACACGTATTACCAAGCTGATCTTGAGAAAGAAGGTAAATTTCTACCAGCCACAGAACAAATGACATATGCCTCCCAGTAAAGACAGAAGGCAAAAATGAATAGGTAGAGCAATGCAGACCTGGGATTTGTTTGAAGAAATTCAACAAATGTGTCTAGCTTGAGAGTAGAATCTATGATCCCACTTGATTAGCATCCAGAGCAGATTATGTGGCAACATAATCAAATGAAAGTTTCATTTAATTTCATTTGGATTCTTATGTTATTATAACTACACTACCTAATAAATAAACATAATCTATCAACCATACATTGCTACACTCTTGGAAGAACAGAGAGCTCAAGAGCTACTAAATCCCAAATACATCTGATGTAATAGCTCCCTAAGAAGCATGTCCATAAGCTACAGGGATCTCTCTGTAAGGATTCAGCTAGAGAAAGAATCATTGATTGTTCCACTTGGTCTGCAGTAAGGGTGCACTCCTTTTCCATGCAGGCCCTGAAATAGGCCACTCCCTGATGCTCCTGGCAATAGAGAATTTTCTCATTTTGATGAAAAGATCTTTGCCACCTGCAAATCACGAGCACTGGTGAATTAAACAAAGTTTACCGTGTGTGTAGCTATTTTTCTCTTTACCTTCCTTCTTAGCTACTGAGTGAGAAGATAAACATAGAGAAAGAATAAAGGGAACAAATTACAAATTGTAAAATTTTTGCAAAGCAAAGTCTTAGACATCTAGGGCCAATAGATCCTGATCATATTTGTGTGGGGTGTGTGTGTTGTGTGTGTGTGTGTGTGTGTGTGAGAGAGAGAGAGACAGAGAGAGAGAGAAACAGAGAGAGAGAGACAGAGACAGAGAGAGAGAGACAGAGAGAGAGAGACAGGGAGACAGAGAGAGAGGTGGGGGGGAGAGATAAACAGAGACAGACATCCAGACAAACAGAGACATGGAGACAAAGAGACTGAGAGACAGAGACATAGAGACAGCATAAGAGGAGAGATACAGAGAGACTAAGAAACAGATGTAGAGCAACAGGGAAAGAGAGAGGGATTGAGAGAGAGAGAAAGAGAGAGAGAGAGAGAGAGAGAGAGAGAGAGAGAGAGAGAGAGAGAGAGCGCACAGAGGGAGGGTGAGGAGAGCCATAGAGTAAGAGGTAGGAGAGCACAATGTTCTGCCATAAAATTTCAAGCTAATGTAGCTCAGTAGCCTCTCCTTTTCAGAAATGTTGATTTGTTCTAGAACCTTTCACTTTTCGCATCTCCTTCCCCAGATCCTACAGTCTAAACTTTTGCTATCATATCTCCTGACACCTTATCATCTTCCAATTATGATGATTGCAACTTTTTTTAAAATGTAATTGCATTTCTCCTTGACTGCTCCCCTTTGAGAGTGAGGGAGACAGGGACTGTTCTCTGTGGCAGCTTGACCTGGTGTGTTTGTAACAAGTTTGCTTCAGGGAAGAGTTTGGAAAACAGCTACATATCTATGTGATACAGTTTATTTTTAAAGGGAAGTCTTGCTCGGACCTGAGCACTCTGTCCTCTTTCTGACCTTGTCTTTTAGACCTGAGGTTAAAAGGAACCTGCTAATAGATTACACATCCCATAGGGTCAAGGATGAGGTACTCCTGCTAATGGCTCAGATCTTTCCCTTCTAAGAATTTAATGATGCTTAGATGGTAAAAACAATTTATATAAACTTACAATGTCATAGAGGTAGCAAGAAATAGTTACCTCCCATTGTTTATATTATCTATACGCAACTTTCAAACCACATATTCTTCATATGTCAAGCTATTAGTCCCTCAGTATATTAGTTCTCTTTCATTGTAATGCATATTTCTGAATACTTAAGCAGTTGTATAAACTAGTTTGAGTGTAGAAATAAAAAGATCCATTGTCCATTCTTTTCCTATAAGATAGATAGGTTACCATTCCATAGCGGGGATAGCATCCTTGGCTCTCAAGAAGCCATTCTTTGTATTTCTGCTCTGTCTTCTTGGCACATCCATTTTACTGTTAGTTTCATCCTGAATCCCACAGTCCTGCTGAGGCAACAATGACTATGAACATATTCTAGGGAGTGAGACTGCCGATGTGGGAAAGAGTTAAGTGTCCCCCCCCTCCAGACAGTTGTTATTCCAGGACACTGTCTCATCTCCCACACAATGCTGTTACCTACGTGTCATTCTCCAGTGCTGTCTCTTGATTCAAACCTAGTTTCAAAGAGAGATTTTTGAAAAGTCTAACTTTTGTCAGGCATCTTACTAATCTCTCAAGCATCGAAAATATTCAGTGAAAAAGGTAACACAAAGAAAGAAATAACTCATTTTTGTGTAAGTTTGGACAACATTAATTGGGTTTAGTGGGTAATAACAATAATAACGATAAAAAAATACAGCATGAATTTTAGAGTGGGACATGTTGGGGAAGGGAATTTTGGGGGAGTTGAGGGGAGAAATGTTGGAGGATAGGACCATTTTTCATTGTATACATGTATGAAAAATTTACATGCAAAAAGTAATGAAAGAAAAGAAAATTTTAAAAAATAACTAAAAACAGAAGGCAATTAACTTTTGACACAGTCAAGAAGACAGGTAAGAATTGGATGAATATAGGCCCAGGCTAGGAACTTCTAAGTAGGTAAAGAAGGAGGAGTCGCTAAACCAATCTTCAAAATAACTTCACAAAAGGCAAAGAAGTCAAAGCTAACAGACAGTCTTTCCCTACCTATAAGTCGATGCTAATTACAAGAAAAGGATGACGCTGAGCACATGAATCCCTTGAAATGATTCTGAACCATGCCGCCACTTTCATGGACACATTCTGGGAAAGCCGTGAGCATAATGGCACAGCCCTGACTGTGCCAGGATCTTCCTGTTAGCATCTGCAAGTGGTCACCAGAAGAATTCAACCGTAGGCCAAAGACTCTTTTAAAATGAGTTAGTACCATGCAGGTTTAAGATGCATCCATGGAGCTGGCCATTGTCATCCACACCCAAAAACCCACCACACAAGAGGCAGAACTATGGGGATGGTGTGTATAAGGCCATTTAAATCTATGTTATAAGACCCTGTCAAATGAGGAAATAAACTATTAATGCAAAGATCATTTACTTCCAACCTTTGTGTAAAGAAAATGTTATGGTAAGTTATTGAACTCTATGCTTTTTCTACCATAATAGTCTTCTATATGTTGAAAAGTTAGATCATTTAATTTACATCATTTGAGGAATTAAAATGTCATATTCAATGTTTAGAGAAAAAAATTTATTGCTTAATATTTTCTGTTCTTGCAGTGGACACAGTTTCAGTTCTCAAAACTAACACAGCAGCTTACAAGTGCCAGTAAATCCAGTTCTAAGGACCCAGTACCCTTGGATCTTCATATACACAATGCATGTGTCTATGTCCACACATGAGAATCTAGATACATACATTTCAAAGAGTATACACATATACACACTTGAGTTGGGGAGAATAACACTGTTACCAAAACCAGTCACCTGGAATTTAACATAAAGCATGAGCAAGGAAAACAATGCACTGAATTATTAATTTATTTTTATGATTAGGTCAGCATGTACTGGCCTGCCCCATGCAAACCGCATCGGGTTAGATACATACTGTCAATGACTGTTCTGTGTTGTAATGGTGAGTGGATCTACAGGAATTAGCTTGATCCTATCTCTGCTCAATCTCTTCCCTGTGCACATCAATTGATCCATGCTGGTAAAAAACAGCTCTATAGGTACAAATACAAACGTTTGCATGCATAAGAGGTTTGCTGTGATTGGTATAAACATACTTTATATATTCTTTATATACAACTGTCTGTTCAGCTCAGTCTCTGAATTGGCTGACAGTCTGCTATGCAGCCTCTTCAGGTATGGCAACATTAGTCTCAATAATAGGTTTCTCTTGTTCATTTCTGATCTGGTACCATGAAGAAATACACAACAAAGAGAGTGAGAGAATGGTGGTAATAGAGACAGTGAAGAAAGATGAATAGCAAAATTGTTGCACAACAAGCTGTGAAAGGGCAGACAGCATGCTGCAGAAACAGCTACAGAAGAGGCTGAGAGACTGGTGGGCAGCACTAGGGATGGAGCAGCAGTAGCAGCCATAACAACAAGAGACAGAAAAACAGGAGAGTAACCAAGGCAGGAAGACAGGGGCTTGCAGAAGTTGAGAAGTAAGCAGAGAATCATTCACTCAAGAGGGCTAGAAGGCAGTGAGAAAACAGAAAAGGAAAACTGCCGGCTCTCAGTTCTGGGAGATGTCCAAAGATCTGCCTAGCCTCTGTGATCAGGAGCTGCAACAAATTCTGCAGGAATCCTCATGCCTAGACTTACCAGGAAGGTAGGTTGTTAATATCTGCTAGAAGTTTTCATGTACACTTTCAAAGATGGTAATAAACAGCAGTCCTGTCCAGCTATGATGCCCATGAACTACAATAATCACCATCATGACATGATAACCATAATATTTAACAACAATTCAGTAGTAACATTCATACCTTGGTAGTAACCAACTGGTCTTTAATTGGATTTAAAAGCCAATCAACAAGAGGAAATAATGCCTGGTACCAGAAGCCTAACCAATGATGCAGGTCTAGTAAGTCATGGATCTCGGAGGAGAACCAGCAAATATCATTTTATTAAAATAGCACAATGCCTAATGATACTCTGAATATTTGTTCTTCTGCCCAGAGATAAGCTTAGCCCTTACCCAAATACATTATTTAACAAACTTAATTTACTTGCCATAATCGAAAATGTGTGTGTAGGGTAGGGTGGGAGAGAAGTGACAGACAGAGAGTAGACTTCAGTAGAAAATGAATATATTAACAGTAGAGAAAGAAAAAGAAGGTCAGATGGGAAGAGAGGAAAAGAAATCAGAAATAAGGCTATCTCAATAGTTTTCTGAGACATCCAGGTCTGTGTCAAACTAGGATAATTTAAAGTTCCTTATGTTGTTAATGCTAACAAAGTCAGTCAATCTGTCTCCCATAAAGTTTAAGTAAAATGCTATGTAAGAAACAAAATATTGACCACCAAGACAGCATGGCAAGATCTAGGCAGATCAAAAGGGTCAGCATTCTTTCAGCCACATGACCATCTTCTGATCTAAGTCAAGAAAGCACAGCTGGTTAGCATCTTTGAGCTATTCCTGAGAAAGTTTTCCTATGTTCCCAGGATGTGACAATCCTGTTTGATTCACCGGAGTACAAGAGAGTCTGATTTTTTATGCTCCCATTTCCTGACACTGCACAGAACACATTATAATTAGGAAAACACCTGAGGGAAAGGTGACAATTCAGTTGTCCATTTTTATAGATAAATCCAATTTCTACCAGCACAAGTAATTCACTCTCAAAATAGATACCTAGAAGATGTGTAGTTGGCTGGTTCACTGCCCTGAGAAAAATACAATTGCTAAGATGACAGCAACCACAATAGCAGAAAATGTGAGTCCTGTAAATATTGTCATGGCCAACAAGTCTCTAAAATAGGTAGGGAGTGATACATAAACAGCCATTTTGCAGAATATCCCTCCAAAGGCAAACTAAAGAGCAATGTCAGCAAATTGAATATAGCTCAACAGGGTTCTCACTGCTAAATGAGAATAAGTGTTCAAAAGCCAGAAAATAAGCAAATAGGCAGCCTGTGATAGGGAGATTTATAAAGCCTAGTCTGGCTTGAGAGTTTAGCTCAGGGTGGATCAAAAACATGTTATAACCTTATCTTTAGTCATTTGGAGGAAAGCTCTAAAAATCTTTTACCCAAGAAGATATATTTAAGTCTCAGATTAATTTTTCTCACCATGGGCAATCTTTATTCTATGTATGCACTACAGCAAGTATAGACAAAAAGCAGAATGGTGCAAAAAATTAATAATAGTAAAGCTAAAATGTATTAAACTTAGACTAGTTTACTTGTGTTTCAGATCAAAAAGCAATATTAACTCTGTCCATATGACTTATATAGTACACACACACACACACACACACACATATATATGTATATTTCATTACTGTCTGAAACTATCATAATTTCTCTCTTTCATCCATTTTCTTTCTTTTCACAAAATGTTCATTTTTAGAGGAAAGATATATATAAGTGGATCTATTAATCAGTAGCTGAGCCCTTACCCATTATTAAAGATATGTGTAGTTTTTATAATATGGAAAAATTAAATAGGTTAAAATTTTCTTTGTCATTCATGACCAATATATAGGTATTTTCCATTAAACAACCTTTAGACAGCCTCAATCAAAGTTGCTATGAGATAGTCATGTTTGAAATTTGTGTGTGCACATGTGTGTAGAGCATGTAGTGCATGTATTTTTATAGATATGTGTGCCTGTGTGTGAAATCAAAGGCCGTCTGATACATATCATAGAGACTTTCACTAACATTCTGTACCTTAATAATTTTTATTTACTTCCATACTCTTTTACTGGGAAACTATGCCAAATATTGAAAAGGAAAAAGCATTTCAAGGACATTTCCAGAAGTTTGAAGGGGTGAAACTCCCCAACTCATAGGTGCCCACAATGATGTCAAAATAAAGACTACATACAGGCTGTCTCATTGATCCTAGAGTGCAAAAATTAGCCAGGGAGCTATTTAGAGATTTCCAGGCATTCTTCTTCTCCTGTCCATAGCACTAGGCTTATGGATGTGAGCAGACACAGGCAGCGTTTTTTATTTGGGTCTTGAGGATCCGAACTCTCTTCCCAATGCACAGCAAGAGCTGTCTAAATTCATTTGTTTTCTTTCCTTGACTCAAAATTTTGGTTCTAAGAATTCATCCAAGGTTTCTTGTCTTTAGTTTTTGTGTTTCTCAAACTGGGATGCTTCTTTAAAAAAACTAGTATTAGAATAACGGAATGTTGAACTACCACAAAACCAATTGTTATCTATGACTGCTCCAGCAGAGATAAAGGCTCTATTTCCAGGGTACTAGCTGTGTGAGGGACACAAACAAGAAATTGGTTAATGGAACAGGTTAAGACATATGTGGGACAAGATAAGGAATTTAAGTTTTGTAGAGGGCTGGAGAGATAGTTCAGTGGGTTAGAGAGTTTCTTCTCCTCCAGGGGCCTTCATTCAGTTCCAAATTCCCAACAATCACATCAGGCTGTTCACAGCAACTTACGTTGTTACTCTAGCTCCAAGGTATCTGACCTCTTCTTCTGGTCTTCACAAGTGTATACACATACACACACACACACTCACACACACACTCACATACAGGCACACACACATGCCTCACATTTGCATATTTGCTTGTAGAAAAAGAGATAACATATACATTTTCAAGAAAATAACAGTCTCAGAATGAACTGCATTAAGATCAGATTATGTGTACAATACAAACAGAAAAGTATCAAGAGAGATGTTTTCAATGGGCTAGAATATCAATACAGGGGAATGTATACTGTTCTTTTAGATTTAACAGGTGTTGACCACCAAGTCTAATATTAGATGCTACAATGAGGTCCCAGTTGGACTAAGTAGCAGAGAGCACAAAGGATGATCATTGAGGGGTGATAGGAAGGGAAAGACACAAAGAAGGGGAGTCTTCAGTATATATATAAACTGCTTCACTGAGTGTCATCAGAGTATAATGAAAATGATCTCTGCCAGTATGTTTCAGTACATATCTCAGGTCCTTAAAGGGAATATACAACAGCCAGATTTGTCAGCTGTCACACTAACAGCCCTATATATCACCCTCCCCTCATTGTGAAGCACAGAGGCTGAAGAAAACAGCAGAATATTCCATCTCTGGTGATGAAACACTGAAGTTAATTTAAGTAGGGGCACAGGGATGAAAAGGGAGTAGAAAACAGAGAACTGATTTCTCACTATCTATGAATTATACACTTACTGTGTTCACAGGTGTTTCCACTCACAGTCCTTCTAACTGACCTTTTTTCACTGAGCTGAGCTGAGGTTCAGAATTTCCAACTGCATCCCAACAAACAAAACAAAACAAAACAAAACAAAACAACAACAAAAGCAACAAAGGGATTTTCCAAAATTCCTAAGCAAGTAAAACTTCCCATGGCTTTCTGGCTGCCCTCATACTCACATTCAAAGTGGTAAATAACCCCTCCCCTCACAGAAGCATTTCCTAAGGGCTTGTTAGCAGCTCCTTTATCCAATTTATTCTGGACTGAAAAGCTAAATCTCACCTTTAGAAAACAATGTGTATCTACTGGCAGGTCCCTGCTCTGATAGATATTTGCTAAATGATCTATGCTAGATGCAAATGTTCTCTTTCTGCTTGCCACAGGTTAGGATGATGTTAGCAGCAAAATATCTTGTGCTAATAATGACTTTCACAATAGAATGAAAGTTAGATAATTATTGTAAAGGTAAACCAACCACATTTGCTAGTGTATTTTATCATCGTTTTCTGCAAAGTATGCTTTCTTTTAACACTATATGGTAGAAAACTTAAAATTTTTAGTGTATGTGTTACTTGTGTGTTGGGGCCACTCATGTGTACTCATGCACGTGGAGGGAAAAGGTCAATTTTGGATGTCTTCCTCAATCTCTGTCCATCCTGCTGCTTCTTCTTCCTCTTTTTTTTTTTTTTTTTTTTTATTATTCTTTAAACTTTTTTACAGTCCAGTCTTTATCTCCCTCCCAGTCTGCCCTGTGAGTGTTCTACATCCCATACCTTGTTGCTGCATGCCCCCCCCCACTCTCTAAGAGGATATCCTCAACCCCACACACTTCCCAACCCACCAGACCTCCCAAATCCCTGGGGCCTCAATTCTCTTGAGGTTAGGTACATCTTTTCTCCCTGAGGTAAGACCTGGCAGTCTTCTGTTGTGTATGTGTTGGGGGCCTCATATCAGCTGGTATATGCTGGCTGCTTGGTGGCTCAGTGTCTGAGCAATCTCAAGGGTCTAGGTTAGTTGACACTGCTGGTCTTCCTATAAGCTTGCCCTCCTCCTCAGTGTCTAACAACCCTGAGATTACACCTTATACCAATCAGAATGGCTAAGATCAAAAACTCAGGTGACATTACATGTTGGCAAGATGTGGAGAGAGGAACAGTCCTCTATTGCTGGAGGGATTGCAAACTGGTATAACTATTCTTTAAATCAATTTTCAGGTTCCTCAGAAAATGGGAAATAGATCTACCTGAAGATCCAGTTATAGCATTCTTGGGCATATATCCAAACGATGCCCCACCATGTCACAGGGACATGTGTTTCACTATTATTATAGTGGCCTTATCTGTAATAGCCGGAAGCTGGAAAAAAACACAGATGTCCCACAATAGAAGAATGGATACAGAAAATGTAGTTCATTTACACAATGGAATACTACTCAGCTATTAAGAATGAGGACATCATGAGTTTTTCAAGCAAGTGGATGAAACTAGAAAATATCATCCTGGGTGACATAACTCAGACCCAAAAGGACATGCATGATATATATTCACTAATAAGTGGATATTAGCCAAAAAAGTACAGAATACCCAGGATACAATCCACAGAACTCAAGAAGGTTAACAAGCTGAAAGGCCCAAGTGGGGAAGACTCAGTCCCACTTGGGAGGAAAAAGAAAGCAATCACGGAGGGTGGGTGTGGAGGGACGGAGGGATCTGGGTTGGAAAGGAGACAGGGAAGGAAACATGATTAGATATTGGGGGGGGGGGGGGGATGGAACAGGACTGAAGCCCTGAGGACCAGCAGAAAGAAATGAAAAGACTAAACTCGGGAGTTATGAGGTGGGGGGACCTTCTAGAAAGTACCAGAGACCTGGGAAGTGAGAGACTCAGGACTCAAATGGAGAGACGGTAAATGAAATGCCCTATAGTGGGGAGAGCGAACTTGAGGAGTCTGCCTCCAGTAGAAAGACAGGGCATCAAGGTGAGGGATGTGATTGCCATCCCACAATCAAAAACACTGACCCAGAATTGTTCCTCTCTGAAAGAAGTGCAGGGTCAAAAATGGAGAAGAACCTGAGGAGAAGGAGGTCTAATGGCAGGTCTAACTTTGGATCCAGCTCAATGGGAGACACTATTACTGATCCTGTGGTGTGCTTACAGACAGGAGCCTAGTATGGCTGTCCTCCAAGAGACCCAACAAGCAGTCGGATGAAGACACTTACCAATGGACAGAAGCTGGTGACCCATCCTGCTTTTTTAAATTTTAATTTATTTTCTGTTTAAAACATAATTACATTCTTTCTCCTTCCCCTTCCTCTTCCCAATTCCTCCCTTGAGCTTATCTTTGCTCCCTTTCCAATTTGTGTTCTCTCTTTCTTCAATTGCTATTGTTAGATACAAACACATGCACACACACTAGATAATAATAATAATATCATGATTTTAAAATAAAAAGTAGATAACACACTGTTTTAAAATATTTTTTGAACTACTAAGGATTGATCATCAGGCTGCAAACATGCTAGAGAGCTAATCTACCACTGAGTTGCTTCTCCAACTCCTGATAAGAAGACAAACAACAAAAAAAGCAGGGCTTAAAACAGAGGCGGGGAGGGGGAGGGGACACGGGGTTTCCAAAGAAAAGGGGAATCATCGGAAATGTAAATAAAGTATCAAAAAAAAAAAAAAAAAAAAAAAAAAAGATGATAGCTAAGAGCACTGGCTGTTCTTCCAGGAATGCTGGATTTGATTTGCAGCACCCAAACAGCAGCCCACAACCACCTGTAACTCCATTTTCTGGTGTTTGACATCTTCTTCCAGCTTCCTGGAGTCCCTGCACGCATATGTTAAACACACACATGCAGGCAAGATAACCCTTCATGTGAAATATAATTTTATAGAATAAAAACTAAAATATATTTTTATAGAAATAAGTTAATTGAACTATAATTCATGACAGCCTAACATGCACTTTACAGGTATAATGTTCAGTGCATTTTGACAGATGTGCTGGTACTCACACAGGCCAGTCTAGTGAACACAAAGGCTTTGTTATGCACTGACATTTCCTTGTGCTTCTCCTTCTACCTTTCATTCCTAGCAGCCACCTGTCTGGGTTATTCTAAATTAGAATTGCCTTTCTTACAGCTTTGTGTAAACAAAATTTACTCCATGTCTTCCTTTACTTGATATTGCATTAGTAAATTCATCTGTGTTCTTTCTTTACAACGTTGTATATTATTCTGTTAAATGAATATATGTGAATTGCTTATCCATTTGTTTGTTGATAGATAACTGGATTGCTTCCACTTACTTCTCTTATGAGTGAAGCCAATAAGAGCATTCCTGTGTAAGCCAATGTGTACACCAGCAAACTCAGGAATAATTAGGTATCTGCATGCATTTTAGTCATTTCACTCTCAGAATGAAGAGTGTGCTTTTAATTTATGCTATATAAATCTGCACATTTATCACACTCACCTTTTGTCACATTTTAACTTATTAGCCTTTAAATTTTAGGCCCTATATACTTTATGATTCTTCTTTCTTTTTTCATGACAAAGGGATATGACATGAGAAAATCATAGTGAACATAGAGGAAGAACTAAAGAGATGCAGAGATGTCTGAAACTGGGACACTATGCACTGCTTTTCCAGCTCAGAGTGCCTCCGGCCACTTGTGAATCAGTTTCTCATAATCTTAGGTTTGATCTCCAGGCATTGCCAATATATCTAAATTTACCCATAAGTCCCTCTCTGACTGTATTAACTAAATTTCTGGGACCTGTTACAGAATGCCTAAAAAAAATCTTAAAGAAAATGGAATCTTTTCCAGATCACAGTTCAAGGGTGCTGGCCATCATGGCAGGGAAGGGATGAAGGCAAGACTATGAGGCCGATGTTTAAATTGTATCTACTCTCAGGAAATAGAGAAATGAAATATGTTGCTCAGATCCCTTTCTCGTTTGTATTCAGCCCTGAACCCCAAATCCTGAGGCAGTGTGATATACATAAAGGGTTGTTCTTCCCTCAATTAAGTTTTCTGGAAAAAGCTTCTTAAATATACCATGAAGCATGTTGCCAATTAAGTTGAGGCTGGAGAGATGGTTCACTGATTAAGGGTACTAGCTACTCATGTAGACAACTATTGGTTCCCAGTACTGAAATTGCAGCTCACAACTCCCTGTATCTCCAGTTCCAGCAGATCTGATGCCCTCTTCTGGTCTCTACAGCCACTGCATGCACATGTTGCTCATAAATATGTAGGCAAAAACTCATACATATAAAACAATTACATGTTTAAATCCAGTCATGTTGACCATTAATATCATCTTTTACACTGATCTTTGCATTATGGTCTTCATGTCTACAGATTAGTAATATGCATTCTTTGAATAGGAGTTAATTCAGTAAGTTAAATTTTGGATGGGAAATGGAAACAAATCCATGGGAGACCTAAGCAGAGATCATCTTTGAGTCTTAACTGTAAGTGTCTCTAGGTACCTCCATTCAGATTTGACTTTGGTAATTAGATAGATACATTGGCCTGGGTTTGAATTGCAGCAGAGGTAATTCCAAGGGACTCCACAGATGCCTTTGTACATAATTCATTAGCTATGCCATGTGGCAGAGAAAATAGCGTCGTAAATGCGACTCCTTAAAATGATCGGTCAGATAAAAAAGCAAAAGCAGACTCTAAAATTTCAGCAAGGGTAAATTGTCCTGTTTTCTAATAGGCTGCTGACTCTCATGGTAAGCTAGTCACTTGTTTTAAATATAATCAGTCTTAGGAGGGCACTGAGTTCTTGAACCGAGTACTAGCAACTGCTATTAACAGTAATGGAATGATGCTTTCGCCAAGAGTTCAACTCAATCTTTATTTACATTTTCATATATGGCTAATCCTGGCAGAGTTGGAAGCACTGTCAGGGATAAAGGCCTTAGTCTATGGTTTCGAAGAGAACTGAGACAAAGTCATACTAATGACAAGCAATGAGTCTGTTGTCATTTGGGGAACTCAGAATGCTAATGGTGGCAGCAGAGGCAGGAGGGAGTATATAAAGTATAGCAGGGCTTGGGGACATTTAAGATTTCCCCTTGTTTGGCTTTTACAATTTGAACTGCTCCACTAAATAAATCCTACTCCCAGGAAGATTCTACATACCACCCTATTGTGGCATTCATTAAAACTCTCCCCAGACACACAGAGCACTAACAACAGTTTTTAGTTGTATATAAAATACCTTTGAAAAGGAGGTTATAATTTGGGATTTTGGTTACATTTTAGGAATGCAAGATAGCCCTTTGTCCACACATGTTCAAAACCATTGCATATTTAATGTGGAACATATATTTTTAGAACATATGCAAATGTATGCAGGAGAATCTTGGCATAACCTTTTTTTTTAAAAATTTGGTCAATGATTTGATTGTTCCATAGATGTTATCATGTTCACAACACTATTAACTGCTGGATGCAAAGTGTTACCGAAGGCTATTCACTACCTCTGCAAGAACATTGCATTGTTTAATTTTGTAGGAAACACTAAAATTAATATTGCTATAATTTTTCTAGAAAATGGGAACCACATATCTTTCAGTCTTCTTTCTAAAATACTATGAAAATTAGAAATTTCCACAACTATGAGTAGTTCAAGAATGGATTCAGAGGCTTGAGATATTACACATCAAGAATTTTAGTCCTATATAAAACCTCACATTTTCCATATGAAATGATGCTTTATTGAACCTGTATGCACTTTCATTTTGTTTTGGGCTTTCTAATAAACACATATTTTAATTCTCATGTAATTAAAATCTTATATCACTAATGGTAACCTCTTTTACTAATTTTCTATTTTCTAATTTTCTATCTGAGCCTCAGTATCTCTTAGGTAGTCAGGTTGTTTTTGTATTTGTTTATCAATTGGTCTCTTGAGATTTATTTGTGGAAATATAGGGAAGAAAAGTCATCATCATGCAAACTTAATGGGAGATTATCATCTCTAGAAATCTTTACAAAGAAAATTCATATTAAATCAAAGCAAGACAATGGCATGTAAACATGTATTAGCTATGGAAAAAAATGAGCTATGGAATTCTGAAACATCCGTTACCTTGAAATGTGCTCTCCAGTCATCTCCTAAGGCACCAAAATCATCTTGCTTGATTTTAAATAACTGGAATGTGAGTTCCTCAACAAAATAAGAAAACAAGGGCTGGGGAGATGGCTCAGTAGTGAAGAGCACTTGCCACTCTTGCAGAATACCTGGTTGCATGCTCAGCACCCACATGGGAGCTCACAATCATCTGTATCTCCAGTTCCAGGGGTAATCTGATGCCCTCTTCTATAAGTAAGTGTTCAGAAAGTAAGAGCATTTATAGCTTCTGAGACACCTAACACCAGATTCTTACTAGGACAGAGAAAAATCTCACAAACACAATTAGATTAGCCCTTTAATTCACAGGATTTATTGTGGTATATGTAACATCTATAGCAAATACTCAGCCTCAGATTATAGATTTTAGAATATATTTAAGTTACACATTTAAATGTTCATGTTATATCTGGACTACCTACTGACAATATTGTCTGTAGCATACATTTGAGAACTTTCTTGTTTTACATTCAGCAATCACTACCATTTTGGGCTTTTCCAAGGCAAACGGGATTGGAGTTCTAATCCTTTTTATAAAATCTCAAGATGTGGACTGCAGCCACTAGAAAAAGACTGCTTAAAATACCCAGAAAACTACAGGTTCAATAAAGCATCAGCAAGATCAGCAAGTGATTTTCATTTCAAGAGATTTGTTTAGAATAGTTCTAGGGCAATATAATTAACAGTGAATCAAACCCACATGGGACTGGTCCCACAATTTCTAAATATGGTTTGTAAGGTAATAAGAGTGGAGAAAAATTGGGAAATGTAGCTGTTATTTTAAAAGGACAATTCCATTGTAAAATTGTAGAAGACTTCATAGTTATGCAAAAGACAGAAAGGAGGCCTACTAGCTTTATGGCAAGCCAAGATAAGACACCACATTTTTTACTAACACCTAGTAAGTGTAACTAGAAAGATATGGTAATGTCCCTTTAGGGGACAGTGATAACCATGGGCGTGGGGAGGGGGAGGGGATAGAGGGTTTCCAAAGAGGAGACCTAGAAAAGGGGAAACATTGGAAATGTAAATAAAGTATCAAAAATAATAAAATAAATAAATAAATAAATAAATTTGCTTTACAGAATGTGTAAGTGGATTCACTGAGAGAGGATCATGGATAACTTTGTGCCAGTGTTGATGATCTTGTTAATAAAACATCACAAAAAAAGAAAAGAAAAGAAACTCATTTAGAATTTTAGATTTTTATTCTTCATGTTTGAGGATGTAAAGGAAAACCTATCTGTGGAAAGTTTATAGACCTGGCCTATTTTAGCACCTCTTAGAAAGACTTGTCTGCTTTAAAAATAAATACCTCCAATCGTTCAGAGATTAGAAGTATGGAATTAGTCCACTACACAAATTAGTTACATATAATGCCAGTTTTTGTTATATCAAAAACAAGCTTTTGTTTATTGTAATATTTTTTGGAGAGGAAACTAATGACTATATCAGATTACATGCCATTACTAACCTCAAAATGGTGACTATAATAACAGCATTGTTTATATATTTTTCTGGATGGCTATATTTAAAGAAAATAATTTAGCTCTCACATTCTGATTTAATTTTTCTACACACACATGACTGTGTATCTACACACAGATACACAGATAGACAGTCATGTGTGTGTAGAAGCCAGAGGAAAACCTCACTGCTGTTCCTTAGTAATCATCTACCTTGTTTAATGAGACAAGATTTCCCACTGGCCCAAAGATCATAGAATTGGCCATGATGGTTGGTCATGTCTGTCTGCCTTCCCAGCAACGCACATGGAAGTGCATACTACCAAACCTGGCCTTTTATGGTCAAACTCAGTCCTGCCGGCTCATGTAATCATGTACCTGAATAAAGTGCTATCGCCCAGACACCCCTCCTTAATTTTTTTCTTTCATATTTTATAATATTTAGTAATAATGATGAAGCTTTGTCTATTATGCTCATAAATGACTTTTACAACCTCCTCCACTTTAAGACATGAATGAAAATGATTTTTTAAGTTGTTTTTCGGGCTCTTAAGTACAAGTAACAAAACCAAAGAAGATTAAAAACCTGGGTATTTTATTTGGTATAGAAAAATAAAGGAAGAGATTTATATTAAAACACTTTTATGATCCTGGTAACTTGAGAACTATCGCTCTACAATTTAATCACCATACTAATCATTATCAAAAGATATCTTGAAAGATGGCATCACTGAAGCCCATGGTAACTGAGGATATACTAAACTTCACACACAACTTAGGGTTGAAATCTCACTTCTAAAGTAGTTTTGGCTTAACTATAGTGGTGTTTTGTCTCTGTCACAAGTGTAATTGAAGAACTGATGGAGTAAATGCCCCTGTGGATATTTCATGCTAAATGCTAGACTCAATTTCAAGTCTTCTGATGCCTCAGAGGATGATGGGTTATGGGATAGCTTAACCTATCCAATAATGGAGTCAAAAGTCCCTTTCTAGGTGAAGCAATTGTTGAAAGGAAAGGATGTTTTCTTAAGTACCCCCACAGCACCAAAGTTATGAGTGGGTTATTACACAGTTGCGGAGAAAAGAACACAAGGTGAAAGTCTTGGTTGAGTGCTTTATAGAGCCCAAGGGCTCATAGAGGCAAGACCTCCATTTTTGTTTCCTGTTTGCTGGTAATTCTGCAAAATCAAAGGGAAAGGGAGCTGAAAAAGTGCTCTTGCCTGCACTTGTTCTTTGAGTATCTTGGAGGTGAAACCTCCAGTGGCCAGGCCCAACTTAGCAACAAGCTCAGGATTTACCTATTCCCTGCACTGATGCCATATATCCATTCTCCTTGAGCCTGCAAAGACAGGGCTTGTTGCTCTCTGTTGTTCCCCAGCTAGGCAGGTTTCCCTGCTGGTGGTGACATCAGTGATCAGTCCTCATGTTCCTCAGTCTCTTTCAGTTCCACCATGAGCCTCACCAGAGTGGCAAACACTTGTATTGCCTGAGCCCAAGCTGTAGTTTCTTTCTTTTTAGTTTTTATTTTCTTTTGAATGCAATTTGCATTTAAAACCCTAATTTTGTTCATTAATTAATCAAATACAGATGAACAGCATACATGATTTATTATCACAACAACCAAAACATTTGACAATAAGAGAGAACTTTGGTTTTAACTGATTCTATTATCAAAAGCTACTGATGTGGGATATTATATTTTGTTGATGAAATTGTTTTATTGCTAAATAAACTTTGCCTTTTCCCCCAAAGAAATAAAATAGAGAATCATCTGAATAAAATGTCTTAGATGTTATCTAATGATGAAAATTTACCTTATATAATAACTGAGAGAATTATTTTTCCTTGGCACTGGTACAAGTCATTTCTTTTCTATTTACCTCCCAAACTGCCTTTTTGTAATAGGAACATATATGTCAATACTGAATCTTTAAGAATACAATGACAGTGTGCCTTAAAAATTGGCAGAAAATCCATGGAAGAAGGATGCTGGGGGTGCACCTCTCAGAGGTGAAGGACAAAGGGATGGAGTGAAGAACTATGGTAGGGGAGACTGTGAGAGGGGCAATATTTGGGATGCAAATAAATAATTTTTAAAAATAGGGGCATATATAAAGATAGAAGGCAAGGGGTATAGATTAGAAATATTTCTTAAGGACTACTTCTGCAGGCTTTTCCATTTTCAACGTCACTCATACTGAGCCTCGGCTTCCTCAGGAAAGCAGATTGTGATACATTCAGTTGTCACATAGAAGTGAGGTACCTATAACAGTCCCTCAGTCACAGTTTCCATCCATGTGATTTTGGTTATACCTGGTTCTCAACTTTTATTAAAGCTGGCAACCCATAAAGAGAAGTAGCCAGTCCCACAATTGCCCTTGAAATTACAAAGGAAACGACTTCTGGTTTGAAAGTTACTTTTGACAATGCCACTATACTTATCTGGAATTGTCTTGGAGTCCCTTAGCCAAATGCAACAGGCATTTACCTTTGGAACTCCCTGGTCATGAATCCAGTACAATGACTTTACAGACTTATTGCCAAAAGCCTTACATAAAAGTCTCCTGGGGGAATCTATGTATTCAGGTGATCCATGATGCTAACTTTGAAACACTATGTTTAAAGAAAGTTAGTTTATAGTCTTCTTTGGAGCCCAAGTAAAGAAAGTCACATTATCAAATATTGTGGGTTAACTTAATTTAGAAAGGTAAAGATTAACTGCATTTTTTCAGATGCATACAAATTTTATTATTGCATGATGTCTTTAAGCAAGTCTTCCATTTTTGGAATTACCAGAAATTAACCTAGAATAAAATGTTTCACACTTTTATTTGGGTTCTCTCCATGAGTCACTGAAGATGGCATCATTTCATCAGATGACCCAAGAGACACTATTTCAATAGCTGGTCCTAAGAGTGTCAATATCAGTGTCCAGGTTAGTATCAGTTACAAAAGACTACCAATTTTTATGGATGATCCATTTTTTTATCATACATTTATGGTTAAGAGCAAATTGAGAGGTTCTCAGGTCCCAACAGGAATAACATTAGTTGAAATACCCAAAAAAGGTGAGATACAACCTATAGAGACCACCTCTAGTAGATAGACACGGCCCCAGTTGAAGGATGGGGTTACCCACACATCTCAAAATTTTTTAACCCAGAATTTCTAGTCTAAGGAAACACAGGGACAAAAAAATGGAGCAGAAACTGAAGAAAAGGCCATCCAGAGACTGCCTCACCTAGGGATCCAACCCATTTGCAGACACCTAACCCAGACAACACTCTTGCTGGCAGGAGCCTGATATATCTGTCCCCTTAAAAGCTCTGCCAGCATCTGACCAATACAGATGCAGATAAAGTAAACCATCAGACTGAGCCTGGAGAACCCAATGTACGAGTAAGAGGAAGAACGGAAGGAGCTGAAGGGGATTGCAACCCCATGGGAAGAACAATAATATCAACTAACCAGACCACCCAGAGCTCCCAGGGACTAAACTACCAACCAAAGAGTATACAAGAAGGGATCCATGGCTCCCGCTACATATGTAGCAAAGGATTTCCTTATCTGGCATCAATGAGAGAGGAGGCCCTTGGTCCTATTGCGACTTGATGCCCCAGTATAGGGGGATGCAAGAGTGGTGAGGTGGGAGTTGGTTGGTGGGTGAAGGAGAACCTTCATAGAAGCAAAGGGGAGGGGTTATGGAATGGGGTGTTTGGGGAGGGGAAACCGGGAAGAGGGACAACATTTGAAATGTAAATAAATAAAATGGCCAATAAAAAATTGGCCTTGTATAGATGTTAACATGGAAATAATATGCACTTGTAAATTCTCTAGCATTCAAGTGTTAGCTCACAGTAGGCTCAAGAGCAGAAGCTCCTGGTCTGAGTGGTTACACCACAGTAGAGGAACTTGTATGAAAGGCGCAGTCTTCAGCACTCGGGGCTATTTAGATGTTCATGTGGTTGTTAGGCTTCTGCTATTTACATCATCCTTGTAGACTTCAGTAAATCTGATCCTGGTAGTTATAAAAATATGGATAAAGATGTGAAGAGCATAGCAGGAAGCAGCTAAACACACTACACACAGAAGTCTACTAAGAGATAGAAGCTGACCACAAACCACTACTTGCTGAATCCAAAATCTCTATTCAAAAACATAGTATGGTGGCTGAGGTCTGTGCTCTGTAGCCTGAAAGGTGAGATTCAAGATATAGGGTGGGGTAAGGGAGTGCTTAGGGAGATTTTGCATAAGTGTTATAGCCTCTATGTGAATGGACGTCTGGAAATAGGAGTGATAAGAACTAATCACAAAATAACACGGATGACAACTGCCAGTCACCTTTATCCTTCACATACCATCAAACACTTACCAAACAGGGGACTTTCACCACCAGATCCACTGTGCTCAATTAGGTTACTGTGTATATGTCACTAAAGGTGATGGCATGCTAAACCCTCAGGAAAGAACCAAAAGAGGGGGAGCACATGATGGTGAGGATCACACTTGAATGGAACAGCAATTAATGAAAATGAGCCTGAGATGCAAAATTTCTTTGAGGCATGATCATTACTTTACCACCAGATCCACCATTTTGCAATCACAGCTGACACATGTTTCCCAAGATGCATGGTTTAAATACTGCCAAGAAATATACAACCTGTGTTGATTCCAACTGAGACAGCTGAAGCATGGGGGCCTTTAACAGCAGATTCTTTGCCTTTATACTCAGGCATTAGGTTAATTAGCTTGATCAACCTGGGATCTTGAGGACAAGAAGGAGAAATCTCATCTTTGTGCAAGGATCCTGTATTCCCCATTTCCCTGTTCTCTGTCTTTTCCTCTTTCTGCTCGGAATCAAACGTGGAGCTGCTCATGGATCCATATATACTCTGCCAAGACGCAACCCACTCATCCCCAGAAGACTGTATTTTCTGAGTGTGAACACTAAATCTAGTAAATGCGTTTATAAACTTTATTCCTGTGAATTATAACTTACAGTTCCTAACTTTATCAGGCATCACTCAATATAAACATGTAAACCAGAATTATAGAGCAGGTTTCAGTCATGTGTTATGTGTGTATTTATCTCCATAAACAAAGCCAGCTTTGAAGTGAGATATGTGAAGAATATTTTATTTTTCAGATTGAACAGCATTACTTTAATAACCATATTGGTGATTAAGATTTTAAGTGTCAACTTTCAGAGAGTCAGCTATTCTTATGGTATGTCTTTTCACAAAACCTAAACAGGATGTCAACGAACTTCTGATTTTTCTAGACAAAATTTCAAGATTTTCTTTTCCAGTGGCACATCATTCGTTGAGAATGAGGCCAAGGGATACTTAGTTGAATTATTTTTGGCACTATGCACTATAATATGCACCACTATACCTATACATTCAAATACAACAGTAACATAATAATCTAAAATGTATCACAAAATAGTTGCCCAATTCAAAGGCTGTAACATACTGAGAGTGAATGCTCAAACATATACTGAGAAAATCTGATTATGCTTGTCAACTGTAAGAAATGTATCACTTTGTTTTGAGTCACTGTGATAAAGGACACTGTGTTTTTGGGAACAGAAAGTATATAGACAATCTCTTCTGCTCATTATTGCTGTAAAACTACTGAATATTTAAATCTGTGGTTCGAAACAAAAGCCAATCTCAGGAAGTTATAAAAATCTGTTCATAATTTTGGCAAGGATTCATTCTCATATTTATTTAAAGAAATAATTCATTGACACCTTAAGAAAGTATGGTGTAAACAGTAACTGAAAAGTGGATATGTAATTCCTATAGTTTAATCAGATTTTCTGTTAACTTTTTTCTTTTCATTCTCTCCCTCAAAAATGTGGGTGGATATATGTTCATCATTACTGTCCGTAAAATTTTCATCCAAGCTCATTTTTTAAAAGTATTTAAACATTACATTGATATACCTCTTATCTGAATAAAGTTAGTATTCTCTTTCTTTATAGAGTCAAAGGTTACTAGGAGTGAAGGTGCTTATGCTCAAAGTCAGCAAGAGTAGGTATCTCTATTGGTTGTCATGCTACCAATAGCTGTACAGTCCTCAGAAGTAGTCACAGCTAACAAGTGTAACTGTGAAATATCTTTTCTTTCCTCTGATAGAGCAGACAGTGCCTCCTGCCTTTGATGGCACATTAACCATACACAAAACTGACATGATGAAGTGACATTCACCATGATCAAGACCAAGTGCAAAAGTGAAAACTTGTGGAGGCAAGGACAATAGAGCAAGGTTGCCAATCACACGGTGACAGTGGCTGTAAGTCAGTACCCATCTCAAAGTGAATCTCTATAGAAATGTTGGGAAAATAGAGATAAAATTTTATAAATGGTAAAAGCTATAATCTCTGTTAGCAAATCATTAATGAGAGACAAACCTTCCTTTATAAAACTGTTAAGTCAGGTCTATTCATTTCTTCATTCACACGCTAACTATGTGACCCTTGCTTTCTCTGGGATATGATCTTTGCCACATGCTGTCTTAACACTGTCAATAAATCTCTGGCCTTTGTGCTGCTGCCAACTTACATTTCAGTTTCATCAATTTTTAGACCTTGCCAAAAAATTTGCTGTGCTGCCTGAGGAATATCAGCTTTACAGAAAGTTGTTCTTTGACTTAACTTTAAGGAGTGCTATGATTTGATTGTTTTCTTAGGATAGGGTGGGTAGTACATTCTACCTTTTGAGTTAAGAGCTGGTGACATAGTTATGCTCACGTTAGAAGAAATAATTGGAGTCATATGCAAGTAAATTTACTGCTGTCCATTTGCAGCAATGACAAAACTGTATGTCACCACACATGTTGTATAATTTTGTTAAAAAGACATCAAAAGGCCTTGAATTATTCTGAAGGTAAATATTGAAATGTAGAAAATAATTGAAAACTGATCAATCATAATTCATCCATTCTTGCTGTGTCCATCATGGATAGAGTTAGTTACTGAATCTCTGTTTGTTCCAGTCTGTCAATTAAAAGTTGGGCCATGTCTCAGCCACTCATATTAGAGGTGGATTCTTAGTCTTTTTCCCCATGCCACTCTTTATTTTGAGTTGATTATCACAGTACTGATTTTTCTTCCCAAATGCTTCTCTATATGGTCCCTCCTAGTACTACTTGCCTCAAAATATACTGCATGGGCACCTACTCTGGCTTTCAATCTTACCTATTTTTCAATAATATTTAGAAGCAAATATCTCAGAGTAACCCATTATAAAGCATATCAGTCCATTTGAACACACTACCCCAGATTCTGTCGTAGCTTTCCCTTGGCATAGTCCAACATTTGGTCACAGATATTTCAGCACCCTTTCTTCAGGCACCAATCAATCAAACCCTCTATTATACTCCTGAAATGCCCCTTCCTGATTTTCCATGTAAAGTCTGACATCCATGGCTGTCCTTACACTAGGCAATTTCCTCATCTTACATTTCTATATTGATTAAAAATAGTTCCCTGGACCGAACCAATCATCGTTTACTTTTTCAGGTTTCTCTCTGATTCTCCTGGATCACTATTTGCAGTTCAACCAGAATCTCAGGCTTCTTAGCAAGGAAAACACCTTTCCAGGACTCCCTCCTGCCATATATCCTTGCATGGATACCCTTTTGTGGATTGACTTGTATATACCACTGTGTAGATTTCATTGTTAATTGATTCTTCTCTTCTTCCAAACTCTTCAGCAAATATATCTATATGTGTTACTTATTCTGACATTTCCAGATAAGTATATGGCACTTAGTAGATATATCTATCAATATTTTTATGAATGGAAATTAACATCAAAGTGTTTGTTGGTATGAAAGGATCTGCCTTTCCAGCAAGAATTTAGTTGCATTATTTAGTCTAACATTAGTAAGATAATGTTATTATGTACAATTTATGTATGTGTGAGACTTTTGGCACAGTTCATATCTATATCTATATCTATCTATCTATCTATCTATCCATCTATAGGCATTGTAATTCTTATAGGGAATGATATATCAATGAGTAAGCTGGTTCAATAACTAAATAGCATTTTAAAACGTTTTATGGTAATCAAAACCTGTAGAAGATTTTGGCACTGTTTTAAATTAGTTGCCTACTAAATGGCATTCTACTCAATACAAAGACATTTTGTTTTTTTAGTCTGTAAAATAATGAGATTTAGCCTCTAAAGGGGAAAAACTTCATATCCTACATAATAGTCTTTGAAAATATTTCTATTTATAGTTAAAGAGACATAGAAATACATCTGCAGGTAGAAATGTTTAGCTCTGATTTGTGACCATGTATTTCAAGGAGAGATAAACAGATTTAATTTAAAAGTGCAGATGAAACAATATTTAACAAGAAAAATCAATTCTAGATGAGAAGGTGTGTTTCTAATGGAATCATAGAAAAGCTCTGCACAGCAGTGACCTGGATTCAGAAAATTGTCATAATTGCTTGTCATGACACTGCCTGTCTCTATGTTGACACCATCTACATGAAATTTAAACCTACAGCAAAAAATAAACTTACAGATAAAATTTCCTTTAACTAGAGAGGGGATTTGTTGTTCACATCCTATCATTCATATTTAGCAATGTACCTCCATTAGCATATGCAATTTCAGGAGTCTAATTTGTTCATAGTGGAAGGGAAGGCTCCCTTTGCAGCCATCTTTGGCTACTTCCTAGACAGTAGATTACTCTTTGAGAGTTTCCTCTGCAGCCTTTCCATCACTCAGAACAACAAAACTAGCAACCTAGCTAGGCATACAAAGGGTGGAGAAAGAAAGTAATCCTATACTAGAGACAGTGGCTGTGCAGGAGAGAGGGAGGGAGCAAAGTCTTTCTTAGGCTTGGATTTGAACCTGGCAAAGAAACATATAAACAGCTTAGTGGCAACATCAAAGCATAAGCTATATGAGATAAAACAAAGAATAACTTTTGCCTGTTATTTTGGAGATTTTCTCACTAATGAAATATTACTGTCCCCTTTTTTGAACTCAATCTTTGTGCTGAGATCTTATTTCAATTCGACATTTTGGTTGATTCTAGCTGCACAAAACTTTACCTCAGCAAAAGGCAACACCAAGAAGAACATAGTAGAGCCTCACACCATCACGTCATCTCCTGCCCAGATACTTTAAATGACTCATTCTGACTTTGCTGTCTGCTCAGGTCTTTTGTTACTTACTGGTCACCAAGAGAATTTTCTACATAAAAACAAGAAATACTTGACATTATTCTAGAACAAAATTCAGGCTGAGTTTCTAAGTACATGATGTCTTTGAAGAAAATCTAGGTGGGAATCCCCTAACATATGGAATCGTAATAGGCTGAATTACCTTGGGAAACTTTGCCTGTTCTGAAAACAGATATCTAAGGTGACTGCAGCCTCATACTATGGAAATGACCTCAGTTCTGCCTTCCACAGATGAGGCTTTCGTGTATGTTTATAAGCCTTAATAGAGCAGTAATCAGGATTGCATCAGAAGGTTACTGTGCTGCTCAGAGTATCTATCAGAGCCCAGCAGCCTCTGATCTGGTATAATGGATGAAATCAAAGGAGCTGGTTCAATGGATGAGGAATGATTGTGCCTATCTTTCTGTTTTGTTTTTGTTTTGTTTTTGTTTTGTTTTTGTTTTGTTTTTTTAAGTATTTATATTTTGGGTCTTGCGGAGGATTCACAGGAAAAGAATACAGGATGGTAAGCAAACAGATATTTCAAGGGGACAAGGAGCAAAGAAAAAATGTATTAGAAATGGTTGAGTCTAGGTTGCTGAAATTCTTACCAGCAGCAAACCATCTTGCTAATGTTTGAATATATTCACCAAAACTCAGGGTAAAATTTAATCTTCATGATGGGGTATTAATAGGTGCAGGCAAATAGGATGTGGCAAATGGGTTGTAAGCATTTGAATGGCTTAGAGAAGTCAATCTATGGCCGAATGACCTGGTCCATGAATTGATGGGTTGACACTATAGAAATGACTTCTTCTTCCTCTTCTTCCTCTTCTTTTTTTTCTTCTTCTTCTTCTTCTTCTTCTTCTTCTTCTTCTTCTTCTTCTTCTTCTTCTTCTTCTTCTTCTTCTTTATTTTATTTTTGATACTTTATTTACATTTCCAATGTCTCCTCTTTGGAAACACCCTATCCCTTCCCCCTCCCCGCCTCTATAAGGGAATTCCACCTCCTACCCACCCACCCACACATCCCCATATTCCCACCTTGACATTCCCCTTTACTGGGGCCTCTGACATCCTCAGGCCCAAGGGCCTCTCCTCTCTCTCTGATGGCCAACAAGGCCATCCTCTGCCACATATGTGGTCCGAACCATGGGTCCATAGATGCGTATTCTTTGGTTGGTGGTCCTAACTCCAGGATGACTGGGGGGGGGGTCCGGCCCATTGACGTTGTTGTTCCATCTTTGGGGCTGCAAACTCCCTCAGTTCCTTCAGACCTTTCTCCAACTCCTCCATCTGGGACCTCACTCTCAGTCCAGCGGTTACTGTAAAGTGAAACTTGGGCATTCTGAACTTTTGGGCTAATATCCGCTTATCAGTGAGTACATACTGTGTTCCTTCTTTTGTGACTGAGTTACCTCGCTCAGGATGATATTTTCAAGTTTCATCCATTTGCCTGCAAATTTCATTAAGTCATTGTTTTTAATAGCTGAGTAGTACTCCATTGTGTAGATGTACCACATTTTCTGTATCCATTCCTCTGATGAGGGACACCTGGGTTGTTTCCAGCTTCTGGCTATTATAAATATGGCTGCTATGAACATGGTGGAGCATGTGTCTTTATTACATGTTGGAGCATCTTCTGGGTATATGCCCAGGAGAGGTATAAGATAAATTCTACTGACTCACTTTCACTCTCTTACTGTGCCACAACCACTTATGGGGCTCTCATTAGATACAAACTCATGCCATCTGTATGCAATACATTTCCCAATGAGATAAACAAACTTCTTTTTCTATGTACTACTTAGTCTCAGGAATTTTGTTATAGCAACAAAAAATGACTCAAGATGCACTTCATCAGAGTCAAACATAAAATGACTAAGGTTTATAATTTACTAAAATCCTTTCTGCATATACCCAGACTCCAATATTGTCCACAGCCACACAAACACATCATTTTGGCAGGCAGTCAGATTCAAATCGAGTTCCCACACATGTAGTTTTAACTCTAAAATACAGGAGATGGATGACCCCAGGGCATGAGGATCACGCTCCAGCAACAGCTGCTTACAAATTTTGCCTGGCTCCAATCAGAGCACAAGTGCCATTGCTACTTACAAAAGAGTCAGTCAAGTAGGGCTACTTTTCTACAAATTTCAACTTCCTATGCTCTCTCCCACCTTCCTGTCACTCAATAATATCTCATAGAAACATTAAGAAGAATAATGTCCCTTTCTCATCTTTTTTTTTGGGGGGGCAGGAAGTAATTTTATTTGAGTATTAAGAATGACTCTGACAATAATACCACTAAAAGAGATCAAGAGGATAGAAATCAAAGTATCTCTATATTGGGGGGGGCATTTTTTTCTTTTTTAAATTGTATATTTTCTTTATTTATATTTCAAATGTTATCTGCTTTCTCGGTTCCCCTCCCCGGAAACCTCCTATATCATTCCCCTCCCCCTGCTTCTATGAAGGTGTTCCCCCACACCCACCCACTCCTGCCTCCCTGCTCTGGTATTCCTCTATACTGGGGCATCGAGCCTTCACAGGACCAAGGGCCTCTCCTCCCATTGATGCTTAACAAGGCTATCCTCTGCTACATATGCAGTTAGAGCCATGGGTCCCTCCATGTGTACTCTTTGGTTGGTGGTTTAGTCCCTGGGAGCTCTGGGGGGGGGGTCTGGTTGGTTGATATTGATGTTCTTCCTATGGGATTGCCAACCCCTTCAGCTCCTTCAGTCCTTTCTCTAACTCCTCCATTGGGGACCCCATGCTCAGTCCAATGGTTGGCTACAAGCATCTGCCTCTGTATTTGTCAGGCTAAATGTGGTACATCTACACCATGAAGTACTACTCAGCTATTAAAGACAATGAATTCATGAAATTAGGCAAATGGATGGAACTAGAAAATATCTTGCTGAGTGAGGTAACCCAATCACAAAAGAACACACATGGTATGCACTCACTGATAAGTGAATTTTAGCCTAACAGCTCCAAATATCCAAGATACAATTCACAGACCACATGAAGATCAAAAAGAAGGAAGACCAAAATGTGGGTGCTTCGGTCCTTCTTAGAAAGGGAAACAAAATACTCATGGGAGTAAATACGGAGACAAACTGTAGAGCAAAGTGAAGGAAAGGCCATCCAGAGACTGCCCCACCTGGGGATCCATCCCGTATACAGTCACAAAACCCAAACACTAGTGTAGATGTCAAGAAGTGCTTGCTAAAAGGAGCCTGATATACCCGTCCACTTTCTCATCTTTTATTCCAGTTTTGGAAATCATGTTGAAGAAAGTATCTCAAAATTTGAATGGACATAGAAAACAAACGATTGGCTCCTGGGCAACAAATCAAAAAAAAAAAAAATTATTGCCTCTCCAGTTTCCATTTGTGAGAGGTTTATACAGAATAGTAAATGTGTTATCTCTCTCTTCACTGAGATTTATTAAATGAATGCTAACTTCCTTCTTAGCAATTCAAAATTACTACATTTTATTTCTGTGCATGCATGTGTGCATGAGGTCAGAGGACAACCGGTAAGAGTCATTTCCCTCCTACATGAGGGTCCTAGGGATGGAATTCAGATCCTCAGGTTTAGAGGCAAATGCCTTTAGCAGCTGAACCATCTCACCACCCTAAGGCTAGTTTTTTGAAAACACTTTGTGAACAAAACTCCACAAACAACTCCTATGTGGGCATCTGGTCTTAAGCCGCAGGCTCTTTTGGAACATTGATTGCAGCATATCACATAGTGTTTGTCTGTGACCCTTGCTGGCTTTTCCTAGGTTGGATTCTGCTGAGGCTAGTGAGGCACATTTTTAGAAAATTATTCATAATAAAGTACAAGGTAAATTTTGAGTTGGTTGTCTTGAGCAGTCCCCCCTTAGAAGATGGATTTATGGGGCAGACCTATCTCAAAAAAGTTGTGTAGCCATTTTTTTAGAATCTATGACACATTTATCAAATATATCTCTTGGGTAGCACTCACACTGTGTTCTCCAGTAGTAAACTGGAAATATTTAAACTGTTTTGCTCTCATCTTTGCTCACTACTTGAAAGCACCTCTGTTCTCATGTATGCTCAGTAATAATTTGCTGTAGATAAGAAAGCAAATTCTGTGGCATGACTCTACCCTTTCTTGCCAGCTTCAAACCTGGCAATCTTGCTTAAGTTTTTGCATAACAGATTCAAGGAGCTACTGTGTGTTTAACTCTTTAACTTAGTACCTTCACACTGGCTTGCTTTGCTTACTTTGCCATATCCCAGCTGATTTTGAGTTAGACTATAATCCATTTGATCATAGAATAGCTTGATTGACTCTTCTCATTTTTAGGTGTTATCTTTGGTGTGTAAAATAGGTAGGATATTTCCCCCCTGTTGTCACACACAGTCTTTCTCCGGTAGCTACTGTGAATAGAAGACATACTATCTTTTTCGCCTTCACTCAGATCACTATGACAAGTTCATCCTACAAAGAGTTCATCAAGAGTCTGCAACAGGGATGACAAATGCAGGTGGAAGCAGGTTACCAGAAGAAATGGAATGTGGTCCAAATGCCATTACAAAACTGGACCTCATGCCAAATCAGTCCTATTGTAGCCATATTTCAGCTGGATCTCCCACATTTGGTCCAGCTCAGCTGTGGTCCTTATTCATGTGCTGATTGCTGCCCCATTTTTTCCCTAGTGCACCCCATTCATTCACAGCTTTGTTTTCTGGAAAATTGTCATTCACAATTTTTGGTAGCTGCCTAACATAATGATGTACAAGAAGTTTAGAAACTCAGACGTTTGATGAAAAAAAAAGTAGGAGAATTGGAATATAATTAGGATCAATATAGAAACAGAGTTGCACCATCAAATATCTAAAAACAAAAATATAAATGCCTTTTAATAGTTGTTAGACCTACAATTTAACTTTTATAGCAATTTTATATATATTTGCATTAGAAATATAAAATGATACATTTTAGCCACTTAAAACCTTGTCCCTTTGTAAACATTAGTTAAACAAATGGGTAAATAAAAGTAGAGTCTATTGGAATTATTTGATGGGCACTATAAAGTCAAAATATATTTTTCAAACAGAGCTTTTGAGAATGCCATATTTTTTAATGTGGGACTATTTTACAATTTGAATAATAAAGGAATATAACTGTAAATGCCAACATAATTTCAAATCAAAATATCTGAAAAACAATGTAAATTACATCAATGATTTTAGTGAATAGAATACATTTATTTCTCTGATGACTAATTATGTTCAACATCTTTGTGCATATCTGATAGCCATGTCTGTGGTAAATGTGGCTTCTTCTATTTAGAGTTATTGCTCCTTTTAACAACAATACTGGCTTTGGTTTGTCCTCTGATTGTTTACTATTTTAAATTGAATTGTTTGAGTCTCTTGTATGCTCTGCATGTTAACTGTTTGTGGTCTGAAGTATTAAGAAATATTTTATAGGTTGCCTTTCCAATTTATTGATATATCTTTCATTACAAGGAAGCCTTCTTGCCTGATAATATTGTTTCTTCTCCTTCTCCTTCTCCTTCTCCTTCTTCTTCTTCTTCTTCTTCTTCTTCTTCTTCTTCTTCTTCTTCTTCTTCTTCTTCTTCTTCTTTTTCTTCTTTATATCCCGTACTTTAGAGATCATCTCTGGAAAATGCTAACCAACTATAAAGTCCTGATACGCTCATACCTAGGCTTTCTTCTGGTGGTTTTGTACCTTATTTTCAAGTCTGTTGCTTTTTGATTTAACCTTCCTAACTTGTGGGAGATCAGGATGTCTCTCATTTTTCCATGTATATAATTAATTTTATATTGAAGTATATCCTTTCCCCAACATGTATTCTTAGCATCTTTATGATAAATGAGTAGCAACAGATATTTGGGTTCACATCTAGGCATTCTATTTTGTTCCCATTTGTTATCATGTCTGAACTATGCTGCTTTAAATTGTACAGTTTGATGATATTGTGACGTGAGATAACAGAGCCATTCTAGCTTTGTTCTTTTCCATTCATGTGGATTTGTTTAGTTGGCGGGTTGTTTTGTTTTTTTGTTTGTTTGTTTGTTTGTTTGTTTCAGGTTCTAGGAATGGATCTCTTTCTCCATTATTTTTAGTAGTATACATTCTCATTGTGTCCCTATCAGAAAGACACAAAAAGAGAGGGATAGAGAAGAGATGAAATACTTTCTGTGATATATCTTCTCATGAGGCACTGATTTTTACCCTAGTGAATTTATCTAAGCATAATTGTTCCCCAAAGACTCCATTTTCAAACATTTTCACCCTGGGAGCTAGGACTACATCATATGATTATAACAGAGAACACAAAAGACGGATAGGATAGTCTATATCAACAAGATGAGAGGACTTGAGAAATAATACAAAGGTAAATTCCCTGGGTTGATATTAGAAATCTTTTGATAACAAACATTAATACCATAATGACTGTGTAGCCCAATGTCACTGAATCAAATACCCTTATGTTGGTGGTTTCTGGATCCCAGGATATAATTATGCACACAGCCCACTATCACTGAAAAAGGAATATAAAAAAGAGAAAAATTCCAAAGATTATTACAAGACAACATTGTGATTAAATCTTAATATATACTGTATTACAGAATACATTACAAAAGCAAGGAAAAAACTATACAGAGTCACTGCTTGGAGTCAAAAGTCTGGACCGATCACACCAGAAATATCACAGGATTCCACGCATATTCTTTTGGCAAACTAAACCCATGGGGACTCTAGATACTTTTGACTGGGAAAAAGATCATTGGTTCAGCAGAGAATATCTGGAAGTCCTATAAGAGCTAAGAAAAGCTTCAGTTTTCACATACTGTCAGGAATAAAGAATTCAGAATTTGAATCACATCAGACCACAAATCTGATGTGGGTAATGGGCAAAGCTTTAGTGATCATCAGGACAATCACTTAAGGATGTCTCTAACTGGGCTCTCCAGAACAAAGAAAAAAATTCTCCCACTCTCTCCCTCCCTCCCCACCCTAGATACCCAAGACATGAAGAAACACTGAATACATCATCCTCACTTCGTAAAAAACATTTATACCTACAGATCTAAGAAGCTCAAAAAACACTAAGAAGGATGTATAAAAAAGAAAGCAGAACTAGGTATATCACAAGCTTAACGAAACCTAAAAAAGAGAAAATTTGTGAAAAGCCAAAGAAAACCAGCATTTTATAAACCAATAAATACTGCCTTGTAGTATATAGACTTATCGGCAGCAGAAAGTGGCCATCACCACATGATGGGGCCGCAGTATTCCAATACTATGCGGTTAAACTGTTACTCTGAGTTCTAGATCTAGAGTATTGGAGAAAATCAGAACAAACATACTCCAATAAGTACAGAACTACTTAATTATTCTCATAAAAATTAAGGCCAGGAAAACCTTCCGGAAACAGTTACCTGTATGAAACATTGGGGTAAGTTTCATTTAGGCTCGAAGGAACATAAAGTAAAATGCTAAAAAAAAAAGAGAGTTTAAAAAATCATTTTTTGTTAATTATAGGAAAATATAACTGGATGCTGGGTAAATAAATCTGAACATATTATGAGATGTATAATAAAAATTAGTTGGCAACAATATTTTATAACACAGAGCTGAGTTAAATGGATTTATTCTTTACAATTCTTATATGATTTAATACATTATTATCTCTGAAAGAACTGTAATGAATTAAAGTATAGATGGCTGTCCCTAGAGAGATCAATACATTTACATTGGATGGTAAAACAAAAAGTCTTGAAAATGATTTAGCCAAGAAACCTGACATCAATCTAAAGAATACTTAATTGACTAACAGAAGACATGACAGGAAGCCAGTGAAAGTTTAAAATATCTGATGGACTACGTAAATCGAAATGGCAGGCCTCCTCATAAAAATTTTATACATGCAAACCTACTATAACCTCAGATGAACTAAGAACAAAACAGAGACACAATTTCATTTTGTCTAGGAAAGGTGTTCTTAAAATGTGACAACACGTGGAGAAAATGGAACATATCGTCCATGCAGACAGAATGCCAAAGAAGTAAGAAAGCAATATATTTATATGTTGTCTTTGAAGTGTCAATTTGAATTCAAAATGAAATATAAATGTACACCCATGTAAAAGGTAAATATTAAAATGGCTGACAACATCAAGAGCTAAAGCAGGTATGGGAAAGAATGCTGAAATTATCAGAGGGACAATATGACTAATTTTCATAACCATTTAGAAGGCTTCATAGCATTAAGCATAAAGCCACCCTAAGTTCCAGCACTTCTATGCCTAAATGATTGCCAAGGAAAAACAACGCATATACTGGGCTTGAGGAGATGGATCATAGTTTTAACATTGTTTGCTGTGCAAGTATAAGGATCAAAGTTTGAATTCCAGGTACCCAGGTATAAAACCCAAGTGTGAGCTTGTGGGTCTTATAACCACAGTATTCAGGGTAAAGATGAGAAAAATCCCAGGATCTTACTGGTCAGCTTCAAGTTTAGTGAGAGACAATTTCTCAAGGGAATAAGTAAGATAGAGAATGATATAAAAGTCACTCAGTATCTTTCTCTAGCCTTGTGAGGAGGTACATGAGCATATGCACACACATGCAAATATCACAGGCATAAAAAGGAAGAGGAGGAGGAAGAGGAAGAGGAAGGAGGAGAAGAAGGAGGAGACAACGAAAACAACCACAACCAGCATGTTTACCAAATGATTTGTAAAAGTGCATTGGAAATGTGGAAATGTATTTGTTCACAATGAACAAAACCTGAAATTTTCATACATGTCCATCAGTTGAAGAATAAATAGCATAAACAAAATGCGCTATGTTATAAGATATAATGCCACTCAGCAATGGAGAGAACAAAACTGCTAATAATCTCAATTATGGAGACAGAAATAATCTGGACACAAAAGGTTAGAATGTGTTATTCCCTATGAGGGCTAACCTTGATTGCCAACTTGACAAGATTTAGAATCACCACAGAAGCAACCTTGTAGTTGTGTCTATGAAGGATTTTCTGGATTCAGTTAGCTGAAATGTAAGGACACATTATAACCATGGGTGGCCACATTCCATGAGATAATGTTCTGAAGTGAATAAAAATGAAGAAATGAGGAAGAGTGCAAGCTCCTATCACTCTCTGTTCACTGAGTAAAGATGCAATGTTATCATTCTCCTTCCCGTACCGTGACTTGCTGACATGATGCACAGTGTCTACTGGGGCTGTAACCCAAGATAAATACTTCATTTCACTAAGTTGCCTATGTAAATTATTTTGTTACATCAATTAGAAAAGAACCCAATATGCTATATCTTTATTAAAATTTCAAAAACAGTGAAGTTGAATCTATTGTGATAAAAATAAGAGCAGGATTGCTCTTAATGCAAGGGAGAGGTTTTTTCTTTTCTTTCTTTCTTTCTTTCTTTATTTATTTATTATTTATTTATTTATTTATTTATTTTTATTTTTGACTATTTACTTTATATACATTTCAAATGTTTTCCACATTGGAAACCCCTATTCCATTCACCTTCCCCCTGCCTCTATGAGGGTACTCCCCCACCCACCTAACTCCCTCTTCCCTCACTAGCATTCCCCTAAATGGGAGCATCTAACACCCTCAGGCCCAAGGGCCTCTCCCACTGATGGCCAACAAGACCCTCTTCAGCCAAATATGTGTCCAGCACCATGGTTCCCTCCATGTGTATTCTTTGGTTGGTGGTCCAGTCTCTAGGAGATCTGGGGGATCTGGCCAGTTGAAAGTTTTTCTCCCTTCATGGGGCTACAACCCCACTCAGTTCCTTCAGACCCTACTACAACTCCTCCATCAGGGAATTCATGCTCAGTCCAATAGGTTGTTGCAATCATTTGCCTCTGTATTTGTCAGGCTCTGCCTGAGACTCTCTGGAGACAGCTTATCATGCTTCAATCAGCAAGCACTTCCCAGCATCCAAAGAATGTCTGAGTTTGGTGGCTATATATGGGATGTATCCCCAGGTGGGGCAGTCTCTGGATGGCCTTTCCTTGCTCTGCTTCACACTTCGTCTCAATATTTCCCACTGTGAGCATTTTTTTCATCCTTCTAAAAAACACTGAAGTATCCACATTTTGATCTTCCTTCTTCTTAGGCTTCATATGGTCTGTGAATTGAATCTTGGGTATTCCGAACTTTTGGGCTAATATCCACTTACCAGTGAGTATATACCATGCTTGTTCTTTTGTGACTCAGTTACCTCGCTCAGGATGATATTTTCAAGTTCCATCCATTTGCCTGCAAATTTCATTAAGACATTGTTTTTAATAGCTGAATAGTATTCCACTGTGTAAATGCACCACATTTTCTGTATCCATTCCTCTGTTGAGGGACATCTGGGTTGTTTCCAGCTTCTGGCTATTATAAATATGGCTGCTATGAACATAGTGGAGCATGTGCCCTTATTATATGTTGGAGCATCTTCTGGGTATATGCCCAGGAGTGGTATAGCTGGATCCTCAGGTAGTATTATGTGCAATTTTCTGAGGATCTGCCAAACTGATTTCCAGAGTGATTGTACCAGCTTGCAATCCCACCAGCAATGGAGGACTGTTCCTCTTTCTCCACATCCTTGCCAGCATCTGCTGTCACCTGAGTTTTTGATCTTAGCCATTCTGACTGGTGTGAGGCAGAATCTCAGGGCTGTTTTGATTTGCATTTCCCTGATGACTAAGGATGTTGAACATTTCTTAAGGTGCTTCTCAGCCATTCAAGTATCCTCAGTTGAGAATTCTCTGTTTAGTTCTGTTCCCCATACTTTGATAGGGTTATTTGCTTCTCTGGAGTCTAATTGAGTTCTTTGTATATATTGGATATTAGCCCTCTATGGGATGTAGGATTGGTAGAGATCTTTTAACAATCTGTTGGTTGCCATTTTGTCCTATTGACAGTGTCCTTTGCCTTAAAGAAGCTTTGCAATTTCATGAGGTCCCATTTGTCAATTCTTGATCTTAGAGCATAAACCATTGGTGTTCTGTTCAGGAGCTTTTCCCCTGTGCCCAAGTGTTCGAAAATTTTCCCCACTTTCTCTTCTATTACATTCAGTATATCTGGTTTTATGTGGAGGTTCTTGATCCACTTGGCCTTGAGTTTTGTACAGGGAGGTAGGTATGGATCAACTTGCATTCTTCTACATCTTGACCTCCAATTGAACCAGCACCTTTTGTTGAAAATGCTGCCTTTCTTCCATTGGATGATTTTAGCTCCTTTTTCAAAGATCAAGTTACCATAGGTGTGTGGGTTCATTTATGGCTCTTCAATTCTATTCCATTAATCTAAATGCCTTTCACTATACCAATACTATGCATTTTTTTAAATCACTACTGCTTTGTAGTACAGCTTGAGGTCAGGGATACTGATTCCCCCAGGAGTTCTTTTATTGTTGAGCATAGCTTTTGCTATCCTGGGTTTTTTGTTATTCCAAAATTCCAAAATTTGAGAATTGCTCTTTCTAAGTTTATGAAGAATTGAGTTGGAATTTTGATGGGGATTGCACTGAATCTGTAGATTGCTTTCAGGAGGATGGTCACTTTAACTATATTAATCCTGCCATTCCATGAGCATGAGAGATCTTTCCATCTTCTGAAGTCTTCTTTGATTTCTTTTTTTCAGAGACAAGAAAGTCAACAAGATAGATAAACCCTTAGCCCGACTAACCAGAGGTCACAGTGACAGTATTCAAATTAACAAACTCAGAAATAAAAATGGAGATATAACAACAGATTCAGAGGAAATTCAAAAAGTCATCAGATGAAATGGACAGTTTTCTAGACAGATACCATATACCAAAGTTAAGTCAAGATCAGGTAAACCACCTAAACAGTCCCATAATCCCTAAAGAAATAGAAGAAGTCATTAAAAGTCTCCCAACCTAAAAAGCCCAGGACCAGATGAGTATAGTGCAGAATTCTATCAGACCTTTAAAGAAGACATAATACCAATACTATTCCACAAAAATAGAAACAGAAGGAACACTACACAATTCTTTCTATGATGCCACAGTTATACTGATACCAAAACCTCACAAAGATCCAACAAAGAATGAAAAGTTCAAAACAATTTCCCTTATGAATATCAATGCAAAAATACTCAATAAAATTCTCACATACTGAATCCAAGAACACATCAAAATGATCATTCATCATGATCAAGTAGGCTTCATCCCAGGGATGAAGGGATGGTTCAATACCTGGAGATCCATCAATGTAATCCACTACATAAACAAAGTCAAAGAAAAAAAAACCACATGGTCATTTCATTAGACACTGAAAAAGCATTTGACGAAATTCAACATCCCTTCATGATAAAAGTCTTGGAAAGATCAGGAATTCAAGGCCCATACCTAATCACAGTAAAAGCAATATACAGCAAACGAGTAGCTAACATCAAACTAAAGGGAAAGAAACTTGAAGCAATCCCAATAGTACTTGAAGGTCTAGCTAGAGCAATTAGACAACAAAAGGAGGTCATAGGGATACAAATTGCGAAGGAAGAAATCAAAATATCACTATTTGCAGATGATAGGATCGTATACTTAAGTGACCCAAAAAACTCCACCAGAGAACTGCTGCCTTCCTATACTAGAAGGATAAACAGGCTGAGAAAGAAATTAAGTAAATGGCACCCTTCACAATTGTCACAAACAACATAAAGTATTTTGGCGTGACTCTAACCAAACAAGTGAAAGATCTGTATGGCAAGTGAGAGTTGATAGAAAAAACATGAACAAACTTTGTGTTGATAGAAAGTTTTCATTTATTGATGAATGCACTGGTTTATGAAGATCAACTGTCACCAAAACTCATACAGTTGTTCATTTAAGACTTAAGAAGGAGACTTTTCTTTACTTAGAGAAATCACATTTAAGAATTCTAGAATTTGAAATCTCATTTATTTCAAGCCTTGTTTCCTTTCCCTCACTCCATACCACACTCCTCAAGATTAATCTGGCATGGAGGTTGCCATATCCCTTGACATTTCTGACTATGAAAAACTACATAGTTTTTTGCTGTCTCAGTGCAACGTCTTCCCTTTGTACAATTTGCCTTCTATGGGAAAAAAGGCAATGGGCCCCTTAGGAACCTGCATCAAGCTCTTTAAAATCTACAGGGGTGCCAATTAACACAGTTTCAGGAATAGCTCAGGCTCACAGAGCTGTTCCAACAAAGCATGCCTGCTCCCCATAAAGCACATGTTATTCCACCGTGCTCTTACACTCATCTCAAAGAAATGAGAATCACAAAGAATCCCAATTCTGTCCCTGTACTCCACTTTTATCCCTGTATTAAATATTTACAAATTGAATATGTGAATATCACCTTCTGTGATTCAGAAAGAGGGTAAATAGATGTGTCTCAAGAATATATATACAGATGCTGAAAATAATAACAAGTTTAAGAGACTAATGCAACAAAGCAGTTTGTAAGATACAAACTAGGTTGGGATGAGAAAAGGCACAAATGATCAGTGTACTATTTGGCTCGAGAGAATAGTTTTAAAGTTCTTTGATCTCTGTAAGTTCCTGCCTTTTTCTTCCAGAGGCTGACTTGTCCCTTTCCAAAATTATTCAGCTTATTGTTTTAGGTCCCTAAGACTTACATAATGAATAATGTGGGGACTGAGACTTCTCCTTGATCATCTTCTCAGTCACTAAGCAGACTACCATTAACATTCCATCTCTCAGAGGTCTGAGAAAGCAGGGCCAGATGCAACCAGAGGAGGAAGCATGTGCCTCGGACCTTGAACCTCTGCTATTCTTAGCTGCAATGACCTCTAAGCACACTTCATACTGAAGACAGACCACATCAATTTATCTCTTACCCAGAGAGACATATGTAAATGTTTAAATGGTCACACATAAATAAATATATACACATACAATTGCATGTATGTATGCAATGAAGTAATTTAATATCTATCAGACTATTTTGTTGTGTATACTTAGCATATTCATTGAATTACTAAGCATTTTAGATATTTTCTTCATGATAACATATCTAACAGTAATAAATTACACAAGAGAATATTTATCTTAGCTTATGTTTCAGTCCATAGGGATTTAGCATGGTTGTTTTGGCTGTGATAAAGCAGAACATCAAGCCAAAATGGCATGGAGCCAAGGCATAACTGCTCACATTATGGTAGCCAAGAAACAGAGAAAGATATGCAGAGGCTAAAGGCAAGATACTCTGGCAAGGCCATTTGTACTCACTGACATATTACATTCAACCAAGCTCTCCCTCCTAAAATTCCCAAAAACTTCAGATGAATGATATATAACCCTGTTGGAGGCAACACATCTCAAACCATAGCCTTGATTACCACTTTAAGGTGGCATTAATCATCAACGAATTCCAGATACAAATGAATTAATATCTTGAGGTTAAGAAAAGCATCTTAGCCTAAAGTGATTAGAGATTGCTACAAGTGTAATGCAAGGTTCATGGCAAGTTCTACAATAAAATCGGATCCATGTCCACCAGGCAGCATGTGTGTAAGTTATGTAAATATTCCTTCGCATATGCTATTTCTCAGTGGGCAAAAAAACCACTGTTTATCTAATCTATATGCATACCAGATCTCATTTTTTTTCCTGCAGTAGGAAATGTGTGCTTTGTATAACCCAATACTCCAAGGTGCCACAACAGATTGTGACTCCCCCTACAAACAAATGGATGTGTCTTCATATGATTATTGTCCATCTTAAATGTGTTTTTTAAAATGACACCTAAAATATTTCCTAGCAGCTTTCTTCATTCAAACCATAATTATAGTTTTACCAGAGATAAAACCAAAAATGAAGGGCAGATACTTTCACCTTTCTGTTTGGTAGGCTATATAAACGTGGCAAGCACTTTATGCAATTAACCCACAGGTGAGAAAAAAAAATCAAAGCTGATTTTAAATTTCAGGGCTTATGGGTGTCTGAGTTTCTTTTTCCTGTTTCTGTGATAATACAACATCACAGAAGCAACTTAAAAATACTTTATTCTGTTCCTATTTTCAGGTACAGTTGATTGTGGTGGGGAAATCGGCAGAAGTACAGCAGAAGTTTGAAGCATCCAGTCATCTTACCCTACAGTCAAGAAGCTTTCTTTCGGCTCCTTCTATTTTATAACAAAATCCACTGTCTAGGGAAGAGTCCTGCTGATGGACAAGAGAGATTTTCATACATCATGTAATGAAATCAAAATAATTCTCTCAGGCATCACTCTCTAGAGGTTTGTGTCCAAGTGATTCTAGATTGTGTCAAGTTGATGAACAGCAGTAACAGTCAAAATGGGCCTTTTTAAGTGGCAACATCATTCTTTGGTTCATAATAAAGTGACCCTAGAAACAACTAGAGGATTTATGAGAATGTTATGTCATTGCAAGTAAATAAATCAGATTTTAAAGTTAACTAAGCTCTTATTTCCATGTTAATAGATCTAAGTTTAAATAAAAGCATTTTGTGTTTGTTTATTTGAGATAGTCAGTCTTATACAATAGTCAGGATGGTCCTCTAAAGTGTATCCTTCTGGATCCGTCTCCTGACTGGTAGGGTTACAGGTAAGCTAGCATGCATGCTCTTACTCACCTCGCACACGTTCTCTTTAGCTATTACCCCAATGTATTTAAATTTGTAGAAACCAACTGGGAGCCACTTAATCTCCTTGAAGGGATGGGTGGTGGAAAGCCAGTATATTTTGTCATCTCGGCTGCTATATACTGATGATGGACGCTACAATGGTAATGAGACACAGTAGAAATAACGCTTGAATAGAGGGATTGTGATATGTGGGTATAGAATCTTTCAACTAGGAAGTTCTGATAACATCGCAGAAGACTTCAGTATTGCCAAGTGTATAAAGGCCAAGTGGGCATGAATATGTGAGAAATAAATATATGGTCAAGTATCACACTTTATAAAGTTAATGAGAGGTTTCTTATTACAGTGATAACTTTAGCAGTCCCAACTCTTTTCTATTTTAGAATACTGCTCACCCTAGGACTCATTAGTGGTTAGTTGATGAGTTTGGTATTATCTCCAAATGTTTAGAAGAGAGGAACGTAGATGCCACAGGGGAAGAAAATGCAAATGAGATTGCTTTGGAGTCTGCTGAGGACCAGATATAGAAGCAATGGACCTGTCTTGATTGACATACCAACACTTTCTTGATAGCCACTGCTTTGGAAATTGAGTATTAGCTCTTTTTAGAGTAGAGTGTTCAGTGTCTTCACACACATTTAGTGTTCTCCTTTGCTGTGATTCTAAGTAGGGAGGCTTATGAAAGGCTTTGATTGGCTTCTTTACTACTAACACATAGCTAATCTGGAGACCAAAAATATGTAGTTGACATGGCATGAGAAACTAAAATAATGGGTGTAAGTTGCTAGACTTATGAAGTTAAAAAGAATAAATTCTACTGCTAGCCAAAGGAAGTTATTTGTTATACTCATCAGATGTTAATGAATGCTTCCCATTTACTAAGGACTCATTGTGTTGATGAAGCCTCCTTGGTGAAGTAACATTCTCATAATTTTTTGGCACTCACCTTCTAAGACGCTGTTTGCTAAGTGACTTAAATACATTGATTCATTTTCTTCAAAATTATAATTATTGGATATATTTTATTATTCCCCACTTGTAAATTAGGAAATGAAAGCTCAGCATGTTTAATTATTTTGTTCCAAATTATATCACTCAGAGGTAGCAGAACCAAAGCATAAACTCCACAGTCTATGACTTTAGTTATATTGTGTTCAAATGCTAAGGAATATAACTGCTTTTGTTAATTGCATTTGTGGCCAAAGGAGAGCTCAGGTGGAGATCTATATCGAGGTGGAAGTAAGGAGTATCTCACATAGTAGAGACAATAGACTCGTGCTCACCCCTGTTACATTACTGCTTATCTTTATGGTTTTGATAAATTACAGTAGTATGCCTACTGAATCCATTTAGTGTTGTTTGTATGTATATGTGTTTAGAGCTGACCACTTCGAATTGGATAACCTCTCTGGGGCTCATTTTTTGGAACAGACCAATTCTCCCTCTCTTGTCAGCCATTAATTGTCTCTTTATCTAGCGATGGATCCAAGTGAAATTTCCCAGGTCTGCTGTGGTATGTCAACTTGTGTTGTCATTATAAAGGTGTTCCTTAAGGCACTATGTTATTCATATTTTATGGATACAGCTTCCTTATCATATATAGAGGATGCTACCTTGCAGCAGAGGTTCTAACTATCTAGCTCTTATTAATTTAACTGCTGCTGCTTCTGTGATGTTCCCTGATCCTTTGAGTCATAGATATTATGCTATAGATGTATTCATTGTGGTTGGTACCTCTTGTTTAGTTGTACTCTGTATTTTATCAGATTTAGATTTCTATAATAGGATATCTACAACTTCTACTTGACATTAGCTTAAGTGTGTTTGTTTGTTGGTTGTTTCTTCGCTTACTTTTCAGCTCTTTCAGGGCAAAAAAGGAAAATTTATTTATGTTCATCAATCCTGCACCCCTAGCATCCTAGCACTAGAATCCTATTATCTAGATATCACCATGTTTTCATTGTATTTCCTTCAATAATTCTATAGTAAATGTTCAAAGATAGTTGGAAAATAAATAATCAAATACATCCTAGTTAAAAATTAATAACAAAATGAAAACGATATTCATTTAAACCATCCAATTATTACATAAATAAAATCTCATCATGAAACTCTCTATATTTCAGTATCTTAATCTTAAAAATTAGAGGCAATTTTCCCAAATTGTATAATAGTCTTTTTTCTTCAATAAATTCACATGTATGCATGTGTATACATACATGTAGTTACATGCACACCCATAGATACAACAACACACACATCTGCATACACCTACTCCCATGCCATCAAACCTACAATACCTTCTTAAGTGTTGCCTGTGAGTTGGACTCTGAAAAGTCAATTCATTATCAGACTGATCCTCAAATGACTAATGGAATATTTAAGATATCTGAATATCTGGGTCTCTAAGTGGAACAAAGTGACTGGCCATGTTCTGTGTATAATTTTCAATTTAGATATAAATGAATCACTCATTTATTGCATTCATCCTGTCATAAGACAAGATGGGAGGGTCCTCTTTACTGGTTAACCACAAATATTTCTGAAGAACTTTATACCCATAGCTTCTGTCATGTATTACAAATGTTAAGAGCTGTGATGAGGAAACTGGTTTCTGAGCCCTGTAGACTAATTCAGGATCCCAAGTGCCTCATCATCTCACTGAAGACCCAGATTCAATTATTACTAAAACTGAAAACAGCAACAAAACACAAACAAGAAGCTCAAATTGGGAAAGCTCACTGACAACCAGTGTTTGGTTGCTTAATGTTGATTGTCTCATTAAATCCTCCAATAAATCATTTTATAGACAAGCAAACTGAAATACAGAAAGATTAATTGCCTGGCATAACAAAATTAATAAGTAATAGGTCTAGATTAAACTGAGAAGTTGTAACTAAAACTTCTGCTATGAACTTTATAGGAGGAACTTCGACTGTGTCACACATATGATCAAATAAGCCACTATGTCTTTTGGGAAGTTTTGTCCTCAAGGTAGTTAACGAGTCATCAGTGAAGTTAATACCTAGGCTGGTGACATGATTCTGATTCCACATTCCATCCAATCTCTTTACGTTATTGCTTAAAGGAAATCTGAAGGATCAACAATCAATTCACCCTCCATTCTCCACATAAAATATTGAGGTCAAAGTCATCAGCAGAGTGATGTTATGTGACTTAGGAGAATATGACAATAACATCAAGTGAAAAAAGGCTTTACTACATTGTGGGAAAACAACAACTTCCTAGGAAGCACAAAGTGACAGAAAAGAGCTTTTTTTTTTTTTCCGTTCAGGGCTTTAAAATTATTCTAATTTTTAAACTCCATCTATGCCATCATGTTAAAACCACTAATCCCTAACATTAAATGTCTGGCTTTAATTAAGTTATTTATATAGGTCTTCCTCTGAATGCATTTGTCAAAAAAGGTAGAGGATATCAAAAACAAATTTTGAGGTTTTCCCATTCACTGCAGCATCTCTCTTCCTGTACATAAATGATTTAATGAGATAATGGCACTCAGGAAAGGCACACAAATTCAAAAGGGAGCAGATGCTGCCAAAAAGGTCATTTTATGATGCCTGCAGCAAAGAGGAGTGCTCAGAATGGACTAGCATAAACACACCAGGAAACACTGTATAATGACATTTGCAGGCAGTAACCAGGCATTTTATGTGATGTGTTGGACTAAAATCACAAATACCTTATATCAAATAATAGAAATTCTGTCTTATGCTTCTGGTATTTTCTGTGATGATTCACATCACCTGAGAAACACAGAGAATTTTTAAATCTCAAGAGTAGGTCTTCTTAACAATTAAAGGGTTCAAGTCACTCTACCCTAAGTTTTTTGAGATACATCCTTGCTGGGACCAAAATTATTTTCCTCAACTCTTACTGTGTAAAATTTTTCTATCCCCACTTCAAAACTTTATGCATATTAATTTTTACACAGTTCAAATAGCAAGAGAAGTTCTACTTTAGGAAATATGTGCCATCAAGACCTTGAGGCCAGCGACCCACTACAGATGCGCTGTGTTCAATGCATTTGGGGCAAAAGACCACTACAGATAAGATCACCATGCTGTTCAGTTAAAGTCAAAGGTCTGATGTTCAGCTCCACTGTCTGTTTCTCAGCCTTCATGCAATTTTCTTAAGCAATTATTTGACAAGGCTGTGCCATAGAATCGGATCCCCTAATAGCTTAAGACATTGTTCTAAGAAGCTAAGCTCATCTTCTTCAGTACATCAAAGTCTCATTGCTGAGACTGCCTTCCTTAATAGCCCACAGAGACAGAGGATCATTTTCTAATTCCCAGAGTTTCTGCTCTCTTTAATTTGACTACTTATCATTGGCTCCTAGTTTAGTCTGAGTTTCTTGGAGAAATAAAAATGGGAGAAATAAGAGTTTTCTCTCTACAGGCTGATGAAATCATATCCTTTCTCTTAGGCCTGGGAAAATAAAATTCCATTTCTCCACATCATGCTAAAGTAAAAATATTTTGTATTTGAACAGTGTGTAAACTTAGGCAACATTAAAGAATTAGGTAGTTACCAGTGCGGAGGGTGAATTAGTCAAAATCTTTATTATGGGAGTGCTGGAGGCCTCTGATAGCTCTGTTGCTGGAAATACTCTTGTATTTTGAATGTATATCGTGTTCTAGAAATTTATCTTTATTTATACATCCACTCTAGTGTCTTATTCTCAAATCCACTCCTGAATGCCCATCTTCCATTCATAGCTTCCTGTAAGGTGAGTAGCTCCAGGAAACTCCATCCTCGAGTCATAGCCTTCAGCTCATCCTCCTTGGTGGCTGCTTACCATCCAAGAAAACAGACCACCACACCAGGGAAAACACATGCTTAACTCACCACTCTGCCCTCAAGTTTCTCAATCCCTTTTGGAGAGAGAGCACAGTCCTTACAATCTGGCTCTAATTCAATATTTGAGGAGTTAGTTAGCCTTGGTACCATCATTACTCAAGTCAGAGCAAACTCACAAAACTCCATGCAAAGCACCCACTTCTTAAATGCCAGCTCATATGATCCAATACAAACAAAAGATCTAGCAATAATCTTTTTCAAGAAGATCCTTTTCAAGGATAATGATCCTCTCCTATTGGCGCATGCCATTCAATGCTTATAGCAATGACCACTACCTTCATCTTTAATATTCTGTTTAAATTTTTATTTAAAGAGATTTACTATACATAATATATATTATATAATACATACACATTGTACACACACACACACACACACACACACACACACACACACACACACACACACTATATTCCAGTCAGCATTCTGGTTGAATAAACACAATAAGATGAGAGAGAATATCTATTCACTGTGTGTTTGGAAAATTAAGGCAAAGAAACTAGAGATAGAAAACAATACATTAAAGAAACCCTGCAGCCAATGTATTAAAGCCACATAATACTGTAAGTCTATACTTTTATACCTTCTTTATTGATTTTATGACTTGATGTTTTATTTATAACATTTATTTATCCTATTTTCTCTTCCATAGACTTTATGCTATCCATGGTACAATTGGATTCTGTGAAGAACTGCTTGCATACTGTTCAAAATAAAATCACTCCACCAAATGAAATTGGAATGTCCCCAAAGACTGGCTTTTTACCAAAAGTATTAGAAAGCTGAGAGCATAAACCAAAAGTGAGAGAAAGTGCACAAGCAATTGTTGTAACTGGAACTTGCCTCTGGTCATACAAATTTAGACTTGGTCTCCCAAGCAAGGGAAGTGTCTAACTGTAGGGGCTTGACTTCTAAAAGGATAACTGTATCTATGCACTGATACATAACTTTCTCAGATGTCACCTTTATCAAACTAGTGAGTATAAATCATCTATAATGTCAAGTAAACTACTTTTGCAAACCTGAAGCTTGTGTTCTATGAGTCACTGTAAGAAACAGTCTCTAAATTTTAACCCCAAAAGATGGGTGCTTTGGATAGTATTGTCACCTGAGACAACATTTCTGACTGCTTCTTCTGGTTCTACTGGTGCAGCTATGCAGTCAGTGACTGTATGGACTACCCTGAAGCTTTGGGCAACTTTTATAGGTACAAAAAATGAACACTGAAAATACCCCAACAGTAACTGAATTATGATTCAATAGAGAAATCCCAGCTAAAATTTTCTGAAGTGACTCTTTTAACCATTGGCAGCCTCTATGACCATGTTATAACAGAGGTAGTCATCAGTGAGAAGGAAGTTAATCTAGGTAGTTCCTAAATTATTGTAAATGTTTTGGTGTGCCATTTCTTATTTAATTAAATTTATTTTCTTACCTGTGTGTGGGTATGTATGTGTGTTTGTATGTATGTGACCATATGTTTATGCACACATGCAGAAATGCATACCAGGGCACATGTGCAGAGGTCAGAGAAAAAATTGAGGAAGTTGATTTTCTGTTTCTACCATGTAGGTCCAGGTTTATCAAAATGAAGTCATCAGGGTTGGCAGCAAGTCCCTTAGCAGCTAAACCATATCAATCATCTACAATGTATCATTGCTGCCATATTATAATTCCATTTAATTGTCTAATTCTTATAACCATAGTATATATTAGATGTCTTCTTGAAAATGCTGTGGCTTGAAGATTCTCCTAGCTTCTAATTCATGATATACTTGAACCAATCGAACCTGGCAATCAGTTCCGTATATTTTCCTAAACATTAAGCAAGTTTCCCTTTCAGCAAATACTCCCAGAAATGGGGTAGCACAGACTGTGTCTCAGAAATGGAGAAGTGTGCTTAAATCTGTGGCACTGACAAAAAATTATTCTTTAGTGCTCATTCATGGGCCCATCACTCCACATTCAAGGTCCCACTGTGGCTGGTAGCTAGGGGATGTTTCTCTTTAGAAAAAGGAAAGATCAGAAATAAATGGTTTCACTCAAGGAACTATAGTTTTAAATAGGGGAAAGTTCAAGCCAGTATAACTATAAAACTACTTATTTTATTCAATTGTTTTGTTGAGTGAGCAATGCTTGATTTGCCCACATCGCCATTTCACACTGACATAATCACTTTACTATCACTGTTTACAAACATGTAGGCAAGGTCTCATTTGTATATTATAGACAAAATAATTACTGTATTAAAACTAGCACTGCAGATCCTTATAGTTTATCTAAAAGACCAACTGCTCTGGAAAATTTTATAATGAATGAAGAAAAAAAAAAAAACAAACAACTCCCATCTCCCCTTTCATCTCCATTCTGGGGTATGTAGAAGACAGAGTATAGACATATGACTGCTTGCAATGTAACATTCTGTGAACAAAATTATGAGGAAATAACGATAAAACTCTAGGTTTCTATTCCTACAGTGGATTTTATCAAGCTGCAGATATCAAAGCCCCTCTCTTAAACCTCTTCCAAGAGTGTCATACCTCATAATACTGTTGAAACAATCCCAACAACTGGGGACCAAGGATTCAAACATATGAGCCAATCAGAGTCATTTCAAGCTGCCACATTTACCTTCAGGTACTTAGGGATTATTTTTAATTACATTATGCTTTGTATCTCTTCAGGTCCCTTGTCCCTCTGTTCTAGCTCTCCCATGCTTATCTCAGTCTCCACATTCCTCTGAAACACACAGCCTCTACTTCTTTAACCATTGTTGCTTAATGTGTATATATATATATATATATATGTATGTATATATGTATATATGTATATATATGTATGTATATATGCATATATATATGAGAACAAAAATATAAGTATAAAATGAGTCCATCTGTAAGCCTAAGAGAATCTACAAGAAAATTATTTTGACTTTCTCTGATGTCTTCCTTATTTAGCCTTCACAACCTCATCCAGGTTATGTGTCTACCACATGTTCTCGGTGACTGTTGGCAGGAAGTTCCATTACAGCATTTACACAAACTGAAATCATGGTCATCATCAGACACAGGGTCAGTGTCTACTCCATCTGACCTGGGCCAGTGGCCACAGAATGACCTAGAATGAGGCTAATGTCCCATCCTGGGTGTTTCATTCTTGATCATTTCCTTTCCTATTCCTCTGTTAAGGAAGGCCAAAATGCAAAGACCATTTTATTTCCTTTAGTTTATGGGTAAATACTGATGTCTTACAGTAGATGATTTCAGAGTATTCAGTTATAAAAGAAATGAACAAAAAGAAATAGCAACTAGCTGCTACCCTGACCTACAAACTCAAATCCACAACACCTGCTCTAGTCCTATATGATGAAGTACATGAAACAATTTATTGGTAACTTTTCCATCTACAAATCTTGTGTTTCCATGTATATCTTCCACATTAGAAAATCTCCTGACTACTCATGTACCTTCTACTGGCCCACGATTATATTATTCAGTATTAGTCAATGTTAGACTTTCTCTCTCTCTCTCTCTCTCTCTCTCTCTCTCTCTCTCTCTCTCTCTCTCCTTTTCCTCCTCTGCCTCCTCCTCCTCCTCCTCCTCCTCCTCCTCCTCCTCCTCCTCCTCCTCCTCCTCCTCCTCTCTTCTCCTCTCCTGATGAAGGCTTAGATATGGAAAGGTGGTACGTTTAAAGAGCTGATAGAGAATTAAGAGGGAGGCTTACTTGTCATTGTTAATATAGACCTGACAGTGAGGATGCTGCAGCCCTCCTGTTCATTGATTTTCTTCTCTAGCTCAGGAGAAGTTCAGATTTGTGCTACTGTATACTCACATCATGGCACCATACTTAACCACAGGCCCTATTCTCTAAGACTGTGAACTGAAGTGAACCTTGTATTTTTATAAAATAGTTATTCAGGGCACTTTGTTAGAAATGGAAAAATGGAAAACTGCTATTGCTTTTGTGTGCATACTCATTTGCAGTGGTTAATTACATGAGAGTGCTGTAAAACAAACCCAGGTCCTACACAAGGGTACTAAGTACTTTAACCAGTGAGCCAAAGCTCCAGCTATTTGAAATAAAGTATTTATGATTTGTAGTTAAGATTTCCTTCTTAAATTATATATCAGAGAAATATATTTGTATAATAGAAATTCATGAGCATATACGTACTAATTCTATAAATGATACAAAGTTATGATTCAAGAATAACTTTTTAATTTTTAAAGTTATTTTACTTATTTACATTCCAGTTGTTGTCCCCCCTTGGCCCTCAGTTCTCCATCCCATTCCTCCTCCCTCTTGCCTCCAAGAGGGTGCTTCATCCCACCAGGCCTCCTCTTCCCAGGGGCCTCAAGTTGCTCAAGGATTAAACCCATTTTCGTCTACCTTGGCCAGACCAGGCGGATCTCTGTCATATATGCGCCAGTGCCCTCTTACTGGTCCCTGGATATTCCTGATAGGGGCTCAGTTTCTGGGAGTTCTATTGGGTCTGGATTAGTTGAGACTGCTAGTCTTCCTATGGGATAGCTCTGGCTTTCAGTTTCTTCAATCCTTCCCCTAATTCAACCTTAAGATTCTGTGACTTCAGTCCAATGGTTGGATATAAATATCTGTCTCTGTCTCAGTCAGCTGCTGGTAGGGCCTCTCGAGGACCTCATCTTAAATGTAGATACACTGAATCTAATAGAAAAGAAAGTGGGAAAGAGCCTTGAATTCATTGGCACAGGGGGAAATTTCCTGAAAAGAACACCAATGGCTCAGGCTCTAAGATCAAAAATTGATCATAGGACCTCATGAAACTAGAAAGCTTCTGTAAGACAAACAACACTGTCAATAGGACAAATCTGCAACCTACAGATTGGGAAAAATATTCTTCACTAAACTTACATCCCACAGAGGGCTAATATCCAAAATATATAAGAACTCAAGAACTCCAAGACCCAAATAACTCAATTAAAAAATGGAGTACAGAGCTAAACAGAGAATTCACAAGAGAAGAATTTCAAATGGCCAAGAAGCACTTAAAGAACTTTTCAAATTCCTAAATCATCATAGAAATTCGAATGAAAATGACCCTGAAATTGCACCTCACATCAATTAGAATGGATGAGATCTTTTCTAGTTCCATCCATTTGCCTAAGAATTTCATGAATTTATAGTTTTTAATAACTGAATAGTACTCCTTTGTGTAAGTGCAACACATTTCCTGTATCCATTCCTCTGTTGAAGGACATTTGGGTCCTTTCCAGCTTCTTTCTATTATAAATAAGGCTGCTTTGTAGATAGTGGAGCATGTGTCCTTATTATATGTTGAAGCATCTTTTGGGTATATGTCCAGGAGTAGGTAACCCAATCACAAAAGACACACATGGTATGAACTCACTGATAAGTGGATATTAGCCCAAAAGCTTGGAACACCCAAGACACAATTCACAGACCATGTGAAGCTCAAGAAGGAAGACCAAAGTGTGGATGCTTTGGTTCTTCTTAGAAGGGGGAACAACACACTCACGGGAGCAACGACTAAAAGGAAAGGCAATCCAGAGACTACCCCACCTGGTGATCCATCCCACATACAGTAACCAAATGCAGACACTATTGTGGATGCCAAGAACTGCACACTGACAGGAGCCTGATATAGCTGTATCCTAAGAGGGTCTGCCAGAGCCTGGCAAATACAGAGGCAGATGCTCACAGCTAATCATGGGTCTGAGAGTGGGGACCCCAATTGAGGAGCTAGAGAAAGGACTGAAGGAGCTGAAGGGGTTTGCAACACCATAGGAAGAACAACAATATCAACCAACCAGATCACCCAGAGCTCCCAGAGACTAAACCACCAACCAAGAAGTACACATGGAAAGACCCATTGCTCCAACCACATTTGTAGCAGAAGATGCCCTTGTTGGGCATCAATGAGAGAAGAAGCCCTTGGTCCTGTGAAGACTTGATGCCCCAGTGTAGGGGAATACAAGGGTGGGGAGGTGGGAGTGGTTGGGAGGGGGAACACCCTCATAGAAGCAGGGGGAGGGAGATGGGGTAGGGGGTTTCTGGGGTGGAAATCTGGAAAGGGGATAATATTGAAATGTAAATAAAGAAAATATACAATAAAATAGAAAAAAGAATGGATAAGAAACTCAACTGACAGCACATTTTGGCGAGAATGTGGAGAAAGAGGAACACTCCTCCATTGCTGGTGGGATTGCAAACTGGTACAAAGACTCTGGAAAACACTCTGGTGGTTTCTCAGAAAATTGGAAATAGTTCTACCTGAAGAACCAGCTATACCACTCTTGGGCATATATCCAAAAGAGACCCTACCATACACCAAAGACACATATTCCACCATGTTCATAGCAGCCTTATTTGTAATAGCCAGAAGCTGGAAACAACTCAGATATCCCTTAATCAAAGAATGGATACAGAAAATGTGGTTTATGTACACAATGGAACATTCCACTATTTAAAACAAAGACATCATGAATTTTGCAGGCAATGGATGGAACTAGAAAATATCTTCCTGAGTGAGGTAACTCAAACCCAAAGGACATGTATGGTACATAGTCACTGATAAGTGGATATTAACCAAAAAATACAGAATACATAGGATACAACCTAAGACTGTATGAAGTGTAACAAGCAAATAGACACAAGGGAGGAGGCTTCACTCACAATTGAGAAGTGGGAAGGAATTAATCAAGGGAGGCAGAAGGAGGTAGGGGCCTGTGTGCAAGAGGAGAGAGGGAGGAGAAAAGGGAAACAAGTTCAGATAAATGTGGGTAGAGAAACCCAGAGGTCCACGAGACTGAATGGAAGTAAGAGACCCGAGAGGTGAGAGACTCTAAGGATTCATTGCAGTGATCAGACATTGGAGAGAGATAACTCTATAAATAGCTTCTATGTCCAATACTCAGCAGGTCAGATTTTAAAGATTTATTCATCTCTCAAACACCATTCTTCCAATCTCCATTACAAGACTTAAGCTAATAAATATTTTCTGAAGCTACCTAGCTCACATAAAATCATGATACTGATTCAATATGAGTAAATTATCTCTGAAAATTATTCCTGAGTCCAAAACAAAGAATTTCATAATATTAGATTGCATCATGATCTGGTGTTGGGTGAGGGAAAAAGACTGAAGCCTTGAGGGCCAGCAGAAAGAATGGAAACAGGCAACCTCAGGAAGTAGGAGGGGGGGAACCCTTCAGAATGTATTAGAGATCTGTTAGGTGTGAGACTCTCAGGACTGAAAGGGAGGGACCTTAGATGAAAGGCCCTACAGTAGGGAGAGGGAACTTAAAGAGCCCATCTCCAGTAGGAAGACAGGGCATCAAGTGAGGGAGGGGGTTGCCATCCCACAGTGAAAATTCTGACCCATATTTGTTCCTGTCTGAAAGAACTGCAGAGAAGGAAATGGAGAGGAGCCTGAGGAAAAGAGGGTCCAATAACAGGCCCAAAGTGGGATCCAGCTCAAGGGGAGGCTCCAAGGCCTGACATCATTACTGAGGCCATGGAGCGCTCACAAAAAGAGACCTAGCATGACTGCCCTCCAAAGGACCCAACAAGCAGCTGAAAGAGTCATATACAGATATTTGCACCCAACCAATGGACAGAAGCTGCCCTGTGGTTGAATTAGGGAAAGGCTTGAAGAAGCTGAGGAGGAGGGCGACCTTGTAGGAGGACCAGCAGTCTCAACTAACCTGGACCCTGGAGACCTCTCAAACACTGGACCACCAACCAGGCAGCATATACCAGCTGATATGAGGTACCCAACTCATATACAGTAGAGGACTGCCAGGTCTGGGTTCAGTCAGAGAAGATGCACCTAACTCTCAAGAGACTGAGTGCCCTAAGGATTTTAGAGGTTTGGTGTGGTGGCGACTGGGAGGTTGGGACATCCTTGTGGAGACAGGGAGGTGGGGGGGGGAGGTATGGGATGTGGAACAATTGGATGATGGACCGGGGGGAGGGATAAAATCTGAAGTGTAAATAAATAAATAATAAATAAATAACAAAAAACAAAACATTGAATGCTTCAATTTCAGTTTTGAACCCCTTAAGTACACAACATGGCTGCTAACTATTTGCTTTGGTCCTTGTGAAAAATAAACTTAAATATACATTAATATAATAATTTGACCTTGTAGTTTTAAGTTAATAATTTTATAAGAAAATATCAAACAAATATAGTTTAGTTTTCTTCCTCATATTTCTATTTAAATAATATCCACAAAATATGCAGATAGAGCACAGACTCAGGAATCTTTAGGTCACAGTATATATACCATAGCAAACTATTTTATTCTGGCAAATAAATTAAAACAGTTCATATAGAACACTATATAAGATGCTGCTCTCTTTGAGAAGGAATGCTTATCATTATTGTTAATGTTTTTATTTTTAAAAAAAATCTGTTACTTTAGTTATAGGCTACGTGTAAAACATCAGATTCCCAAAGATTCTTTTATGACAAACCAAATCTTCCTTATTCATAGTTCCATAGCACAGATGAACATTGGAAACAGAATATTGACATCATCATACATGGGTACACTTTAAACTTGAAAACAGACTTATTGTTATAAACGAGGTAGAAAAGACTAAAGAATAGATCAACAAAGCATATCCATCACCTGTGCCATTGATGTCAAAATAACTCCTGAATCTCGGTACAAAAGAACTGACTGGTCTGGGCCACTGTTCTAAGAAAGGAACACCATGGGGGGAAGGAGTCAACTCTGAAACATCACACTTTGAAGCCAATTGTTCTTTATGAAGAGAATGCCAAGTTAATGCAACACAGAGTAAATCTAAGTGTGGACAAAAGTCACAGGACCTTATCATTCACAGGTAAAAGTGACTGAGTATACAAAGATCCAGGCACAGCCTTTGGACACATGTGGAGCATATGTTAGAAATATAAGTATCCCTGTATCTTTCTTCAGAGACACAGATTTAGAAAATTTTAATGCAGGGGTAACCAGTCCTTTCTTTTCAAACTCAAAACCACAGCAGGAAAGCTCAATGTTGGCTATAACTTTGTTTTTTAACCATATATTGTTGCCCATATCTGACACATGCACTTTTATATTTAAAGTATGATGTCATTTTTAGTGGGTTTAAATGGGCCTTATGACTTCAAACAATTAAAATACATATTCCGGGGACTGCAGAGTTTCCATGTCCAAATGGTGTGTGTTGATTCATGTCTTAACACTATGGTTAGTCTCTGTGATGGTCAATATTATTTGCCAGTGTAACTAGACTATTAAATGCTTCATGGGTTAGTAAAGCACAGCTCTGGATGCCACTATAAGAGCTTTTTATAAACGATTAGATCCTGATAACATGCCTGATACATGGGTTAATCTTATAATATAATAGCACCACTTGATTAGGAGAAAAAGTAGGAAATTAGTGTTGCTAAAGGAAGTGGGTTATGAAGAGAAGGTTGGCAATATCTTTCCCTGCCTTCCTTCCTGTATTCCACCTGTTCTGCTTGCTATTCACTACGATATAAAGAGATATCTTCTCCATATACATTCTCAGGGTGTTCTGTGTCATAGTCGGCTCAGAAACACACAGGCAAATGGACATGACCCTGTTAAACCAGAAAGCAAAGCATTGAACTCCCTCCTTTAAGTTATTGGTAGGTATTTGGTCTCAGTGCCCAAAAATACTCAATTTCACTCTTAGTGTGTCAAACACTCGACTCCTTAGGATGAGGACAATCCTTCTGTTGGCTCTCAGAGTTTTGCTCAATTTCTAACATACTTAGAATAATTAACTTATAATGTACTATGCTTTTCAACTCTTCCACATTTGCCATATTTGAAGCTCTTAAAAAGAACCTACTCTTCACCATGTGAAACATGTACATCATAGGATAGCTATGAATATAGTCCTATACAAAACCATAATCTTACTTAAAATATTATGAGGGGGTTTTGGAGTAACTCACCCGTGCAGTTCCCTAGCATAAACATTATTTGACATTGTGTGGCAATGTCAAAAAATTGGACGCTCGTGCCGTATCTTCTAAGCATATCTAAATGAAAGGTGATGACCAAATGAAATATCTACACTTAATTAAGTACCAATTTTAAATAAAGCTGCGTATCTCCTTTACATATAGGTTAGCATGGTTTTGGTTGAGAAAGCAAGTGAACTTTGATACTTTAAATAGGAAGACCTTCTGTGTTTTAAATAAAGGAGAAAGTAGATAACATAAGGTATGATACAGTCACATGAATTATATAAAAGTTGGGAACATATAAGAGGACACTATTATTTTGAGCCTTGGTATATCAAAATTAAATTAATTGGTGCGAATTAGGCTGAAGAAATTTTGACAGGGTTGATGTGCAACACACTCTTCATGTTCTTGGTTCTTTCTGCATTAAAATGCCATCTCTGCTGCTGTAAAGCAAGCCAGGCCCTCAGTAAGCTATTAAATCAGACATGGAGTATTACCTAAGGACATGAGATGCTTGTGACATCTTTGTCTTTCCAAGTAATAAGGGGATGATTTTAATTTCTGGTCTCATTAAAATATACTTCATCATTTAAGATATTCTATTAGGTGATCCACAGCATATGACAGACTGGAGGAATCTGTCTTGGGAAAATGTGAGGGATTCACTTTTCTTCTTGAGCTAATTTTAAAAATGCTGCCCTGGATAGTTAGTCCCGTAGTCTCTACAGGTCTTCTTTTAATTTCATTTTGTGAGTACAGAAATCCAATAGAGCAATATATCAGTATAGAAACAAGAATTTAAAGAGATGTAGTGCAGACAGACAGGAGGCTTCAGTATCCACTTCAGCTGACCACTCTATTTCAGACACACTGCTCTGCATACACTTATAATTCAAATGATCCCATCTTAACTGCTCCTCCCATAAATGTCTGCACCTAGCAACTGGATTAAACTTGGTAGCTTAGCCAGGACAAGCAAACAATAACAGAAGATGCTTCACAGAAATGACTTGTTTATATTTGGCTCTCATAACTCTCTGTCAGTGCACTCAGCTCTGACTTTAATGCAGAGGAAAAAGATGCCCATTTCCTGCTACCCTGAAATTTGAGAAGATCTTGGAGTTGTTGCTATAAAGTTTTGGAGAATGCTAGCATTTCCCAGAAGGTTTAGGTTTTGTTTTGGTTTTTTTTGGTTTTTTTTTTTTTTTTTTTTTTTTGGTTTTTTTTAACTTGGAATTTTCTATCTTGTCTATCACTCTAATATCCATTACAGAAAGCTAAAGGAACGCCCAGGGGCTGTTGACATGGTTAGTCTAGGGAACACCCTCAAGGGCCATTGATCCCTGTTAAGACACCATTACTTATTTCCTAGGCTAGTTGTAGACTTCTCTCTGCTTGGCCCCTTTGAACCATTGTTCTCCAGAGCACAACAAAAATCATTTGCTTACATCTGAAGTCAAATGACATCATTCCTCCTCATATGCTGTCCCAAGCAAATTTTGCCATCTTACTCAGAGAGCAACCTATGTCTTTTCAATGGCCTAAAGGAGTACAACATAATTTTCACCTGTTACTTATCTATAATTAGATCTGTTTTCTCCAAATAACCTACAAAAAATCACTCATTAATATCCATATTTATTCCCTCCTCTGTGTGGCTCAGAATGCTAGAGTTTTCACTTGTAGTAACTTTGACATGATACTTTCTCTCTCCATGCTCAAGAGCTACCTTAAAAAACAGAATTTTATTCCCTGTTATGCTTGCAAATAACCTATTTCTAATTTTTTGTTTTATTTACTTCTCACCTGATTCCCTGCATAAAAATCTAAGTAACTGCAAAAGCCTAGAATTGTTCCAGGTTGTTTTTCACTGGATTCCAAGATATGAAAATGTAACTCACATAGTGTTGATATTTATATTCTATTAGGTCAGTCAGTGGGGAAGTGAGTGAATATAACCCTAAAGGACTGAATATTTGTACTTTAGCATAAAAAACTGTCCAAGGCATTTACACATAAAAATGATCACATAATAGTAGGGCATTAGTTTTGCCCTTATAGGAACTCAGCACTGTAGCCAATTTTATAAATGTACTAAGATGACAAGAGGGACTGAAATCACACGACCATCTTAAATAATGCAAATCAAAGTAGATGTTTCCAAGACCAAGATGACCATTTGTCACTTGGTACTTAAGACTAGTTTCCTTTCATGTCTTAAGCAATGATTGGATTATAGTACGTAAATTCCTTTTAGAAATATTTCATGTCAATTACATGCAAACTGTTGTCTAAGTATAGGGGATAGAGGGATAATTAAAAAAATGAATTCTCCATGGGCAATCTGGTAGAAGAAAAAGAATATATTGTTGTATACCTTCACAGGTATATTAGTAAATAATCACAGTTGTGTAACCACAGATGGTAATATACATTAAACACATACACACAAACACACACACACACACACACACACCATTTACAAGGTGATGCTGAGGTGAGGTGTTACAGTACCAGGAGAATATATTTCATAAGAACTGTGTTCTACACAAACTAACTTACTTTAGACCTACTCTACACATTGTTCTTTACAAAACAACAAAGAGAAAATTTCCAAGTAAGACCTCTTCTCATCCATCTGAAGCTCAAAATGAAAAGTCTAATTATAATTTCTAGTTTTTGAACCAATGACAGATGATCAATAAATAACTTTGTGATTTTAAAGGATATATTCTTAATTATGTGTAAGTGTATATACACATTAGTCTAGGTGCCTGTGGAATCCAGCAGAGTACCTGAGACTCCTCTGAGCTGCAGTTGTAAGCAGTGTAAGCTGTCTAGTACAGGTACTAGGAACTAACCTTGGGAGCTCTACAGTGGCAATAGGTACTTTGAACTGCAGAGGCATCTCTCTAGATCCAAACTTTGTGACTCGAACATTGAAAAGGCAGATGGAATTTTGAGAAATGGCATTGCAAAATTACAATATCAAAAAGCAAAAATTGTTATGGAGTGAAAATTTCTTATGTTAGACATTTTGAGTAACTCACTGAGATTGTTACCACATAAAATGCACTTCACCTCAAAAACACTAAAGTAGCTCGGTGTCACAACGTTCGTAGGAAGTGTGGGTGGGTTGGGGGAGTAATTTGAAAGAATGGATTATAAAGGCACAGTTTAGTGTTGTGAACTATCTCTGCACCAGGTAATCCCTAGTTTTGTATACTTCTAGTCTTTTCTAATGAGTTTCCAGACACCCTTATTCAAAGCAAATGCAGACTGTCCAGTCACAGTTGGAAAATGCCCTCTAATCAATCATTGTTTATAAGAGAAAATATAATTGCTATAAACTGTCTGAATCTCACCATCATTTGTATAGGTTTGCTGCTCTTACCAATTATATAGACTTTTACTTCTAATTGTCGTGTATGCCTGCTTAAAAGGCTGAAGCAAGGTAGCTGGATTTATACAGAATTATGTTTTCAAAGTTCACAGTGACCTTTATCATATGTCCTCAGAGTACCTGCAGAAGAGCAGACATTATTCTCACTTAACAGCTGACAAAACAGTCACAGAAGGTGAAAGAACTCTCTCAGATGATGACTCTTTACGTTCTTGTTAGCAGTGACCTTACTCTGTGGAATTCTTTAAGGCACAAGTGCTTGTTAGGAAAAAGCTCAAATTGTGGCTAGCTCTCCTAGCAGAAGGGTATAGGCTATTAATTTAGCACAATCAAGCAAGTTACCAGCAACATCACTGGCTCTATTATGTATTATGCAATATGGGAAGAGAATGTAGCACTTATTTGTATTTAAGCTTTTGATGACCTGAGACTATTGGCCTGTGTTTTAAAAATATTGTTAAATAGGATACTATATCTCTAAACTTCTTTTACTCCAAAAGATAGGAATTACCTTTATTGTAACAGAATTTACTTATTCTGTTTATCATAGCAAATCAATGGATGTTTTTGTCAGGTTCCAAGATGAAGATCATAGGAACAGGAAGTGAACCATATTTCTCTTCTACTTGATCTCATAAAATTCTCACACTAATTCATTAATTACAATATGCCAAAGACTTATATACTAAATCCTTTGTAGCTACTCCAAGGTGCTCTCTCTCTTAACTCCTCAGAAGGACATCTTATTCACACTATAGGGCAGTTTTATGTAACACCTTCCAAACTTCCACTCAGTTCTGAACTTGAGTGGGAAAAACAAACAAACAAAACCAGAGAAATAGCTGGAAGGCAGGGATGGCTCTGTTAGTTAAGTGTTTTACTTGCAAGCATGAGATGCTGGGCTAAGTCTCCCAAGACCCACACTGAAAGATCAAAGCCAGGAAGCCAGGGAGATGTCTTAGAGTGTAGCATGTTACAGTATAACAGTATAAGCACAAAGGCCTAAACTTGTATCCAAGAACACGTGTTCAAACAATAATAATAATAATAATAATAATAATAATAATAATAATAATAATAATGGTGGACGTGGTGGTTGGGACATTTTGGGTAATTTCACAGGGCCTGAAAGATGACTCATGGGTTAAGAGTAAGAGTGTTTGCTCTTCTTTCTGAGTATCCATTTTCTGTGCCCATCCTGCACACGAGGAGCTCAGGGCAGCCTGTAACTCCAGGATTAAAGGCATTCTTCAGCCTCCAGGAGCACCCATACTTGTGGCACACCATATGTAGCCTTGAGTAGAAATGAATGCACATAAAATCATAAATGAACACATCTTAAAAATAAAATAAAAAATAATTTTAGTGGCACATTCCTGAGCTGCAGAGGCAGCAATAGGTGGATTCCCAGGACATACTGGCCTGGCAGCCTAGCATAATTTAGATATTCTAGGCTTCTGAGGGACCATGTCTCAAAATCAGATAGATGAGGGCTGGAGGTGAGAGAGGAAGAAAAGCTCTTACTCTGGAAGTATTAAGACCTTGGTTTGAATCGTCATCATTCATGCAAATGCCAGGCACTATGACAACCTGCCTATAATCCCAGAGCTTAATGGGCAGAGATGGGAGCCTGGGGAGAGCTTACTAGCTAGACTAACAATATCCATAACCCCTACCTCAAGAGAGAGAGTCTTTGCCTCAAGCTCTAATGAACGATTGATAAAGAAAGACACCCAGTGTTAACCTTCAGCATCCAAACACACATGCCACACACATCTGTACCAATATGGAGAAAGCTTGTGTGTGCACACCCGCACACAGTAAGGTAAACAGTATTCCTAGATGAAGTATGAAACCAAAATTGTCCTCTAACCTCTAAATATATGTGCGTTTACATGCACATTCACACTGACACAGATATATGAACTGTCACACAAATTTTCATAGGCACACCTAATATGCATATAAATACATTTTAAAATAGGAGCAAATGAGAAATCACTTTAATTCCATGTAGATATCACTTGAATTAATCACAAAACAAGGCTAGAGAGTAGATTGAGTTCTTATTGCCATTGTGCACCATAGTGTTTTCTGTCTGTAGTGAGGAAAACGTCCTGAAACCTTATCTGCTGTCTTTGCTACAGTCATCCAGTATGGCCTACAAAGTCTAAAATGCTTAATGCCTGGTCCTTATCAGAATGTTTACTGTTTTCTTCCCGGGTTATTGTGCTATACCACACCAATCCTCCTAAGTCTAAGGGCCATGCAAAGTGCTGAGAAATGACTACTTACAACCTACTAGGACCCTAGCAATGGCTCTCTTTCACTTCAAGATGTTATATTTACCTAACTTCCTCTCAACAATTTTCTTGACAGTGGGATTCACTTGCCTATGGTATAGTCAAGGATATTTAATTGGTTATGAAAAGGAAAGGAGTTTTCGCGGCATTTGCAATTAGATTGTGCTGTTTAAACTGACTTTCTTAAACTGTATTTTTGAGATATGACACCAATGTCCTCAGGTCTCTAAATACATGCACTGAATACATTTGACATTCAAATGCTTTAGAACATCAACATGTTGAACAGTGATATTCTCCATTATCACTGAGTAAGTAAATAAGCCATATTTACATTTCCCCAAGCTAAATACATAATTTGTAAGCCTGAAGTAAATCTTACAAAATAATAATTTAGTAAATAATTTCCTTCCATTTTTCTTGAAAACTTAGAAATGATAAATTTTCACTAAGATTTCAAAACTAAAAAAACAAAAATTTGGAAGCAACATACATTTTCTGTGTAAGCATGTAATACAAAGAGTTGCTCAGAAGGTGGCCATTTGAACCATAATATTCTCTTAAGGATTTCTTTTGGAATTTTCCATGAAAACTATATGGTAAACCATCCCTTAGAAACACATTTGGGTATGGGCAAGAGGATCACCACAAGTATGAGATCTGCTTGGTTTGCATAGTGAGGCTCTCTCTCCCTAAGCACAAATAAGAGAATGTATTCTGACACTGAAGAGCTCAAGAAGCCAGTGACAAAAGCAAGTAGATGCATCTCCAAGAAGAAGCCGTGTAAACAAAGCAAGTTGCTCTATCTGTAGGCAGTTGTTAATGTTGCTGCTGAGCTACTCTAGATTCCACTTGGCAGGGATTCCTGCATGTTAAACCCCAAAGCCATTCTTCATCTCCTTCTTCTTCTTCTTCTTCTTCTTCTTCTTCTTCTTCTTCTTCTTCTTCTTCTTCTTCTTCTTCTTCTTCTTCTTCTTCTTCTTCTTCTTCTTCTTCTTCTTCCTCTTCTTCCTCTTCTTCCTCTTCTCCCTCTTCTCCCTCTTCTCCCTCTTCTCCCTCTTCTTCTTCTTCTTCTCCTCCTCCTCCTCCTCCTCCTCCCCTTCCTCCTCCTCCTCCTCCTCCCCCTCCTCCCCACCCCTCCTCCTCCTCCTCCTCCTCCTCCTCCTCCTCCTCTTCCTCTTCTTCTTCTTTAGAACTGGAACCATCAATCCAAAGCCACCGTGCTCACTGTGAGCTACTACAGAAAAATTCTAACTTTGTGGAGAGCCCAACATCTCTGCATTATTTTGCAAATCATGTAACATGTGACAATTCTATTGAATTTTCCTCTTTATTTCTGGAAGTAAAGTACAAAAAGATATTGCTCCTGATAAAAAGAAAGAGAAAAAGAGAATTTCCCCATCAGTCTTTTTCCCAGGACGTAAATGTTTAGTGGAGTGACAGGTGGTGACAGGGTTGTTTTGCAGTACTCAAGCTTCCATTCTTACAGTAACATGTTCAGTGAGCTTTTGATTGAAAATCTATCATGTACTGAAAACACAGTAGGAGATGCTAGTTATTATGTTCTTGCTTGCCAACGTGGGAACCAAACTCCTGGGTAAGATATTCAACCTACTGTAAAAGTAGTATAAGCTAATAGAACCAAGGTAGGCTTTACATCAGTATGTTTTTGAGAAATATGAAGGAAAGAAAAAAAAAAAAACCCACAAGATTTAGAGCTTTGTTTTAACATTTAAACCTATCAATGACCACTAAAGCAGAATGATGTTCCATAAAAAGTCCTACAAGCAGCCAATAAAAAACATTCAAAATATCACTGTCATTAGCTTGAACAGAAGAAATTGTTCATTTGAACAAAATGTATAATGGATGGTTTATGGTGTGTGTTCAACTTTTGAAAATATATTCCAACAAAAAAACCACACTTGCAGAAATTCTATGAATCACATCATGAGTAAAGTTCCTAACACTAGTAAAGGTCTTTGAGAGCAGAATTTCACACAGCACAATCCTTAAAGTAAAACGCCTATTCTGGGAGACTTAAGAGATATGTGCTTGAGGCTATTTAACAGCTCTTTAGAAAGACCTGGGTTCTCTTCCCAGGAGATCTGGGTTTTAGTCTTAGTACTCACATCCCCGCTCTACTAATTTCTATTAACTCTATTTCCTGGGTATTCAATGCCCTCTTCTGGCCTCTGAATGTACCGGGCATGCACATGGTGCACATGCGTACACAGACGTCAAAACCCCAATATACATAAAAATAAATAAATCTTTATTTTTAAATTCCATTGTGATTCCTTATGAGCACACTCCCTCTGCTGTACAGTATACACCCTGAAATGTGGTCAGCTTTAGTCACAGATTCATAGAGATCATTGGGTCAGGGTCGAGTCTTTATGGAACAGCACCAGTCCAGTATGTGGTAAGTGCTTACATGTCTAAACCTTATTTTCCTTGACTAAATTATGACAATTACAACAGAACCAACTCAAGAGAATTATTTTGTGGACTGAATAAGACAGTGCACCCAAAATGCTTGGTACATGTCTCAACGTGTAAGACACTTTCTGGTATTTGTTGGTCTTAAAATTGCCAACAAAATAAAAATAAAAACATCTTTATCTGTTTTATATTAGCATACATACATACACATGTTATGTATCTACAACTATGCTAAAAAGTTTCTAGTTGATTGCTAAACAATATTCATTGATATTTTTCTTTGAAACCCCTTTATTTGCCTTAAAAATCCAATAAGCTTTTACTTTATTAAGCTTCATGATATTTTCTTTCTAGTTTCCTCAGAGTCCTTGATTGTTTCTGGTCTAAAATAATCTGCAATATCTATATATCCAGTTTCATACATGAGAGTAAGAAAACCATTTAAGATTCACCTTCACCTTAACTGGAAGTGTTAAGTGTATTCAAAATAAAGATTTCAACTCACACTTAGTAAAACAGCTTTGCATCACATTCCAAACTGTTCATTTTAGCACAAACTGGACATTTAGACCATCTACAATTCAACATCATGTTAGCATAACAAAATCTATCCATAGCTTTTGTCATGGTGACTGCAGAACTGAATCTAACATATTACTCAAGCATTTTGATTTGGCAAGCAGTTGCTTTAGTTTTATGGTAATTTTTTAAAATGGAAATCAAAATTATTTTGATTTGTCAAATTACTTTGACAATCAGTGATTAGGGAACTATTATGTGTGTTTGTCTCTGAATCAAAAGAAATCTGTCCACCCACCTATAATGAAAAGTACCCAAACTACCCTTCTGAAGCAAGGGGGTTAATTAGAGATCCTTCCAGCTTCAACGATCACATGGATTTTGTAAGCCATTACTCAGAAGCTATATTAATACTCAATAATAAACAAATTTTGGCAAGATAACAGATTTCACACAAAATTGAATTATTTTGAGGTTTAGTAAGGAGTAAGAAACGCAAAGTATTTTCTTCATATTTCAGTGCATTTAAATATTTTGTCACTATGACATTCAAAGGAAAAAAATCTTCCACACTGGTTATTCCATAATATTTTTGACATTAAAATATAATCTGATATAAATGCTTGTTATAGGAAAGTAATAAAGTGAATAATACGAGCAGACTTTTCAGCAGCAACTGATAACATGAAACTGTCTTATTCATACTGAGTCAAATGCCGTAAAAGTGATTATTTGAGGACTAGTGAGATGGCTCAGTGGTTAAAAGCACTGTCTGTCCTTGCATAGGATCTAGGATCAGTTCTCAGCTCTCATCCGGTACCTCACAGGCCTATGTCTCTCCAGCCTCAGGGGCTCTGTCACTTTTTTTGTCCTCTCAGGTACTTATGTGGTGCACACATATACATTCAGGCAAAACACTTATACACATGAAATACAAAGTCTGAGATTCCACCTCACACCAGTCAGAATGGCTAAGATCAAAAACTCAGGTAACCACAGATGCTGGTGAGGATGTGGAGAAAGAGGAACACTCCTTCATTGTTGGTGGGATTGCAAGCTTGTACAACTACTCTGGGAATCAGTTTGGCAGACCCTCAGAAAAAATACTTGAGGACCCAGCTATACCTCTCCTGGGCATATACCCAGAAGATGCTCCAACATGTAATAAAGACACATGTTCCACTATGTTCATAGCAGCCATATGTATAATAGCCAGAAGCTGGAAACAACCCAGGTGTCCCTCATCAGAGGAATGGATACAGAAAATGTGGTACATTTACACAATGGAGTACTACTCAGCTATTAAAAACAATGACTTAATTAAATTTGCAGGCAAATGGATGGAACTTGAAAATATCATCCTGAGTGAGGTAACTCAGTCACAAAAGAACAAACATGGTATGTACTCACTGATAAATGGATATTAGCCCAAAAGTTTGGAATACCCAAGTTTCACTTAACAGTAACCGCTGGACTGAGAGTGAGGTCCCAGATGGAGGAGTGGGAGAAGGGACTGAAGGAGCTGAGG